>OX381709.1:70891796-71577796 GCA_947462335.1 Harmothoe impar
ATGACATAATGACAATAAATGTTGCTGTTTAGGCCGCTCCAGAAATAAATATTGTCTCTCAAAAGCTAAAATGTACGGGAAAATATAAACTTTTCGTAACACATTTCACAATTTATTAGTTTACAGTTTGTTGATCAATGACAGTTTGGGAAATGTATGTTATTCCAAGCACACTGCATTACGGACGGTTTAATTACCGGTTTAAGCTTTAATTTGCTACCAAATATGCCAATGTTTGTCCATGTTATTCACCAAATCATGATTTTTATGATGCGCACGGTGATGAGAGACCAGTTCATCTTGACTGACTTTAGCAACATTGCCATTATTATACATGGACTAACTTTCAATACATAGACAAATGCCAACGCCCATTGGTACTGTCTCTCATGTATTTCATGAGTGGGGGCTGGGGAAGTATCCCACGAAGCAGTATCCTACGGAGCCTCAGGCAAATGCCAATGTAGTTTGCATTTGTGTTTATTTTTTTATTTGAAGCCATTTAATGAAGGAAAGTCATTATTTCTTAGCCCATTGAATATGGCCACATTGTATTCAATGGGGGGCATTGAATACAGAGTTTCCTATAGTTAAGCATCGTAAATCTTGTATTTCAAAAATATACAAAGCAGTATTTACTTGATGTTGCAGCTAACAGTGGGGCGGCGGCCGGCTGCATCCTCTACCTGGTCTCCTACATCCCCTACTTCTTCCTCCAGAGCCGCTACTCCTCCCTCTCCCAGGGCGCCAAGATGGCCGCCTGCCTCTTCAACAACGTGGCCATGGCCTTTGGCTGTCAGCAGATCGGCTTCTACGAATCTACAGGTGAGAAACTGGGATAAGTAGCTAAACAGCCGGGCATCCTTTTCAATTCTGTAGATCATACATGATACATGATTTAATTAGTAACCGACTTAGTGATGCTGTGTGCTAAGCAGCCAACTGCACAGACAATCTAAATGCCCCGGCCCTTGTATAGTCTGAAGTGGCTATCCCAGGTTAGGGAGTGCTCATTTTTTAACAACAGGGGGCGGGGCGGTGAGATTTCGCGCGGAGCGTGCGAAATTTTTTCACCCCCCGCCCCTGCTAGAGGGGTTGAAATTTTTTAACCCCCCCGGCAGGCCAAAAATAGCGCGCGTTCGCGCCCCTTTGTAGCATAGTAAGGCGCGGGCTTTTCCCCTCAAAACAGGTTGAATTTTTTCACCCCCCCAAGAGGGGTCTAAATTTCCCCCCCCCCGGTCAAGGGGTCCAAATTTTTTACCCCCCCCCCCAAATCCACCCCCCCCCCCTGTTGTTAAAAAATGAGCACTCCCTTAGTCATAGGGATATTGATCGGGCATGACTAAGTGCTATTCAAGAATAATTGAGGCAAATCAACATATAAATGACTAATACCTTACTCAAAAGGACTTAACCGAAAATGAAAAGACTATGGTGAGTTGGTCAGTAATGACCAAACTGACCATATTAACTAAGCTAGGTTGGTCATATTGGGAGCCAAAGAATGACAAACTTGGTTAGGCATTTTAGTGACTGAGATATTGGTCATACAGGGAGAAAAGGAATATCAGAATGCTCGGGTGATTTCATTGTGACATCCTTAATGCTGACAGTTTAGGTACATGTGTGTATTACATTACCTGCTACACCTGAGAGCAGCACACAGGTGAGGTACTGACTTACCTGTAGGCAGCGCTCACCGCAGACTGAGGCCTACAGGTGTGGGCTCAACACCTGTGGTCTTGTTCCTGACCTATGATAACAAAATTGTAGCCCATCATGATATTTGATATCAATCCACAATATAACTCAATTGACAAGCAGAAGGAACTAGGTTTATGGAAAATAAAGTACACTTCCAAAGACGTTATGACACAGTTCTTATCCACCACTAGGTGAGGGTTTGCAGTTGAACTACTTCTTTAAGATGGTTAACGTTAATGTAAGGTCGCTCAAAAAAAGATGGCTTCTCCCCAACAAGCACTGAATAATATGACGAGGGTGTATTTTATCTAATTCTTTTTTTGTCGGGGGACCAAAATGTATGGAATATAAAAGACTTTTCATGAACGAATTTCAGATTTAAGGTCTCAATAGTTTGTTGATCAATAAAATAACGCGCGGTGATGAGAAACCAGCGTTTTTTGAGTGGCCTACCCTCCACTATCCGTGCGAAATTTTTTCACCCCCCGCCCCTGCTAGAGGGGTTGAAATTTTTTACCCCCCCCGGCAGGCCAAAAATAGCGCGCGTTCGCGCCCCTTTGTAGCATAGTAAGGCGCGGGCTTTTCCCCTCAAAACAGGTTGAATTTTTTCACCCCCCCAAGAGGGGTCTAAATTTCCCCCCCCCCCGGTCAAGGGGTCCAAATTTTTTACCCCCCCCCCAAATCCACCCCCCCCCCTGTTGTTAAAAAATGAGCACTCCCTTAGTCATAGGGATATTGATCGGGCATGACTAAGTGCTATTCAAGAATAATTGAGGCAAATCAACATATAAATGACTAATACCTTACTCAAAAGGACTTAACCGAAAATGAAAAGACTATGGTGAGTTGGTCAGTAATGACCAAACTGACCATATTAACTAAGCTAGGTTGGTCATATTGGGAGCCAAAGAATGACAAACTTGGTTAGGCATTTTAGTGACTGAGATATTGGTCATACAGGGAGAAAAGGAATATCAGAATGCTCGGGTGATTTCATTGTGACATCCTTAATGCTGACAGTTTAGGTACATGTGTGTATTACATTACCTGCTACACCTGAGAGCAGCACACAGGTGAGGTACTGACTTACCTGTAGGCAGCGCTCACCGCAGACTGAGGCCTACAGGTGTGGGCTCAACACCTGTGGTCTTGTTCCTGACCTATGATAACAAAATTGTAGCCCATCATGATATTTGATATCAATCCACAATATAACTCAATTGACAAGCAGAAGGAACTAGGTTTATGGAAAATAAAGTACACTTCCAAAGACGTTATGACACAGTTCTTATCCACCACTAGGTGAGGGTTTGCAGTTGAACTACTTCTTTAAGATGGTTAACGTTAATGTAAGGTCGCTCAAAAAAAGATGGCTTCTCCCCAACAAGCACTGAATAATATGACGAGGGTGTATTTTATCTAATTCTTTTTTTGTCGGGGGACCAAAATGTATGGAATATAAAAGACTTTTCATGAACGAATTTCAGATTTAAGGTCTCAATAGTTTGTTGATCAATAAAATAACGCGCGGTGATGAGAAACCAGCGTTTTTTGAGTGGCCTACCCTCCACTATCCGTGCGAAATTTTTTCACCCCCCGCCCCTGCTAGAGGGGTTGAAATTTTTTACCCCCCCCGGCAGGCCAAAAATAGCGCGCGTTCGCGCCCCTTTGTAGCATAGTAAGGCGCGGGCTTTTCCCCTCAAAACAGGTTGAATTTTTTCACCCCCCCAAGAGGGGTCTAAATTTTACCCGCCCCCGGTCAAGGGGTCCAAATTTTTTACCCCCCCCCCCCAAATCCACCCCCCCCCCTGTTGTTAAAAAATGAGCACTCCCTTAGTCATAGGGATATTGATCGGGCATGACTAAGTGCTATTCAAGAATAATTGAGGCAAATCAACATATAAATGACTAATACCTTACTCAAAAGGACTTAACCGAAAATGAAAAGACTATGGTGAGTTGGTCAGTAATGACCAAACTGACCATATTAACTAAGCTAGGTTGGTCATATTGGGAGCCAAAGAATGACAAACTTGGTTAGGCATTTTAGTGACTGAGATATTGGTCATACAGGGAGAAAAGGAATATCAGAATGCTCGGGTGATTTCATTGTGACATCGTTAATGCTGACAGTTTAGGTACATGTGTGTATTACATTACCTGCTACACCTGAGAGCAGCACACAGGTGAGGTACTGACTTACCTGTAGGCAGCGCTCACCGCAGACTGAGGCCTACAGGTGTGGGCTCAACACCTGTGGTCTTGTTCCTGACCTATGATAACAAAATTGTAGCCCATCATGATATTTGATATCAATCCACAATATAACTCAATTGACAAGCAGAAGGAACTAGGTTTATGGAAAATAAAGTACACTTCCAAAGACGTTATGACACAGTTCTTATCCACCACTAGGTGAGGGTTTGCAGTTGAACTACTTCTTTAAGATGGTTAACGTTAATGTAAGGTCGCTCAAAAAAAGATGGCTTCTCCCCAACAAGCACTGAATAATATGACGAGGGTGTATTTTATCTAATTCTTTTTTTGTCGGGGGACCAAAATGTATGGAATATAAAAGACTTTTCATGAACGAATTTCAGATTTAAGGTCTCAATAGTTTGTTGATCAATAAAATAACGCGCGGTGATGAGAAACCAGCGTTTTTTGAGTGGCCTACCCTCCACTATCCGTGCGAAATTTTTTCACCCCCCGCCCCTGCTAGAGGGGTTGAAATTTTTTACCCCCCCCGGCAGGCCAAAAATAGCGCGCGTTCGCGCCCCTTTGTAGCATAGTAAGGCGCGGGCTTTTCCCCTCAAAACAGGTTGAATTTTTTCACCCCCCCAAGAGGGGTCTAAATTTCCCCCCCCCCCCGGTCAAGGGGTCCAAATTTTTTACCCCCCCCCCCAAATCCACCCCCCCCCCTGTTGTTAAAAAATGAGCACTCCCTTAGTCATAGGGATATTGATCGGGCATGACTAAGTGCTATTCAAGAATAATTGAGGCAAATCAACATATAAATGACTAATACCTTACTCAAAAGGACTTAACCGAAAATGAAAAGACTATGGTGAGTTGGTCAGTAATGACCAAACTGACCATATTAACTAAGCTAGGTTGGTCATATTGGGAGCCAAAGAATGACAAACTTGGTTAGGCATTTTAGTGACTGAGATATTGGTCATACAGGGAGAAAAGGAATATCAGAATGCTCGGGTGATTTCATTGTGACATCCTTAATGCTGACAGTTTAGGTACATGTGTGTATTACATTACCTGCTACACCTGAGAGCAGCACACAGGTGAGGTACTGACTTACCTGTAGGCAGCGCTCACCGCAGACTGAGGCCTACAGGTGTGGGCTCAACACCTGTGGTCTTGTTCCTGACCTATGATAACAAAATTGTAGCCCATCATGATATTTGATATCAATCCACAATATAACTCAATTGACAAGCAGAAGGAACTAGGTTTATGGAAAATAAAGTACACTTCCAAAGACGTTATGACACAGTTCTTATCCACCACTAGGTGAGGGTTTGCAGTTGAACTACTTCTTTAAGATGGTTAACGTTAATGTAAGGTCGCTCAAAAAAAGATGGCTTCTCCCCAACAAGCACTGAATAATATGACGAGGGTGTATTTTATCTAATTCTTTTTTTGTCGGGGGACCAAAATGTATGGAATATAAAAGACTTTTCATGAACGAATTTCAGATTTAAGGTCTCAATAGTTTGTTGATCAATAAAATAACGCGCGGTGATGAGAAACCAGCGTTTTTTGAGTGGCCTACCCTCCACTATCCGTGCGAAATTTTTTCACCCCCCGCCCCTGCTAGAGGGGTTGAAATTTTTTACCCCCCCCGGCAGGCCAAAAATAGCGCGCGTTCGCGCCCCTTTGTAGCATAGTAAGGCGCGGGCTTTTCCCCTCAAAACAGGTTGAATTTTTTCACCCCCCCAAGAGGGGTCTAAATTTTACCCGCCCCCGGTCAAGGGGTCCAAATTTTTTACCCCCCCCCCCCAAATCCACCCCCCCCCCCCTGTTGTTAAAAAATGAGCACTCCCTTAGTCATAGGGATATTGATCGGGCATGACTAAGTGCTATTCAAGAATAATTGAGGCAAATCAACATATAAATGACTAATACCTTACTCAAAAGGACTTAACCGAAAATGAAAAGACTATGGTGAGTTGGTCAGTAATGACCAAACTGACCATATTAACTAAGCTAGGTTGGTCATATTGGGAGCCAAAGAATGACAAACTTGGTTAGGCATTTTAGTGACTGAGATATTGGTCATACAGGGAGAAAAGGAATATCAGAATGCTCGGGTGATTTCATTGTGACATCGTTAATGCTGACAGTTTAGGTACATGTGTGTATTACATTACCTGCTACACCTGAGAGCAGCACACAGGTGAGGTACTGACTTACCTGTAGGCAGCGCTCACCGCAGACTGAGGCCTACAGGTGTGGGCTCAACACCTGTGGTCTTGTTCCTGACCTATGATAACAAAATTGTAGCCCATCATGATATTTGATATCAATCCACAATATAACTCAATTGACAAGCAGAAGGAACTAGGTTTATGGAAAATAAAGTACACTTCCAAAGACGTTATGACACAGTTCTTATCCACCACTAGGTGAGGGTTTGCAGTTGAACTACTTCTTTAAGATGGTTAACGTTAATGTAAGGTCGCTCAAAAAAAGATGGCTTCTCCCCAACAAGCACTGAATAATATGACGAGGGTGTATTTTATCTAATTCTTTTTTTGTCGGGGGACCAAAATGTATGGAATATAAAAGACTTTTCATGAACGAATTTCAGATTTAAGGTCTCAATAGTTTGTTGATCAATAAAATAACGCGCGGTGATGAGAAACCAGCGTTTTTTGAGTGGCCTACCCTCCACTATCCGTGCGAAATTTTTTCACCCCCCGCCCCTGCTAGAGGGGTTGAAATTTTTTACCCCCCCCGGCAGGCCAAAAATAGCGCGCGTTCGCGCCCCTTTGTAGCATAGTAAGGCGCGGGCTTTTCCCCTCAAAACAGGTTGAATTTTTTCACCCCCCCAAGAGGGGTCTAAATTTCCCCCCCCCCCGGTCAAGGGGTCCAAATTTTTTACCCCCCCCCCAAATCCACCCCCCCCCCTGTTGTTAAAAAATGAGCACTCCCTTAGTCATAGGGATATTGATCGGGCATGACTAAGTGCTATTCAAGAATAATTGAGGCAAATCAACATATAAATGACTAATACCTTACTCAAAAGGACTTAACCGAAAATGAAAAGACTATGGTGAGTTGGTCAGTAATGACCAAACTGACCATATTAACTAAGCTAGGTTGGTCATATTGGGAGCCAAAGAATGACAAACTTGGTTAGGCATTTTAGTGACTGAGATATTGGTCATACAGGGAGAAAAGGAATATCAGAATGCTCGGGTGATTTCATTGTGACATCCTTAATGCTGACAGTTTAGGTACATGTGTGTATTACATTACCTGCTACACCTGAGAGCAGCACACAGGTGAGGTACTGACTTACCTGTAGGCAGCGCTCACCGCAGACTGAGGCCTACAGGTGTGGGCTCAACACCTGTGGTCTTGTTCCTGACCTATGATAACAAAATTGTAGCCCATCATGATATTTGATATCAATCCACAATATAACTCAATTGACAAGCAGAAGGAACTAGGTTTATGGAAAATAAAGTACACTTCCAAAGACGTTATGACACAGTTCTTATCCACCACTAGGTGAGGGTTTGCAGTTGAACTACTTCTTTAAGATGGTTAACGTTAATGTAAGGTCGCTCAAAAAAAGATGGCTTCTCCCCAACAAGCACTGAATAATATGACGAGGGTGTATTTTATCTAATTCTTTTTTTGTCGGGGGACCAAAATGTATGGAATATAAAAGACTTTTCATGAACGAATTTCAGATTTAAGGTCTCAATAGTTTGTTGATCAATAAAATAACGCGCGGTGATGAGAAACCAGCGTTTTTTGAGTGGCCTACCCTCCACTATCCGTGCGAAATTTTTTCACCCCCCGCCCCTGCTAGAGGGGTTGAAATTTTTTACCCCCCCCGGCAGGCCAAAAATAGCGCGCGTTCGCGCCCCTTTGTAGCATAGTAAGGCGCGGGCTTTTCCCCTCAAAACAGGTTGAATTTTTTCACCCCCCCAAGAGGGGTCTAAATTTTACCCGCCCCCGGTCAAGGGGTCCAAATTTTTTACCCCCCCCCCAAATCCACCCCCCCCCCCTGTTGTTAAAAAATGAGCACTCCCTTAGTCATAGGGATATTGATCGGGCATGACTAAGTGCTATTCAAGAATAATTGAGGCAAATCAACATATAAATGACTAATACCTTACTCAAAAGGACTTAACCGAAAATGAAAAGACTATGGTGAGTTGGTCAGTAATGACCAAACTGACCATATTAACTAAGCTAGGTTGGTCATATTGGGAGCCAAAGAATGACAAACTTGGTTAGGCATTTTAGTGACTGAGATATTGGTCATACAGGGAGAAAAGGAATATCAGAATGCTCGGGTGATTTCATTGTGACATCCTTAATGCTGACAGTTTAGGTACATGTGTGTATTACATTACCTGCTACACCTGAGAGCAGCACACAGGTGAGGTACTGACTTACCTGTAGGCAGCGCTCACCGCAGACTGAGGCCTACAGGTGTGGGCTCAACACCTGTGGTCTTGTTCCTGACCTATGATAACAAAATTGTAGCCCATCATGATATTTGATATCAATCCACAATATAACTCAATTGACAAGCAGAAGGAACTAGGTTTATGGAAAATAAAGTACACTTCCAAAGACGTTATGACACAGTTCTTATCCACCACTAGGTGAGGGTTTGCAGTTGAACTACTTCTTTAAGATGGTTAACGTTAATGTAAGGTCGCTCAAAAAAAGATGGCTTCTCCCCAACAAGCACTGAATAATATGACGAGGGTGTATTTTATCTAATTCTTTTTTTGTCGGGGGACCAAAATGTATGGAATATAAAAGACTTTTCATGAACGAATTTCAGATTTAAGGTCTCAATAGTTTGTTGATCAATAAAATAACGCGCGGTGATGAGAAACCAGCGTTTTTTGAGTGGCCTACCCTCCACTATCCGTGCGAAATTTTTTCACCCCCCGCCCCTGCTAGAGGGGTTGAAATTTTTTACCCCCCCCGGCAGGCCAAAAATAGCGCGCGTTCGCGCCCCTTTGTAGCATAGTAAGGCGCGGGCTTTTCCCCTCAAAACAGGTTGAATTTTTTCACCCCCCCAAGAGGGGTCTAAATTTCCCCCCCCCCGGTCAAGGGGTCCAAATTTTTTACCCCCCCCCCAAATCCACCCCCCCCCCTGTTGTTAAAAAATGAGCACTCCCTTAGTCATAGGGATATTGATCGGGCATGACTAAGTGCTATTCAAGAATAATTGAGGCAAATCAACATATAAATGACTAATACCTTACTCAAAAGGACTTAACCGAAAATGAAAAGACTATGGTGAGTTGGTCAGTAATGACCAAACTGACCATATTAACTAAGCTAGGTTGGTCATATTGGGAGCCAAAGAATGACAAACTTGGTTAGGCATTTTAGTGACTGAGATATTGGTCATACAGGGAGAAAAGGAATATCAGAATGCTCGGGTGATTTCATTGTGACATCCTTAATGCTGACAGTTTAGGTACATGTGTGTATTACATTACCTGCTACACCTGAGAGCAGCACACAGGTGAGGTACTGACTTACCTGTAGGCAGCGCTCACCGCAGACTGAGGCCTACAGGTGTGGGCTCAACACCTGTGGTCTTGTTCCTGACCTATGATAACAAAATTGTAGCCCATCATGATATTTGATATCAATCCACAATATAACTCAATTGACAAGCAGAAGGAACTAGGTTTATGGAAAATAAAGTACACTTCCAAAGACGTTATGACACAGTTCTTATCCACCACTAGGTGAGGGTTTGCAGTTGAACTACTTCTTTAAGATGGTTAACGTTAATGTAAGGTCGCTCAAAAAAAGATGGCTTCTCCCCAACAAGCACTGAATAAAATGACGAGGGTGTATTTTATCTAATTCTTTTTTTGTCGGGGGACCAAAATGTATGGAATATAAAAGACTTTTCATGAACGAATTTCAGATTTAAGGTCTCAATAGTTTGTTGATCAATAAAATAACGCGCGGTGATGAGAAACCAGCGTTTTTTGAGTGGCCTACCCTCCACTATCCGTGCGAAATTTTTTCACCCCCCGCCCCTGCTAGAGGGGTTGAAATTTTTTACCCCCCCCGGCAGGCCAAAAATAGCGCGCGTTCGCGCCCCTTTGTAGCATAGTAAGGCGCGGGCTTTTCCCCTCAAAACAGGTTGAATTTTTTCACCCCCCCAAGAGGGGTCTAAATTTCCCCCCCCCCGGTCAAGGGGTCCAAATTTTTTACCCCCCCCCCAAATCCACCCCCCCCCCTGTTGTTAAAAAATGAGCACTCCCTTAGTCATAGGGATATTGATCGGGCATGACTAAGTGCTATTCAAGAATAATTGAGGCAAATCAACATATAAATGACTAATACCTTACTCAAAAGGACTTAACCGAAAATGAAAAGACTATGGTGAGTTGGTCAGTAATGACCAAACTGACCATATTAACTAAGCTAGGTTGGTCATATTGGGAGCCAAAGAATGACAAACTTGGTTAGGCATTTTAGTGACTGAGATATTGGTCATACAGGGAGAAAAGGAATATCAGAATGCTCGGGTGATTTCATTGTGACATCCTTAATGCTGACAGTTTAGGTACATGTGTGTATTACATTACCTGCTACACCTGAGAGCAGCACACAGGTGAGGTACTGACTTACCTGTAGGCAGCGCTCACCGCAGACTGAGGCCTACAGGTGTGGGCTCAACACCTGTGGTCTTGTTCCTGACCTATGATAACAAAATTGTAGCCCATCATGATATTTGATATCAATCCACAATATAACTCAATTGACAAGCAGAAGGAACTAGGTTTATGGAAAATAAAGTACACTTCCAAAGACGTTATGACACAGTTCTTATCCACCACTAGGTGAGGGTTTGCAGTTGAACTACTTCTTTAAGATGGTTAACGTTAATGTAAGGTCGCTCAAAAAAAGATGGCTTCTCCCCAACAAGCACTGAATAATATGACGAGGGTGTATTTTATCTAATTCTTTTTTTGTCGGGGGACCAAAATGTATGGAATATAAAAGACTTTTCATGAACGAATTTCAGATTTAAGGTCTCAATAGTTTGTTGATCAATAAAATAACGCGCGGTGATGAGAAACCAGCGTTTTTTGAGTGGCCTACCCTCCACTATCCGTGCGAAATTTTTTCACCCCCCGCCCCTGCTAGAGGGGTTGAAATTTTTTACCCCCCCCGGCAGGCCAAAAATAGCGCGCGTTCGCGCCCCTTTGTAGCATAGTAAGGCGCGGGCTTTTCCCCTCAAAACAGGTTGAATTTTTTCACCCCCCCAAGAGGGGTCTAAATTTCCCCCCCCCCCCGGTCAAGGGGTCCAAATTTTTTACCCCCCCCCCAAATCCACCCCCCCCCCTGTTGTTAAAAAATGAGCACTCCCTTAGTCATAGGGATATTGATCGGGCATGACTAAGTGCTATTCAAGAATAATTGAGGCAAATCAACATATAAATGACTAATACCTTACTCAAAAGGACTTAACCGAAAATGAAAAGACTATGGTGAGTTGGTCAGTAATGACCAAACTGACCATATTAACTAAGCTAGGTTGGTCATATTGGGAGCCAAAGAATGACAAACTTGGTTAGGCATTTTAGTGACTGAGATATTGGTCATACAGGGAGAAAAGGAATATCAGAATGCTCGGGTGATTTCATTGTGACATCCTTAATGCTGACAGTTTAGGTACATGTGTGTATTACATTACCTGCTACACCTGAGAGCAGCACACAGGTGAGGTACTGACTTACCTGTAGGCAGCGCTCACCGCAGACTGAGGCCTACAGGTGTGGGCTCAACACCTGTGGTCTTGTTCCTGACCTATGATAACAAAATTGTAGCCCATCATGATATTTGATATCAATCCACAATATAACTCAATTGACAAGCAAAAGGAACTAGGTTTATGGAAAATAAAGTACACTTCCAAAGACGTTATGACACAGTTCTTATCCACCACTAGGTGAGGGTTTGCAGTTGAACTACTTCTTTAAGACTACTAAGAGTTGTCTTGAGGCCCTAGAATTTTGACGTCATTGATGTCATTATGACGTCACTGACGTCACTGACGTCATTGTGACGTCATCACAGGCCTGCCTTTTTAGCTGGCATAGATTATGACGTAACAGAGAGCTTATCCTGATAGGGACTTAGATAAAGCACAGGGATAATAGGTATTACTTGCAGATAAGGAGAGGCTTATTGTGATAACAGATATGGAGCTTAGATAAAGACAGGGACAATGGAGATTACTCATAGATAGCAAGTGGTCTAGATAGAGGGATTTGGATAACAAGAAGGGATATTAGGTATTACTTGTAGATAACAAGAGAATTATGATATCAACAGATATCAGGGAGACTTATGTAAGGACACTTTTACATTTTCATTCTTTAGTTATAAAAGCAGTGAACTAGGTAATTTAAATCTAGTTTTTACTACTAACATGTCAGGGATGGATGTAATATCAGCTGTGGAATGGAGAGGCGATGTTGATAGCAGAGAATTCATTCCATGGTGGGAAACTCAGAGCTTACTTCCATTTAAACCATGTAGCAGTATTTGTATAAGCGGAACAACAGGCTGTGGAAAGACTTTTTGGGTGTACAAACTGCTGAGAAATGTCAAGGGCATGTTTGTAGAAGACCCACCACATAATATATTATACTGTTATGGTGTATATCAGGATACGTTTGATGACATGGAGAAGGAAATTCCAAACATAAGTTTTCACAAAGGACTACCAGACTCTGGGCTTCTAGATGACATATCATCGAATGGCAAGCACAACCTTGTTATCATTGATGATTTAGCACACGAGCTAGTAAAGAACAAAGACATGGAGGTACTGTTCACTCAAGGATGTCATCACAACAAGTATTCAGTGATTTATATAACGCAGAACTTGTACCAGAAAGGTCCGAATGCAAGAACGATTGCGTTAAACACATGGTATCAGATTCTGTTTAGGAACTTGAGAGACGCTTCACAAGTCAGTACAATGGGTAGGCAGATGTTTCCAGGCAGGGCTCAAGTATTGAGGGAAGCCTACGAAGATGCTACTGGAAAACCTTATGGATACTTAATTATAGACAACAGTCCTCACTGTGATGTAAAGTACAGACTACGTACTAGGATATTTCCTGGTGAAGACCCTGTTGTTTATGCGCCTAAGGTATAAAAAGACAGTACATTAAAGACTGGTGCTTTATTCGTAACGGAGGAGTCATAATGAGTAAACGTATAACGGCTAACGCTACTCTGATCAACTTTCTAACCAGTAAAATTCCACACAAGCAATTTGTCCAAGTATTGAACACATTGAGTGGCGACCAAGTGAACACTATTAGCGAAATAGCAGCTAACGTTTTATACGGAAACATACCAGTGTCAGATCATTTCAAGAGAAAACTTAGTCGGTACAGGACTAAAATCGACAACATTGGTGACTCAAAGACTAGTCTAAAGAAAAGAAAAGACATCATATTGAGGGAATCGAAGCTGGTCAAATTGATACTACAAGCAGCAGAGGCGGTCTTGAAGAGTCTTTTACAATGAGTGCAATGCAAAAAATGGTTCTTGTACCAGCAGAGAAATACGAAAGAATGAAACGTGGAACAGCACCAACAACTATATCGGCTGTTTATACGGAAAAAGTACCACATCAAGGACAGGAGGCAATAGTTATAGAAGAGCAAGAGGAACGGAATGTGCTACCTACTGGATTAGAAAAAGAAAGAATTATTGAGTCTCTACCAAAAATCTACAAGTCTAAAGGCCGAGCATTGCTAAACTATATAGAGAACGGTAACGTCTTGACATGGAATGACAGGGGAGAGATATTGTATAACGGCAACAGAATAGCAAACAGTCATATTGTAGACCTTCTGAAGGATTCTATGCGAAACTACAAAGGTTTTGATCCTATTGGACAAACAGAATTTTATCGAGGGTTGTCGGAATCCAATGTTCCGTTATTGTTGTTAGAGAACAAAACAAACAGGGACAAGGTATCCGAAGGTAAATTTCAGTCAGTCGTCAAAAAGACTAAAACTAAACAGAACTGGATACACATATAAATACCAACTCTAGACCTGTCACCTTCAACAGACGATAATGGAAGATCAACTAAGACAGAGGTATAATTCACCAGCTACTCCTGGAAGTTTTCAAGGTCCTCACAAAGTGTATCAGAGTGCTAAAGCAGATGGTTTGGACGTAAGTAAGCAGCAAGCAGAAGAAGCACTGCAGAAAGAACTATCATACACTTTGAACAGGTCGGTCGTCCGTAAATTCCCTAGGAACCGAGTCGTTGTTGAGGGCTTAGACTCGCAATGGGACATGGATCTCGGGGACCTTGCTCTATTGCATAAAGAGAACAGTGGATACAAGTACTTTCTTCTCATGATCGACATCTTTAGCAGATATGTCTGGGTTCGCCCTTTGAAAACTAAGTATCCTAGAGAAGTAGTGGCTAAGATGGAAGATGTATTCAAAGAGGGACGTAAACCAAACGTTTTGAGGAGTGACAATGGCGGAGAATTTACCAGTAAGACGACTAGGGACTACTTGAAGAAGAAGGGGATTCATTTCTTCACGACAACAGGAGAAACGAAAGCCAATTATTCGGAACGCGCAATTAAAACGATAAAGTCAAAGTTGTATCGCTATATGGTCGCAAACAACAACATGAGATACATAGATGTACTACAAGATATTGTAAGGAGTTACAACGACACAATTCACAGTAGTCTCGGTCGGCCTCCATCAGCTGTAAACAAAGACAACGAAGCTGAAGTCAGATACGAGCAATACTTGAGACGCCCAGAAGAAAAATCTACGTTCCAGCGTTACAAGCTTGATGTCGGAGACAAAGTACGTATTTCTGACACTAAAGAAAAGTTTGACAGAGAATACGGTCAGAGATGGAGCGGGGAAGTGTTTATTGTGACGAGTAGGCGTAGGAGAGACAGGATACCGATTTACACGTTGAAAGACTGGAACGGCGAACCTATAAAAGGTACGTTTTACCAACCGGAGCTTCAGAAGGTCTTGGTCAGTGACGACGACTTGTTTAGAATAGAAGAAGAGTTGGATACAAGAATACGCAAGCGTAAAACGGAAGTGCTAGTCAAGTTCTTGCACTGGCCAAAGAAATTCAATCGGTGGATTCCTGAAGAGGATATCGAGGACATATGAATGACATTTATTTATTCTTATCCAGTACTGACTCGACAGGCTATTACCCAGAGAACACTGTAGATGATTTTACAATAAGACTTTCCAAGACTCTTCATTTACAGGGCGGTACATGGACATGTGCGCTCAGAGACATAAAATGCCAGAGTACAACAGATCAGGATATCTATGTGTTTTGCGACATATTAGAAGATTCATATGTGCTAAATGGACAGAGACCTATACTGCAATATGTCCCAAGCGAAAGAGGAAACGTTGTAAAAAGTTTCGATTCTTCAGTGTGTCCCAAGTTATCAAGAGTGCGACTCGACACAGTAAGAGTGTATATAAGAAACTTGCAAATGCATAACTTACCATTGTCTGGAGAAAGAACGACTTGTACACTTCACCTACAGAAAATATGAGTTACAGCGAATGGCAGAAGCATTTTCAACACATGAAAGATGGGGAATTGTATCCCGATAAAAACGGAGTATGGCGGCTACTCTCGGACACAGACTCGGATCCTGGGAGAGTCAAGGTAAACATCATAAGTCCTGCTCAACAAACTGTTAACCGTGCTAGATCGCAGGTTATATCAAAGAGAGGCACTAAAGCTAAGAGATCTACATCTAGTTACCAGGCACCTAAAGGTATAAAAAGGCTATCGTCAAAGAAATCATCACAGACCACAAAGAACAGTCGTCAGACTAGGAAGCCAACGATTAGAAAACCATCAACAGAAACTACTAAGAAGAAGAAGAAGGCTGAAACTACTACAACGCTAAACAGGAAACGTAAAACCGCTTTTTAAAAACATGTCTGGACACAGCAATGGTCTTGCATTGTTTTACAAGCCAATAAAGGACAGAGGTGTTAAACGTGTGGAATGGATGGAATATAGACCCGTAGGGCAACTGACTACTGATGGACCATTGGAATTCAACATCCCTGGAAACAATTCAAAGTATATCGACATGAAAAACACTCGAATCAAAGTGAAATGCAAAATCACTCAGGGTAACGGGGACGACATACCTGACTGGAGGCCGGAAGGTGAAAAACCAGTTCCGGTAGCTGCTAAAGTGGGACCTACGAATTTGACTGTTCAAAGTCTATGGAGACAGGTGGATGTCAGTGCTCAACAGCAAATCATCTCACCCGAAATAGCGTCTCGTTATATATTCAAGGCATAAATCGAGACTCTTTTGTTTTTTTGCTTCGGTGCGAAAAACACACAACTTCGGTCTCAACTGTATGTCAAGGACGTTGGAAATGTAGATGAAGCAGACCCTATCGAGGGCAGTAATCCTGGACTTATCATCAGGTCAAAGTTGTTTCAAAAAAGTCAGATTGTGGAGTTGCAGGGACCAATTTACAACGACTTGTGTCAGCAAGACCGGTTCCTGTTGTCTTCTGTACAAGTTAATTTTAAGTTTTGGCAAAGCAATAACAAGTTCCGATTAATGAGTTCAAACCCGGCAGCAGACAATAAGATCGAAATTGTAGATGCAGTTCTTCAAGTCTGCCTGATTGAAGTCGAGCCAGAGGTTATTATGGCTCATGCCGAAACACTACTTCAAGGACCAGCACAATATTACTATGATCGTACTGATGTTAAAGCATACGGAATACCTAAAGATCAATTCGGGACAACAATAGATGATATGTATCAGGGAAATATCCCCAGCCGCATTGTAGTGGGACTGGTCTCGTCTAAAGGATATAATGGCGACTATGGTACCAACGGTCTTAGCTTCAAACATTACGACACAAACTTTGTAGGATTTTATGTAGATGGGAAATCCATGCCCGCCGAACCTTTGACACCAAATTATAGCACTTCGAATTACACTTCGGCCTACATGACGCTGTTTTCTCAACATTACATGGAAAACTATGGCAATGACATTACACTGTCTGATTATCCAAATGGATATTGTCTTTATGTGTTTGATGTGTGTCAAAACCAATGTGAAAAGTATGGAAAATCTGTTAGAAAGGGTCACTCGAGATTCGAGATAAAATTTAGCAAAGCATTGCCTGAGCCGGTTACATTGATTGTGTATGCTGTCTTTCCTGGACTTCTTGAGATAGATTCTACCAGGAACATACTGATACATTGAATGACAAACATGTATTGATTATCACAATAAAGGAGGGAAAAAAAAGAAAAAAAAGTTTCATCTTATTCATTGTCTGTCAGATACTTTATGCCTAACTTTTCTGGGGTGTTCAAATCATAAATGATATTATAATTGTTAAAGTCATGAACAATCTGATCCAGATGTACTTTTGACAAAACTTGCCAAATAAATTGACAATATACTAAAGGAAGCACTTGAAAAGATACAAACGACTACTAGAGGTGGAGAACTACCATTGTGACAATCTAATAGTAACTTAGAACTACTCATCTCTATGAGTTTAAAGACCTAGATGAATTGTAAAGTATGAATCATGACAATAAAATATACCCGATTCATAACTAAGTCATTTATTAGATATAATGGAAACGATAACATCTTGGATATCATGCACATATAATACTACATTGTACATATTGGCTAATGTCACCAGACAAAACATAATGCATTGGTAAATAAAAAAAGAAAGATCTACAAATACATGGCTTCTGTTTTTTATCCTTTACATGACATCCTGGAATGATAAACTTTTTTTGTGGTAATATAGAAAACATTTAGTTTAACATGGAACATATTTCTAATTGAACAACACTGGAATAACATGAACTATACGTAACAAATACTCATACTACTCCATCAACTTACTTACTGGGAAACACACTAGTGACAATAAAAAGTAGATAAACATCAACTTAACAAAAATGTATACACATACATATTACAGACGACTTTATCAGAGCTAACTAAAGACAATGACTACCCTGGAACTACCCGATGGAAATTAATTTCCTTTAAATATGTTAAAGCTTAGACATACAAGTTTCATTCGGGACCATACACATCCATTTATTACGACTCTAAGCTTTTCTACTAAGGTCTAGACTTTAAAACTATTGTGAGTTGCTACTGAAAAAATGAGTTCGCTCATATATATTTTCTTTTTTTTTTTCTTTTCAAAAGTCTGACTACACACATGCACTACTCCGGAACTACTTGACAGAAATCAATATCCTTCGGATATGTGATGCATTGGACCCATAGGCTTCATTTAAAGCAAGAACGGTTCAATTCTACTGACTCTACTCCGATCTACGTTGGTTTAAACTTCAAAACTATTTCTGACCGGTACTAAAATAAAATCACTCGATTTCTTTTGGTTCTTTCCTTAGGCCTGACTTGACACACTCACTTCTCTGGAACTACTTGACAGAAATTAATATCCTTTGGATATGTTATGCATTGGACCCATACGCTTCATTTAAAACAATAACGGTTTATTTCTGACGACTGTACGTCAATTCAAACTTTAAAACTATTTTCGACTGCTACTAAGAAACGAGTTCGCTCTTTTTTTTTTCTCTATTAAAAAGTCTGACTTAACACATTCACTTCACAGGAACTACTCAATAGAAATTAATCTCTTTTGGATATGTTATAGCTTAGACATTCACGTTTCATTTGAAACCATGCCCATCCATTTCTAACGATTCCACATCGTTATACAATTAAAAACATAGAAGAAACTATTTTGACCGTTATGAAAAAATAAATTCAATCGTTTTTCTTTTTATGACATGCATTGAACATCTCTGCTTAATTCAAGATCAATCCATATCCAATCAATCTGTTACTGTATGTAGTACACAAAAGGAATGCAAGCATGCTTTTTAGACAAGTTTAAAAAGATAGCACCATCATCATGTTATCATGACATTTATTCTCCTTTCTTCTTTTTAATTTCGGTGGATGTAGCATTGTCATTTGTCTTTGAACGTTTACCCTTTATACTAGGTGTCTCTGGTAGAGAAACAACTAACTGTTCTGTTTTTTTCACTTTTGTAGGTGGTGAGGGAGGTGGTTCTTGTGGCCTCTTTTTCTTCTTTATAGAAACCTTTGGAATGTCATTATTAGTAACAACAGCAACTGCAGTGTCTGAATCAATGTCCATAGGCATATGCTCATCCATATTGCCAGGGACCCAGTTCTGTAATGATGTTTCTGAACTGGTAATACTGAGCTGTTCATACAAGTTATCTGCTGTTTCTACAGTGTCACTCATCATTATTGAAACGTGTTTATTACCCTCTGAATTGTCACTTGCTGTCGTAGCATGATGACTACATGAAGGCATAACAAGGCCACAGTCCCCTTGCATGTTGACTGAAGTATCAAAAAGTCGTTTGGCTTTCATGTGTTTATATCTTATAAAAACACCTGCTAAAGTAGCTATACAAATACACATAGCAACAACCCCTGAGCTCGTCAGAGCTATGCTCAATATTGGTGTTTCAGTCCCATCACTGCTGTGTGTGTCAATTGGTACACTTCCAACTGGTTTCACTTTTCTCTCTGAAGATTCTAAACCCACGGACTTGACACTAGCAACAATAAAGATATCACCTGGATTTGGAGTTGTTGACAGCTTGTTTTTGGAGACTACTGTATTGACACTAGCACTGACTTGACTAGATGTCTTTAGGGGTGTTGACAGTGTACTGATCACGTTGGTACTGTCACTGCTAAAGTTACAAGAATCCTGAGTTATTACCAGCAACACAGCGGGATTCACAGCTTGTCCACAATGTATTGGGTTGTTCCTAAGGTCTATGTGTTGAAACTGACGTGTATAAACAAGGCTAGGCAACTGTATAATGTTGTTATACCGCAGAGAAAGTGTCTGGAAGTCTCTGGTAGTCACAAACCTTGGATATCCGGCCAGTTTCTTGTAAACACACATAATCAGCCCTCTAGAACGTATACACTCGCACTCCCTGCGTTCTCCACACTTGTAGGCATTTGCACTGTAAGCCAAGACACTCCCAATGAGTATAATCCATGATATACAACCCATTTCTAGTGTAAAACTGCACCAAAACCACGTGTAGAAATCCGTATTGCTGTTGTGTAATGGCCTTGACCTGTGACCTGCATTCTACTTCCGTTTTTCTCTCCAGTAACAGAGATGGCGCTGCAGTGCTCTGTAGTGGTGTTATTTCACACTAGGTGGCGTGACTGAGCCACTGGAGACCCTGTGAGCCTATAACAGCTAGCCTATAACAGTTCTGTCGTGCTCCTATATATGGGACTGTGACAGTTTATGTGTAACTGTTGTGATTTGTTTTTTTTCCTATTGTAAAAGACACAACAGATAATTATCAATGCTACAAAAAGTACAAATGCCAACGTGATTATCCCTATAAAAAGTCCTACATAGTTGAAAGTACCTTGTATGGGGTGAGAGGGCATTTGTGTGGTAAAAATCATAGACACTGCAGTAGAGACCATAGGCACTGTAGACAGTTCCATAGCTGTACTAGTAGTAGCCTCTGTGTCATGACACTCCATGTTGATGTCCACTGAAGGTCTACTAGTTTCCAAAAGGTAAAGTCTATTCTCCCTGCAGTTGATTAAAAGCATGTTGTCTTTTACCACCAAAGTATCCAGTGAAGTCCATTTAGCCCAGTCAATTCGAATTACCTCCATACTCGTTTTTATAATAGCAAGTTCAGTAGTCAGTCTGTAAATGTCCATAGAAAACAATGGGAGAAAATCGATATTCTCTCCTCTGCATTGCACCAGTCTCTCTTGGCAATAACAAGTAGATGGTGTCCCACATGGTATCCAGCCTACACTAGAATCGACCAGCAAAACTATAAAGAATAATAGCCATTGAACAGCCTGCATTTTTTCTCTGTGCTTCTAGTCCTATAGTTACACTTGTGTGTATGTGTGTATGCTCTTATCCTGGTATTCTAGTAGGCGTTTTTTTCCTTTATCTAGAGTCCTCTCCACTTATGTAAGTCATGCAGTAGCAAATAGTATACGAATCCTAGAGCATTAGTGATTCACTTTTATAACACCAGAGGTCCAAGCAAAGTCGGGAATAAATCTATCAACATTCATTTAGTTGCTCTGATTTAAAAAAAAAAAAGAATAATTGTGATTAGCCTCCATTACAAACAAGAAAAATGTGGCTTTGACCACGGTCGGGGTTGCTGCTCCCCCCTCCCCCTATTATTATTTTCATTGTCATAATCCGCCCTGTGACGTCACAGCAGCACCAGTCCTATTTTCATTGTCATAATCCGCCCTGTGACGTCACATGTGCCCCATGCAGCACCCAGGCAAAACGAAAACATTAATAGGCTTGCCATGACGTTGCTGCGCAACGTCAGGTCGCTACGCTCCGGGGCAACCCAAAAAAAACAACAAAAAAAACAAAAAACAATCAGCAGTCTCTGTATATTGTAGCTCCTGTCGTGACTTATACCTAGTTATTATCCAAGTGTACTCTAGCATAGAATACTAGACTGCGATATATACTACATTCAGCACAATGGAGCACCTTCATGTTTCTCGATTTCAGAATAGCAGCAACAGAATCTTCATCCACTTGTTCTTTAACAGTTTCAGGTAATCCTAAAGTAGTGCTGATACTTGACACTACTGCAGGAACATGGTCGTCAGGCAGAGGAAAATCATCTAGTAGTTGCCAATAATGGCCTACAACCGAGTTTACAACCTTGTGTTTAGCACTACTGAACAGAGAAAACCCCTGTTGAAACTGATACTTTGAAAGTAGTGTTATGGATCTGTTTTTGCAGGTCTCGTGCCTCTGAACGACTGAACGCTTTGTGCTTACAAGACTATCCTCTATAAGAAGATCAATGATGAATTTTCTAATTTTCATTAGCCTCCTAGTAATCCTAGCTTGCTTGAGCATTTCTTCAAATATATCATCGAGCTCGTCATCTGGAATCTCGCCATATTGAGCAATGACATAATCAGCCCCTGCCAGTTTTACACGTACCTGTGCCAGATTTTTGTATGCCTTGTGCAGCTTGTTGAATTCCGGTAATTTCTTATTCATATAAGGAGCCAGCAAAACTAGCTGGAGTTGGTTGACGGTGTAAAGCCTAGTTGGAGCTGCGACTTTAGTGAACATGTCCAAGATCAAGTTGACAAACTGATCCTTTGTCATATCATCTGACTGGTCAAATCTTAGTGGTGATATTCTGTTACCTGCCATGGCAGATAAAGCAAACCTCTCCCTTCTAGTTGTTGTTTTCTCCCAATCTATTGATGCACAATACTGTGAAATCGTATCAGACCACTTCTGTGTAGTGCATGTCTCTTTTATAATTGTGTGTGTCATTGTTAGGCCAAAAAAAAAAAACAAGAGTTATTTATGAACATTTCCCTCCCTTCTTTCCCTTCATTTCGTTTTTATAAAATAGTATTTAAAAAAACAACTTTAGTAGCATATTAAGATAACACTAGCTTCATTAATGTAACAACCCTCTTTTTTTTTTAAATTCAATATATAGCATATAACATTATGGAATGTATAATACACTAACAACAATTTTCCTTAGTCTAACTGCCTAACTACGTGTTCATTGTCCCCCCAACAGAGAATTACAACTAATCATCTCATCATCCTAACGCTGAGATAACAAGCTAGTCCAGTTACAAAGCTCTAAAGCCTCTCAACTCCCATGTCTTTTTATCTCTCCTCCAGCCATTGTCCCTGATTCCTCACTGTGTGTGTAAATGTATAAAGTGCACACATTAACAATCATTATCATTAATCGTTCTCTACTGCATAACATTTGTTTAGTCCTGTATGTTTGACTCTACAGTTTCATATGTTTCAAACTGTAATAGTGTGTAGACCAGTTCCTTCTTGTTTGACAGCTCCTTTACAGCAAAATAGCCATTCTTGACGAACTCTCTTATAAGATCCATTGGTCTTCCATCTAGTATTTCCCATTTCTGAGTTGCTGCAGAGTAAGTATCACTAAACACCACGTAGAAAGCTGCCCATTGAAAATCAGGATCAATGCAGAAGTCTATCCCAGTTTCATACTTGGAATTAGTTTTGATTAAATCCTCATGAAGCTCCTGTAAGGCATAAGTCCATTCTCCTTCCAAAACAGGCCATTCACCACGATGTTGTTCAAATGATTCTCCTGCTGTTTCATAATCCATATGCATTTCAACTGCAAAAGTTGTGCTTGTAATCAAACCTGGCATATTTTCCCACTGTTTCTCCTCTCTATCCAAATTAAAACTGATAGATTTTTGACCCCCTCCTCACTGTCGTTACAGGATCCATTCTGTGTTAGATCATAATCCATATCATATCTGTTACAATCCATTAGGCTCATTATCCCTAAACTACTCAAGTGATCTTATCTACAAGTAATACATATCATCCCCTTTATCTAAGCCCTTTTATCTAAGCCCCTATCAGGATAAGCTCTCTGTTACGTCATAATCTATGCCAGCCAAGAAGGGAGCCTGTAATGACGTCAGAATGACGTCAGTGACGTCATAATGACATCAATGACGTCAAAATTTTAGGGCCTCAAGACAACTCTTAGTAGTTTTAAGATGGTTAACGTTAATGTAAGGTCGCTCAAAAAAAGATGGCTTCTCCCCAACAAGCACTGAATAATATGACGAGGGTGTATTTTATCTAATTCTTTTTTTGTCGGGGGACCAAAATGTATGGAATATAAAAGACTTTTCATGAACGAATTTCAGATTTAAGGTCTCAATAGTTTGTTGATCAATAAAATAACGCGCGGTGATGAGAAACCAGCGTTTTTTGAGTGGCCTACCCTCCACTATCCGTGCGAAATTTTTTCACCCCCCGCCCCTGCTAGAGGGGTTGAAATTTTTTACCCCCCCCGGCAGGCCAAAAATAGCGCGCGTTCGCGCCCCTTTGTAGCATAGTAAGGCGCGGGCTTTTCCCCTCAAAACAGGTTGAATTTTTTCACCCCCCCAAGAGGGGTCTAAATTTCCCCCCCCCCCCGGTCAAGGGGTCCAAATTTTTTACCCCCCCCCCAAATCCACCCCCCCCCTGTTGTTAAAAAATGAGCACTCCCTTAGTCATAGGGATATTGATCGGGCATGACTAAGTGCTATTCAAGAATAATTGAGGCAAATCAACATATAAATGACTAATACCTTACTCAAAAGGACTTAACCGAAAATGAAAAGACTATGGTGAGTTGGTCAGTAATGACCAAACTGACCATATTAACTAAGCTAGGTTGGTCATATTGGGAGCCAAAGAATGACAAACTTGGTTAGGCATTTTAGTGACTGAGATATTGGTCATACAGGGAGAAAAGGAATATCAGAATGCTCGGGTGATTTCATTGTGACATCCTTAATGCTGACAGTTTAGGTACATGTGTGTATTACATTACCTGCTACACCTGAGAGCAGCACACAGGTGAGGTACTGACTTACCTGTAGGCAGCGCTCACCGCAGACTGAGGCCTACAGGTGTGGGCTCAACACCTGTGGTCTTGTTCCTGACCTATGATAACAAAATTGTAGCCCATCATGATATTTGATATCAATCCACAATATAACTCAATTGACAAGCAGAAGGAACTAGGTTTATGGAAAATAAAGTACACTTCCAAAGACGTTATGACACAGTTCTTATCCACCACTAGGTGAGGGTTTGCAGTTGAACTACTTCTTTAAGATGGTTAACGTTAATGTAAGGTCGCTCAAAAAAAGATGGCTTCTCCCCAACAAGCACTGAATAATATGACGAGGGTGTATTTTATCTAATTCTTTTTTTGTCGGGGGACCAAAATGTATGGAATATAAAAGACTTTTCATGAACGAATTTCAGATTTAAGGTCTCAATAGTTTGTTGATCAATAAAATAACGCGCGGTGATGAGAAACCAGCGTTTTTTGAGTGGCCTACCCTCCACTATGCGTGAGGGCCCAGACAACACTGCTCAATGGGCCCCATAGTTGTCTTACTTGGGCAAGTCCAGATGGCTCAGCCTACCAACAGTGGAGCTCGGCACTTCACATCAGACTCAGAGCAATCATATGTAGAACCCACTTGATGACTGTTACTGGAGGGGTAGCAAGCGTTTCGCCTATAAGGGTGGCATAGTGCTTTAATTTGCTATGCCCTTAGTCGGCATGGTGCATGATGCTGACCCTGTGAGTTTTGATACACTCATAACGGGTCGGAATGATGCATGACTGCAGTCCTGATACACCCCTGAAGGGTGGGAATGATGCATGAATGCAGTCCTGATGCACCCCTAAAGGGTGGGAATGATGCATGAATGCAGTCCTGATACACCCCTAAAAGGGTGGGAATGATGCATGAATGCAGTCCTGATGAAGCATGATGCTTTTGTGAGGGGCTGCAGTGGAACAACTTCTTCAAGCATTTACATGTCGTACAGTGATATGCCCTTTGACGTCATGATGCATGAATGGAGTCAGGCGAGTAACTCTCCAGGGCTGAATTCATGCATCAGGTCCATCGTATGGGTTTGATACACTCCAAGGGGTCGGAATGATGCATGGCTGCAGTCCTGATACACTCCTATTGGGCCGGAATGATGCATGACTGCAGTCCTGATGCAGCACCCAGTGGGCACAAAATTCAGTTCAACATTGAATCAATGTTGATTCAACATTGAATCAATGTTGACAACCATTTGTCAATGTTGATTCAATGTTTTGTGCCCACTGGGCATGATGCTTGACTACAGGTGAGGGGCTGCAGTGGAACAACTTCTTCAAACCTTTAAATGCCACCGTGTAAATGCCGTATAGAGTTATGCCCTTTGAATGTCATGATGCATGAATGTAGTCTAGTGAGTAACTCACCAGGGCTGCATTCATGCATCATGCCCATCCTGTGGGTTTGACTCCTGAAGGGTCAGAATGATGCATGAATACAGTCATGATGCAGCATGATGCTTTAATGCATGTGAAGGGCTGCAATAGAACAACTTCTTCAAGCATTTAAATGCCGTATAGTGCTAGACCCTCTGACGTCATGATGCATGAATGCAGTCAGCAGGGCAGCATTCATGCATCATCATGCCCATCCTATGGGTTTGATACACTCCTGAAGGGTCGGAATGATGCATGAATACAGTCATGATGCAGCATGATGCTTTAATGCATGTGAAGGGCTGCAATAGAACAACTTCTTCAAGCATTTAAATGCCGTATAGTGCTATGTCCTTTGACGGCATGATGTAGTCACCAGGGCTGCATGGATGCATCATGCCCATCCTATGGGTTTGATACACTCCTGAAGGGTCCTGAGGCAGCATGATGCTTTATTGCAGGTGAGGGGCTGCAGTGGAACAACTTCTTCAAGCCTGTTAACGTGGACGACGACTTCACCATGGCGCACGTGCTGCTGATGCTGCTGGTGGACACGGCCTTCTACTCCCTCGTCACCTGGTACTTTGACGCCGTCATGCCCGGAGACTACGGCGTCCCCAAACCACCCTACTTCCCCTTCACCGTGAGTACTTTAACACAAAGCACTGAATAAAACAGGGACATCTCTGGGATTTGATATAACAGACATGTGTCTCTTCGATCTTACTCTTCCCGTATCTCTCCATTTTGTTTGGTTGGGTAGTTTATGTCAACCTGTGTTGTCCCTCATCTCAGTGTTATCCGTGAACTGTGTTGTCTTCTGCTCTACTTTCTCTCACTTTCACATCCACTTGAAGTGAAATGCACATTTGTAGCTCTTTTTCTTTGCCCTGCCAGTCTATACGAAAAGTTTTTCATCGTGCAGGACATTCGGTCCTGCAGATTTATAAATCTGCAGGACCCGCTAAATGTTTGCAGGCCCGGATCCCCTGGGGAAATGTTTGTATCTAAAAATGTAGTAATAAGCAAGAATTGATATATATAAAGAGAGAAAATAATAGTTATTGGTATATCTAAATCATATTAAAAGTCATAGTTTATAAACTTTTGTGTGTTTTTTTACATAATATTCAGGCTCTCTAGTTAACTCTCTAAAAACTTTAATAATGGTCGGATTTACATGCCGTAAAAACTGACATGTAGCCCAGGATCACAGCCAGTCATTGGGACCAGCAGGCACAGACTTTCTGCCGGTCCAGCAGGCTTTTAGCCGGCTATAGCCGGTGTCCGGCACGTTTTCGTATAGACTGCCCTGCTGGGCATCGATATGTACTAGCAGTCACACATACAGCATAAATATGTTTGTACAATATTTTGGGCCAGGAGTTGGAACAGCAAGGTTGGCACAGTTGGCCTGATATTAGATCATGGTGAAATTGTCATGATTGTTTGAATAAAATGAGTCTATATGGATACACGTTTTACACTAGTTACCTTATTCTATTGTCTTGTCCAGTCATTTAAGAACAAACATAGGTTGAACCCGTCAAAATTCCTTTTCACCACTTTACATGACTCAAAAAAGCGTTTGGAATGACGAAGAGAAATTGAGGGAACGCCCTCAAATATGCTAACAAGATGGGCCAAACAACCATTAGTAGAATAATCCCATAGTATGAATATAATCTGTAGAAGGATCTTAACCTAACCCACTGACCTTTTTCTGTGTTACAGCGTAAGTACTGGTGCGGCTCCAGTACCAGTAAGGTGGAGGACAACGATGTTGAGATGACCGCCAACCCAGACTCACCCTTCTTTGAGAAGGACCCGACTGACCTGACTGCTGGTATCTCCATACACAACTTGCGCAAGGTTGGTCATCTTTGCTTTATTAAACCATGCTGGTTATATATTATACACAAGTGTCCTTGTTGGTGAATGTATTTGTTCAACATGTACATAATCAAGCTTGATATGATTGTCAGTTGCAAAATCAGCATTGCAATATTTCCTGCTGAGCTGAACTCTGCTAAATGTTAAATATCCATTTTACAATTTGCCCCCCTCCACCACACACAAGGTCTCCATTTTTTCAAGGGGTTCCAATCCTTTTGCCCACTCCCAAGCCTCCCCCATATGGTTAGATAAATGTAGCTTTCTAAAATCCTTCTGGCTGGTACTGTATTTGTAGGTGTTTGTGCGCGGCGGTGCAGAGAAGGTGGCCGTGAATGACCTCCGCCTCAACATGTACGAAGGTCAGATCACTGCCCTTCTGGGGCACAACGGCGCTGGCAAGACCACCACCATCTCCATGCTAACAGGTAAAGACCATCCCCATGCTAACAGGTAAAGACCATCCCCATGCTAACAGGTAAGGACCATCCCCATGCTAACAGGTAAAGACCATCCCCATGCTAACAGGTAAAGACCATCTCCATGCTAACAGGTAAAGACCATCCTAATGCTGACAGGTAAAGACCATCCCCATGGTACCGGGTAACAGGTAAATACCATCCCAATGATATCCCTGCAACCCACCCTAGGAGAGTATAATCAAAGACATGTGCAGGGCCAAAGGCATTTCTTAGGCTACACCTCTGTAGGTGTGAGTGCTTGGTGTATGACCCCAACAGCTTACCACCTGCACCCCCAGGGACCTCTGTAGGTGTGCGTTGTCAGAGCATGATGCCAATGGCTCACCACGTGCACCCCAAGGAACCTATCAGGCTGTCCACACCTCTGTAGGTGCGAGTATTCGGAGCATGACGTCGATAGCTCACCACCTGCACCCCCAGTGACCTCTCAGGCCACCCATACCTCTGTAGGTGTGAATGCTCGGTGTATGACACCAATAGCCCACCACCCACACCCCCAGGGACCTCTTCTGTTAGTGAACCACAATATCAAACCCAGAGTTTGCCATGATTGAAAAACACTGTGGTATATCACAGTAAGATAGTACAATAGTATACCATATTTTGATATGCTAGTTTTATGTGTAACTACTCTACTATTCCTAACTAATCTATAGCAAATTGTAGCATCAAAACCAGAGTTTTCCGTCATCCAAATTCATTGTAGTATACCACAGTGAATATAATATTATAGTATATAATAGTTGCATATATTCAGTGTAACAACCATAATATACCTGATATAAAAGCCATTGTTTATTATAGTATTGAAATACAATGGTAAATCATAGTAACAACAATCAATATATATCATGGTAGAAAGTATTACCATGATATATCATATCAAACCATGGCTAACAATTATCCAATTATCATGGTAAATTGTGAGTTTCATCCTCACAGAAATATTTCTAATAAACTATGGCATTAAAGGATGCTCTTTTAATCATCTGACTCTCGGTTACAATAGTGGTAAATACAGCTATAGTTCAGGGTGTATATATCAGGGTGTACAATGGTAAATTAGAGTTATGCACACACTGGTGTATAGTAGTATATTACAGTACGATGTGGTAAACTATGATAATCCATGGTGTGGACTTGTAAACCATGGTAATGACAACGGCATTTTTTTTACCTGGGTATAATATCTTATGAACCATTGGCTATGTCATCAATAGACCATGCTGATACTTGCCTGGCTAGTACAGTCAGTAGAGTGTCTGCTGCCTTTAAATCTAAGGGTTGAGGGTTTGAGGCTCTCTTGGAGAAACATACTTAAATGTTTTCAAAATTTGGCCCTGACTGAACACACACCAGGAGGAGTCACTGAATTTCCAAGATTATGAGAATGTCCACCAGGTGAGATTAGAGAGTTTTTAAAGGTTCTGAACATCTACACAGGGTCCCGCCACTAGTTTCCCTGAATTATCCTTAAATGCCAACGTTCATAGCACATTAAGCAGGGTTAATGTCTACTGTATGATGGTGCACCTTGCAGGTTTCCTGCCGCCGTCGGCTGGGTCGGCGCAGATTAATGGCTACGACATCCGGACCGACATAGAGGGTGTGCGCGCCTCCCTGGGCCTGTGTCCGCAACACGACGTGCTGTTTGACGAACTCACTGTTAAGGAACATCTCACCTTCTTTGCTAAGGTGAGCATCTACTGAAAATAGTTAACCTTTTAAGGGTGACATAATGCATTGATGCATCGTGCCATGGTCGTCATGATGCATGAATACAGCCCTGGCGAGTAACCTGCCAGGGCTGCATTCATGCATCATGCCGACCTACATTAGATTTTATGTATTTTAATTTTTCGATTAGGGTACTGACCAGAACTATCCTCAAGATACATTGTGAAATGCAACACAGATTCAGAAAGGAAAATATGTGAAGACGATCTACATTCATTGTATTAGATATAAAGTAAGATTTTTACACTTTTCACCAATTCTTACTTCATTTGACTTTATGAATTAGGCCTGATGACTGTTTGGTATTGAGTGCTTGGACTGTAGAGCTATTGTATATCCTACCAATGATGTTTATTTATAAAACTCTCTTTCCTTTTCTATTCCTAGCTGAAAGGCTGCTCTAGCAGCGTAGTCAAGGAAGAGGTGATCAAAACCATCAAAATGCTGAATCTGGAACCCAAGACCGACACCCAATCTAAAGGTCTCTCTGGTGGAATGAAGAGGAAACTATCTGTGGGCATTGCCCTCATCGGGGGTTCAAAGGTCAGTGATGTGTCAGTGGTTAAGATTAGGGAAAACATACTTCTCTTTATATAAGAATAGTGTACATTAATCATTAGCCATGACTGGCCAATTAGAGCAAATTTTGGAAAAATAATGGATAATTACCATAGATTTGATATAGGCAGGGAAGTATGATATTGGCCAACGGTCTGGATGTAGTAGCGGAGTAAACACACCACCGTGCTTTGTCCTTTAGGGAGTATTTATTTATCAGTTACAGGGGTGTGTGTGTGGTGCCTTTAGGGGGGGGGGGCGTAAACAATTCTGACTCCTCTTGAGGGGGGGGGGGCGTAAAAGATTCAGCCTCTTTTAAGCAAAAATGCCAGCGCGTTACTATAGTTCAAAGGGTGGGGGGCGAAAAAATTTCGGCGCCTTCGGGGGGAGGCATAAAAGGTTCTACGCGCTCTCTGTGTGAAATTTCACCACCCCACTGTAATTAATAAATGACAGCCTGGATAAATTTTAACAAGATCTAATTTCCTCCCCCAGGTGGTTATCCTGGACGAGCCCACGTCGGGGATGGACCCTGAGGCGCGGCGTCAGACGTGGGACCTACTGCAGGAGCAGCGGGCGGGACGTACCATGGTGCTAACCACTCACTTCATGGACGAGGCAGACCTCCTGGGGGACAGGATAGCCATCATGGCAGAGGGGACCATTCAGTGCGCCGGCAGCTCTCTCTTCCTCAAGAATAAATATGGTAGGGCAAAAGACAACTTGGTGTTTCAGGTTACCCGAACCTATCTATAGTAAAATAGGGCCGACCCTACACATTTTCATCCAACAAAGGAAAATGTTAATTGAAGGGTATTTTGGGGCTATTTCAGAGTGGATTTTATCGTTCAACAATGGATACTGTAGTCGGCGAGTCATTGCTGTAACTCACTAAGCCCATGTCTGGGTACAGGGGGCTGCAGATAGGAAACAAGGTCAAAGCTATAGTAAGCAATGAATAGCAGAACATTACTGGACTGTAAACATGGACATATATTAATTTTCCTTCTAAACTTATCCAGATGACTATGTTCAATATGGAGCTTTCTTGTCCATTTCTATTTGTGCTCGAATGCAATTAAAATACACGTATATGTACTATTATAACTATTCTGGTAACTCCCCCATGCCCCCCTCCTCCCCTGTAGGTGTGGGCTACCACATGGTGATGGTGAAGGAGGCCGGATGTGACGTCAGCCGGCTGAGTGACGTCATCATGAAGCACGTGCCGGGCGCCCAGCTCGAGTCTAACATCAGCGCCGAGTTGTCCTTCGTCCTGCCGCACGAGAGCAGCTCCAGCTTCGAGGCGCTCTTCGCCTACCTGGAGGTCAACCGGAAGCAGCTGGGCATCTCCAGCTACGGCGCATCTGTGACCACCCTGGAGGAGGTCTTCCTGAAGTGAGTAATTTAAGTTGAGTTGAGTTGAGTTGAGTCGAGTTGAAATATTTTTATTTGGCATAAATCCATTGACGGGCAATTTCTTTTGACTACAGACAACTGTTCACAGACGAACCCTCATGAATATAAATCTCTCGTGGGGAGTGGGCATTATTTAAAGAGAGGAAAGTGGGGGGGGGGGGGGGGATTTTCGTGCGTGAATAATTTTCAGCTTCTCCTTGACACTAATTAACATTTTTCCGATGCCCTCTTTGAACTATAGCTTTTTAAGGGGCGGTCTTTATTTTCACCCACAGATTTCAGCTAAATCTAAAGCCGGGATTCCACTACCCGATTCTGTGGTCAGATTGGAGCTATTCTCACAGATCCATCCCAGACAGATACAAATATTAATATCTAATGTCTTGAGAATGGACCAGAAATCGGTAAGTTGTGCCCCACCTTAAATCTCTATACACTCGTACATTGTCCAGGGTGGGAGAGTCCATGGACGCCACGCTGCAGAAACGTCTCCAGAAGGGAGCCCCAGAGGAGGCGGCAGTACAGGAGGAGCGGGAGGCCGTTAACGGGCAGCTGTCCAGCACAGAACGAGGTACAGGCAGTTAGCCCTTTAAGTACAGCCCAGTGCTTTAATGCAGCATGCCCTTTGTCGGTATGATGCTTGAATGAACCCTGGCGGGTCTACTCGCCGGGGCTGCATGCAAGCATCATATCGATCCTTAGGGAGTGCATCAAGCATGAAGGAAGCAGTGGCGAGGTACTCACTGCATTTTTAGATGCACCTTGCTGGCAAAAGGGGATGCCATATTAAAGCAATGTGCTGCCCTAGCATTAATCCACTGCATGTCCTTGACTGTTGCACCGTTATACCTAATTGATAGTCCTGACGTTTGTATAATTCTATCAGTATTGTATTTCCGTATGCTGTTGTGTAACACACCTTGTTCAGATATACTTTATTTCTTGTATGAAAGTTGGATCTTTGACATGGGTAATCGTAGCACACATTGTACCATTCAGAACATTTATAGTTTTAGGCTTGGTTTAGTTTTATTTTCTACCCTTCGTCAACTTGATTTATCCAAGGGATAAGAAATTTACCATGCAACTATAGTGCAAAGGTATAATTACTATCAAGGCACTGTCTCTAAGGATCACTGCCTTCGATCAACCGCCACTATATCACAATGAGCATGATCAATGCATTTAAAAAGCAGATAATACTTAATAATAGCTTCATGTATGATGAAGGTCACACACATCCCCGCTTGGCAAACAAAACCATGATAGTTAGCAATCCAGAAATATGAAATACTGTATAGAATAGTAGAAAAAATGATCAGTTGCAATAAAAACCTCCCCTCAGCCTTTTGCAGAACTAAGGGCTTGATAACATTCCTTTACTGATTCATACTAACCAAATTATGTATACATATGTAATAGCAGACAATCCAATCCTACTTCAATTCTAAATCGATTGCAAACTTTGCCAATACAGATTCCCTCTGATAGTTGGGGACTGACAAAGAATATGTCTAAATAAAGGTGGGCGGGGGGAAATTTCCTTACATTTGATTACCTTTGATTAAGCACCCACTGTACATTCCTGCTTCTGCATGTCAATGCCCCCCTCCCCAGACACACCTACTTGATTCCTGAGTGTACCACCTGCATGCGCATGCTCTTCTTCTACTTCCGCCCTGATTAGTTCAGGCTATTGCCGCAGATCTGGTGCGCTTCGCGGCGTCTGAGGCAGTGATGATGGACGACGTGAGTCCCAGCACCTTCTCCTCCGGGAAACTCATCATCGAGCCCGACAACTGGCACCCGGACAGCGGCAAGAAGAAGATGTCCTTCAGGAAGTACTCCCGGCAGGACTCCACACAGACCAAGTCAGGTCAGGCCTAGCTTAGGCTGCATTATACACCTAAGCCTAAGCTTAAGCCTAAAGGATAAGCCTAACCGTGGCCCTAGCCTTGCTACCTCCTCCACCTAGTCCAAATCAGGTCAAGGATACTTTAGGCTGCACCGTAACCCTTACACATCGATAGCCCTAACATATGCCAACCATGACCTTGACTCTAACCACAGCCCTAATTCAACCTTACCCTTGACCCTAACCCTGACATATCCATAACCTTCACCCTAACCCTGCCCCAACCATGGTCCTGACCGTAACCCTAACCCAACCCCAACTTTTGCTCTTACCCTAGCCCTAACTCACTATAACCTTGGTTCCAACCCTAACAATCCCAACCATAACCATGACATTACACTACCCCTAACCATGATTCAACCCTAACCCTAACCTAACCCGGACTCTACGCAGGCCAAGGATGTAACTAATGTATACAACTCATTGACAGAAGTTTGATGTTTTTGCTTTAAATGTTTTTATATAACAATTAAATCTATATCTACCGTTTGTCATTTTAACGTCATAGAGTAATTTAGATATGTAATGCATGTCTCTTCACGTATACTGCACTTATCAGTATGATGCCATAGCACTGTAAGACAATAATTAAAACCATTTCAATATGTCATGATCATAATCCAATAATCATAACAACAAATATTTCTGTCATTAACCTTTCAATATCGACATGTAAGACTTAATCACGTAAGAAATTAAATTTTGTTACGAAGATATCCAAGGAAGTTGGAATAGACATAACAAACTGACGTCATACTTCTGATATCGCATGCTTTTATCAACTTCAATACCCCAAATATCCGAAATTTTGCTTGGAATTATTTAGCAACCTTTATCTAATTTACCCCTGATATTGTCATTTCAGTGTTCGGTGCGTTTTACAATAGAAAGGTGGGCCTGGGTCTTTACAAGCAGCAGTTCAAGGCACTCTTCATCAAACGAGTTATTCACTCATGGCGTAACCGACTCGTGTCCCTCACTCAGCTGCTCGTACCTCTCTTCTTCACCATGATTGGCTGCATCGTTCTCAAGGTGAGAATAGTCAATGCTTACGTTGTTAACCCTTTAAGGGCCGCACAGGAAATGGTGTCTGAATAGGAGGTTGTGAGAGTGTGAGTAGTATAGGAAATGGTGCCTACATATAGGGGTTGTTAGGGTGTAGTAGTATAGGAAATGGTGCCTACATATAGGGGTTGTTGGGGTGTGAGTAGTATAGGAAATGGTGCCTACATATAGGGGTTGTTAGGGTGTAGTAGTATAGGAAATGGTGCCTATATATAGGGGTTGTTAGGGTGTGAGTAGTATAGGAAATGGTGCCTGCATATAGGGGTCGTTAGGGTGTGAGTAGTATAGGAAATAGTGCCTACATATAGGGGTTGTTGGGGTGTGAGTAGTATAGGAAATGGTGCCTACATATAGGGGTTGTTCGGGTGTGAGTAGTATAGGAAATGGTGCCTACATATAGGGGTTGTTAGGGTGTGAGTAGTATAGGAAATGGTGCCTACATATAGGGGTTGTTAGGGTGTAGTAGTATAGGAAATGGTGCCTACATATAGGGGTGGTTAGGGTGTGAGTAGTATAGGAAATGGTGCCTACATATAGGGGTTGTTAGGGTGTAGTAGTATAGGAAATGGTGCCTACATATAGGGGTGGTTAGGGTGTGAGTAGTATAGGAAGAGGGGCCTGTATGGGGGTTGTTAGGGTGTGAGTAGTATAGGAAATGGTGCCTACATATAGGGGTTGTTAGGGTGTAGTAGTATAGGAAGTTGGGGTGTGAGTAGTTTAGGAACTTGTTGGGGTGTGAGTAGTAAAAAAGAATAGCGCATGAGAGTTGTTGGGGTGAGAGTAGTATAACATATGTTGACTACATAGGGGTCGTTAGGGCATGAGTAGTTCAGGAAATAGTGCCTGCATAGGGGCTGTTGGGATGTGAGAAGTTGACAGAAATGGTGCAGGGCTGTATCTCCAGGGTTACGGAAGTACAGCATTTCCTGAGCTAGAAGCAGTCAATAATTGGAGGTACCTTCGCAAGGTTGATTCCCTTGGCAAATCACACTAATTGTCTGTGAGAATATCATATAGTACAAGAGGCCAAAGAACGTTGTGTTCAAATAACAGTGCCCTCCAAAAATAGGATAGGTCGCTCGATTTTTTTCTCAGGATTATGAGACAAAATCCCTCCATTTCTCGCATGATTTCAGTAAAAAGAAAAATATTTTTTGGTAGAAAAAGCCTTCCCAAAAGAATTAGGGTAGGGCCAAAAAATAGGGTCGCTCAGGATACCTAAACACAACTACTTCTTTTGGCCGCACACTTTATCGTGGCCTTGTCTCTCCCCCACAGACCATCCCGTCCAGCACGGACGACCCGCCGCCGCTGTCCCTGAGTATGAAGAGCTTCACGGAGCAGGTCGTGCTGTACGACACCTCCCCAAACCTCACCGACCCCATCTCACAACTCGCACAGGACTACATCTACGTCATGTCCAAGACACAGCCCGGCGTCAGCCAGGTACGTCATAACGTCATAAGATATGTTTTATTATCATCATTATTAGTATTATTTGAAGTAATAAGGTAAGATGTATCACAATTATACACAGTATCAGATTATGATAGGAAGATCCTGTACATTTGATGTCCCTGTGGCCAATTGTATGATTCATAAATAAATACTGAATTGAGGAAAGCCCCCTTCCTCTCAGCCCACACTAATGTATATTGGCTGATACTTTTATAGCATGTAGTACCGTGATGAGGCCAGCAGAAAGTGTGTTTCAGGTCTTGCGCCCTCCCCTCCGGAGCTAGACTATAATGAGTACAGTTGTCTCAGCCCTCCATCCTCCTGAGGTCGGTAAATTGGGGATCACAATAGATGTATCTGAATAGCCGCAGTATATATCCTGAGACCAGTATAGTACTCTCGTTCCCAAATCCTTCCGAAGGAAGGCTCTGGTAACAGCCAAATGACCTTGAACTTAGGGTTTTGTTGGGTGTGGGCAACCCCTGCTGGTAGCCCGGAACCAGTGGACAGGAACCGGAATGTATGATGGTAGTTTTACTGTATTTTACCATCAGACTTTCTGGTTCAATATCCTGTTCCTGTTCGCTGGTTCCAAACTACCAGCATGGGTTGCCCAGACCCAGCAAAATCCCAAGTTCAAGGTCATTTGGCTGTAACCAGAGCCTTCCTTCGGAAGGATTTGGGAACGAGAGTACCAGTATAGCTGCATTATATCCACACTCTATGAGATGCACCTCCTGTGTAGCTCGGGGCTATGAGAGGGAGCACCAACCTCATGTGCACCTGTTGTGTGTACACATGATACCGACTTGGTGTCTAACAAACAGGGCAGGAGAAACAGCTCAGCTTCATTGTAAGACTATATCATCTTCAGGAGATTGGTAGTGTGAGAACTAATGCAGATATCCGCAACTAATGACCAAAGATGGCTACATGATGATATAGAAAAGAGAAGGGGAAGATCATTATTTACAATGATATATTGCCCAGATGTGGGGTGAGGGGGTGAGGCCAACATTAATGGTTGTACCCCTGTTATACAGGTGAAGGCAGTGGAGAGTGTGATGACTGAGGTGTTGGCGGTGGGGGAGGCCAGCATGGGCAGCTACAACAGAGACTACATGGTGGCCGCCGGCTTCGACAACCAGCTGCCTGTGGAGAACGTGACAGACGCCACCACCGCCATCACGGCCTACTTCAACAACCAGGTAAGGCTAACACACACCCAGCTAATTTACCATTCTCCTGTGCAGCGTGTAATCAAAACAAACACTCAAAGGTGATTACTCTCTGCCCCAGGCACCGAACTCCGACCAAATTCGTCCATATTCATACTCATGTTTACCTTTATTCAGGTGTCATGTTGATAATTATCACCCCCCTTAGTGCCTGTATTTCCATTTGCTATTCTCATATGTCAGCTCAGAGACATGTATATTTAATCTATCATGCTTCTTAGGGTGTTTATCAACAGAAAAATAGCCCCGTGGCACAATAAAGGCATGTGCTGTGTCGAATACCAAACCAAATACTTATGTAAGTACACACATGTATAGTGGCCTTTCACACAAGGGGTAATGAGGTGTGACTGCCGGACAACACTATGACGTAGGTGGCTTGTGGCAGAGGTATTTCATTTGAGTGTTTTGTTGTGATTACCTCTGCATTGGAGATTGCTAATTTGCGAGTGACCATTATTCAATTAACCCTTTAAGGGCCGCATGGTGCTTTAATATTTTATGTCCTTTGTCGTCATGATACATGGATACAGCCCTATTGAGTAGCTCGCCAAGGCTGCATCCATGTATCATCATACTACAAGGGTTTCATTATTTCAGTGTGAAGCTGTTGCCAGACAAATCCGTGATTACATGCTGCCAAAGTACCTATGAAATGAAACATTTGTTACCAATAATTGATAAACTAATTATTAGTGTTCACAACTTGTGCTCAAACCTCGTGGTGTCTGCGTTTTGAGATGGTAGCTCAAATTATGTGAACATTTGACTCCCAGTCCTACCTTTTGCTTCTCTTACTTTCAAATTAAATACCCAAATTGAGGAATAGCTATAGTAATGCCACTTGCTGTATCAAGGGTTAACGCACAGGGTCACATAGAGTGGACAGTGGTGGTGGGTTACTGGCAAATGGCAACAGATTAACATGATTATTGAGGCATCAATGGAGGCCTTCTTTGTTATGTATATGGATGTTCCCACATTAACCTAATACCTCTCTCCCCTCCCCCAGGCGTACCACACGATAGCCATCAGTCTGAGTATGGCGGGTAACACTTTACTGCGGTACCTGACCGGGGGGTCCGACTACACCATAGAGACCATCAACCACCCGGTACCCAGGACCTCAGAGCAGCTGCTGGAACAGGACATGGGTGAGTCACTCACTCTCATTGCTATACAATGCCAATTTAAGTACTACCGGTAGTAGTTATTCTTATATATACCCGTATCTTCGTCTACAGGTTGATACAAACTTAATTGTTGCTTATATATCATGTTGCCAGTTATGATGCCCAAATACTGAAAGTAAGAAAGGACCAAACACTTTACAGCCCAGCAGGAAACTAGCAGTTTTTCTTCACGGGGTGTTTTCCCACTCAAATATGATCAAAATGTCCATAAAAAACTTTTTATGAACTACACAGAGAAAAGAAAGAGCGTCCAAAGGGAGTCCAAGTTGCCTCCAGAATGACTCCCCCTTTAGGGGAGTCCAGGCCGCCTAAGGGAGTCTAGGTGACTCCCTGACTGACCTAACAGAGTCACATAGCTCCCTGGCTCACCTAAGGGAATCGCACAAGGACCTGGACTTCCCTAGAGAGGGTAGTCATTCTGGAGGCAGCCTTTTGATGCCGTCTCTTTTTTTCTGTGTGCTTGTTTTTCTCTATAATTATACTGACAACTAGTGTGGTATGCCTGACGCCCAGCCTGTGAAGAACTTGCAGGTGTGCGCTTTGACAATGTATCTATAGATGCCTCTGCTGAAATCGAAATAATTATGGTGGCGTGAGATTCTTGTCCAACATATGAGAAGTTGTGCTGATACTTCTTCTTGTTTTGTCTCTATGCAGCGAGTCAGCTAGTGGTGGCCTTCGTGGTGTCCTACAACATCATGTTCGGCATGGCCTTCCTGGTCGGCACCTTCTCCGTCTTCCTCATCAAGGAGCGACAGGTCAAGTCCAAGCACATTCAGGTAGGGACCGCTTAGCTCTTTAAAGTTGCTATATCAGATATTCTAGATTCTAGCTAAAGATGTTAAAAATACCGAAAAGATCATTATGTAAGGAATGGGGGACAGCCAATGAGGGAGAGGAAGTCTCATGGGTGCCAGCCATAGATTTACAGTGTATGTTTAATGGGGAGAATAAAACCATTCATAATTTTATTCCACCGATTAGCATCGATGTAATCCCTGGAAACAAATTCCCGTGAATTCCCCCTGAATAACACCGGTTGAACTGGGGTCAGTCCCGGGAATAACCCGGGTTCTATTGCCGTGATATCACGGGATTCTGTGAGCAAAATTTCCCGTTATATCACGGGATTCTGTTAAAGAGGGGTGCATGGGTTCAAATCCCATGCTAGTACCGTAAATTCTCGCGTAGAAGCCGCGGCTTGTACGCGAGTCAGACTCAGCTTTCTTTTGATACCAAACATGCCTATATAGGTTGCGGCTTATACGGGAGTTTATATTAGTATACTACAGTACCAAAATCGCAATATTCAGACCCCCTCTGCGGCTTATATAATTTGTCAAAGTTAGGGGTGCGGCTTATACGCGAGTTAGGCTTATACGCGAGAATTTACGGTAGACCTGAATGGTTTTAGTGAACCTGTCTAGTGTGATTTATCTAAATATTCTTACAAAAACATCCACATACATTCCTTTTGACCACTAACCAACATATGCTTGTCCTGTTCGGGAACTGAACCTGCTACCCTTAGACCCATAGTGCCGTGCTCTAGCGACTGACCTACTGGGACATGTATTGGGAGAGGTACATGATCTGCGACCAGTGGTGACTGTACTATGATATATTATGTATACATAGAGTTGTTGTTGACAAAGAGAGAAGCAGGATAGACATGAGGGACCTTTAGCAAACCTAATGTAGCCAATTAAACATAGGCATATCCTATACTTTTAACACTGCTACGTCTGCGTATAGTAAGCTTAGATTTACACGAATGTAGATTTTCCCATTATTTCTTTCATGCAAAAAAAAGATCACTAGGGATTTGAACTATCCACCTTCAGATCTACAGTGCCAGGCTCTACAGACTGAGCTAACCGGGCTTGCTGAATGGTTGATGCTTAGGGTGATAGAGTTTCATTCTGCACCCTCTCTCTGTGATACAAATAGGGACCTTTAGCAAACCTGATGTAGCTCCTTAAACGCTGATGTAGCAATGGCAAAATTGTAGGCTACATCTGGATCTAATGAACTACCTTAGCTTTGCTAAAGGTCCCTAATTTTCCCATCATAGCTCATTAGGGATTCGATCTCTCCACCTTCAGATCTAAAGTGCTAGGCTCTACAGACTGAGCTAACCGGGCTTGCTGAATGGTTGATGCATGGAAAGGTAATAGAGTTCTGTGGCAATATCGACGCAGCCCATCTAGAGATGATGTAGCCTTTGCCTGTAACATTGCTATGGTTGCATTAAATGAGATATGTCAGGTTGCTAAAGGTCTCTTATGTTTCATTCTGGACCCTCTCTCTCTCTGATACAAAACAACTGTATGAAGGAACCATTTAACATGGGGCATTTTGCACGTTTAACACATACACACACTTGTATTCTCCCATTAATTGAGGTGTTAAAGTGATACTTCAGGAGATTCTTTTTTTTTTTTTAAATAGGTTTATTGACACTTCTCATGTAATTTACACGCTCCTCCGAAGATGTCAGTATGAAAGGAATTATTTACAATATAGACACATAATATACCATTGCTATGATACAGAGAGCCATTGTTTCTAATACACTTTTAGTGTTTTAGGAGTCCTTGGGCCCGAAGTGGGTCATTTCATAATGTTAGTCTACCGTTATGTAGACAATGTTACTGTCACCAGTGTTTGGTTTGGCTTTTCTTTTACATGTAAAAAACAGTACATTTTGTGTGATATGATGAGGTTTGGATGGAAAGTTCATGTCAGTCCTCAAACCACTCTATAGTTTGAGGTAAACTATTTTAGTTAAACACCCATAACCAGAGTTATGGTGATTATTGTTAATATTATTATTATTATTATCATCGCCGGTGGCTCAGTGCAGGTTTCAAGTCTCTTATTTAATGGCGACACTGGGGTCTTGACAGTTGATAACTATATATCTCAGGGACGTGTTCAACCTGATGCTACATAGTTTCTGTAAAATCTGGATCAATTGGAGAGTTTTGAGGATGAGGAACAGTTTCTTGTTTCAATATTCTTGTAGTTTGTCGGGAGGCAGTGTGCACAACATTCTTATATACTTCGCAAGCAAAGTAGATTTCATTATCAGAACTTGTGTCCTTGGGTTTTCACTTAAGGTGTGTCCGTATCCTGGCTTTAAATTGGGCAATGTCAGGTAGCTCCTGTAGATGGAGCGGGAGCTCATCCCAAATCAGCATGCCTCGATAAAGAGGACCAGTCCTGTATTTCGACTTGGCTTTTGATTTCTAATTCTAAAGTAATTAGTAATAGAAACTAAGCTTTCCAACTACTAATACATTGTCCCGTGCACTAGCATGTGGACCATTGAAACAGGGAGAGGTGCAGATTAAACACTACCATTCCATGCATCTACCATTCAGCAAGCCCGGTTAGCTCAGTCGGTAGAGCCTAGCACTGTAGATCTGAAGGTTGAGAGGTCGAATCCCTAGTGATCTTTTATTTTTGTATCAGTCATTTAGAAAACATTTCTTTCACACCAACATGTAGAAGATACATTTTTAATGTTTTTTATCATCAACTCATGCTTGAATAAGGTAGAAATACATCTTTTGCTATGGTGTGCACAATTCTACCCCATTGGTTCAATAAGTGAACTGACAACTGATAAGTGAAATTCCTTTTGGAATACAAAAAAGAGGTATAAGTTGAAATACTTCTTGGGAAAATACCCAGCGCTAAAACTTCATCAAAACGAGTTACTTGCCAGGGCTGCATTCATGCATCATGACGGCAACGGTCATAATGATGTAAAGCATGCTGCGGCATTTACATGTTATATATCCTACTCAGCACGTGAGTGAGGTGGATATTCTTCCATGGATAATGTCTAAGTATCTAGATGAGTTCATACCACAGGTGGCTGAGGGAACAAAAAAGAAACTTCCCGTCTGTATGCCAGTTAAAAAACAATCAGAAACCAATCACTGGGAATTAGTCAGACATGGATGTGTATGAGCATCTGCATGAGTGTTAGTAAGACGCACTTATACCCCTTGGGCAATGGTCATTATCCTCGTCTTGCTTCTTTGGCAATTACACTGGCTCATAACACATATATACAGTGACTCACCTGTACTATACCTACTACATGCATCATGTCTATGACTCAGTCACTAAATGAGCATGTTTTACAATATGTGAGCGGCGTCAACTCCAGTGCCTACTGGGTGTCCACCTTCAGTAGCTAAGGGAGTGGTAACTTTTTAACAACAGGGAGACAGGGGGGGGGGGGGGGGGGGCGGAAAACAAAAATTGGACTCCTTGAAGGTGGGGGGGGGGTACCAAATAAATTTGGACCCGTCTTGAGGGGGGAAACCAAAAAAATGTTGGCTAAAAAGCCAGCGCATTATTATAGCACAAAAGAGTCGGCCGTGCTCAATTTCAACCTATTTAGGGTTGTGAGTGGTGTCCACTCCAGCACCTACTGGATGTATACCTCCAGTAACTAAATGAGTGTGTTTTGCAGTAACTAAATGAGCGTGTTTTACAGTAACTAAATGAGGGTGTTTTACAGTAACTAAATGAGCGTGTTTTACAGTTACTAAATGAGGGTATTTTACAGTAACTAAATGAGTGTGTTTTACAGTAACTAAATGAGGGTGTTTTACAGTAACTAAATGAGTGTGTTTCACAGTAACTAAATGAGCGTGTTTTCCAGTAACTAAATGAGCGTTACGTTTTACAGTAAGTAAATGAGCGTGTTCACAGTAAGTAAATGAGGGTGTTTTACAGTAAGTAAATGAGGGTGTTTTACAGTAACTAAATGAGCGTGTTTTCCAGTAACTAAATGAGCGTTACGTTTTACAGTAACTAAATGAGCGTGTTCACAGTAACTAAATGAGCGTGTTTTACAGTAACTAAATGAGTGTGTTTTACAGTAACTAAATGAGGGTGTTTTACAGTACGTGAGCGGCGTCCACTCCAGTACCTACTGGGTGTCCACCTTTGCCTGGGACTTCCTTAACTACCTACTGCCGGCCAGTCTCCTGCTGCTCGTCTTCCTCGCCTTCCAGGTCGACGCCTACATCAGCGGCAACAACCTGGCGTAAGTACAATATTAAAGCTGAAGGAATGTGTTTGTTGTTATTTTAAAAAGTTGTTAAAAAGAATGCATAGTGCATGCAATAATCCTTAAACTTGTTTGAGGGTCTTCGAGGGTATATCAACCCATAGTCACGGTATGATCTTTAGCTGCATCCCTTGTAAGTTACTAGCCATGGTATACATCATGCCGGCATCAGAGCACATGTACAATGCAGCCATTAAGAGTTTAATGCGCTATGGGTTTGTCATTATGATGCATAAACTCAGCCCTGGAAATAAACATGAATGAATGTATCATGCCAACCCTACGGGATTGATACAATTCCAAAGGGTGAGCATAATGCATGGATGGAGCCCAGGCGAGTAATTTATACTTAAAATCACAACGCAATTATGTCACTATAGTCAAATGCAGACTGGTGTGCATAACCTTTGTACTAATGATATATACCAAGTAACATGAGTACTATCCAACATAATTAATTAAAGTAATATGACTGTGTTCATAATGGTGCCACTTATATATTACTGAAAAATCATGTATATTTGTATCTGATCCCATATCTCCAGTGACGACTGGTTGGAATTAAACCATTCTCCTTAATGAACCCTTTTGATGACCGTAACCGTATTTGGGAGTAACGCTTAGTGAAATAGATACTCTAATTAATTGCGTTTTCACAATCTTAGCACAAGGGATGACCTAAATCACACACATTTCTTCAAAAAAGACAATGCTCTCTTTGCATCGTCTCTTCTGCAAAGGTAGCATTTGTTGCATCCTACCAGTTGACATTGACTGGGGAAAAATACCGATATGAGAAAAAAAAGGGGCAGGGTGATTTATTTTCGAAAATGGTTGGACTAAACCTGAAACACTAAGAAATTTCTCCTATGCCTTGAAGCTCAAATCTAGAGTTGATTTAGTAGCGAAACGACAACATGTTATTGGTCTGAGAGAAAGTTTAGGCTCTATCAGGTTTCACCTTAATGTCCAAGTTTGACAACCTGTCTCCCTGGTGTGCCAGACAGGCTATTTAAGTGGCTGCTGGGGCTCACACCTGTAGGGCTGCTGGCCGACACCTGAGCCGCTGCCACCTGTAGCATCTGTGGGACCTTACATTTACAACGCATTGGGGGGGGGGGGCGGGTCGTTACTGGCTGTGTCTCACGACCTTGGGCCAATGTTTTTGTCTCTGACCAGTTGCCGTCTCTGACCAGGTGCCGTCTCTGAACAGGTGCCGTCTCTGACCAGGTGTCAGAAATAAGGTGTTTTAAAAAGAATTTTACTCATATATATACGGATTTGTAATAACGTTATGGCGGTTGTTATATATGCTGTTGGTATTTTGACCTTATCAAGCCAAGGGAGTCAGAGACGGCACCTGGTCAGAGACGGCACCTGGTCAGAGACGGCACCCTGTCAGAGACATAAACATTGGCTCAAGGTCGTGAGACACAGCCTACTGCTTGGCCAGCTTGATACATTAAAGGGGCATTCTCACCACTCACACTTAACCACATAGTAGACTAGAATATCACTGGAATTGTGAATGAGATTTGCTCGGTGAGAATGCCACTTTAAGCTAAGGGCTATCAGATATCTGAAATATAGTTGTATTCATTCTGTCAACTGTCTAGAGCCTAATCTGCAGCCAAACTATAGTTCAACATACTAGTCTCAAGTTAAGACTTTCTTTGAAACTGTGTGTGCATTATTGATCGTGTCACAGTTTCCAGTTATAAATAGCAAGGGGTTATATTATTGCAACTATACATCCTCTAATACCCCTGCTGTGCCTCATTCTAGATGTATTCCTGATGTGTTATTTTAGCTATATCTTGCTACTCCCTTCCTTCCAGCTACATCTTCCTGATCTTCTTGCTGTACGGCTGGGCAGTGCTACCCTTCATCTACCTGTTGTCTCACCTGTTCACCGTGCCCTCCACCGGCTACGTATGGATTACGGTCCTCAACATATTCACAGGTGAGTTCTAACATAACACAGGTGGCTTGAGCCATTAGCACGTTAAGGACCACATAGTGTGTTAATGTGTTATGTACTTTGTCGTCATAATGCATGAGGTCTGCTTACCAGGTCATCATTGGTGCCTGAATGAGACGATGGCGGTTTAGTCACCAGGACTACATTCAAACATCACGGTGACAATGGGAATACCGTATTTAAGCACAATAGGTCATTAAAGGCCTAAGGAATACCCATGATAGATGCTTGAAGGGTTCGTGTTCATTAGTCCTCACGCTACACCAAAACAGTGCTGGCAAGTAACCCAAGTGATGCGTGAATGCAACATTGACAAGCTCCTCAGGAGGCCTGCATTCATGCATCATAATGGCAAAGGGAGCCTGCTATGGGGATTGCTAATGGTACATATTTATAAAAACTTACATTACAAATAGCAGCAAAACCATTTCATGAGACATCAGATATATTCTTTCAATGATGTTACTACAGATTACGATGCATAACTCCCTCTCTTATCATAACAATATGTAAATGCCCTATAACATACTGATACATACTTGGGGGGGGGGCGGATTCTAGAACTTTTACCTGTTTGGTTATAAGGTCTCAAGACATATTATTTCACATTCATTCAAAATTGGTCTACATAAATCAGTTGACATGATGATGTATCAGATTCCATCCCTTCGCGCTGTCAACATTTGTGTGGAGTGTCATCTGATACTCCCAATGGTATTTTCTGTGAAATGAAACTTTAAAGTGAAATAGATATTTTTTTGTTGTTCACAGATTTTCACTATGAGCTGCCATCCGTGCATGTTCCTCAAACAGATCACAAGTCATGAATATATACACATTATTATTATTAGTCCCTATTGTTAGAAGCATAGCTATATTCATCTCCAGAAAAAATAGACAGCATTACCAAATCACCCTCTCCCCTACTTCAAGTATAGATTACCAAACCACCCCCCTCTCCCCTACTTTAATCAGAGAATTAACCAAAGCACCCTGTCCCTACCTCAGGTACAGCGGCCGTGCTAGCTATCCTCATCCTGAGCATCCCCCAGCTGGGGACGGAGGACGTGGCTGTGGTCCTTAAGTGGGTGTTCTATGCGCTGCTACCCAACTTCGCCTTCGGCAACTCGCTGCAAGACTTCTTCATCAACTACGAGTCGAAGCGCTCCTGCACCAAAGACGGCATCCAGGATCTGTGCGAACTCATCAAGTGGGCCAACAGGACCAATGGCTGCTGCCCCGGTCAGTTCCTGTTATTACCCATTCAATTCAATTTGACAGGTTTTTATTCTTCACATTTGAATTTTATACACATATTCATCAAAGGTCTCATTGAATGGCAGAAGAGGTAGATACTCATAATGGTATCAATTACGTATAATGATACAGTATAGGAAAACAGCACCTCCAGTGCAAGAAAAGGTGATGACAGTAAACACAACTGATCATCTATAGACCCATAAAGAATCCCATTGGGTCGTTAGATACAAAACCTTTTGGGGGAATTTCACACGTTCATTTTCTTGTAATTGTGTATAAAAAGCAGGAAACGTATTACATGGAGAGATAAATATAACACTTAACAGGGCTCGAACTCACAGCCCTCAGATCTTAATAAAAGCATGCTTGTAACCAAATGCGTTAACTAGGCAATTGTCTGGAATGCCCATTGATGTGACAGTCAATGGTCCATTCCATAGTTTAGATTGTTTAATTCGGATGTTTTGATATACTTTATGAAAACATTGGCCCAAGTCTCATTCTTTGAAAGTGTCATTTCATATGACAAAACACTCTAATTTTCTACGTAAGGAAGACTGTCATTTTAGTTTTTGGTTTGGGTATTGAATATCCATATTCAAAGACTCATGGAGTTTCTATACAGTTGTACAGGCTGGGATTACTCATGCCTTGATGATGAACCCACAAGGAGCTATCACTCGGATAATCCTGCTCCCCTCTGTATCATACCGGAGTCATTCCAGCCATTTTCATCAGATTTAGAGAATAATCTCCACTTGACCTCCTCAGATTTGAATGTGCTTCCTACCTAATGTAGACACATATAATGAATAGAGCTGTGCAAAATATGTAGGCAGAATTCCTATTATAAATGTCAGATCCTACAGGCTCACAAACAGGATCAACCAAGTACGGTTTTCTACACCTTATTTCTGGGCCATTTTCAGGGGCCTATAACTCAGAAAATTGCCTGGGTTAAGGACGTGTCGATTTTTTAACTGGTTCTATTGGTTACTGGCATGAGGCAAATGTAATATCAAAGTGTATAACATAGAATTCCCTATATTGCCAAGTGGTCAAACTTGGGAAATACACCTTTCCCTTTGAGCATGAGGGCGGGTTCAGAGAGCTCTCTCACTAGCAGTAGTCATTACAATTGGCCCACAATTGACTTCCTGTGTCTATATAACTATGCCAATAGGCATATGTGTTATCTTAAGTAAACAATGATTATTCTAGGAAATATAACTGGCTGAAAATGATTCAGAATTTGAATTGGCATTTTCGACCCCCCCATATGGCCATGTGGGATAGGTGAACCCAAACCAGAATATCATGTATTTGAAAGAGCTATATCTCACCCTCATATTGATGTAAGAAAAAAGCTGGGTTCTCATTTCCTTCATAGTGTTTCAATCCCATGAAAAACACTGAGATCGACACATCTTCAACCCAGGCGATTTTCTGAATTATAGGCCGTCAGAAATGGCCCAGAGATAAGGTATAGAAAAAGTGTACTTGGTTCATCCTGTTTGTGAGCCTGTAGGATCTGACGTATTAGGAATTCTGCCTAAATGTTTTGCACAGCTCTATTCATTATATGTGTGTACATAAGGAAGGAGCCCCATTCAAATCTGAGGAGGTCAAGTGAGGAGCCATTGATGAAATTCAGGCTGTGTCTCACGACCTTGGGACAATGTTTTTGTCTCTGACCGGGTGCCGTCTCTGACCAGGTGCCGTCTCTGACCGGGTGCCGTCTCTGACCGGCTTGGCTTGATAAGGTCAAAATACTAGCAGCAGGAGGCTGATTATAATTATAACTATGATTATATAACAACCGCCATAACGTTTTTCCAAATCCTTATATATATGAGTATAATTCTTTTTAAAACACCTTTTTCTGACACCCGGTCAGAGACGGCAGCCAGTCAGAGATGGCACCCGATCAGAGACGGCACCCGATCAGAGACAAAAACATTGTCCCAAGGTCGTGAGACACAGCCTTCAACGGAGTTACTCACCGGAGCACTCAAGTTGTCAGAAGGGGAAGTAGGTCAGCGGTAGAGCAGCAGGTTCATGGATCTGAAGGTCATGGGTTCGAGTCCCACTTCTTCCAGATGACTTTTCTGTGTCCGTTACATAATGTTCAGATCCTCCCCTTTATCCTTAAACCCCTACCTTTGGTACTCCAGGTGCGTGTGGTGACAACTGCATCGTGTGGCAGGACAATGCGCTGTCCATGGAGGCGCCTGGTATCGGCCGGGCCTGTGTCTTCCTGGCCATGCACGGCTTCGTCTTCATGGCGGCCATCTTCATTATGGAGTCTGGTGCCGTGAGCCGCATCTGGCAGCGGGTCGTGGAGGGCTCCAACAAACAGGTACGTACAGACAGGTTAAAGTAATGGTTGGTAACCATGTAACTTGTAAGGGCTGCATCACTTTAAAGTTGTGAATGCAGCCCTAGTGAGGAACGCACCAGTGCTGCATTCAAGCATTCTCCTGACTCTATGGGGATGACATATACTCCTGAAGGGTTGGCATGATACATGAATACAATCCTGGTGAGTAGACTCAACGAAGCTGCATTATGCGATCACTAATGGTTAAACCTTCAAGGGCAGTGTAGTACTTTATACCACATTCATCGCACTGATGCAGTACAACTGTTGAAACGGACAGAAGTAATACACCGTAAATAGGGAGACCAAAATCAATTCCTTTTATACTGTAAAGACAACAGTAGATTCTACTACGCATGTACACTGATACTTAAGTATTTATGTACTTAAAATGCAGTAGAGTCTACTGCTTAGCTACATTTATTTCTAACAGTGTATGTCAAATGACTCAGTCCTTGTGCTGCAATATAGTTTTCTTTCTGGTAATAAATGACTTGTCCCTAATTTAATATTAACACTCTATGCCCCACACAGGAGGGCGGTGACACCCAGGAGGACGCGGGGCCCGTGGAGGCACAGGTTGGTGCGGACGGAGCCCTGCATGCCCGCCTGGAGGAGGACACTGACGTCAAGGCTGAGCGGACTCGCATCGCACAAAGCCCCCTGGAGACCCTGGTAGCCTCCGACGCTCTGGTGTTGTCAGAGATAAAGAAATATTACGGTAAAATCCTTGTTTTATAATTCCACTTGCGTCCCTTGACTGTGAACACTGGGATATTAACCAACTGATACCCTATCCCTATTCCAAAGGAGCCATCCTTCAATGACCTTTTCTATAAAGGCAGTCTTGGCTCAATGACTCTCTTTACACTTATATCTAGTTATTGTTCCTAGATGACCCTTCTGCAGAAGATTTGGGTATGACTTGACCTCAGTTTGCGACTGAAGTCATAAAAGGTAGTCATTTTGGAGGCGAGACCAGGGCTCCCTTAGGGGAGTCACATAACTCCCTCAAGAGAATCAGAAAAGAGAGTAATTCTTGAGACAGGCCGGGACTCCCTTTCTTTTCCTTGTGTATTCATAGTCCATGTTCGTGTATTCAGGTAACTCCTTGCCGTTGGACCGGCTGTCAGTCGGAGTGCCTCAGTACTTATAGTTCATGTTTGTATTCAGGTAACTTCTTGCCGGTGGACCGGCTGTCGGTCGGAGTGCCTCAGTACTTATAGTCCATGTTTGTTTGTAGGTAACTTCTTGGCGGTGGACCGGCTGTCGGTCGGGGTGCCGCATGGGGAGTGTTTCGGGTTGCTGGGAGTGAATGGTGCCGGGAAGACAACCACCTTCAAGATGATGACGGGTGACCACACTGTGTCTGCAGGAGACGCCTTCCTGGAGGGATTCAGCGTCAAGAGGAACATCAAAGAGGTAGGCGGCGTCAACCCTGAGTGCCTTAAAGTACTATGACCTTTGTCCTCTTGATGCATGCATGCAGCCCAGGCATATACATCACCAGTGCTGCAGTATGCATCATGGCGACCTTGCAGGTCGATAGACTCATACAGTCGACATTATTGAGGGGAATCAGAGTGGGTTTGACCACAGACTCGTATTCAATATGTCTCTGTCTCTAGTTGTTCTCATGCTGAGTTTGGGTTAATAGCTTATGACTAGAAAAAAAATCAACATTGACCCATGTTTTCTTTAACGTATTCTTGGTACAGCTTAATAGTATAGGTAAACATCTTCTTGCTTATGGAAAGAGAGAAATAGTCCTGAACCTAGGTTACTATCCTGGTGGCAATTATCAAGAATTGCGACAAGGAAGTAATGGAAATAAGTAAATTCCGGTTTGTCGATGAGAGTATATGGCTGTGTCTCACGATCTTGAGCCAATGTTTTTGTCTCTGACCAGGTGCCGTCTCTGACCAGGTGCCGTCTCTGACCAGGTGCCATCTCTGACCTGGTATCAGAAAAACGGGTTTTATAAATGCTAACCTTTACTCATATATATATAAGGATATGTAATTATTATTAGCCTCCTGCTGTTGGTAGAACATAACTCAACTCTCAAAGTGACATCCGGTCAGAGATGGCACCCGGTCAGAGACGGCACCCGGTCAGAGATGGCACCCGGTCAGAGACGGCACCTGGTCAGAGACAAAAACATTGGCTCAAGGTCATGAGACACAGCCATATAAGGGGCGGACCAAGACTTTCACGCTTTTTAATGATGTGATATTTGAACCTGCATTCTAGGTGCAGCAGCGTCTGGGGTACTGCCCCCAGTTTGACGCGCTCATTGAGCAGATGACGGTGGAGGAGACGCTCTTCATGTACGCCCGTCTGCGGGGGGTGGAGGAGTCCACCATAGCGGACGTGGTCGGACGGCTCATCACCTCCCTCCTACTGGAGAACTACGCCACCAAGCAGGCAGGCGACCTCAGGTACGTCTTACATAGTATAGCCTGCAATACCCACGGATACTATCAGACAGCCCCTGCTCCATCTGAGAGTTACAGCTGTAACTAGTCTTACAGTGAGCTGTAATCAACCCTTTGACCGCACTGCCCTTTGATCGATGTGGTGCATGGATCATTGAATGCAGCCCTGGCTACTCGCGAATCTGCTCACCAGGCCTGCACCATGCTGGCCCCTCAGGAGCGAATCAATACTAATGTCTGATAAAGTGAGAGCCTGGAGAGAAACTGTTTTAATATGTTTTACATGATTGTAAAAGAAAGTATCATTTCCCTATACTGATCTCTGAGCGGCTGTATATAGGTTATCTCACACCAGAGATCCACAATGTTCAACAGCTTCCATAGCCACCCTTAACAATGATGTAATTGAAAAGTAAATCCACAAATTGACTAACATATGACAATTTATTGCACCTTCTAGTGGAGGAAACAAGAGGAAGTTGAGCACCGCCATTGCTCTGGTCGGCGACCCTCCCATCGTCTTCCTTGACGAGCCCACAACTGGTATGGACCCTGTCGCCCGACGACTGTTGTGGGATACATTGACCCAAGTCAGGGCTAGTGGGAGGACGTTAATTCTCACCTCACACAGGTAAGTGGTAGAAAAGATACGGTATTATTCATGTTCTCAATATTCTGCTAGAGTATTGTTTTTGGTCAGCATTGCGCTGTATAGAGTAATTCTGGCACGTTGTCGATACCGGTAGGTCATTAGGAATCGAATTCCAGGTCACAACTTCCCACTCCAGTCTTTGCACGGACTACTCACACCTGCAACTCTCAATACAATATGTACTAGGCCAGAAACACATCCATACATCCATATAGGGCAACGGTCAAGAGACAATCCTTCACCACGCCAGAAGCCTCGACTACATAGCCCCCCCCCCACCCACTCCATGGTGTAACATTTTGGAATCTTCAGAAACCCATTTCTACCAGGCTTTTTAAATACTTGGTTCTTGAATGTCCCACCGAGTAAACAAAAAACGCTATACCTCGTTACATACGTTTCTCTATGGCTCCTTATCATGGCAAAACGCTATATAACATTAAAAACGTTATTTTGACGTTAAAAAACGTATTTCTGTTAGCTGGCCCCCGGTTTCTAGCCCTCTGTATGGGATGATACCAGAGTATTGCCTTCTGTATATTTCACCGTCACCTAATGAAGTGTCTGTCTGTTCCCTCCCCTTAGCATGGAGGAGTGCGAGGCGCTGTGCACGCGGATAGCCATCATGGTCAACGGCCAGTTCAAGTGTCTGGGCTCCACGCAGCACCTCAAGAACAAGTTCGGCGAGGGCTACACGCTCATGACCAAGGTGGGCGGCACCACCGAGGCGGAAATAGCCGAGCGGACCCGAGCGTTGATGGACTTTGTGCAGATGACGTTCCCGAACAACGTGCTGAAAGACGTCCACCAGGGCCTCACCCACTACCAGATCCTGGAGCCCTCCCTCACCTGGGCGCACCTGTTCGGGGTGATGGAGCAGGCTAAGGGGCAGTACAACATAGAAGACTACTCGGTCAGCCAGACCACCCTGGAGCAGGTGTTCATTAACTTCGCGCGCACCCAGCGGCCGCCTACACTCACCGAGATGGGCTGCGGCACCAAGTGCTGCAACTGCTGCCGCTTTGTCTTCTGTGGCGGCTGCTGCTCGGACAAGGACAAGAGGTCCACATGAGACTAGTTAATATAATATAGCGTAGGGCTTAGTTGCACCACCAGAACCCAAGTCCACTATGCGATTTGTAGCCTCAGAGTTTGGAGGGCCTTGCATATCCCTCCTTGCTTTTCTACCAATACCTTCATTACCATTCACGTATAAGTGCTATGATAATTCGTTTTATTTATTCCAAAGCCCACAATTACTATAATCTTGACTACATCTGTGCTGTTGGAAATGGTGTAAGGTTGTAGTTGGGATTTTTGCCTATTATTTCCTCAAAATGTTCCTAAAGAAATCTGTAGTGGCCGGCCCCATATAATTATTACAACCATACTATTGCAATATGGTAAAATGTAAAGATTCATAGGAGATTTTCAGAAAAAGATATTTTTGCACTTTTTTATATTTGACAAATTTACCATATTTTCTTATCAGAGCAGGGTGAGACAATCCCATCACTTTCTTGACACATGTATATATACATGAATCGCATAGTGGAATATGGTCTCCTACAATAAGGTAGCAAGCTGGTCTTCTACCGAAAGCCATTTTGTCATTAGCGAAATGCAGTATTCTACAGCAGGCAGTCTGGTTATCCCCCATCCATCTGCCACTCATCTGTCAAAGTCTACAGTGGAGAAATTAACATAGGTCAAATCACCCGCAGTGAAATACTGCCTTACTGTTACTAGACGTTGCATTTTCTACAAAAAATATTTTGAACCATATCCAAACTATTTTATACTATTTCTCTCCCCTCTAATAGCTTTACAACGCCTTTCAATTGGGTTGGGTTACACATCTATGAAGTTAATAAGGTGAGTAGACTCACTGCAGAACAAATTACCACGAATCGGGCCGAACCTGCTTGTCGCCAGAGTATTATATTCTTATCATTAGTGACATTGATGGTTCAAGATAGTTACTGACGGGTTTAACAGGAAAGCTGCTGATTCGGTACATCGAGCTGATCACATTTCGTCCGTGGTATTGTGGTAGAATTTAGGATCCAGTATAATATAGAACTATACTTATGCCCACTATACTTAGCCAATTGGATTTTATTATATAGGTCATAATTATTTAGCCAGGTTAGAAAAGGATGATAGTCTAGAGCTTATGAAGGGCATTATATAATTGACTTGAACGTACTTAAATGGGCATGTTGAGGGATATAATGAGGAAATAACAAAGAAGACAGAATATATAACTAGAGAGATTGGTAGCAAGCTGTCCACATTGCTTCATATTATCGTTATTATATTCATAACAAATGCATACACTTGTGTACTAAGCAGAGGTGCATATTTATGCTAATATTTGTCTATAGTATTGTTCATATTGTGTGATGAACATATTTATTTTTTATGGTAGCAACATACATTCACCTGTAAATGCAACTATTTAAAGAACTCCTCAGCTTTAACATTGGCTGTAGCTATAGATATCAAATTACTATAGAATTGCTAACCAAAATTATTTCAAATTATTTTAGAGATGGCCTCTCTTCTCTTGGCCATACACAATCTGACTAGTTATTGAAGGCAGTCCTTTCGGAATTTGGATTCTGTCAATCCAATATTTTCACATGATCAAAAACAGCGCACGTGGGTGTCTCCACAAGAATAGCAAAGTTCGCCTTGAATCAGAGATTAGTATGTCCAGAGATGAATCATACTTATCTTATCAAATATTGTAAATGGATATTATAACAAAGTGCTATGGAAGTTAGTGACCCACGCCCAGACTAGGATCTCCGTCCTGCCATATGGTTATCATATATTATATGACATGTACCAGTATACATACACACGTTACCTGTTGTCTGTGATGACTCATCTAGATGTGACATAACATTGACAACGAATAACCAGGTAGCAAGGTTACAATGAGGCAGTACCACTGTGGCCTACCCACTGCAAATGGGGCAAATGAGAGTATACCTCATACTTTTGTGCTTACAAATTATATAGAGTAATAGAGCCAGTTGTGTATTTTATTCTGTAGTATTTATACTTCTCACTGCTTATGTAGTATGTACCTGAAGCACCACGAGTTTGGAATGAAGAATATAAGATATTATGACAAATACTTGTCTTTACTCCAGAAACATTTTAGGACATAGTCTTAACTATATTATGGCCAAAATCGCCCGTCACTGTTTTGATGAGCACTAGGGAGTAACTCCTGAGGGGCTGGCATGATGCAATAATGCAGCATCAGTGCATCATGCTGACACCAGTATTCACTGAGGATAGTAACAGGGTAGATTTTTGACCCGTGAGAATATTCCCTTGTATTTACTTCATAGTTCTTCTGGGTGGGGAGGGGGGGGGGATTGCCATGGCTTTCATCAGTGCTGCTCATCCGAGATGCTACTCTCGTCCCCGTATTCTTCGAAAGGAAGGCTCCGGTGACAACCATTATGACCTCGGACTTTTGATTTTGCTGGGTTGGGGCAGTCCCTGCTGACAGCTTGGAACCAGCGAACAGGAACCAGAATGTAAGATGGTAGTTGTATCATCATACTTTCTGGTTCCATTTCTGGTTCTTCGGAAGGATTTGAGAACGAAAGTACCAGGATGCCAGCTCAAGTAATGGTCATGTGTATATTTCATGTAGTAGACAGCAACGTGATGAAGTCAAGGTTCAACTTATATGAAAGGCTACGACTAAAAGACTTGAAGAACACATGTTGCCTTGTTTATGGCCTGATGAAATGTGAGGCCCCTTTTCTAACGTCAACATTATATCATATGTTATCTTGAGATGCTCGTTTGTATTTATCTCATGTTGTTATAACTTACATCAATCAAATATTCTGTCTTACATCTCAAAATCAATCAAAACTTTTAAGCTGAAAAATATCAGTATTATTCTGTTTTGTGATAAAGTTTGATGACATCCTGAGCAGTGAGATACTGGGGGGGGGGTCTTTTTAACAGGGCGTATTCAACATCAAATGTATGTGCGTGTTTGCTACTGCTGCTCATCGTGAACTCCATCTAGACCAACTGTGAACTTTGTTGAATACTATATCAAAGATAACAGCCATTACATCATGGACGGATCTGGTAGTTGACCAGTTGGGCTGTCTCTATTCCAAGAGAGAATAGTGTGAGGATTAAAGATTGCTACTGTAGGATAAGTGTCTTGAAGGTATTTTCATTATCCACAAAAAAAGGGCAAACAATTGCATGCATATTTCTGGACTGTGGATTCAGGTGCTTTCAATGCACATGTGTAGGGTTCCCTTGATAATATCTGCTCCCCAAGTGACAAAACGTTAAGAAACCCTATGTCGCCAATTGGTAAGAAGTGGCCAAACGTGAGTAAACGCTCAGTTAACAGTTGGTGAGAATTAAGCAATTGTCCTGACATATGACATCATTGACCCTCATGTATTTGTATATTAACAAGCTCTCATCTTATAAGTAATTGGTTTGGTTAAATTTATGTTGTGACTGCTGAGTTTGCCTTTAGTGGCGAAAATCGACAACTGGGGTATATGTTTATGTTATATCTATGCGTCCACCAAACGGTATACCAGCAGTGCGATTTGAGATAAAGTACAGTTACTCATAATCTCGTTATTTTGTACGTACGTTGTACAGTTACATTTTGTTCGATCTAGTCATTCATGTATATTGAATATTAAACATATACTCCTAATGTGATTGGCGTGTTTGTCATTTATTTACAATTATAGTGCATGCCATAAAACGATCTGTGTGGGGGCCTATCTTAAATTATCAGCAATTAAAGAAACTATGGCTACGTGAAGTGTTAGAGAACAATTTATTTAGGGCAGATGAAGATATAAATGGGCTGAAAAGGTTAATTGATGTTATAACGCTTTAAATTCCTAATAAGTACCACATTTATATCTTCATCTGCCCTAAATAAAGCGTTTTCTATCAAGCCAGTCAAAGATGGCACCCGGTCAAAGACTACTATATTGTCTCGTGAGACACAGCCTACGGTGTACCTACAATAAACTGGACACCCACAGTAGATTCTACTGTGTACCTACAATAAACTCTACACCTACGGTAGATTCTACTGTGTACCTACAATAAACTGTACACCCACAGTAGATTCTACTGTGTACCTACAATAAACTCTACACCTACGGTAGATTCTTCTGTGTACCTACAATAAACTGTACACCCACAGTAGATTCTACTGTGTACCTACAATAAACTCTACGCCTACGGTAGATTCTACTGTGTACCTAAAATACACTGTATGCCCACAGTAGATTCTACTGTGTACCTACAATAAACTGTACACCCACAGTAGACTCTACGGTGTACCTACAATAAACTGGACACCCACAGTAGATTATACTGTGTACCTACAATAAACTGTACACCCACAGTAGACTCTACTGTGTACCTACAATAAACTGTACACCCACAGTAGACTCTACTGTGTACCTAAAATAGACTGTATGCCCACAGTAGATTCTACGGTGTACCTCTAATAAACTGTACACCCAAAGTAGACTCTACTGTGTACCTAAAATAGACTGTATGCCCACAGTAGATTCTATGGTGTACCCACAATAAACTGTACACCCACAGTAGACTCTACTGTGTACCTAAAATAGACTGTATGCCCACAGTAGATTCTATGGTGTACCCACAATAAACTGTACACCCACAGTAGACTCTTCTGTATACCTATAAAAACGTTACCAGTTTTATGCAGTGTAGGTACCATGTTCAGGAGCTGCCTACTCTCGATCCCAAATCCTTCCGAAGGAAGCCTCTGGTGACAGCCAGTATGACCTTGAACTTGGATTTTCCTGGGTTTAGGCATCTGTAGTTAGCTTGGAACCAGCGAACAGGAACCAGAAATGGAACCAGAAAGTATGATGGGAAATACAGGTAAAACTACAATCATACATTCTGGTTCCTGTCCACTGGTTCCAAGCTACCAGCAGAGATTGCCCAAACCCAGCAAAATCCCAAGTTCAAGGTGATACTGGCTGTCACCAGAGCCTTCCTTCAGAAGGATTTGGGAATGAGAGTAAGGAGCTACGATGCTCTTTATGTAAGCCTACACGTCTATACAGTGAAATCTCGTTAGAAGGAGGACTGATATAAGGAACTTCCTGTTATGAGGAGAAGCACATTTCCATTGCCAAAATTGCCCATTATCTCTATGTTTGATATTGGTTATAAGGCACATTGCTTATAAGGAGCAGATTTGCCGTCTCAAAAGGCCATCCTTATAACGAGATTTCACTTATATGTGTAGCATGCTGAGGATGCTACACACAGAAGTGCTGGAAGGTTGTACTAGGTGGCAGCACTGCACTGCTGACCTGATGCCAATTCCTCACTAGCGGGATACTAGTGGAGCCACAGTGTGAGAGCACTTAGAACTGTGCTGGGGCTGGTTGCTGGTATGTCCAAAATCTTGGGTTTGAGGGGGTCAACCTCTGGAGGGGGGGGGCAGTGAAGCAATAATTTCACTGGGCCTCTACATGTGGGTATTGTAAATTGGTTATACCTGGACACTCCTTTTGTTACCTGTCCAGGATAGGGTAGTGGTAAGGACATTGGACCCATGATCAACAGTACTTATGTTCAAATCCCTCCCAGGTTATGTAAGGTCATCCTACCATGCACAAGTAAATCTCTTTAATTTATGTTTGAGCTTATAGGTTTGCCCCTGTGGTCGACCTGTTAATCAACATGCTTTTAACTTGGAACATTTATTAACTTGGGTTCGAGTCCAATTGGCTGCTAAATACGGAGTAATAGTGGGTCTACCTCACTTCAATGCATACACTAATGGATTCTTAGTCCCCTTTTCCAATCGCCATGAATATAAATAGAAGTGGTAAATGGTAGATGGTATGGCCTTGTAGGGATTTGAACTTAGACACTCTTGATAATGGTTCCAATGTGCTAACCACTACCCTACCCTGGACAGGTAATAAATGACAGTGCATGTGTCATAGCATACATCAATAATTATATATCACTGGTCACATCTAACTTACTTATATAGTATACTTATGTATAGTTGGAGCCGCCAGGTCAGATGGCCGGGAGCATCTTGCGCCTTGATGACTGGTGACTGATCACAGAGTCTAAACATACCTTAGTTCCCATAGCAACCTTCTGAGACACCATCAGCAGGATACATGAATCCAGCACCGGCCAATTACCCGCCACAGCTGCATTCAAACATCATGATGAAATCAATATAAGGACATACTACATCAAAAAACGATGCTATCTTCAAGAGTTAACCAACCGATTATGGGTCGTATAGTGCTTTGAGACAGTATTCCCTCGGTCAACGTGATGCATACATGCTGCCCTGTCCAGCCCACTCGCCAGTGCTGCATTCATGCATCATGCCGACCCTAAGGGATGCACTAACAAAGGGTCGGCATGATGCCAGTTACTCACCAGGGCTGCAAGAATGCATTTTTTACGCAAAAATAGCATCATGTTTTAAAGCAGTATGCAGCCCTTAAAGGGTTAATATTCTGTGCATGTGTGGTGTCCGCCCCTTGGGGCTGCTCGGGTAGACAGAGCTAACTGCAAGCAGACGCCCTGGGGGGTGCTATGAAACCCAGCTCACACAATACAACTGTCACATGAACAATGCTGAGCGGAATGCATTATATATCACAAGCCAGGCCCAGGGTCGTTTACCTGCCTCCCAGAAGGGATAGCACATGTAGGCAGTTAGCATTCACGCTCAAGTTACAGTCATGAATATTGCTGCAAATTTCTTTTAAGCAAAGTTTGCTAAATGTTTTAGTTTAGCCATCATCTTTAAAATAGCTGAACATATTTTTGGCATAGATATTAATTTTATTTTGAAGCAACAGAGAAACGTTCCCCTACAAGATTAATGGCTTTTGTCACAAAATAAAGTCAAAGTCTGTTCTTTACTTATAAAGGCTCTAAATAAAGTTTCTCCCCATGGGTGAGACACATATCCTAGGAGGGAGGGGTATGGCACGATTCAGTTGGTGGTGGGTGTTAATTCAAATGAGCGATGTCCCTGTAAACACATTATATCTCATTCAAACGAAAATAAACTTTGAAATAACACATAGAAGGTATATAATTTTATATACAAAAGTAGAATGCAGGCATAGATCTGTGTCATTGATGATACTTATTGCTGACAAATTTACATCCGCAAACATAGTTCATACAAAATAAGCACTATGATATTAAATCTTGAATGATATATCTTTGTAGCGATATGTTGTGTTCCGGGGTGGAAGTAGTTAACTGTGCAATCTGATAGATGACAGACTAAATCTCCTGCAGCGTGTTCAGTTATGGATGCAGAGAGGCTTTATATGACCTGCATAATATTAAACTCACAATTCATGAGAATTTATTACTTGAATATGGTACATTTGCTATAGAGCCATACGATTTCCTTCATAATTGAAAGGGCTGTCACCTCGTGTGATGATCTTTGCATAATTCCCACCAACCACACAACCCAGTGTGCACAATTCAGTTACGTTGAATCAACATTGGTAGGGAGTGTCGTTCCTCAACAATCAATAGTCTTCTGGTTACGATGTAGGTGCCTGTGAGTCTATCAAGCATATCGTTGAAAGCAGAAATGGCTTTCTCTGGTGAGGAAATCCATCCCCCCCCTCTTCTAGCAATAAAGTGATGTCACATGTTTGCATTACGTACGTAATCCAGATAGACGGGAAGGATGTACGGCACTTCTGCTTGTCACATCTGATAATTCCCCAATGGATTATGTGGTAAACAGCACTGAAAACATAATTATAAGGAAAGGGCCACATAGAGTGATAAAGTGCCAACATCATTTTGTCAAGACCATCAACAAAAAAGGAACCATTGCATTCAAACAACTTGAAGCCATGGATGAATTTTCCATGACATTTTAAAAGAAATTCTATACTTTTCAGTCAGATTTATTATACTTTGTGTGTAATTATATGTGGCATTGTTGCAGAAAATAATGTGACCCATACAAGGACCTGGTGCCCCTTATACACTATCTATGATAAGAATAAAGCGCCTGAAACGCCCCCCACCCAAAAAAAAAAAAAACACCAAAAAAAACCCCCCCACAAACAATACAGAATATTGGTAATAAGCGTTATGAAGTATCTTTATAAGTATACTACTGAAAATAACCACCGTTGATTATTTCTCTTTAAAAATCCAAATGTCAAATTTCACGTTTTGGTTTCTAGTGCGGCCTAACCTTCTGTTGCCCTTGACCCTAATGTTAACTATGTTTGTAACAGGGTGTGATGACTTAGAGTTAAACTCGCCAGACACGTGTGGCATGTTGTATATAACTCACACCTGTTACGTTAATCAGTCGACTCTGTGATGTTCTCAATGGGCTGTAAGGGATGGATTATTGTAGTCAGGACCTCGCCTCACCTTGCAGCCCTGCAACCAATCTTACTTCACCCAAAAGTCAACCCCTTCAATGTTACTCATTCCCAGCAAATCGGTGTGCGCCTGTTCCCGTTTGCAACAGTGAGTGTTAGTGTCAAAGTCTGCAGTGTATGGCAGTGTCCTTGACTCTGGGAGGAGAGGCTAGAATAGTAAGGTGGCAATCTATTCTTGTACTCTCCCATCACTGTCTCTCTACCCAGCTGGAGTCATTTAGCCACTCAGGAAGAGGATTAGGCTCACACTATATCATCTGGGCTTTAGATGATAGGGTGTTGTTCAAACTGCTTGTCCGAATGGACGCCTACAAAGCTGTTGTTTGATTAATTTCATTCCGGCCTACACAAATGAACGTTTTCTCGTTGCTCTGATGGAAACACGAAGCATTGTCGCATTCATGTATCAAAGAAGTATGTGGGCACATGGAATAAAACATCATGCCAACCCCTAACGAGTTGAATCGGATTGTAACCTTGCCCAGTTGATCCGCAGCACTGTCCCAGTCCGCCACCTGGCGGGCTGGTCGTGAACTAACACTTGGTGTGGAGCAGCTCCCACACAACTCACCCCGCATTCTGTGATGAGACATGGCGCCATCTGAGTTGGGTTCCTCTCTGTATGGGCACAGCCATCTTTATACCACCACCAGCAACTGTCTGATCATTCATGCAGCTTGGTTTGTCCGTCTGTTACGCACCAGTTTTCCAACTCCCTTTTGCCGCGGACCATTATTGTTTACATTTTAAAGGTCAAAGGTCATTTCTACATGTACTTCAATAAGATCTTAAAATACCAGGTGAGTATAGAGCAAATATCAGGACAGTGATGCCAATCCTGCAGAATTTGGTCCCATCAGGGAGGTCTCTCCCTCAGAATGCTTACCGCGCAGTTCAATCCCCACTCTCCCAGTATCACTTACAATTTGTTTAGTAGTACTCCTGGCACTTCTTCCATCTCCCCATCCAAAAGGTGGCAAAACACTTTTTGACTGTTTTAAGGAATATCTAGAAACAAATCTTGTGAATTACAGAAGGAGCAGTAATGGTTATGGGGTAGAAATTGGACATATATCGTGTGAACTATATTTCACGTAGAGAGGCTGATGATGTGTGTTCCGGATATGAAAGCACATAGGTAGTACTGTTTTCCCTTTAGTCCGTAGGTTCAGGCAGAGATAAGGTATATACGGATCGCTGTCAGGAGAGTGGAGCTGCTCGACACGGCACCACATGGCGCCACCAAGTGGCGGTCAGCAGAACCAGCAGCAGGAGCACCTCAGGTTTAGCGGCCACAACCAGAGGAACTCCCACTACAGCAGTAGGCGCACTGTCTGCCTGTAACACGGGGACCTGGCACTTTACCAACTGTGGATATCCTGACATGTGTATGGGAGGTACGTCCTATAGCAAGGTGAACCAATAGTAGCCTGCTCCACAGACATGGCTCACAGTGTGGGGACAAAGTACAGACTACTCCCCATGTGATGCAGAATACTTTGAAGTAGCGAAAACTTTAACCTTATCATTGTTGAGTTGTGTCGATGATCTTTACACCTCACACCAGGCCGTCAGTATAGTGCACCGCCCACCACCACCAGCTAATAGAAGGAGCAGCTATTGGGAGCAGTTTGACCACGAGTTGCTCATTTCTATTCCTCACTTCTTAGAGATGAGAGGAAGTCATTCAGCTTCGGGAGCTGGATACTAAACATTGGATGAAGAACGGGGAGATATGGTGTCACTTGGAATAACTTTATAGACACAAAACACGTTAGGGAAAGCACACTGAATGTAAGTGGAAACATATGAAGCACCTATTCTAAACCTAGTGAAGGAACCAATGTCAGATCATCACAACAGTTTGCCTCTCTGTATACTGTAATTGGTGGGTGATGTTATGTCAGGACCACGTGAGGTGCTAGCGGACCACCATATTCTAGGAGATATAAATCGATTGTCTACAAAAAGGTGTTTGTATTCAGAAATGTAGTCACATGAGGTGACATTCACAATTGATAGATCCCAATTGTCTACAAAATGACACTGACAGTTGAGGAATATAATCTTGATATTTTACAGCAAATGCCATCACAACTAAGGACTTCTCCTACATCCTGATTGTGTGTTGTCTGCAAAGAAAAAATCCACAACTAATGAATACATCTTAATTGGCTAGCGTCTACAAAAGGAATATAAAACTCACAATAAAGGATATATCTTGTTTGTCTACAGAAAGACACTTGTTTTGAGCACACCTATGTTCAGCAGAGCCGGTACCAGCAGTACTGGAGGTAATGGGTATTGGAGCAGCTCAGGAGCAGTTCAGGAGCTGCTTGTCTCAATCTGCCTCCCGCGTGAGGCGGCTGTGGCGGGTGTCAGACGGAGTGGAGGCGGCCTGGGCTGAGGGACTGCAGCCCGACCTGTCCGCGCCGGGTGTGAGGCCTACTGCTCACACAACCAATAAAAGTGCTGCTTAACGTTAAAGAGACCGCTGCCTTCTGGCTGTATAAATACTTGGAATCAGGAGAAGGTCAGATTCCTGAACCCTACGGAATTCACTGAAGTACTGGTAGCATCAATGGATGCAATGGCACAACATTGTCATAACATAAAAATGAACTAACGTCTTACCCATGGATTAACCTATTGGTGCATCTGACAGTTAGTTACTCCCGAGGTCTCCGGCCGGGGATGTTCCCCTGATGATGTATTACGTCTATGACAGCTCCAACAGGTTGGTGATGGATATGCCGCTCACACCTCTCATCATCTGAGGAGTTACCATCGGTGAAAACTATCCTTGATATACTATCACGATGTATCACCACTTGGGGACTCATGATGGTATACGTGCCACAACTCTATCATAAACCCCCACCAAGGAGCTAAAAGTGTACTCCAAATATATCATTGACATACCGTGATTATAACGGCTGACACCTGGGAATCAGGATCGACATCCGACCTATGGTGTGTCATAAGAATTACCATTATTTTGGAATGGTAGTGTGCTTTCTTGATTCAATGGTATCATCGGTATCGTCGAGGATTCTACTGTACAATGTTGACATACTACGGAATGAGAAAATAAATGTAGTATACTAAAAACTACTTTTAGACACAGTGTTCCCTATATGGAGGCACTTTTAACTGTATTCAAAGAAAACGCTAGCTTGTCAGATGGAAATAGTGCCACCTACTGGGCTGGTTCAATAAGGCCTTTATAGAATAGGCTCGTTACGTCAAATTGGCCACAGCTCTGCGTGTCCTGCATACATGCTGCTACTGTAAGAGCTGCTCCCCCTGCCCCAGACCAACAACTCACCCAGCTCGGCACCTGGCGATTTATTGGCCACTTTGCCTTAACAGTCCCTAAGGGGTGGAAGTGAACTTGAGACTATAGACTCCACTGAGGCCAGACCGCTGGGTGAAGGCGCCATTACCCACCTGACTGGGGCTGACGGGGGCTATTGGGCGTTTGCACGACCCCCCAATGGTGTCAGCCATCGTGATTGATTCATTTGATGAATGGCTGACCAGGTGTGGTGAGTTCCTTGTAGCTCCAGGCCTGGATATTTACAGTGTACTGATTTATGTAGGGGCATCTGAAGTCTTTCTCCTCATTATCGACCATGCTGTAACAAGGACTCATCATATTAGATATAGTCTCCACATCAAAGAGACTGATTATGATGCTAACCAGTAAGACATGGTAGCAGACTACGACAATGGCCAGAGGGGAAATGGGAGTCCAACACGTCAACCATGTATGGTGCTCTAAATGCACACCCAAAGTACAACTTGAACCCCAGGTTACAAGTCGATTGTACACACACATTCATTCACAATCATATAGACAAGAACCACTTTGATATGGCAAATAGAAGGATTAAAGCATATTGGAAATTACCGAGGAGATCCCCTAGATACATCAACATGGCAAACACCGGCCTAAAGGAGACATACACAGAGGCATCCTGGTGTTGATGAATAAGGTCGGGGTGCTGAGATAGGCTGGGTACAGCGAGGTACAGCTAACAGAACATGACAGGAAGGTGCCACGGTGGGTAAGGGATGATGGTCCTGAGGCTGCGGTACTTGTTTGCCGCTGGTACCCAGCGAAACACTATGATGTGATGTATTAGGTCCAGGCACCAGCGGAAACCGCGTTGGTCACCTGCTGGTCACCTCCTACAACTAGGGAGGTCTCCAGATAGCCTCCGCGCCATCTTGTACAGCGGGGCTTGTTGGAACCAGCGATAGCCTCAGCACCATCTTGTTTACTGGTTCCAGCCGCATACAGCAGGACTTGTTGGAACCAGCGATAGCCTCAGCGCCATCTTGTTTGCTGGTACCAGCCTTATACAGAGCGACTTGTAGGAACCAGCAATAGCCTCAGCGCCATCTTGCTTGCTGGTTCCAGCCGCACACACTAGAACTTATCAGAGCCAGAGATAGCCTCAGCGCCATCTTGTTTGCTGGTTCCAGCCTCATCCTAAGGGGAACCAGCTCTAGTATTTCATATTGTTAATTTTCCTATTCAGAAAGAAGCATTATGGGATGAAAAGCAACGCAGAGGCGTCTAATCCAGAGGGAATTCGTTTATAAAATGGTAATGCTGTTAATTGATCCTCACATACCAAGCCCTAGTCTGTAGTACCTGGGATGAGGTGACTGTAGTCTAGTTTCACCTGTGATGTATATGCTAAGGTGCACGGCAGAGAGCCGGATGGCCTGTAGACAACCGTAAAGTATACCTCCTCCCTCCTCCCACACCAATACTGCAATACCTCAGCTCTCACCCCAACCTCCCGTCCCCAGCCCCACCTCCTCACAGACAAGTCTCTGCCCTCCCTCGCCTCCCCCTCACCTCCCCTAAGACTCACACGTCACAGTAAAGGTGCTTATAATGAAGTGATCCTCCAGCACGGACAGTGGGTACACAGCCTGCAGTGCTACCTCTACCTGATTACATTCTGTAACGAGGGATGGCGTCACTTGAGCTGAATAACTCCCTGTATGGAGACGGTCATCTATAGCCTTCAACCACCAGTTACAAATGCCTGATATTTTATTAAAAAAACTGGATTTGAGTCTTGACCAATAATGTGCCGGGAGAGTGACATCTATGGTACAGATGAGAAGTGCACAGAGAGGGATTATTCATCAGTCGGCCTCCGTCTCAGAATGACCTGCCACACAAACTGGTATCTCACACCAAGTGGTGCGGGTCTGGCTTCTCTCATGCTGCCAGGTTCGTGATCTACGTCTAATTGTATTTATGTATCAACCTGTGGATACATAGTTCTCTTCACCAGCGGATGGATATTGCTTTTAATCAGGTGGGACTACACAGTATACCTTGGAGTTATATATAGCTAACCATAAAAGGAGTGTTGGCGGAAATGTGGTGGGCATGTAAATGTATGAAATCGTGGACGCAACTGTAGTAGGGATATAACGGTGGTCATATCGGTGTTTACCCGGGGTGGTGTAGAGCTTCCCATCACGCACCCTGCTCCCACATACAGCTGCGTCCCACCCCCGGCTTATTGCAGCATAACTAGACGTGGGATACCTGCCCGGGAGCATTTACACAGTGATTACTGCGTCATTGAGAGGCCACTGACCCTCCAGTATACAGGAAGTACTGGGTGCTCCCCACCCTGGCCCCTGGGGCAATACCAGGTACCTCCCCCTCCCCTGCCGCCCTCACCCCGGCACCAAGACCCAATCCCGCTTACAGCAAAGTAATCCTAGCGGCGCAGCCATCCTTCTGAGGAGACGCAAGTGTTCATCATGTTGTCAGGACTGGCTGAGGGGTGTTGACCGTGGAGTCGGGGGTCCCTTTATACCGCGCTATGACCTGGGCGCCGCCCCGCCGTCTCCGTCACTGTACGTCCAGATTATAGTGATCCGCGCCCCGGGCAACACTGCGCATGCGCGTAGGTTCAGACCGGATGTGAACTGCCCCCAGGCCAGGTCTGATGGCTTCAGGGGATCAGGGGGATGGATTCCTCCCCCGGGTGAGATGCAGAGCCGCCTGAGTGGTCAGATATGGAGCACATAGACCATGACTTGCCACAGGGCAGTAACTCAATGATGGCTTTTAACAGTGCGCGGCCCCATTAACGTCATTAGATCAATTTGTTGGGGAATCCCAGCGGCGACCGGCCATTTTGGATCGGGCCCGGGACGACTGGCGAGACTTCATTTCCCGCTGCCATGGCCTGTGAGGTCCGGTGTCGGCCGACGAGCCACACCCCCCTCCCCCCTACACACCCACTCGATGAGGGCCCATTTGTGTGAGTAGTTCCCTGCTAGTCCGCTAGGGGCTTACAGTCATGGATCCACCAGGGAGGGCATACCCTGCTCCTGTATGTCTGCTACTGTGCAGCACTGCTTAATTACATTACTCAATCTTCATGTTATAGGGAATGTGTCTGCACCTGAGTAGATACCAGCTTGTAGATGCTATAGTTCCTGCTTTGTGACAGGCTGTAACCACGAGGTACATGGTGGTCTGTTACAACAGGATCAAGATGCCATCTGCAGAATGCATTGAGGCATACAGAGCCTTCTCAAAGAACTTCTCTGTTCTCCATTGATGTCATACAAAGATTAATTAAGACTAATGTTACCGAGACAAGGGATATAACGGTGTATTACTATTAGTAACCAAAGGCAGATTTTGCTTTACGTGTGCATTAAATCTGCCCAACAGCATGTGTATACATAATTATATGGAGTTATATAATGTCAGAGACTTGGAGCTATATATTTGTGTACTTGAGGACAAAGTCACCTTGCGTTCGACTTCATTCAAGCAAAACTAGATCCTGTTTGAGTTCTGAATGTTACACGTTGTATGTAAAGAGGCTGGGAGAATGCCACTGGATATAGAGAGCAGTACGATGTTTATTACATATAGAAGTATACGACAGAGCCTGTAATGGCAGCGGTGTTAAACCTAACGGTAAAAGAGGGAGTGGCCGCGAGTAAAAACGCAAACAACACGTCGTGGTACGGATACGGCGTTGACGTCACGGGAGCGACGCAGGACGGCAGCCATTACTATGGCGGCGGGACGGGTATCGGCGACATGGTTGACGCGCACGGAGACAGCTACCGGAACTGGCTGACCGACGACCTGGCCGACCAGCTGCGCAGGGAGTTCTTCCGGCACCAAGAGACGCCCACAGCGACCCTAGTGGCGCTCTACTGCGTCACCTTCCTGCTTGGGCTGGTCGGGAACCTCCTGGTCGTCTTCGTGTTCGCGCGCAACCGCAAGATGCGCACAGTGACCAACTCGTTCCTGGTGAACCTGGCCGTGTGCGACCTGATGGTGGTCGGCATGTGCATGCCCTTCAGTGTAGCCTTCGAGATCTACTCCAACTGGATCTACGGCGACGCCATGTGTAAGATCGTCAACTTCAGCCAGGGGCTGTCTGTGTCGTCTAGTATACTTACTTTAGCGGTGATCAGTGCGGAGCGGTTCTATGCCATCCGCTCGCCGCTCAAGGCCCGCGCCTTCATGTCGCGGACGCGGATACAGACCATTATCTGCAGTATCTGGCTGGTGGCGGCCCTGGCCGGCCTCCCCAGCCTCTTTGTGCGCAAGGAGCACGTGGTGGAGACCATCCTCACCTTCACCATGTCCATCTGTGTGGAGCAGTGGAGCACCCCGGTCCTCAAACACGTCTACAACTTCTCACTCCTCATCGTCCTCTATCTCGGCCCGGTTATTTTCATCTGCGTCGGCTACCTTCAAATCGGCCTCAACCTATGGCGCACCGACTCCTCCCTTCATGCCAGCACGACGGCCGCAGAGTCGGAAAACGCGCGCGCGAACTTATCCGGTCGGCGGCGCGTGGCGCGGATGCTGTTCGTGATGGCGATCCTGTTCGCCATCTCGTGGCTGCCGATCTTCGTGATCAGCATCGTGCTGGACTTCCTGGACGAGGAGCTGCAGCAGGAGGGGCGCGGCTGGATCCTGCACCACGTGCACACCTACGCCCTCTGGTTGGGGCACGCCAACTCGTCCATCAACCCCATCTGTTACTGCATCATGAGCAGCTCATTCAAAAACGCGCTCAAACTCGAGTTCCGCCGCTGCTGCTGCTGCTGCAGCAAGGTGGACTTCAACAGGGACTCGTTCATGGCGCTCAGCATGAGCATGACGGTCACCTCCACCAACAGTGGGGTAGGACGCGGGCTCTCTACCAGGGTGCTCTACAGGCCTATAGCTAACGGCACTGTGGGCTTCCAGCCCAATCTCTACCACAAGTCGTCTATACATCACAACAACCACCACAGTGCGGCGTGCCGGGTGGACAGTGTCTAGGGTTTACTGTGACTACAGGTGGTAGTACATGTATACAGGTGGTGCTGGGATTATATCTTGTAGAAGATGGTTTGTGAGGCTCAGGGTCGGCGTGTGTGAAAGGCCATAAGAGATAACATAAAATAAATCTCATATAAAAAAAGGAAGGCTAAAATATATATTAAACAGGAAAAGGAGTTAATGAATATGTCCCCATTTTTTTTTATTACAAGTTGGGGGAAAAGGAGGTTGTCTATATAGTCATTTTTGTTTCTTACAAAAGTATGTATCCCCTATCGCCCACCGTAAATGTTGAATGCTATTTGGTTGATGCGTGGTCCAGGTCTAGTTACAAATGAGAATTAGCTCTTGTATTCGAGGATCAAAGGAACTGCACTTACCATGGTGGCGGTACCATAGAGCAGCTACTGCGGGTACATGCTGGTTCTTGGACTGTAGCATTGTTTGATTTATTCCCCCATGACAGCACAATGCTGGATTAACCCTCCAACCCTGCCCTCCCCCCATGAGCTGATGGATATTAGTTCCATCAATCATTTCAATGTTCTCTCTAGATGCATAGTTTCCTGCACTTATACGTTGAAATAGCAATGCATCACTTGCACTACGTGATAAGGAAGTTTCCAGATGTATCACCAGACTCGAGGCGTAGTGCATAATCTAAGGGAATGGAGAATGTTGTAAGTACGCCCACACAGCACCACCCTTTTAGCAGGGAGGCATGGATCTAAATCGGTTACAAATGTCGATTATGAGGCACAAATAGAACCTGGTTTCTCATCACCCGCCGGACGTTACAGTAAAGTATTTTAGGGGAAATTGTCTCTTTGAATTCTCTTTTCGTTTTAAATGGAAAAGACCACAACTGACAGAAGTGAAGAAATGTGGGCATATCCGGTATCTAAATATAGTTCATATACATTTTGCAATGCAGGCCAGACACAACTTATATTTCGCACTGTTCGCACATCAACATACAATTAACTACCAAAACTGTGTTCGGAGAGAGTAGGTATAGTTCCGTACTTCTCCGCAGCTCAGTAGAAAAAAAGAGACGGCCATGTCATAATGTTCAGTGCTTCATGATGACAAGCCAGTTTCCTTGAGTGACCGTGTGGAGGGTAATGGTGTACATGGTGCTGTTTGTATTTGTCACCTGGGACAGGTGGAGAAATGTAGACTATTTAATTAGACCTCAGTCACGCGAGTTCTCGTGGGAGAGGGCGAGATCCCACAGGAAGTCACGTAGCCTACTGCCGACGAGATTCTACATGATTTGAGGAGCTTAGAGGGAGTTGTATGTGTATTATAAGGGACGAGCCAGCAGAGGGAATAGAATATAGGGGGAGGGTGAGGGGGATTTCGTTACTCACATAAAACATGTTGTTTGATTCCAGTCACACGGATTAGCTATACAAACATGCGACCCCATAATATATTGATTGTGAGGATCCCTCCAACCCAGACCTGTCCTAGCAAATTGATTCATTGTTTCAAATAACAAACCAGTTTGGTCATAATCTGTTAGATCTCCGCCACGCCCACCTTCCCAAATGCATCTTAATAGCCAACATATCATCATGGTTTACCGTTTAAGTAGATGTAAAAGTACCACCCCCCCCCTCCCAGCTGATAATAGACGACTCGTCCCTAATACTAGGAGGCGGAAGTGGTCGGCACTTTGAGATATCTAATACCCGGTTCAACGCCAAGATGCTTGTGATCCGACATGTTGGTATTGCTGTTACCTTACATTGTTATATAAAAAGATGTCCTGGTGTATATTAAGAATGTAAATGAATGATTGATTCTATTTTGATATAGCATTTACTATAATCTTTAATGCGTTACATTTCATTGTAAATATGAAATGGTGGGGTGCAATTCCTGCAGCATTTTCACTTATATCTAGCCCAGACACAGATGTATGTATCTTTATATTTGATATTGAATTTGAATGTACAGTTAATGGTAGGCGTCTGTAGGTATATAACTTACAAATATTATTATATGAATATCAGTATGTCTTTCTACGCAATGCCAGTAGCTGTGCTTAAAAAAGCCACTCAAAGGAGAACTTGATTTGTCATCACTGCGTGTCACAGAAATATTGTTTTGGGAATACTATACTTTCCCCCTTTCATCTTTTCCCAATGATTGACATATTTTGATATCAAATTAAAGCTTATAGTTTCAGTAATGCTATGAGCTAACAATACCTCTGACCCGGTAAAATCTCACGTATAGAGTTCCCCAGGGCAGTGTCCTGGGCCCCTGCTGTTCCTTGCTAAATAATTGCACTTTAAAAAATTTACATTATCAGCAAGATACAGACGATACTGTACTTCACCTATCTAATAATCCAAATTCCAACCTTGTTCGCCAAAGAAACACTTAGCCCTCCTAGCTCCCTCTTCATATCATCAGAGCTTAGTGATGAGAAACCTTTTCTTCTTTTTGAGTGGCCTAACCAATTCATTGTGTAAATTATCAACTGTACAGTATTTACGGAGAATACATCATTTTAGTCAACATAACGTGTATATGCACCAATTTACGATTCATATTTAAGGTCAAATAAAAGGTGTTTCATGTACCAATCCAGAAAATCGGCAAAATAAGGGTTTATGTAGAGAGTATTAAGATAAATGTCCTGCCGAAACACCAGTGTTGTTTCTACTCTGAATACGTGGTATATCATATAAACGCTTGAATATTTCGTGAAGTATGAGAAGACAGTAAAAATGTAACTATCCCGGATATTATGTTATATATATATATGAGACGAGGGGGGGGGGCTGGAATTATGTGACAGAAAAACAAGAGTGACCCCCAATGTCCCCGTATGTCATATAGAGACTGGTTAATCAAAACAGGTATTTCCTTTACCCAAATCTACTTTAGGGATTATTACTTATATAGACAGGCAGTTGGTTTGTAGGGGAGAAAGGTCCGTCGGGCAGCTAGGGTATCGTTAGGTGTCCTCCCATCTTATGATTAGAGATATTCAACCTACCCGGTAGACTCCCATGGAAATGCCATGGTCTACATTACTATTAACTTTAAAAGTTCAACTATTTAATTCTTGAATTTTGTTTAATTATGTAAAATTACAGGGACCCATCTAAAATTGTCTCTTCTGTGTATTCAGTTCTTAACGCCTTCACCTGAAATCTACCGAATGACTATCATCATTTTGGTTCATGTAGATCTACGTGTTTACATTCACGGGGTATGCAATACGCATGGAGAATCAAAGTTCTCCACACAAAAACACAATCCCGATCTGTTTGTTTATCCAAGTGTTGTCTGTCATGTAAGAATGATATCATTACTTAAGAAATTCTCTGTAACTGAAGGCCACAAGTTTGTGTAAGTTTGGAGGGGTCAATGAACGGTAATGGCTACACGTTGTCCGTTTTATCAAGGCGGTGACATGTTGGATCTTTGCACTCCAAGGATCACCTGTGGATATCCATGTGAAAATAGAAATTAATATAGGCAAAATAGAAACCTTATAAAGCTACATTGCCTGACCCTTTAAGGGCCGCATAGTGATTCAGTGTGCTATCCCCTTGGACGTCATGATGCATGAATGCAGCCCTGGTGAGTATTCTCGCCAGGGCTGCATAGATGCATCATTACGACCCTACGGGGTTGATACACTCCCTACGGGTTGGCAGAATGTTTGAATGTAGCTCTGGTGGGTAGATTCACCAGGGTCTCATTCATGGCATAATGCATTAGAGCATTAAACATCCCTTAAACATTGTCCTTGGTTGTCCTCCTTACTGTAGACAATATCTTATGTGACGCACATCTTGTGTATACCACACACCACATGGCAGAGGGTCTTCTTAAACGTCAACTGTTCTGTGTATACAATCACATTTTGATTGGTTTCAAACGATTGTGTGAATACATTATTGACTAAGGCTGGGACTCCACTACCCGATATTCTCATCTGACCGGACCCATTCTCACAAATCGGACCCAAACAGATGTAAATACTCTGACGCATATAGTTGTTTGTATTTACATCTGTTTGGGTCCGATTTGTGAGAATAGGTCCGATCAGATGAGAAAATCGGGTAGTGGAGTCCCAGCTTAATTTGTTAACATTTAAGAGTCACATATTGCTTAAATGATGTCTTTATCCTCATGATGCATTCATGCAGACGGTGTGAGGATGAATTATATGCACTAATAGAGTGCCGGCTAGTTATTGTAAGGCACTGCGTTGGTGAATCTTGACGATAAATATTGGTCTAAAGGGAGTATTCCACTAACTGAATCGGCCGTGATTCTGTCTGTTGGACGAGATTCGTCCACAAGTTTACCATATAGACTTTTATCGGATGACAAAGTCTCGGCCGACCGACGTTGGTGGGATACACGCTTAAGGTAGAGTGCGATCATTAAAGGGTTAATATTATCAACAGTTATAAGATAGTTGAAAAAGTTCTCCCCATGTTATTCCCCGCAGATCCACAGCGTACCTTGGTGCTTGTTGAATAACTGACTTAATAATAAAACATTGGGGTCTGCTTACGATGGAACAAACAGGCCCACCGACTTAATGAACAGACACGTGGGTTTTTTAATGTCACATGCTGTACATAACAGTTTTTAATTGACAAATAAATGATTCCTTCCACGAGGACAACACATTTTCACTTGACTGTGTTTCCCTGAGCTATTTTCCAATTTCATAATTATTCGCATTTGGGTTTGAAGCTTTTTTGAATAAACCAGCAATCAACCCTTCAAGCGACACTACCACTTTGATTAATCATATCCTTCAGGATCATTATGCATGACCTGGCGAGTAACTCGCCGCATTTATTCAGCATGCCGACCCTCCTGGATTTATACATCCCCGAAGAGTCGGCATGATGCATGAATGCGGCAAGTAGACCTGCCACCTCTGCGGTCATGCATCATGACGACAAATGTCACCATGCATTAAAGGGTTAATTGTAGTTTTAAAAAAAGACGTGGTAATTAATGTCGTTTTCTTCAATATGGGAACGTGCAGAAGTCATGATTTCCCCAGTTAATGAGTGACCACAGATTTAGCCTCTGATGTGGCTGGTCTTGTGGCTGCCCAGGACGCCTACATGCACGCACTCTCCCACGTTACTGCCTTTTTACTGCACCGAAAGTTGGCCTAGGCACACTGTCAAATGTTACTTCATAACCAATTTAACCCTCTAAGAGCCGCATAGTGCTTTAGAGTGAAGATTGGTCCTGGTCCATGGACTTGACGTCAACATGCCGACACTACTTGGCTAATACATTCCCAAATGGTTTGCATGGTGCATTCATGCAGCCCGGGCAAGTAACTCACTAGGGCTGCATTGATGCATTATGACAACTAAGGGCATATATACTTACACATAAAATCACGATATATTCTTTGAAGAGTAAACCTGCGATTTGACCACAGAACCATTTTGTTTCATCCCCACTTAAATTAAATCAACACGTGGATGGTCAGACTTCAGTTTTATGTGAGCTTCAAGGAGGTTCGAACAGAGATAAAGAGCCTGACCAGGATTTTTTCTTAACAAATGGCGAATTCGCCGGTGTCTTGTGAGGTAGCAATTACTAGAATCTAGGCTGATCATCAAACGTATTCACAACATAAAGAAAGTGCATGCTTTAATTTAAATTGCATTAAAATTGTGATTCTCGTAAAGAAATAGTGATATATAGGAGGTGAAATATCCATTCTAGAATCTATGTTTAATGCAGTTTGCCTCGGATTTACGAAGTAGTGTAACATGCGAAAAGTGTGCTCAAACAAGTGTGTAAATTCCGAGAAAATGGTGGGCAAATTGGAATACCCTTAATATGTCTACAATTCTTCTTTTGTAAAAACAAGAACCATCCAGAATTTCGCAAATCGATGCATGTCGAGAGGATAACACATCCTAAGACAAAATTGCCTAAATACTGCAATAGTTATACCACCTGTTTTAAAGTGGCATTCTCACCGAGCCTATCCCACTCACAATTCTAGAACTATTCTAGTCTACTATGTGGTTAAGTGTGAGTGGTGAGACTGCCCCTTTAACGTTGTGAATCAGCCTCCTTGGTGGCCCACCCCCGCCTGGTGTGGCGGTAAGATACCTGGCAGTCCGCTCATACCAGCAGCCACCTTACCGGATATCAGGCAGCAAACTCCGAGGGAGGTGTGTGAAGATACCTCTTAACCCTTCAAGGACAGCATGTTACCTGAAATCAACACCTGCCACCATGGTATCGAGGTGCCAGGGAATAACTCATTCGCGTTGCATCAGTACCTCATGCTGACCCCCTTGAGCGTACATGATCCTTTTAGGATCGTCATAATGCATGAATCAAGCGAGTTACTCACCAGGGTTAAATTCATGCACCATGCCGATAAGGTGCACATCAGATTAAAGCACTCTGCTGTCTTTAAAGGGTCAATTACCATTGTGGCTAGACAGGCAGACTCATTAGACTACAGTTTGTAATCTGAAGATAATGTTTAAAAATAGTATTTGCCTGTTCACATTGTTGCTGATTGCATTGATTAGTCGGAAGCCACCCACGTTGCACTTTGACAAAACTCTTTTTATTTTATTCAATGAGTGTTAAACACACTCGCTTATTACAGAAAACCCGCACGGAGACGTGTTGCAAAGTAGGTGACATTTGGTCACATCCTCTGATCTAGGGGTCATCAACGCTTTTACCAGTTTTGCTTATTACAACTTACAACAAATATCTTTGTCTAGTGACGATACCGAGCAGTGAATGTTACTCTTTAACTTGACATAGTTAGTGTTCCTGTTTATTCGTCTAGATTTCTTTGTTTTTGGGTAATTCATTAATCGATAATCTAACCTTCTTACATTTCCTTTGGACTGTGCTTTCCCTATTGCACTGCTGATCAGGTTTCTGAACTTTACCAGCTTAATAACCTGCCATTTACCAGCCCCACAAACTCAGTGAGCGCCTTTTTCAAAGGTCAACTTAGCGTCCAGAGCAACTCCAAGGTGAGGTATACCGTATCCGCTCGTTTTTGCGCAGGTACTTAAATTAGTGCATATCCCGTTTTAGCGCAGGGCAGAAGAGTGTATCAAAATAATATTACCCACTAAAATTGGATCTCAAATAAGCACATGCCTTGTATAAGCGAAGGACAAAGGGGAGGATAAAAATATATAAAGCGGATGTAGTGCACTGGTTTCAGTATCCAAAATGCCAACCCGTTATAGTCGCTATGATATATAAGTACCTCGCCTTCAGAAGCCCATGAGGGTCAGAAATTCAAACAAGAACAGCTTATCTTTTTCAATTTTTGAAAACTCTCTTGAAAGTTTTTTTCCCTATAATTTCTTTTTTCCTTTTCGTAAAAGTCCCCCCCCCCCCCCTTAAAAGTTTTTGTTATTGCATGTTTTCGTAAATCTTGTTTTTTTCTTATTTCGTTGCACAACCAACCCTTGGACAGCATATTCCCCAGCAGCGTCGGTATGATGCTGACCCTAATCTGGAGGGCTGACATTCTGCATATTAGTGATATGTTTGTTGACCTAGGAAGAACTTGACTCAGGTGGCACAGCTAGACACCATAATATGCTTCTATTGTGTCCACGTACTGGATCAGCAGTAACCGTCGGCAGGGAGGGTAGCTAGAGACTACCTTCATATGGGTCCATCGGCCGAATCGGCTGTCGGAAAGTGTTTTGGGGGAAATATACACTGTGGAAGATATGGCTGTGTCTCACCAGATCAAAACAAGTTGATAGTCTACTCTTAATTTTGAAATGCAGAAAGCCTCTATATTTGACGAGGAGACGTTTTTGACCGAGTGACGCCTTTGACCAGGTGACGTCTTTGACCGGCAAGCTTCAAAACGGCTGAAATGGGGGCTATGTACACACAAAGACCGGGAAATTTTAATGGATACTTAAACACTATAATTATATTAAAAATTTCCCGGCATTTCTGTATTTCTTAATCATTGCATAGTGAATGTAGGGTCGGCTCTGTTTGAAATTAAAGATTTGACCAAACTGATATTCAGGCTGCAAACATTTAGTATAATGTATTAAGTCCTCTAAACTTTAGTAGAGTCAGAAAAGAAAATCTGATTCTGATCGAGGCTCACTGTGGAAAACTCTCCCTGTACACGGCTTATCTTATCTCACTGTTGGCTGATCCCCGTCACAATACCATCAGGCACCAACATAAATCTTACCTTACCAATCTCATGCCGGCTCTAACCCTTTAAGGGCTGCTGAGTGCTTTAATGCATGATGTCCTTGTTATCCTCATGTATGGCTGCAGCCTTGGCAAGTCTATCTAACTAGACTGCATTCATGACCCTCTGGAGTGTAACCCTGTAGGGTTGGCATGATGCTTGAATGCCTCATGTTTATAATGGGGACAGCCAATAAATGCACAATGCAAGCCATGAAGGGCTAATACGGCTTATCTATTGACTCGGTATCATCATATCTCCAAATGATAGTACAAATGTACTATTAGATTTAATAGCATGTATCAGTCCATTCGATGCAGCTGGTCATACTGACAATAGAGACTGAGGAAAACGATCATGGTGAGTCTCAGTGCCCGGTATAAACTGCTCTCAGTGGCAGATACAGCCATTGCATTGCTTCTAACTTTCCCTCTAACCTGCATGTACTGGAGGGGAATATGGGACCTCATCGGGCATTATGTACTCCCCAAAAGGGAGCCTCTGACTCTGTGGATCCAGACATCTCTAGGCCTGCTACAACTGGTAGGCCTCATGTTACTCCCACTTATAGGGAAGTATCTCAACCCGTCCAAGAAGGTGACGTTCTGGATCTACACACGGTTGTTCATGTATATCCACACACTCACATACATGTTTTACTGGCATGGTTTCTGGGAGCTCCTTAACTTCTACCTGCCCATGTCGTGGCAGTATAACGTGGCTACCCTGGTGGCCTCCCTAACGTGCCTGGTACTCCTAGGAGGATGTCGCTCCACTATGTGGCCACCCTTCTTCATTACTATAGATACTCCAGACCTCTTCACCTGTGCCAATAGGTTTGGTTCAAAGGTAGGTTTAATCATTAAATGGATGGGATGCTGCCTTGAAGCAACATTTGTACCAATGCAGCGCTGGCAATTAAATAAATGGCATTTCTTAATTGGTGCATAATGCCAACCATTCCGTAGGGTATCAATCCTGTTTCAGCCACTCAAAAAAAGTTGTTTCTCATCACCGCGCGCATCATATAAAAATCATGATTTGGGAAAACTTTTCTTTTTTAATGATAAATAATTTATGGAAAAGATATTGGCAAATTTGGGATCAAATTAAAGCTTATACTATCAGTAATGCAGTCAGCTAGAAATACTTTGTATTCTAAAAACTATTGCTGATCTATAAACTTTGAGTTACTAAAATGTAAAAAAAAAGAAATTAAATAAAAAAACACCCTCGTCATATCTTTCACTGCTTGGTGATGAGAAACAACTTTTTTTTTGGGTGGCCTTAGTCGGCAGGATTTAGATATGCAGCACTGGCGAGCTGCTCATCAGGGCTGTACCAATGTATCTTGACTACAAAGACATAGTGCAAGAAACTTTGTGCGTCCGCTAGAGCTAATCATCCCTAATTTCTGAATTCGGGATGATAAGCAGCCATTGTATAGCAGATCCTGATGCAATCAGCAGCATCAACATAGTTTGCATTGTTAGACCATCAGGGCATTCTTGATACACTGTGAAGAATTAATTGTTTTTCCTCAAGTTTGAAAATAAAATGGGGTATTTACCATCTCCTATTTCAATCGGGTTTAATACTCTACTCTTCCAAACACACCGAAATCGGTGGAGAGATCAAAATTCTCAACCTTCTGCCCTTTCAAATGGGGTCAATCAATGTGGTGGATTCAACCATCTGTAACAATATCAAATCTTATCTCCAATATACATATTAATATCATTTACATGTACACTTCAATCATCAGAGTTCACACATAATTAAGGTCATATAATTCTCCAAATATATGATATCCCTCTCTTAAAGGCGCTAAATTCTGTATTCAAGGAGGGTTTATAAATCAGTATAGATACTCTCAGTCTATATGATGATAAGATGATGGTATTGGTCCTTAAAGCAGTCTTACATGTAATATTGTGACCTTTAGGAAACTGATAATGAAACATCAATACCAAATGAGATTATATCTTATCCATTTTCTCGGATATCAAATAATCAGACACAGTAAATATATTAATCTAAACCTAGTCTGGCAAACATAGGAGGGATAAACAAATTAGAATTAATTAAAGACGCAAATCTTGGTATCCCTCCAGTGACAGTCGGAGTGTAGCTGAGACAGGTACTCAGCATATGTAGGGTGCTGGGGGATTACTAAATCATCTCTAATAGTGATATAAGTGACATTAAATGAGCAGTCAAGTGCATTGGTATTTTATAATAGAATTTCATCAAGACCGTAGACATTGTTCCATAAATAAGTATTATGTCTAGAGATTTTATGATTGATGATATATTTTAGGGTTATATCCCCCAGGGCTGCCAATTCATTATTGTGCCTGAGGAATATTTCATGACTGGTTTACAATAATGATGTAAAATTTGTACTTCTACACCTAGTAGTTTTAACCAATAATGAAACTCACCAAACTTATAAACAATATGTTTCACTTTCCCAAACAGGCTAAGCGTGGCACAATGTTGGACTACATATCAGATGCCTTTGTTGCTCAGATCGTTGTGCTGGGTATTGCTATTATTAGCTGGAGGTCCAGCTTTAACCTCCAGGACGTCTTAATTTTCCCAAAGGATAAGCTGAAGTCTGACGCCACTGCTGCAGTGGCAGGTGTTATAGGAACTGTCACTTTGCTGTGCCTCCAGCGGCCTATGGGCCTGATCTCTGTCAGCCTGGCACGGCGCTCTGCCTTTCTGAAGGTAGTCTGGGAGGATGCAATGTATGTGATCACCTTCATTATGTTGTCTCTGCTCTGGCGTGGGATCTGGAACCTCAATGCTGAGTATATGATAAAGGTAGGTTGACTAAGCTGGGTGGTAAAGGTTTTAGATATTATCATTGGTGGTAGTCCTTAAATTTGATAGATAATGGTAATTCCCGGCCCAAATTCTTGTCTATGGCTTGAGCAAAAAGTGACAAGAATTGGTTGTCGGCATGGAGTCTATTTTGACTTGATTTGGAGAAGACTCCATCTGGAGAGTCTAGCATTGTCTAGGACTTCGGGTTTCAAATTCCCTGACTCCCTTTGGCTTTGGTTCAGCCATGTCCAACTCCCTCACTCTGTATTGCAAGGGGACCCGGGGTCAGGAAGTCTGGCAGTCCCAATATTTCTCTCCATACAGCGTAATTGCGAATTCCTTGTGAATGAGCATTTGAATTTGACATATCATCTCCAAAAAGTCATATGAGCCATTATTATTGTATTTCTCACTATTTTAACCTCATCCCTGGGGTAATATAGGAGCTGCCGCTAGGAGGCTGGGTGAACCACGCGGCAGGCACGGTGGGCCTCATGGCCATGCAGACCTTTGGGGAGGTCAGTGCCTTTGGGATGATCCGGGACGGGACGGACCCTGGAGGAGAGGCCTTCTACCCCCTAGACTACCTGAGGTACTTCCTGAATGGGTGGCACACAGAGACACCAGATGTACAAGTAAGTCATTTTTAGGGATCTTTATACTACAGTTGACAGCGATAACAAAGGATCTGCCTGCGTGTATTTTACATACAAGCCAACCACTATATGGTATACTAGTATGTTAAATATAGAAGAGCCACAGCTATAGCATGTGGTGGTACACATGATACAATTGAGTTGTTGTATAAGTGCTACAAGCCAAGGACAGAGTAACTGTTCAAGGCACCAACCATGGATAATTACCATTGTCCAAGGATTATAACACTTATGCAGCTACACGTGCATATCCATATCTGCACTCACAGTACGAGAGGGTGTTATATGGACCATATCCACATAAAGCCCTGTATGTTATGTACAGTCAGGCCATTTTCGTTTGTTTTCTCAGCCAACTGTGGTGTTTAATATACAGATGATATTGAACACAGTCATGGCTGAGTACACTCATTGTTGATTCGTGATTAGCCTTGACTGTTGCTAATATGGTGAGTACAGGGCTGTACTTATAATGAATTATGGCACCATTGTATCGTGTTTACGTTGGTACATAGCTCTAGATTCACTTGTACTTTCAGCGCAAGGAATCTGAAGAAGTGGATGGAGGACACACCAATATAGCCTTTGTGGATGTAGCAGCAGCACTGCCGCCATCATACCGGGAGGACTGGGTGAGTTAGCCCTAGGTGTTTTTCTACAAAGGTCTGATGGGTGGTAATGTTACTCATATATAAGGGAGCTATGGATTGGTTGATTAAAGAAAACCTACTAGGATTAAAATCTCTAGTAGCTGACACCTTCTATACATAGTGGCGTGCTAGCTTTCTCTCTTAAAATGAATGATGAGACTGATTCGATCATGTTATCAACAATTTATTTTTCAGCAAACAAGAAAATCAGACTACGGACTGCCAAATGAAGCTTTACCCTCCGCTGATGTAGTTTCCTACAAAATGTAAACATACATTTCTTAGTGACATCAAGAACCAAAGAGTGTACATAGAAAACCGGTATCTATAGGTAACATATTATAGAATATATACATGTACATATCCATTTCCTTTAGGAAGTTGAAACAACTGGGTGCTGAATAATTTATACCTACTATTTTTGTCACATAATGTTGCAATAAATCATATGTTTCCAAATCTGTCGACTTAATCAGTTCTATTAACCCTTTGTGGACGAGCATCAGCTATAGTCCATGCCATGGCTGGGCGAGCACACCTATAGTTGATGCCATGGCAGGGCGGGCATCGACTATAGTCATCATAATTCTATCGGATTTAACAATGCCTCGTCCTTAGGGGAAAATCCTGCAAAAATGCTCGTCCTCACAGCTTGCCATAACAATTTTTGGCCGTCCCTAAAGGGTTAACTACACCCATATTAATCGAACACAAACAAGGTACTTGGTATACTGAAGTGGCCTATCCACAATTATGGCACTTTAAGGTACACATGCGTCGTATGCTTTACAATGGCTGAAAGCAGCCTCGGCAAGCCCACTTGTCAGGGCTGCATGTGTGACTCATGACAAAACAATCGTGTAGCACATAAAATAACTATGTAGGCATCAATGCGGCTGTGGTATAGGAAAATGGAGAGCATCAGTGGACCTACTTAGACCATAGTCCGATTCTATTGTCATCAGTTTTATCTATTCCCGTATCAGACGTGTCTTTTACCTACTGATTACACCTACCTCCATAAATGAGAGCTATTAGTGACACATTGCACTGGGACCCTATTACCATACAGATAATTTATTATCTTCTCAGGATGATATGAAGCTAGAGGTGATCAGGGGAGGATAAAGTTTGTCTGTAATATTGTTTTGATACAACGTTGACCATCTACTGAACAATCTAAAGCATGTTCCCCTAGAATAAACAGACTGTACATATTGGTGAGAAGGTACTTGTGGTCTGGTGTATTTTTTTATCGCGCAGATTATAGATCTGTGCCCTCTATACTTTAAATTACATTTTTATATTCCATGAAGAGCTTAAATCCACCACCCTTTTCCTCACTGTTGGGGAAAGGGGATACATGATATATGATGATCAATGATTAACCCTTTAAGGGCCGCATAGTGCTTTGATAATGCAGTACACTTTTTATTGTTATGGTGCATAAGAGATTCAGCCCGGGCAAGCCTACTCATCATGCTGGAATTCATAATCAAATGATGGTATCTATATACCATGCATATTCTTCGGGGGTATATCAACTCAGTTGATAGGCATCAACATGGGCATATGTATGAATAAAGTGGTGCTCATATAGGGCAAATAACATACCATTCCCACCATCATATTACTGCTACAAGCTGCAGCAACATCAAACAAGGCACATACTGGAGTCTCACAGACATGGAATGGTTCCATCTCCATTCTCTTTGACCATATTGGGCATCACAGTGATAGTCTGTTTGCAGAACTTGCAGAGAACGATGTAGGTGGGTTTTTGGTGATTCTGGCTCGTGAGACCCCCCTGAACAATACCCACACGGTAAAATACCAGTAAATGAAGTTTTACCTCTAAATTGACCATGACCTTGACCTTGAATCACTATTATATGGGCAGACTATGAACATAATTATGACCTTGTAAACATATCCTTTGGTGGTAAAATCAAATTCTAGACCTACAAACAGCAGAGGTATCAATTTTTCTGAATGTCAACATTTTACCGGAGCCATTTTGGAAAAACGTCTTTTATAGAATTCCCTGGCGGTGTTAGCTTGGCACCGTGTGAGATATTGTTTGAGGGCGGCGGTCTCACAAGCCAGAATCACCAAAAGCCCACCGTACGCCGTTCGCTGCGAGGTCCTAGCTCACAGCCTCCAGACTATTACACACAGAGCCGGGTATAAGAGGTATCATTACCTGGCTATAACAGATAATGTTGGCACTGCGTGTTCTACCTCAATCTGAGAGATGTAGGCATAACATATCTAACTTAAGATATATATATATGTATATATATATATATATATATATATATATATATATATACATATATATATATATATATATATATATATATATATATATATATATATATATATTGAGCCGTAGGCAATATGATCTGGAACATATTCTACCACAGGTATGGGTGGCTCTAGGATTCATCTTTTTGAGGAAAGCATAGCCATATTTTCTTTCTTGTCATGATGCATGAGTTTTTTTTACTTTAGCTTATTGTCATTCTGAGATAGTGTAAAATCAAATATTGTATAAAATAGCCATGTTTTTTTCATTGTCATGATGCATGAATGCATCCCAGATACTAACTATGAGGTAGATACACTAGCAGACCCTTAATCAGTGTATGAAATACTTTAATTGTTATTGGTCCCCGTCAAGAGGGATCAACATGTATTTTGATCCTCCCCTGATTGGAAGGGGTTGGTGTTATGAGCTGCGATCCAGCAAATACCATATTGATTACCATCCAGTTCTAGGACAAAAAAGGTGTGTTTCAGGTTACATAGTCTGAAAATCTTGGTAGGGTAAGTCAGATTTTTTCTTTGACTTGAATTGCAAACTTCAGCGCCATACAACGTCATATAACGCTTCTCTATGGCTCCTTATTGTAGTATAACGCTATATAACATTAGAAACATTATTTTGACGTAAGATAATACATTTTTGTTAGCAGGACACTTGGCAAAAACAGCGTCAACTCATGGACTATCAAATTGACTCTGAAATAGTCCAAAAATTACCGGAAATATAAACATTTTTTCCAAATTGGATAACAATTTCTAGCGTCAGCCTTCTTTTGCTAGGTAGGGTAAAAAATGACTTGCAAACTTCAGTGTCAACTCTCTGACAACAGCGTCAACTCACAGACTATCAAACTGGCTCTGATTTTTCAATTTTTCAAATTGGATAAAAACTTCTAGGGTCGGCCCTATTTTTGCCAGTTAGGGTCAGGTAACCTAAAACACACATTTTTTCTTTTTTTGGCCTTATTTCTTATGGTGTACGTCAGCACCATATCATTATGGTGTTTCTGCAACCCAACGACATAATCCACACCAGTGTTCCACATTGGTTTTAAATGCTGTCTGGTTTAATTAAGATAGAAGTATCACTTGTTTTAGACACTGATGGCGGGTTCTTTCACTTGTGGAAATTCGGCAGCATTCCATTCTGCTTCTATATAAGCAGTAGATGTTTATGGTATATAAAACCACCAGACAGACCAGACAATAGTTGTTTTTCATTTTCAAGATAGATGGCTGCCCTCATGCATGACTAGTGTTTTCTAGGTAAAGCGCATCATCAGTTATACATCTAGAGCATGTACTAGGTACATTTCACAGCATTATAGAAGGTACAGTAAGTGGCAGTATACCATACTGTACACATTTGCCGATGGATGTATAATATCATGCCATTGTTCTTCTACCCTATTGGTATGTCATGACTCCCAGTAACTCCTATGTGTTGGACCGTTATAAACATCTATTTGTAAAAATATGATAGTAAGTCGTAATATACTACACCACTACAACCCCGCAGGGCAAGGAGGAAGAAAGAGGGATTGGAAATATATATTTACTAATAACATTTTGTGTCAAATTGACAACTACAGAATTGTATATACCACTAAATAGGAGAAGGGTGTTTTAGGGTGTGGGGAGGAGGTTTCCCGCCAGTGACGCGGCAGGGAGCGGCATACACACACTATGACAGCCTGTACCTCTGGACTTCAGGGGTTCAGTCCAGAAAGTCACATGAGAAACATTCTTAAGGTACTGATAGACTCCCGTTTAACCTATTTCATTCGGCTGAGGAGTTTGGTTATAAGGGTTGTATACCGCTATGTTCTTTGTCATCATAATGCGTGAGTCGAAACCTGGAGAGTAGCTCACCAGATCTCCATTCAAACATCATACCAACCCCGTGGTGTTGATACGCTCCTAAAGGCCCGACCAATGGGTAGCGTACCCACTATACCTAACCAGTACCTACCAGAAACACCAATATACCCCAAGGGTATTTTGCCTCCATGAGGCTTCCCATGCATGTCAATTGATTATCAGTAACCTGTGATTAAGGCAGAAATTGAACAACACCCTGTAACAGATCCTTCGCATTGTCATCAATTCCACATTTAGGTGATGTGTCCGACAAGGTAACTATGCTATCCCAGTAGGCACGAAACTCAGTTCAATGTTGCATCAACGTTGCATCAGTATTACATCAATATTAACAAACAGTTGTCAATGTTGACTCAATATTATGGGCCCACTGGGATAGAACCATGGTTATGAATATCAACATCCTCCTTCTTGGCCCCAGATAAAGAATTGAATTAGGATTTGGTGGTTTTTAAAATGATTCTTGCAATCCTCAAATCAATTTAGAATATAAATGAATGACCAGATATTGAAAACCAGGGCGGTGGTAATTTGAGTAGAAATGTAATTAGGATTGAATAACTGGGTTTCCAAAAAGGGTCTCTGGTGATGTAATTTTGGACACACAGCGAAAATGAGGACCTGTCTTTTTTATATCCACACCAAGATGAGGTAAACCGATTACTGCTACTTGGTCATGATTCAAATTCTGACCCAGTTCTTCTATCTTTAGAACTTAAACATTACCAACTTAGGGGCGTCGTAACCGGGGGGGGGGGGGGGGGCATGCCCCCCCCCACTTTTGACCAACTCCAAAAAAGGTCAAACCAAAAGGGTCAAAACACCTCTCAGTCCCCCCTACTTTGAAACTGCTTGCCACGCCCCTGCCAACGGTTATCAAATACATGTAGGATATACAAAGCCCCTTAATATCAGCAATATGAGTCCTGCCAAAATATGATTATGTCATTTAACCTTTAGGACCAGAATACCCATCTCCACCTAAAGCAACCCATCATGTAGACGGTTTCTTTTTATATCCCTTGTCACCTACCCTCGCTGCTTTATTCATCCAGTTGTGATCTAGCTGTTCCCTGTGGTGTATGGTTGTATCATATCTAGCCACATACTCCTCCTGATAAGCCCCAGATGTGGTGTTTGTTTAAAGGTTGATGACACTGATAGGTATCGTGCCTCGATGTACTATGCCGTTTTGTTGGCATAATTCATCCTGCGAGTTACTTTTTAGTTATGCATTCATATACCATGCTGACCCATTGAGATTGATACACTTCAGAAGGGTCTGCATGATGCGCCTACTCTAAAACCAATCTACCTCCGAATTAGGCAGCCCAGTCGGGCCTAGTCGAAACCCAAATGACCAAAACTATTGGCTCAAGAGAAAAGGTAATTTGCCCAATCTGTCCAACCTAAACCCCACCTTTTGACTTCAGTCCATTTTAAACCAGCCAATCCAGCCTAACCTGTTCCTGATTGGCCTTGCTACATGGGGGCTAGTTGAATTAATCCCCCAATAACTGGTTGCTGAAATCTAAGTATCAAAGTATTTCAAAGTTGACAGGGCTTCTCAGCTTGCCCATGCTTAGCCTTTATCCACACGGCAGGCGCAGATCCAGTTTGTCCACCCTTGTCTGCAGTCTAGAGTGACATCTTCTTACAGCCACACATTCTTTTTGCTGGCTGTTTTCCCCAACAGGATCCATTTTCCCTCATTAAGAAGATTGTTAATGACACGAGAGGAAGAGAATGCCCTCATTAAAAACTTCGGAATGCCAAGGCGTTAACAGAGCCATCTTCAAGAATTGAAGAATACATATTAAAAAGTAAGACTACCACAGCACCAGCTGAGCACTGTGCAATAAATGAATCTTCTAAGTGGATCGTTATCATTAGTCAAATGCCTGCCTTCATATTAACCTCAAGTCGGTTAGCACGATAGAGGATTATGCGGAAGTAGGAAGCAAATCTTTATTGGGTGAGGGAGGAGGCACCCAAACAATCTTTAAACATTAGCTTATGTATGATAGCGCATCTAAGTAGCTGCATAAGATATCGTTTTTAAGTCTAGAATTTAAGAGGTTGCTGCAATGAAGATGCAGTGGGTGGTTTTCCCTACTGAAGAAGAACGCAAGATCCATGGCAAACTGTAAACAACGACCATGTGGCGGCACATGAATTTCATTTCTCGTGGGAAAATCATGTAAAGGAGAAGGGAGATCCAGTACCCAGTAGGCCAATGTTCTCAACGGTAAGGCATACCCATAACCCTTTGGGTAAATAACGGTCTTCAAACAGATCAAACATTGGGCAGGTATATGTATACATGAGAGCCCACACCAGAATAATCCTTGTCTTGACTTAGTGTCCTCCTTTCACAGTCTTATTGATTCAAGCATGACAGATGTCACAAAATAAATCCCTGATTCCTTATTTCGTTTCGATACGATATAAAATCATAAATTCTATGTTCCTCCTTTACAGTGTATGGTGTATAATCTTTTCATTTATCTTGTCAAGCGATGTTTGTCTGACAATGCTAAAACGTAAAAGGTTATTACATAGGTCAATGCTCTAATCCTAGTTATGTAAACATAGGAAGCTCTGAATAATTAAGTAAAGGATAGTTCTACAATCATATTACTTAAGCAAAATGATCGATTGGCAGATCTACGTCTCAGGAGGCAGTCAATGTAAACCCTAATGCCAAGTGACCCCACAGTCAATATTGCTGGTATTTTGTACACCATCCATTATACTTGGCATATCCACCCATACAATACTTTGTATGAATAAATGTATCATCAACAATTTATTATTCACATAATAAACTGTCGTATACAATGTGCTTTGACTATTCCCCTCTAGCTGGATGTCCACTGGACAGCGCCATATTGGACAGGTCCCAGTATGCACTCTCTCCTTTCCAGTCACTAGGGACCTTTAGCAACCACGTAAAAGCTCATTTAACGCAGACGTAGCAGTGCTGAAGGCGTAGGACACGTCTGGGTTAAATGAGCTACGTCGAGTTTGCTAAAAGTCCCTACTAGCTTCAGCAAATTATGTGGACCAGATCAGGGGGCTAAAGCTATGCTTGGAGAGTGGAACTACTACATTCCCTGCATGCTAGGACACCTGCAATCTTTTACCTGTCCAATATAGGGTTGTGGTTAAGACAATGGACTCATGACTAGCAGTACCTAAGTTCAAATCCCCTCCAGGCTAGGTGTGGTGACCATTTTAACCCCATTGGTTGCAAAAGCTTGCACCAAAAGTTTTGGCAAAACGTTTTTGTAAAACATTTTATGAACCTTTGCAAAAGGTTTGGGTATAGTCTTTTGGTAACCACTTTTGGTAACCATCTATGTTACACTAAAAGCCACACCAAGGACCGAACCCGGGACCCTTAGATTGGGAGTTCCAGGCTCTCCTGGTTGAGCTATGGAGGCTGCTGGTAGATCAAGGTACAATAGGTGAACATAAACTTTGTTATTGATTATCCTCATTAACGATCAATGCTATTAGGGACCTTTAGCAACCACGTAAAAGCTCATTAGGTACCTTTAGCGACCACGTAAAAGCTCATTTGACGTATCCTATATGTCTTCAGCACTGCTACGTCTGCGTTTCATGAGCTTTTACGTGGGTTGCTAAAGGTCCCTATTAAATGCAGATGTAGCAGTGCTGAAAGGATAGGATACGCCTGCGTTTAATGAGCTACATTGGGTTTGCTAAAGGTCCCTAAATAATGGTGCACTGTGATAGGGACCTTGAACAACAAATGGGGTCGAACCCAGGCTAACAGTCTAGAGTAGACCATTCACAAATAAATCTTGTTTATTTTGGGTCTGCCCCTGATCTGTTAGGGAACATGCCTTTGAGTTTATTACCTCAAAGTCCCTATTACAGTGTAGGCCTACCATTAGGGACCTTTAGCAACCACGTAAAAGCTCATTTAACGCAGACATAGCAGTGCTGAAAGCATAGGATACGTCTGGGTTAAATAAGCTACGTCGGGTTTGCTAAAGGTCCCAATTATTTAGCATTGATCATTAATGCGGATAATCAATAACAAAGTTTACCTATTGTACCTGGACCTACCAGCAGCCTCCATAGCTCAACCAGGAGAGCCTGGAACTCCCAATCTAAGGGTCCAGGGTTCGGTCCTTGGTGTGGCTTTTAGTGTAACATAGATGGTTGCCAAAAGTGGTTACCAAAAGACTATACCCAACCTTTTGCAAAGGTTCATAAAATGTTTTACAAAAACGTTTTGCCAAAACTTTTGGTGCAAGCTTTTGCAACCAATGGGGTTAAAATGGTCACCAGACCTAGCCTGGAGGGGATTTGAACTTAGGTACTGCTAGTCATGAGTCCATTGTCTTAACCACAACCCTATATTGGACAGATAATAAAAGGTGTGTCCAGGTACAACCAATGCATAATACACATGTACAGGCCTAGTGTAATCATTGCTCCACTCTCCCCCTGATGTTTGGCCCCCCCTGAGACCCACACTGCTAGTTCTAAGTGTCCCCAATTGTGGCAGCACTGGTATCCCGCTAGTGAGGAATATCAAAATCTGATATTGCTTTACCACGTGATTTTAGTTTCCTGGTGTCAAATATATCATACAGTTATAAGATAGTGCTATAGCAAGGCCAAGAGAACTGCTCCAACCTAACCCCCTGCACAGACTTCTTTTACCTCAGACCTGAGAACGTGTTCTAGCTCCTTTTTGTGTATACAGCTGAACACCCTGTAAGAAACAACATAAAGGTGGCATAGCAGCTGTTATGTCAGGGGAGACACGACCGTGTTTCATGCCAGGCAGCCATCAAGCTGGCCTGCCCTTGTCTGTAGTCCAGATTGACTTTTTGTTAAAGTCACAAATGAGATGGTTTTCTCTGCCTGTTGTCGTGGATCGGATCGATTTTCTTCTAATCAAAAAAGGTTGGTAATTACATGAGAGAATTGGAATTCAACATTAAAAGGTTTGGAATGCTTATCAAGGTTATCCTTGACAAAACGAGAGATAATCTAAACGTAAGCCATACCACCACAATATGAATTGAATTAATCTTCCAAGTGGATTGTCGTGATTAGGCTAAAGAAGAACAGCCGACGTGTGAAAATGGAGAGTTTCCAATTTCCATTTCAAGAGTGAATCTCTACAATATATTCATTTCAATTTGTTTTACGAATGAACATATTGTATTATGGTGTCTGTATTTCATGCTATTGTTTACAATCCGTTGGAACATGATTGGGGAGTTGCAATCCTCTGGGTGATCCTAGCCATGGAGGCATTCCTAGCAGTCAATGTGGAGCAAATAAAGGTAGAAGAACTAGTTCCCACAGTAGCTTAAGTTGCATCATTGTGCAGAAGGTATATGTATATTGGATACGGGATAGCTGCGGAAATCTCAGTTCTGATGTCTGAATACTGTGCTGTGGCCAAATGACAGAAGGATCTTTTGACCTTTCCTCCTTCGCCAGAGTAAATCAGGTGTCTTCCCCTGCATATATACCTCACTAACACACACCTCCCTACCTCAGCATGATTCAACCTTCAACCACACACTCCTCAAAGACCGGGCTTCTGCAAAGTTAGTAGGCTCCCATATTTTCATGTTTCCATGTTTTGAGAATCAGCAGGAGGAACTATGCATACACAGAAACGCTGAATCCCAGCGATTGCTCTCTAGAGAGAAGCTTGCCCTCATTTTAACACTCATACACCCCTCCCCCCTCCCCCATACATACACCCTTACACAATCATCCACATCACCTCCCACAGCCTGTTTAGTGTGCTGAAGGTCATGCTGCACAAAATGTGTTAGCAGTGTTAGTAGTGAGGAGTTATGACATTTGTATTTTACCACAAAAACTTTTCAATTAATTATCTTTTCAGGACTTTATTGTAACATGGATAATCTTTAAAATATATATGCTATATTTCATACACTTATATTCATGATTGTATTACTTAATGAGAGGTTTGAGGGAAAATTCTAATCTTATTACAATTGAGGCAATCGTGTTGTGATTTATAATAATGTCAGTATCTATATCCAAACATTATATCAGTTATTCCTATCATATATAGGAACAAATAAAAAAAGATATCTATAAACGATTTGTGTTGATAAATACCGTCAATAATTCCTGTTAGGCAAATATAGAAGACACCTGAGAGTGTTCACTCAGTACACTCAGATAAATGTGGTACAAACTTATTTACCCACACTCTAACCCATTCGTAACAAAGGATCACACTCGTAAAACAAACACAAGCCTTTCCAACAACGAGCAACTGTGAACTTCTCAAGGTTGGCATGCTTACACAAATCTCTTTGCTCATTTCTGTTCATGGATTTGGCCTCGAGTTCAAAATGAGAGAATCTTTCTCATGCTCTTTGAACCAGTCCCATTAGTTTTTATCAAGGGTACATAGATCATTAGAGCCTAGCTGAGAACTGGGATGCTGAGGGTGTACTGATGCATTGAAGGTGGCATCAACCCATCTAGTCTGCCATGAGTAACGTGCACCGAATAGGAGCATCACCGGGGAGGGGGCATATGGAGGGAGGTGGGGTAGGGTGGGGGAGAGATGGGGAAGCCACTGTAGGCTCACTGTGCTCCATTGTTTTAGGTGACCACTTGTATGGCAGCGTATCTGTTTCATATAATATCTATTTCACAATAGCTATGCAATATTTGTATGGCCAGAGTCACTTTTTATTTTCACAAATGTGCTGGCCTAGCAACATGTTGGGGATCTGATATATTGTAGAGAATAATCACCATTGACCAAGCCTCCACTACTATAAAGCAACTTATGAGTCCCTCAATTCTCTCTTTAAACAATCGATCAAGCCAAAGAATAAAAATAAAAGTTACACGGAGGGCATAGCCACTCAACCAGCCATTAAGTATGTTAGCCAGATCCCATGAAATGCTCAGGCAGCCACAATATTATGGAAATAATGAAGGGTTTATCCAAGTTAGGGCATTTTAGTTTGATCTCTATTTTTTTCTTCTAGATTTTTAGTGATTGGAGACGTCCTTTCTATGGATCAGTAAACAATAATCAATGCCACAACATCATATTCCTTGTTGAATCTGCATTGACATTTTAATGAATAGGCCGCATTATTTTGATGAACACATGCCAGTGCAATGTTTAGTATTTGTTATATCCAAATCTCCATCTACCATTTACAATTGTGGATGCCAGCAGCTTTTAGAACGATATTATTAGTAGTAGTAATGCGAGGGATTATATCCACCATTTTGCTGTCATACGTGTCAATCATGTTTATCATGTATTTCATTTTCATGTATTGTTATCATATTATGTTTCAAGATATCTTATCAGAAACTCCATTCATTATGAAAAAAGATGTTTCGATTATGTTATTATTAATATGGTTTTTGATGCTGTCAACACTTTCGTTTTTGTTAATTCTTCCAATGTCAAAATTTTATATTTAAAGTTGGTGTAAAATGTGCACAATATTCATATGATGCTTATCATCTAGAAATCATTATAATCAAATAATATTTTCATATGTATATAGAGCCCGCAAATAGATGTTTTATTAATGCTTGATTTCAATGAGTGTCACCGGTGGAGAACTGGTTGAATATCTATCTGTTTGCTTGGATGTTCAGGCTCACCAGCTCCCACAGGTACACCTGTATTTAAAGGTAAACCAGTAATATCCGGAAAACTATCAGGTTCACCGTGATTCATTGGTTGACCTGGTTGACCTCAACAACTGGTGATCCAGGGATAGCCGGTTCACCAGTATATGATGGTTATCCAGCAGAAACAGGTACACCATTGAAAACCGGCATACCAGGCAGGGCTGCTATACCAGCTGTTCACGGTTCACCATCTTTATTTTATAAACACTTAGCATTTCTTCTTCAGCATTCATTGTTTCAATTACAACTCAACACAGGTACAGCAGAGCTCCCAACCATGGATATTCTTCAATCTGCTATGGATGCCAGCGAGCTTAATTCAGAATCTGATTACACAACACCTTCAGTCAATCTAGAGACAGACCAATTATTCTCTTCAGTAAGTATATATACTTAATTATAATATTATTGTTTTGATTATTATATATATATATATATATATCATTCATCTTCATGTATTAAAACGTATATCATTAATTATTTCATTTTTTTGACATGTTTTTATTTTATAGGATGAAGAAGACGATTCAACGACCCTTCATACATCTCTCTCTAAAGGACGTTCATCTAGAGCCAAAACTGCATTCAACAAGAAACAATCTGATGATACATCCCCCAAAAGATCTTTAGCCAAGAGGAGAAAGTTCTCAGGATCTCTCCAGCTTTCACCTGAGACGTCTATCTCCCAAGATGAGATATCTCATTCACCGATCACCCCTAAAAGTAGAAAGAAGAAGAAGCCCCGTTTCCAGACTAGGGATGTAAAGACCATCAATGCTGACACAATCAGTGTAGATGAAGTAAGGCAGAATCAGTTACCAGAGATCAAACCATCGTGTCGCGGTAAGCTGTTCATAGGGTCTAGCAGCAGTGAGGCTATAAAAAACAGACCTCATCGCCTGTTCTATGATCTTGGCCAGTCTTTGTATCTAGATAAATACTTCAGCAAGACCGTCCTACCTGAAGGATGCCTTCAACTCAGTCTGTGGAAACAGAATTCCATAGACAAACCTCAAAGGGTGGGAGCTCGTTACAGAGTATTGCTAGACTATGACTCCATATGCCAAATAAAGAAGGAGGCTGAGGACATAAAGTTAGCTCTTTCACTGTGTGATGATTCTACCTTCCTAGGGTTCTGTCTTCATCTCGGAGGGTTATGCTACTTAACAGTAGAGCCTGATGTGTGTGTGGTAAACTTGAGGAAATGGTATAAGCCACTGGAGACTAAATTCGATCCAGAAGGGGAGCTGAGACCCTCTAGGGAGGGGATCAGGTTAAGTAACGACCAGTTCAAAAGATTGATAGAGTTCTTAGATGATCAACTATTGAATGAGTTTCCAACATTCTCTAGCCACACTTTCATATGTGACAAGGAGGATCACAATGAAGATAAATGCCCCATGTGTAATGTCAACGGGGTGCTTCCTATGCAGAGTGAGTTCAACAGGTTCACCCAAGAATAGTGAGTAGTTTTTTGATTCTTTTTTCTCATGATGTAGGATCCTTCGCCATATATTGATAAAAAATTAAAGTAAACATTACTTCATATATTTACTATGTTAACATAACCCTGAATTTCTTTTTTCTCATGATGTAGGTTCCGTCGGCATATATTAATAAAAAATTAAAATAAATACATTACTTCATATATTAACTATGTTTACATAACCCTGAATTAAGAATGATATTATTTAATTTAACCTTGTGCTTTTTTCTTTTCAGACTGTAGCATGTCATGGGATTGTATTTACCGGTGGAGGAAAATGGACACAGACAAATGCATGATATGTATCTCATTATGATTTATAATATATCCATTCATATATATCTCATTATAATATATCTATCTATATATATATATATAAATCTTTGATCAAATAAAGACATCCGATAAATCAATGTGTGGTTCTTCTCTTTTTTATTTCTTTTCTTATCTTTGTTTCAATTATTTCCTTTTCTTTTACTTGTTTCAAATATTAAAAAATATGTCTGATAGCTCATTTCCCTGTGGCGCTCGTGGATTCAGGACTGGGATCAGCGATCATAGACACAGACTCGGGGCATTCAATCACATCTTGCAGTGTCAATACAGGCATGGGTACATCAGGGTCTGCTGACTGTATCCACTGCCACACTGTCTCAGGATTCATTCTAAAAATACAAAATAAATATCATGTTTTATTTCCCATTTATCAATTTATTATTCACATAGCCTATCATTTAAAATATCATGATACTCAATTTATATTTTTTATATCAAGTTTCAGAATTCATACCTTTTCTTTACATCTATATTTATATTAACTGAAAACTAGGACCCTCATTATATACTTACCCGGTTGATGAAGAGTGCATCACATTCTGAATTGCATTCCGAACAACTTCATGAATCGAACATCCGCTTTGTGACACGCTGAGGTTAGTAGGGGACGAGACAGGGGTAGGAGCTGGGAAGTTGTTAAAATCGGAATCAGAGGATGATTCTCCAGGGGATATAGGGGATGTAGTAGGCGCATACACATCACTAATTGAAGATATTACTGAGCTGGATGAAGAAGCATTATAAATGTGATCAGATTGAGAAACAACACTACAGGAATCATCATCAACACCCTTCTGGATTCTATTGAATTCTTCATTGAATGCCGGAAATGTGCTACCGTTGTTCTCTTTTTTTGTCGGTTCTGTCACTACAGCTTCCTTTGAAATCATATTAGTATGACTCAGAGGGTTATATCCAGTCTGGATGTCACCAGGTATCATGGTATTCACTTTCAGGGAGGCATTGACTGGGGATAAATTACATGCACTGTCTCTACTACGCGAATTACGGATTGCTTTACGTAGATCATTCACATGCATCATAGTTTCTCTCACAGATGAATGTAAATGCCTCCTGCGGCGACTATGCCGCGTAGCTAATGAACGCCCATATTCACCTACAGGATTAGGGGAAGCTGTTGTCACCAAGAATCGAGAGGTTCTATATGCAGTCATTAATACATCTTCCACTTGATGCATGCATTCAGTGTACGCCCTATTTGCAGCACATAGTACAGACGTCAATTCGGGATCATAAACCCACGCCGAAGCCAATATGGTCATGACCCCTGTGATTGCACGTGTCACATCATGCACAGCACGAACGCCAAACCTATAAAGATACACCAATAAACAGTGAAGTGGTTAATATTGGTTATAGTCGGATCCCTAAAGAGGGATCCTTTTTTTTCTCTCAACTTCCCAACATTTTATGACATTATAATGTCAATGAAATGTTGAAAAGGTGTCGCCCGATAAGGCAACCTGCGAGTCACTAACAGACAGGACATCGTCAACGACATGGCAGGATACCTAACCCATGGGAGGACCCCGAAGGGTCCTGTGCCATGAGGGCGGGGGAGAGTGATATGGTGTGAGTTCCTTAGGGTATATATAATATCCATTCAGCCAAACATGTGGTGTGGGAAATTTTTTTAACTGTTATTCCTTTCATAATACAATTTTTTTTATATACAATGTATTCTTTAGTAAAAAATGAGCATACAATGAATGTATAATTATCAAGTTCTAGCTTTTAAACGTTATATTTGAGTGATATGTATGTAAACATGACACAGCTGTTTAGTTTCTCAGTAACATCTGTAGTGGCGCCATCTGTTGTTTAATACACACACTACACAGACGCGCACTATGATATGAGGAACAAGTGAATGCACTCTGGGTAGATGAACCTCAACCTTTTAAATCTATTTCTCATCCAATAATTATTACTGGTATAATGGAAAAATTCATTTTAATACATACCTCACATCATGATCCACTGAGTCTAAAGCATGGCTTACGCTGCTACACCATAGGTCCTCTTCGGCTTTTTCTTCAACACTGGAAGAAGATCCTAGTAAAGCTGTCACCATTAATGGTGATCCACTGTTACTCTCAGGGATTGAGGGTTGGTCCAGATTACTCATATTTAGAAATATGATAAGTTCCTGTGGCAGCGCAACTGATGAAAATTATCAGAAATATTTGCCGATTTAGTACTGCTCCTACCGCCGTACTGAACATTTATGACATGAAGATATCTTGTGTCACGTATTTAAATACATTTCCATAGAATATTATTTCTATATAAATCATGACATTATTTCAAATATGTCGCATCTGAAATTACTATTAATTTCCATATAGATCAATAGTCACCACAGGACGTACATTACCTGCAGAAATTTCACATAAATTTTCTTTCTGTCTAATTTTAAGAGGGATTTCCGGGACTGATTTCCTCATTAAAGTTTGTTAATGAGGAAACACCGTGAGCAAATTATGGGTGCGAATGATTTATTTGCACTGCACCCGTTTTGATACTTTACAGGATTTAAATTTATGCATGCAGCTAAAATGTTAATGAGCTACAGACGGCGTTCATTTGACCTGCTGTGATCCCGTCTTCTCCAAGAATACACGAGCTATATAAAGCTCGGGAGATAGAAAGACTGGGGGTATTCTCTTATTGAGTCAGACTATTCAACATTTCAGAATTCACCGGTGAACCCATCTTTATCATCTAGATGTAACATTGAAGGTTGGTTATGGGTAGTTTTTATATTTATGTTGCTTTATTTTTTATGTATTGCTCATGAACAGATGGTTTCTGTATGAATGTATATTTAGCCTATCCATGATACCATTCGACACACACAGTATACACAGCCCTCTGTGCATGTTTTCATGTTTACACCACCAGTTAAACATACGGAGGTAGGTCATGACCTGAGAAATAAGTGTCTACAGGTCATTTAGTACATCCAGTAATTTCTTCTCCTTTTACATTTTATTTACAAATTGTTCTCAGTTTTGTAAAATATTTTTTTCTCAATTATACATAATTCTATTTCAGTCTTAGATATTTAGCATATTTACTGTTTATGTTCATGATATATGTAAATTGATAACTATCTGATGCGACCCATTTACCAGGTCTTACATCATGATTCAACGCCACCCATCAGTACAGAATAGAATACAATAGAAATAGTGTTTCTGTTTGACACGAGAGGGCGCCACTCGGTTTTGTTTCACATCCGGGTGCGTGAACCGGAAGTTGTTTTAGCAACCGGTGGAGGGACTGAAAAAGTCGATCGTGGGTCAATCCTTCTCAGCATGACTTCTCTGGATAAGTTTGTAATATATACGGTTGTGATAATATGGATCCAATGTATCACGATTAGTGTATCAGGACACTGTGCTGGTGAGACTCATTGTGAATGCCTGCCACACTACATCAGTTGCAGGAACACAGTGTCACTCCCGGACGTTCTTGACAGCCGAGTCACACCACTGGCAGAGGCCCCGCTGATACTCGCAGATCTGCGTTCAAATGCACTCAGTCAGGAAGTATTGACCCGTTTCCTTCTTGTATTCGGTAGCAGTTTGGAGAGGGTAATACTGACAGATCAGTTGGAATCTGTTTGCTCATTCATACGGAAAATTGAAGCCACCTTCCCCGAAACTGAATTTGAAACTGACTGCGTGGTGAGTTGTTCTTTTTAAATATTTTTTAAATATAATAGGTTTCACAATATGACTGGTTTGGAAATATAGCATTACATGGAAAAATGATAAATTCATTCTGTTTGGTTTATTTTCGATCAAACATATTTCAAATATGTGAATAATAATATCTGAACAGTGATATTTGATGGTGATATTCTATGATATATCGATTTCAATATGTTAATATATCTACGACATGCATAATATTTATTTATGATAATACATCCATCACATGACTATAAGCAGTTTTCAAGTTTTTTTCACATACAGATATTTTGAATTATATATATATATATATATATACATCATCATCATTTCACATAATTAGCCTTTTTATCACAATAATATGATATTAATACATTTTTCATATAATACATATTTTAGATGGAAAACGAGGCTTTGGCTCAAGAAATTATTGCTTGCATAAATGATATTCTGAGTCAGGCATCGACAGATACTGAGCTCATGATGATCACTGATGAAGTAAAACATTACGGTCAGGACGGATATGAAATAAAAGTGAAGAAGGATGTTGAGACCCAGACATCGCCAGGATATTGGTGTCACTTATGTGAAAACCGATCTTATAACGCGAAGTGTTCCCTTAAAAGACATCTTGATTCAGTTCACAGCCGAATCAGGTTTGCATGTCTTCATTGCGACGCCTCATATTCTCGACGCGGTGATTTAAAGAAACACATTGGAAGATTACATAAATTTAGGAAGTGAATAAAACAACTTTAAAATCAATATATAGTATGTAACAGATTTTATCTTTTTATTTCTTAAAATTAAAAAATTAAAATACGTATTGAATGTGTGATATCATAAACGCTCATTGAAACACGTAATGTTACTGAACTGATATAATGAGTGATGTCTGGGACTCAACCTGAAAATGTGAAAAACATCTGTCCTAGTAACATTATATACCTCTGGTTTATCATATCAGGTATATGATTATCAAGTATTATTGATATCATATACATTTCTATCCGTTTGAATTCGATATCATAATAAAAATAGATGAGTACACTTTTTTTCTTTCTTAAAATTCCACAGGCACTAAAGGATTGGACAGAAGTATACAGTACAGATTCATCTTCATTCATTACTTCAGACCACACTGAGGAGCATACACAACACCATATCTCAAATTTTCCGTTCTCTCAGTCATTTCAAAGTTCTTCTGATACACATACTTCTATTCTGCCCACCCAGTCATTTTATGAACCGACTCATCCCGTTACCACCGACGACGACCTTTATCATACATCTGAAAGGGTTTTTTATGACACTGATTCCCCCACATATGAAACGAGTATTGAGAAACAAACGCCAAACAATCCTACTTCTCAACCTACACCCGAAGAAGAAATCACATCACGTAATTACATTAAAAAAACAACCTCTGAGTCCCAATATTTAACCTCCACTGTCACCAATCTAGCAGTAACTGACAGCTCATTAACTACGGCGTTGATTCCCATGACACAGTTCCAGCACACCTCTCCTTTCACATCTACACCGAAAGCCGACACATATGACTATCAGTCTCCAACTCACCCTTCTGGAATACTCAAATCCCAGGTGAATATATCCAGAGCGGGATCCATTTATGTAATCAAGATTCTAGTCAACTAAACACAATACTACACATTTCTACCAAAAAGAAAACTATGATATATACCTGTAGAACTGAGACATTATCTTTATATGTTTATCCACAATGTATATACAATGTTATAGTGTATTATGTAATTTTATTTTGAATCAATGTTCAATCACCAATGTGAATGCCACACATGTTATGATTTATTAAGACTGAGTCATCCGAGGATACAGAAAAAATCAGCGCGACACATCTCGGATGGAGTGGTATCAGTAGTGGACTGGTTGGTGGTGTTGCGGTGTTGGTTTTCATCGGTCTCGTGGTGGTGGTATCATGCTGTATTCGTAAAAAGTGTGTTTTTTACACATTCCCGGCATGGTGTGAGTAGTAATATTTACTAACATTAACATTGAGATGTCAATTCCAACATAAAGAAATTTGTAAGTGTACTACATAGCATGAATGGAAAGATGCATGGGGGTTAATTTGAATGAATAGATATACATAATATATCATGCTTGCTATAACGAACATGGCTTTATTGATGCATTTTATGCTTAGTAAAATTTATACTTCATTCAAGAATATACATATATTTTATTCATTTTATATCATTTTTAGCATAATGATGTGAAATAAGGATATTACTCGCATATTGTGATAATAATATTTATGTTCAGAATAATGATAATATTTTGTTTGATCTGGATAATATTTTATACGGCTTTATAATAATAAAGTATATGTATCATTTATAGGGTCGCCTGGAGGGGACGGAGAGGAACAGGCTTCAGATTCCAAAACCCCAGTCGGGATGATGACAATGACAACAGGTTCTGTGAGGACGGGTCTTCAACAAATTCCGCGGCGCCTATATACCTCAGCGATTTATCGTCTGAGGTTATTTCTTCAACGGTTTAGAACTGTAAGTTATATTCTCTTTATTCAGGATCAATGACAAAGAAAAGTAATCAATAAAGTATTTAATCATTTTATTTAGTCATACATTTCATTTTGAATACATTACTACATATTATTTTCTTGTTAAATATTTCACCATGAACCCACTACACCATTTTTTCATATGCAGATATATAAGTTCATATACATGTATATAGATATATAGAAATAAATCAAATATAGTTTATACATGATCATCTAAAAGTGTGATTAGACTGTGGTTTTCTTTACTTAGTATTCAACAGAAACTCGGCGAGATTCAGAGACAGTGAACATTCCTGGGGTCTGCATATACATTACAGCAACGATTGACTCAGTTAGAGTAGCTTTAAATCTTATCTCCAGTCTTGTATTAGCTTTCCTTATTACTGGGAAGACCCCGTCCTTTAAGTCAAGGTGATTTTGAATATTGAAACAGAAGAGTGAATTCCCATCTTTGAAATCATTTTTTGTGAATGAACTTCCATGACCTCTAGTAACCTGCAGGAAGGCGTCATACTCTTCAGAGAATTTATCTTCATCAAAATCAGGTTCCATTGGTCTGTCTGGAACACTATGGGAGCCCACTTGAAGTGAGATGTAGTTCACCTTGAAATGTTGGAAATTGAAAGGTGATTTAGACATGTCACCTGTGAACGCGTCAGACTTAACAAACCCTAGAACTAGAAGTGATGGGATCCTTTCTGACAATACTTGTGAGACAGAAAAAGAATTAACATTAGCCGGGATTACATGACTCCTCATGTAGGTTCTAGCATATGGGTATAACGCGTTCTTACCACTAGCTAACAACTCGCTATGTCTGACTAACACTTCAGGACGTACCTTGACATAGGATACGGTTAGATACATACTCTCTATCGTAACCTTATACTTATCCGTTACACCGGCGGGTGCAAGGAGTCTGAATGAATCAGAGCTCTGATAGAACGTTAAATATACATTCAGACCATTTACAAGATACTTATTCAAGTTGTCAATAACATCTACACCAATAGGTCCTTTAAAAACAACCACTTGTCCCTTGTTTGTTAGAGCGTGACGTGTAATAAGTCCAGCATTGGGATTGGTTGATTTAAGTCCAGGATCGGTAGTTCCAGCACCTTTTGTTGTGTCTTGGAAGTACCCGCGTTGCTCACCGATAGAGTTCTTTACATCTGTGTCGTGTAGAAGTAACATTTCTATATAGTTTTTATATGGATGCATGGATCCAACATCAGGGTTTACTTCTGTTCCAGAAAGAGTCACAGCGACTTGAGAGAAGCATGAGCTGATGGGTAGATTCGTCAGAGTTACTTTATCTGTGTTAGATACTTTCAGATTTTTGGTAATGTTGTGAATTTTCATTTCAACAGTCATAGTAGTGTTGGCTCCATCAATATAACTAGAGGTATTTGGATCTATTCTGAAAACTAGAGGCGAACCCTCACTTATGGCTGATTTTGGATAATACCGAACCCGTTCAGTGTCGAGAATAGAAGTATCCATTTTAGGTGGGTCGAAGATGGATATTTTGGAAGAATATCCTTCTTCTGTCTCGCTGAACTTAAATTCTTCCATTGTGAAGTTGAGATTCCTTCTTTTGATATATTTTAAGTCTTCTTGGTTTAGCTCTTCTTGTTCCTGCTTGACTTGTTTCCTGTTCCACCATCCCTTTTAGACTGATTGTTCCTTTTTTTCTGCAACCTCTTTATAGTGGCTTTGCTGTTGTGGGTTCGCTTGCTGGTACTGCTTTCTTTTCTTTTGTTTCCCCTGGCTTTTTTCTTTTTACCATCAGATGTATAACTTGAGGCGGCCATGTTAAGGGAGACAGGAGCGTCCTTAGGTTTATCAGATAACTTCTCTTTCTCCTTAGTTTGATCTAACAACTGTGTCACAGGTGATACAACAGTTTGTTTTATCTTACTATTTATAGACTTCTTACCGGTAGAGGATGGTGTTGCAACACGATGGAAAGAATGCGTACCTGTATCATTTGAGAACATCCCAGTATGAGTAACGGTAGATCTATTCTTTGATTTAGGATCTATGCTACGTGACCAACTGTTCAGACTTATCCCGAGTGGAACTAAAACCATGATGATATGAATCTCGATTCCTACAATATTTTAAAACTGTTCAGACTTTTCGTATGTGAAGTGTACACCATGTAATCCCACCTTCAAGTGACACGTCGCTTCCATCGCTGTTCTTTATGTACAGATGTATAGAAGACAAGCGATCTTGAGCTAGAGGGATGTACCGCACTTGTGAAGGACAAAAAATATCTTTGGTGCAAAGTTTCAGATTTGTGCAGTTCAATATTTTCCTCTCAGTGCCATTGAAAATGGAAGGTTCTACAGAATCACAATACACGTGAATTAATTTTTTCAGTCTTTCTCTTGTAGGAGTTATTACTGCTTTAGAAATATCTATAAATAGATCCACTAAACCAATTTCCCAATTATCGTTCCTACCAAAATAATACGATGTAGGTAGAGTAACTAGGAAATCAGTACAGGTATTACTAGAATGGTATCCACCTGAAATGACAGAAGTCAAGTAGAAATACATCACTGATATGTTCCCGGGGATAGTAGCTCGTGTAGTCAATACTTCGTCTTGTAACTCCTTCACAGTTCTGACAGCTCGGATTCCCGGATCCAGGTATTATACCTGGGACTCCACCCAAGCCACTTCACCAATACTTCTACATACTGATCATTTTTAGGCCCCGCTGCTCTACTTTCAATCACATGTTGTACTTTGAACTCAGGAATCTTGTTATCAGAAATATCTATTTTCTGAAGTTCTTCCTTGTAGAATTCTCCATCTATTATTTCATTGTTCCACTCTTTTATTTTATACTTCTGAAACCCTTGATGCATCCGTCGATGAGTGACTGTGTAAATCATGTCGGACCATGAGTGATCATACGCTCTGTGAAATGCTTCTCTTAAATATGATATCCTAACACGATCACCTAACGCGTAAACATATTCCTTGTTCGGTCCTGTTTTGGTAGCAGTATCATTTCGTTTGTATTGCCAATGCCAAAGTTCAGATTTCTCTGTTGCACACATAGCTGTACTGGGTGAGGAATTCAATGCTCTATGGACAGTGGTATTATATGCATCGGTTACATCCTGCAGATGATCTATCCAATTGAAATTGTTCTGTGCTTTAAAAAGACGAGCTATTCTCATTCTTAAAGTTTGTATGACACGCTCGCCATGAGATGTTTTTATCTCATTACTTGTTAAATAATGTTTTATACCATGTTGATGAAAGAATAATTTCATTACTTTATTTACGAATTCAGATCCATGATCAGTGCGAATAGTGGCTGGTTCTTCATTCCGGTGGAATATCTCACTGTATGCTTCAAGGACGTTCTCTCCGCGTAAAGCTTTAAGCGGTTTTGTGAATAGAAACCGGGTGAAGACATCAATACAAACCAAAATATAACTGTACCCCCTGTTGTCTCCGGTGTAGTATTTCATTGACAGACAATCACAATCCCACATTTGATCCTTTCCACTGACTATCACTTTTGGTCTAGGGAAAGTTTTTCGTGCTGGTTTAAATACTGCATATGACTCCTGATCCGCGAGCCACTTCTTTATTTGTTTCAAAGTTAATTTATATTTCCTTTCTTTTTTTACAGCATTGTAAACAGCCGGAGCTCCGGCATAACTGGCTGGATTCTTAGCATTGTAATATATAGAACTGAGATATCTATTTATATCTTGTTCAGAAATAAGTTTTTCAGGTGTCAACTTTAGGAAATCCATCCTTCTTTCCATTTATTGTTTGTCCCAGCGTTACTCCTTTGCGGTCTGGTGTTTAGTCGAGCAATGAGAGGTTTACCCTGAGCTAAACCTTTTTGATCTTTAATATATTTATTATCTGAAGTATTATTTTTTACATGTGATGTGACTGAATCCACATCACTGATATTGTTTGATACATTTTTTGGTTTCTTTTTTTCATCAGGGACGCCCGGGGGAGGTAGATGGAGATCAGGAAAAGGAGGAGGAGGATTCGATCCATCCGACTGCGTCAGCCCCTCTTTCTCCGATACTTCGCGGAGTAGAGAGTGATGCAGCCCCTCATGCATCTGTGAGCCCCCAGCAGGAACCTCAGCACTGTTCAGCTCATGACTCAAATGATCCGGCGACTGGGTCTGTTCCGTGTTCCCCATCTGTATCAAAGAACCCGGTTTCTTCACCACCGTCTTCGCGCCTATGGCCTCAGCTTTCCGCTTCAAACTCTGCACACGATAAGGATTCTTCCCATTCCACATACCGTGCCACCCATCACCCTCAGATGAACTCACTGAAGAAACCCCCTCGGAATGGTCAGTGTTCTTCATCTTCTCCTCATTCCAATCATGACGAAACCTTCCATAATTCTCGTCCTGATTTGGAATATGAAATGACTCATCATCAGACTGTCCGGGTAACTCAACTACAACCTCGGGTGAGAATGTCCTCTCCTCTCCCGGCATCCAGCCCTGAGAAGAAAGCTGTTTACTCTGATGCGCTGTTGACACCTGATTTTTTTGAGAAAAATGTGAGCCCTGGGGATGATCATCATTTTCAGAGTAAGTCACGTCGGATGAGCACCCCCCCGATGAAACCTGTCCCTCTCTGGACTTCACCTCCTCCTCATGTTTTAGACCCCCTACGGAGCGTGAGATTTTCTCACTATGACCGGGTGGCGACAGATCCTCGTTTTGCATCGACTGATGCATATATGAGTCATCATATTTCTTCCCCCTCGGTGTTCCCAGATCCGCCACCCCCTGGTCGCCAGACTTTCCTCTCAATGCCGACTGTGAATCATGAGAGTTATATTGAACAGATGCACTCTTCTTCTTCTTCTTCTTCCCGGGGGAGAGATAATGTGAAGTCGGCAATGGACTGGAAGTTACCACCGGGATTGATACGTCAAGTGAGTGGTTTGGTGAATCGCTTGGGGCCTTGGGATGTAGATCAGAGTAGCTCGGCTCAGCATGAGATGTGTCGCTTGCTGTCGGAGTTGGAGGTGAAGCGAAAGATGCAGCAGGAGGAGGGATGTGATTCTGAGAGTGAGTATGATGACGCTTATCAAAATGATGACGATCATCAGACTGATCCATGCCAAGATGACTGTTATGTGGGTCAGGAAGATGAGACGATGGGTGCTGTTGGGGGTCAGAAGTTGACTCCGAAGATGGTCGCCCGTTTGAGAGATAGAGACGGCCATTTACCTCTCCAGTGTCCAAAGACGTTGCGTTCGTTGAACCGTCAGGTGGTGATGAAATATTGGTGAGACTTCCTTTTTTCTGTATTGATAGGTAATATTCATATGGCAAAGTAATATATTTACGCATATTGATATATTATTCTAATATTGTTTTATAATAAACTTAGAAGTTTTTTCTTGACTGACATTAAAACTTCCAGTATTGAAGTAGCGTATTTCTGTATTGTCTTCAGTCGTTTTTCTATTGAATTTCCAGCATCTGCCACAAAGTCTAGTGATTTCTTGTTGATCCGAATCAGTTTCTTCGTCTTGGGTCCAATCGGTAGTCTAAGAATGTTCCTTATAATTTCACTCAGACAGTTTACTTGCGAATCAGAAGCTGTGACAAGAACTGCTTCACTCTGAACTTGATTACCCGACAATAACAATCTCAGGTATGGTGTGCACTGCCTCAATCTCTTGGACATGATGAGCGTTGTTGACTCGGATACAAAGGTCGACTGACTGATGAAATGGGAAAAGGGTTGAGATCATTTATACCCCGAGAGTAGCTAGAGTCAATGCATAATGAACTGTAACAATTAACTCACACATAAGAAATTAGATTCTCTCCAGGGAAGATATTTGTAAATATGCGAGCCTTCATTCTAGGCGAATCCGATGTCAAGTGTCTACTGACATCAGCCGGGTGTAAAGAAATCAGCTGATATCCATACGCTTTCTTTAATACACAGTCTTTGTAACTCGATTTTAAAACTTCTCCTAATCCTGTTTGTTTAGCTAAGATCCCAATCTGACCTACATCACGCGGATTACATAATGCGAAGAAATAATGAGTGTTCATTGATAAGTTCCTACTACATTTTCCTTGGGCATACATGTTTTGCGATAAATAAAGTACTGAGATGAATTTATGATGCGAGTATTTTGTGAAAAGATTTTGTGCTTCTACACTTCGTACCACTTCTTCCATCAGATCATCTAATACAACAATGCAGTGTCGTGATCCATCTGTGAACATGTTTAAATCCTCTTCTGTAGGAATTCCTCTCCTGAATTTTATACCCGTAACGGTGTTCCTCATTTCGGTGAAAAGAGGTTGATCCACTGACATGCAGTACATTACTTCATGCACCGGGGTATCATAAATTACATCCTTGAACGTTAATATTTTATGAACTAGTGAAGTCTTTCCGCTTCCACTCACTCCACTTACACAACTGTTGCATGGAGCTTTTAACCCAGGGAAAGTAGGTCCTTCAATTTCTTCTATAAAGTTTTCCATTTTCAAAGTTATCAGAATAAATTATGATAAACCTGTGTATACCTCCGGAATCTGAAAGCGACTGAGACATGATAGCGGAAGACATGATATATATGCATAGTATTCATGTACTCATCATGGTATATAAAAAAAACTTGACAATGTTTTCTTTTGTAACTCTTTATTCATATAGAAAGTAAATCACAGTAAGTAAAATATTGCACATCATGGAAACAATATTTTTTGTATCACGGGTATATCACAGATTTATCTAGTATATTACATAGTATAATATTATCATGAATGCAATAATCATATTCGAAGATGTAAAAGATAAAAATAGACAGAAATATCTGTTGAAAAAAAGAATAAATATTTCAGGAGTTCATGAATTCGGGATCGGAAGCTAGTTGCTCCCAAAAAATACTCATTACATCGTCACCTGGGAAATGTGTAGGATCTGTAATCTCAGCCATTTTGTGAGATATCCCACATGTGAAGTGATGATTGAATAGACATCCAGGTTGAACTATTAACATACTTTTATATTGTCTTAATTCAGTAATAATTCTGTATTTCAATGATGTAATTTTTTGCCATAGAATATCAAACATGACCTTATCACGAATTTCATACCATTCAGGATTTATCTTAATCTGTTTGGCGAGAGCTATAATTTTCTTTGTGTTCTTCGCTTTCCCTATGTCGCTAGCAATGGGAATATTCGAGTGGAAGATAGCAAATTCATAAAAATACAGTTGAGTGCAACATCTGAAAATGCGTCCGTGCTTCATCATAGATGATTGGTAGTCATTGGAGAGACAATCTTTTTCTGATTTCAGTATGTATACATTGAAATCTTCCCATGGGTCTAAAACTGCTTTCAATGGTGATGTGTCAATCCCATTAGGAAGAACTACCCGCTTAGTATAATCAAATGTAAACCCTTTCCTCTTCTGAGTATAGGTCTTTATGGAATTGTCTATAGCTCTAAAACCAATGTTGTTAGCATACCCGGGTTCTCTTTCTGTTAAAGCATTGAAATATAACTGTCTAGGATTGCTCAGAACACTTTTGTTTATTCCTTTTGCTTTGACACAATCAGGATCATTTTCACGAGTCAGGTGATAAGTTTTAGGCGCTAGACATATGACTTCTGTTCCATCCGCTTCTTTTTTATACACACCACGCTCTCGTTTGTCATAAATCTTATGAATGATGCAGCATTCTCTAGGAAAATGATTTTTGTTTGAAGCTCTGAACGGGTTACCTTGGGAATCGAAATCATAGCAATACCCGTATATAGAATGATTAAATTCTTCTCTCTTTTCAGGGATTACAATGTCAGATAATTCCTTCCCAGTCATTTCAAAATATAGAGAATCAGTGTCACAGTGTGTTATTTGGAAATCCTCACGGTTGGCATAATAATCAAGACAATCATAATAAAATTCCAGCAATTTCAGTTTAGCGCTTTGTAGTATGCAGAACGCTAACTGGATTGGTGTGTCTAATGTTACTCTTTTCTTTGACTTTTCGATTTCAAATATATCACCTGGTAGTGAACATACCTTTTTGAACAAAGGATCATTCACAGCTAAATGAGCATTATTTGTGTCATGTACGTATGTAACATTTGTGTGTTTAGTTTTATCTAAAAGTAAAGAGCCGTAACAGGCGTTACCCAAGACTTTACAAGTTTCTCCTAATATTTGTTTAGAAGGCTCTTTGTCCCCGTCGCGTCTAGCGTTTGATATGAAATCACAAAATCCTTCAAAACATTTTTCAAATTTATACTCTACTACTTCATATATATGAGTGACTTCTAACCCTTTTTCCAGATACCACTGTAACAAGTTTGTAGCTAGAAAGATTTTGGTGGCGGCCATTCCTCCCACTAGAAGTTTCCTACTATCTGAGAACTCACCTGATTTGTTAGACAAAGAATAGCTCTGCATTGTCTTACCCCACTCATCAAAGTGTACATTAGAGTTACAAAATATAGGAGCCATCTCGCTAAAATATTCATACGGACTGATATCACGTTCTTTTCCTTCTGGCCATTTTTCAGGGACTTGAATGTCCACTTGTAACAGACCTGTCAGTTCACCATTTTGCACACTACTAAGTATAGTCTTTTCACTTACTGGGTGCGGGTTTTCATTATAGAAATCAGGGAGAAATTCTTTACAGCAGTCTTTCAATGAAGGATTGATTTTCCTTAAATGTGCAAACTCGCATTCATATATCACAGTTAACTTTATCTTTCTAGCTCTGATATATTCCTCCCTCTCTTGAGTTGCTCTCTGTTTTTTAAATTGCTTCTGTTTAGTTTCTTCTGAGACAAAGGACTTGGGACGACCTTGAATATCTCTATTAAACCTACATAGATCCGAGTCATGACCGTGTGTCCAACAACCGTGGAACTCAAAGCCTCTTGCTTCGCCGTCCTGACCTACAGCAAACCCATCTAATTTATACGGACCTACTGGATACTCTTCGCTACAATTCATTTTGTGTTGGATAAATATTCCTTCCTGTTTCATTACCCAATTCATCCATTGATACATCTCGATATGGCGCCAGCTGACTATTGGTTTAAAATTTGTTTCTTTGAACCTGCGAATAGGGAAACGAACTGGTAATTCAATCCCAAGAGCCCATAGATATAAACCGTTACAATCAAAACCTGTAATACTTTTACAGGGTTTCTCAGGATTGTTTCTAACATATGTCTCATTCACTTTAGAGTATCTTTTAAATACAATACTAGGCCCGCCGAACGCGCATTTTTTTAGTTTGTAGAATAGATCATCATGCTCTGTAGAAAAACAAGCAAAGTGTTTGTTGTGAAGTTTAGCATGATGGAAAAGCAACCTTCTAGCAACACCCGGGGCTGAAATTGCTATTTTGAATACGTCTACTCCCATATCAAAATAATACGACTGTAATTTTTGTACACCTTTTACAAAGGGTCCTGTATCTAAGTTAACATAATATTCTAAGAAATTCTCAAACCTTGTCATGTTGTGACTCCTCCAAACGTTAAGTAGCTCTTGATATTTCTGTAAGCCAGTTTGTGGTCTATCCTTCTCACCACCGTTCTTTCTCATCCATTCATCAAACTCAATTTCTAATACATTAGCGTTTTTTAGTTTAGAAAAAAAAGATTCATATGGAGGCAACTCCTGGTAATGCAATTTTGATACATCATCGAACCATTCATATGGGAAATAACTTTTAGATTCTTCAACGTTGTATGCTTTTAAAAAATTTGAATATGTACAGCCTCCAGCTAAAAAGTTTGTTATATCCAGAAATTTATATTTGTTTGTAACAATTGTAGTATACTGATTTGTTTTTTTCACTACATAATCACAATCTGTTGCCAGGTTTAAATGTTTAGGAAAGTATCTCTTGATTAGATTCAGGTCATATCTAGAAGAATTATATCCCAACACAGGAAGTACATTCATATATTTCTCAAACTTTTGAATCAGTTTATCCACTGTGCAAGCGTGGATATCACGGGCTGTTTGGAAATCCATCCCTCCGATGTTGCTGTCTGACTCTTCTTCTGAGTCGCTGTCTTCATACACAGTCTCTTCCCCTGAAACACTTTCTTCAGTGATGTGCGGACTCTGGGGATGAATAGATGGACCCAGGGAATGCACTGATATATCACTCACCGGGAACTCATTCTTCGCTTCTGTCAGTTTCTTAGTAACACTCTCCCAATGCTTGTGAGCTAACAACGATGACTTTACTTGGATTTCTTCTAAATAATCACACATACATTTTACAAGATTATCACTGTCCTCATCTACAAAACATTTAGGTTCTGTAAACCCTTCCACATTAGATGATACACTAACACAAACAGGTATATGGGTTGTAGTCCATTCAGTGTTGTGATTCATATTTTGAGATCTTTCTTCTTCTTCTTCATCTCCTGATTCTACATTCTGATGTGCTGGAGTGTCTTTCTTTAACACTGATTCAAAGTCGTATACTGCAAACCATGGGTAATACTGTAGTTCATCTTCTACCGAAATATTCAAAGACTGTTGTAACTCTTCAAATACTGAGAGTGATGGTGTATATATCCCTCCAGGGAAAATATATTTTACACGCACAGAACATGTCTTCTCATGTCTAATTAAATTATCCATTCGGTTGCAGGTTCTCCTACAAAACCTACAAGAATATTTATAAGCATACATACTGAAGTCTGAAATAACACTGAAATGGTTTTCAAACAAGTTTAAGTTCATGGATGTTTCTACGTCCGTAGCGTCGGATAACATAATTGACTGATACCGTAGTGTACAAGACATATCCATGTTCATAGAGTATACAGAAATTCGAACTCGGAAACACTGTTCGAATTCTGGTAATTGATTTAAATATATTCCTTTGAAACGTCTCGCGTTTTTGGGTAAATCTGTGACTCCTAACTCCTCTTGAAACCTTTTCCACATGTTGTAATAATGTTTAGTCCTTCTTTCAATTGAATTCATCCCACCTGTGACATAGGCTAGGCATCTGAAAGCGCATAACTTATCACTATAAGGAGAAGTATGATTCCTTGTTGCATCTAATGATACAATGCAACGACGATGTCTGATATAACCGGGTAATCTGAAACGATCATTACGTGATCTAATACCAATAGGTGATCCCATACGATATACAAAATATGTAATGTTTGTAATGAAAATCTTCTGCCATTTAGTTGATTCCCTTGTTTTCATGATAAGATCTAGAAGTTCCATTCCTTCTAATTCTTTCAACATATTTTTGATGTCATTCACATTCTCTATTCTAAAAGGAATGTCGAATATAGTGTTGTTGTAGTATGCGGTGTAATACCGGTATTCTCCATTGTCAATGTTTTTTAATATGAGACCGAAGGATAAGTTGATTTTATAAGAGTGTGCCTCATTAGATAATATCTGATCTAAATGTGGTCTCAATTCCTCCGTCTCTCCATTGAAGTCATTTATAGGGAAATTATACACACCGCGGATGTTTCCTATATCATGTCCAGATTGTATAGTGTCTCTGTTTTCCTGGTAAGTTTTCATGAATGCTGTGTCAGTTGATTTATTCCCATGTTCATCAGTCTCCACCCATGGAGGATCAATGTTAGAGTCTTTCTCCCAAGGCATGACTATATCCGGATTGGCGACTCTACAGTTAATGACAGCTCTATGCTTGGTTCGATGAATGTATAATTCATGCCAAGTGTCAAATGTTTCTTCACAATCATTACATTTCTTTGGACAAATCAAATCATTTTGATTTTTGTTATGAGAATTTTTAACATGGACACGTAAATTCTTCTGAGTATTGCATACTTCATCGCATGTAGGACATTTAAAAATCCCGGTATCGCGATTATAGTGTGATTGTCTGTGTCTTTGAAGAGATTTCAAGTCATGGAAAGTCTTCCTGCATTTACCACACTTCAATCTTTGTGGAATACTGTAAGTGTGAAAAGCATCAGAATCACAGTCTTCATACACTAGATTCATTTGTTGAGACTGTAATTTTTTATCTATGTCTGATTCCCTGATGATGCGGGTGTGATGTGCGTCTTGGGATTTCTTTTTCCGACAGAGGGCTTCATGGTTGTGTAGAGACTGCGTGTTAGGTAGAATAGCGTAACAGATTCTACATTGACTTGGTATTTTGTTACACTTGTCGACATGTCTCCTTTTAGCTATTGATGACGTGAAGCTTGCGCCGCATTTTTCGCAATGTGTATTCTGTATGTAAAAATGAAAAGACAATTGTATTGGAATAATATTGATGTTGGTCTGTTTGTTTTACAGAATTGATGTCGAAAAGATATGGATACCCCTGAGAAAACATCACCAAACTCAACATCAGTACACATCATGTACACCAAAATATAAATATATTTATCTATTTATATATATATATATATGCATGTTTGAAATAAGATATATATATTCATATCGTGTATAAGAAAAAAGTTTCATATGTATACTCACATTCGCCATGATAAAGACATATGTTCTGGCTATGCAGTGTTTGCTAATGTGACTCGCTGCAGAAGGACTAGTGGTCATGAATCCATAATGTGTTGAGAGAAAGACTGGTAATGTAAAAGTGATGGATCCTACTACACCTGTCATGGTTTATATAGTGAAGGAATGTAATGAGGGGGATGATATATAGATATTAGGACAAAAGGTCAAACCAGTGCATGATGTTGTGTATGGTCACAGATATTTCTTTGAAATATAATCACATTGAAGAAATTGAAAAACAAAAAACAACGGTTTGATGTATTGAGATAGCTCTTTTTATTCATTTATTTTCTCACCTGATGATCGAAAGTATGCGAATGAATAATATATTATTGATCATATATTGAATGAGTTATGACTGCATGAAAAACCACACCCTGTAGGGGTATTTTGTTCTTCTTGTATTGTGATAATTTTTTGTTGAATATCTTTTATGGCTAAAAACAGCTGATCAATCTGATTCGCCATGTCCATGATGTGAAGAAACTCTTTTTCCTGAGACACTTCTGTAATATCTGCTTTGGAAGAAATATCATGCAGATCCGAGGAAGAGGGAAACGTATCTCCATGTGGAATATTATCCGTTGACATATCTTGTTTTGTGTTCATGATAGAAAGTAAGATATATATCCGATGGCAACTATTTTATGCAACCGTTGTATTGATGAAACAGTAATATTTTAAGAGAATAAAAAATGATGTTACCATCCAAGCTGTTCTTCATCAAATGATGAATTTAGCTCTGCGTCTAGATTTATATAGGGGTTTGGCTCTGCGTCTAGATTTATATAGAAAGTTGACATCGTGCAAGTAAGATATGATGAAATAAAATACGCCAATACTCATTATATCTGATGCTAATACATAATATATCTGGAAAAAACCACAATTAATAATAGTGTGTTCAGTATTTAAAGTATAGAATGAGATATACCATCATATACTGGTGAATCAGCTGACCCTGGATCACCAGATATTAAGGACAACCAGGTCAACCAATGAATCACGGTGGTTTTCAATGGTGTGCCTGTTTCTGCTGGGTAACCAACATATACTGGTGAACCAGCTGTCCCTGGATCACCAGTTGTTAAGGTCAACCAGGTCAACCAATGAATCCCGGTGAACCTGTTACTACTGGATTACCTGTATGAAAAGGTTTTCCGGATATTACTGGTTTACCTTTAAATACAGGTGTACCTGTGGGAGCTGGTGAGCCTGAACATCCAAGCAAACAGATAGATATTCAACCAGTTCTCCACCGGTGACACTCATTGAAATCAAGCATTAATAAAACATCTATTTGCGGGCTCTATATACATATGAAAATATTATTTGATTATAATGATTTCTAGATGATAAGCATCATATGAATATTGTGCACATTTTACACCAACTTTAAATATAAAATTTTGACATTGGAAGAATTAACAAAAACGAAAGTGTTGACAGCATCAAAAACCATATTAATGATAACATAATCGAAACATCTTTTTTCATAATGAATGGAGTTTCTGATAAGATATCTTGAAACATAATATGATAACAATACATGAAAATGTAATACATGATAAACATGATTGACACGTATGACAGCAAAATGGTGGATATAATCCCTCGCATTACTACTACTATTATTATTTGCTACTTAACTTATTTACAGCGATCCTTGATGAAATCATAAACAAAAAAAGGTGTAGAGGGTGATTACCCTTTTTTTTCTACAAGTTTATCGAAGCACAATTAACAGCGCATTGCTTCAGTTACCAATTAAACTTAAATTAATTGATTGAATCCATGGCGTTTGTGGTAAAGAGCCATCTCTCATAAATAATAAAAGAGGAGTTAAAGAGAGCATGATGGAAAGATGCAGGGGGTGTGGACAAGTAAATAATGGGTGTTCTGGCGTAATTACCATGAGAAGCGGCCAGCTGATGGCTTTCCCCTTCAGATTTTCAAAAGATTTGTAAAAAGGTCACCCCATTATATTAACTGAAAGTACTTTAAGGGTAGGCTCTGCATATTTGGGTCAGTTATTCAAATTATATCCTGATCCTGTATCAAACACGGCTTATAACAGCATCACACAGGCAGACATTGCATGGGTCCACCCCCCTTGCTGTAACTATATTACTGTTTTATTGACACACCGAGCGAGGTATGAGCAGTATTTGTTGTCATTACCTGGTTATGACAGATAATACAGGCACAGTTATTTTTTTTGTATATTGTTCAGGACCTAAATTACACAAAGACCGTATATATTCATATAACTAAAACTTTATGTATTATACCCATTAGAAACCTGAAATATGTACAGGCTAGGCATAATACAATGTATCATAACATCCTTCAAATACATGTTAATGTACATCTAGAGCTATAGATTAACATTTTCCAATTTTCCCTTAGTATGTTCGACATTCATGGAAAGTATAAATTATGTAAAGCTAAGAAATATTATCGCGCAACATACAAAGCATCATGATGTAGTCTAAAAATGTCCATGTCATTAATACAATGGTACCTGTGATCGGATAATGTAATGCATGCCGTGAGGGTCCAGTGGTTTGCAAAACCTTGCTTATAGCTGGGACTCCACTACCCGATTTTCTCATCTGATCGGACCTATTCTCACAAATCAGACCTAAACAAAATGTAAATATCAACAAACCTGAAGCAAAGGGTTGTTATATTTATATCTGTTTTGTGTCCGATTTGTGAGAATGGGTCCGATCGGACCAGAAAATCGGGTAGTGGAGTCCCAGCTTTAGAGCCTATGAGGGCAACCGTCCACAGAGCATAAATCGGCCATATGCGGCCATTTTATACAAATTTACATAAGAAATGTATGGCATATTTATCCATATACGGCCTATATATGCTCTTTGGATGGTGGATATGTGCACAACTGTACGGCACTTTCCTAACAAACGCATCTGGTTGGACAAAGTTGAAGGCATTTTTGTGAAGGTCTCAACCAATTGATTTTAACAACGTTAAGCTCCTTTCCAATACTCCCCTTACCTTGTCTAACAATGACATAATTGTGATTAATAGGGACCATGTGGATGGGGGCCACTTACCAATCTCAGATTCATGAAAAATGTAAACACTTTACAAAAATCTTTAATATCACAGCATGCAGTAAATTGAATCAGTTTGGATTAAATTTGTTTCGAAACCCCTCCCACCTCTTTTTACAGAGTGGCAAATCCAGTTGTAAAATGACCTCCCATGACAAGAGATTCAAGCACAATATCTCAAGAATAGAAAAAGAGAGTTAAGCCGTAATAGTAAACAATCCTGTTGCCACACAGTACAAAGATCAGACAGAACGAGATTGCGACATATTTTGTAGGTGTATTGTAAAAGAACTATATACAATGTACTTTCCTTATAGCCGGTTACATATAGAAGCAATCTATTTGAGAAATGATGTTTCTTATATTAATACCTGCAATCAAGGCTACGTAACGTAGCTGGTAGCATAGAAAACTGTGGTCAGCACTTTTTAATTTCACTGAAAAAAAAAGCCCATGCCGTCATATTATACCCCTTGTCAGCGCCCAAACTTTATTCCTCCCCCAGTCCTCTTCATTCCTGTCAGTGTAAGGTTATATCATGTCAGGCTGCATGTTATATGAGCGGCCCCAGATGTGACGTCTGTTCAAGGCTTGCTAACACTATGATATTAGTCTTGGCAGCAACTTTAAATTCCTGTCTAGACTGTTTTCAGCTACCTTCAACACTAGCGCCAGGCATTTTTTGTTTATCAAATCTACCCCAAGACGCGTTACCAGAAAGATAGGAGTCAATTACCTTCTGGCGTTACTGTGAAAACCGATAAGCACTATAATTTCAACCAACAAAATTAGTTTTATTTCTGTTAGTGTTACTGACATCGTTTGAATTAACACAGATATGAAATCATACTGTAAGAATGATATTTGTAATCGACCCCCCCCCCCATGAATCGTGCTGTGCCCAGCATCACAAGTGTTTGAGGCAGTTTCCACTGATTCGTTCCAGTATTTTATCATGTTTCAAATTGTGCACCTTGTGGGCCTCCATTTGTAAACCAAAAGCTCAATCTGTGTCATTAGCACAATATCTTATTCTTTAGGAAAAGGATATCAGTGGGGTGTTTCACAAGGGGAAAATAGATAAATTAATTTAACATGTTTTCCAAGACCAACTTACTATCACCCAATGTTAATTTTAACTTGGTGTTTCACAAGTTTCAATTGTATCTATGGTTATATACCTAGATACAATTGAAGATAATAATGCGGCTTGTGAAACACCAACTTAAGACAAACATTTGTAAAAGTAAGTCGATCTTAATAACCATGTAGCATTAACCTTAAATACTCTCCCCTTGTATGATGATCACATAGGATCAACATAATTGTTGTTTAAATGTGTATAACCAGTTTATTTTCATCCTGAATAAACAGATATTTGCAGGGATTCTTATGTGCAGTATGACACATACATTACATGAAAAAAACTTGAAAAAAATCTATTACTAATAGTCCTAATAGTATTAGGAAAATATTAGCGGGCATGGTATGACCCAGTGGGCACAAAATTCAGTCCAACGTTGAATCAACATTGTATCAACATTGAATCAACAGTAACAACCATTTATCAATATCGATTCAATGTTCTGTGCCCACTGGGGAGTTCCATGCTAATATGCATTGTGAAACACTCATAAATTAGTTGTATCTCAATTGTAGGCCAATGACCTTTGTGAAAGTTTTGTATATTTTGTTTATAAGCAGTATACAATTGATACAACCAAATATCGGTCTTACTGGTTAGATACAATTAAGTCCTCCTATAGAAACACTTATTCTACAATTGATTGTATATGCCCCTTGAGAAACACCCCACAGGAGATATGTTATTCTTCATCCAGAGACATGGACTCCCCTTGTCCCCCAGACGTGGTTTCTTAAGATAAGAGTGTGCTAAGCTAACCCTAGGCCTAACCCTAACTATAATTAATCAGAAAGAACTAAGCTAACCTAACCCCCATCCTAACCCTTGACCAAGAATCCAGTGTAGTTGTTTTCTTTTAAAGCATCACCTGCGGGACTGGGGATGATCAAGCATGGTTGCTTTTCTGCAAAGCCCCCTCTGGTGATACAGGGGAGTCCCTGTCTGTGGTTAAAGCATCTCTTCTATTATAAGGATAAGATATGGTGCTAAAATGGTGGGATCACAACACAGAAAAGATACATAATAATGTGTACGCTGGTCTATATCCTATGCCTCTATCCATACTCCAGACAAACTTGCCCACCCGTGTCTGCGGTCCATAGAGTGAGTTCTTTTTACAGACAAAACTTCATATTGCTGGCTGTTGTCTTCAACTTGATTCATTTCCCTTGATCAGAAAGGTCGTTAATATGATAAGAAAACTGTTAGGATTGCGATCAAGACAATGAAATAAAAAACATAAAGACAATCAATTCAACGTACCACCACAAAATAAAATGGAGAAATCTTCATAAGTGGCTCGTCATCGTTACTCAATCCCCCGCCCCTCCCTCGGATTAACCCTTTTGGTAAAGGCACAGTGCCTCAGTACTCGATTCCCTTTTGTTGGCACGGCCCATGACAAGTACACCTACATATGATGATAGGTAATGGAGTATGAAGGGCAAACAAAGACTAAAGCAATCACTAGCAGAGAACCTTGAATCATATGCTGGGACTCCACTACCCGATTTTCTGGTCCATTCTCACGAAAGTGTATCTGCCAGATCATAGTAACATATACCCTTACATAGACGGTTGTTTACAATAGGGTATCCGATTTGTGAAAATTGCCCAGATCTGACAACAAAATCGGGTAGTGGAGTCCCAGCTATGGTGTAATAATTATAACTAAACATTTTGAATTTTGAATTTAAATTTTCTTATTTAGGCCAATGACACAGATTGTCTTCCCATAGTTCTGAAAATCATTCGCTTGCACTCAATACACAAATTATGACTCACCACCAGACTATTCTTTTATACGATCAGAAATACTATCAAGAAAGGTGCAATGAATAAGGATCTTGTCAAATAATATCGGTTCATGTGCATGTGAGTTATAATAACAGTCAGGAGAACTTGTGTATCGCGAGTACATACGTTGTAAATGCAGAGCTAGTAAAAGTAAAGTTAAGCCCAAAATCCACGGCGGCAGGAATCCGCGTTAAAATGGATTCGCGGCCCTGCCGCACCTTTATCGCGGCTGTGACGCCAATGTCCACGGGGTTACAGGGGCGAAATTGTCGTGGCAGGGCGGCAAAACCATTTTAACGCGGATTCCTGCCGCCGTGGATTTTGGGCTTTAGTCTCGATGAGTGTGCGAGCGGTATGAAGGTAGTTCCTTCATTGATCGGTAATCCTTTCATTTAGTCTCACTAAAGAGCACGAAGAAAATAAATAAATAAAGTTAACAATAAACAGTAGAATAAAATAGAATAAAAAAGAATGCATAAGAATGAATCATGTATCGTTTCAATGCATGTACTAGAGAGCTGTTTGATGAAAAGCGATTCCCTAAATAAATGTATATGTCACATGTCACATTACTATGTGCAAATGTTTAAGCACAGGAGAGTTAATGGGTTTCAGGTGGCCAGGTATGAACGGGTACTAACACTGATGGATACTTCAGAGTGACATACCTAACTAGGCCTATAGGATAGAGTAGAGTACAATCATACAATCATCATGAAGCTTTTAAAGGAGGAAAACATATATACGGGTATCCTGGGCTTTCTAGTCGCAGGTTGATATGAGCGTTGGTTTGGTATGGCGTGTGCTCAGAGAGGGGGGTGGGGGTAGGGGCCTCTGAAATCAGACAGCTCCGATCTTGTGTGGTTAGGGTTAGTGGAGGAAAACGGGGTGGGCCTGAATTCAGATTGAAGAAAACTACTCAAACTGCATCTGTTCTGGCTAAAAGTGACAGAGGGATCTTGTGACCTTTCATCTCAACCCGGAGGAAATCAGCCAACTTCCCCTGTATGCCTCCCCCCTCTGCTCCTTTCCAGACACTCACTCGTCCCCGCCTCCCCAAAATCCATCCAACCACCCTACCAATCTCCAAACTCTAGCTCCTTCCCCGCGGCTCCTTCATATGACTGATCATGTTTTGGGATTTAGTAAAACATCTGGGAGAATATGCATGCAGAATGCTCAGATGCCTTGGAGGTGTGAGTTGATGTAGGGTGAGACATAATTATATGTGACTACACCCTCAGAAAAGTGAGAGTCATGGTCGCTAAAACCCTCAGGTGAGGGTAGTTTTAGCGACAATGACTCTCACTTTTCTGTGTGTGTAGATGCCCTGGAAGACCATGCTATCTGAAACTTGGAAGTCTGATTGCTTTCAATCTTATTATCCTTGACTTATTACACCTTGTATTTCTATATAATTATATCATATACAATTAATCAGATACCCAATGGACAAGTAATGTAATGGTCTTGGACTACATCATACTGATAAGGTGTCCCATTGACTACCCATAAATAAGATACGACAGAAAGAGGAAAGTTCCGCCTCAACTGAATCTTCTCACCAGATCTGTCTTCTGTCACTAAGATTGATTTGATGTTTGAAAGCATATCCTGCCTGTATTGTATCATATATAATGTATACATGCATTTACTAAAAGCTTCTACTCACAAGAAACCTTGTAAGGAGCAGTGTACACACTGTACAGGTTGCATAGCAGCAGGGGGCTCTGGAGAGACATGGCCTGACAGGCAGTGATTAACCTGGCCTGCCCTTGTCTGCAGTCAACATTGACTTTTTGTTGAAGTAACAAATGTAATTATTTTTTCTGCCTGTTGTCGTGGACCGGATAGATTTTCCTCTAAATAAAAAAACTAGTAAATGCATGAGGAAAAAGGGAATACCTAGGGAGTGAAATAAATAAATAAATGTGTTAAATGAAGTGGATGACCCAAACTAGTCAATCACAACGTCTCGAGAGACAATTTGGGGTTAACATTTGTTCAAACACAGCCATAACCTATGAATCATGGCTGTCAACCTTGCGAATTATGAATCCCCGAGTCCAGATTGTTAGGCCCTACCTGAAACGTGATTGCAAGTTGTCTTTCTGGGCTGAGGTTTGATTCAAAGGAATTGAAGGGTATTCAAAGGAATTGAAGGATATACAGTCAGTAGTCGAAATCCCTATTCCCTCATTCTCACGGATTAACCTTCTCCATATACATGTATTACATTACAATTTCATTGTTTTACCATTTCAAGAAAATGTACAGAGCATCTTTCACACTTTTTATTTGAATTAGACAATATCTATGCGACGACTTTATTGAAACACATTTGCAAACTAATCACTTCGCTTTCTCTTTAGGGCAATCTGACCGGAGGAATAACAGTAAAACATCCATACAGCAAATCAAACACACATATCAAGAACCGCAATATCTAGTAAAAGGGAACAGCTTATCAAGGGTAATGAAAATATTACTCGCTACTGGTTAAAGGTACTTTTGTAAAGGTCACTAAATTAGCAGGGTTGGGAACTGAGGCGATCATTTCTTCAATTGTGTTTTAATTCTAAATTGCCATTCGGGTCAAACAGGTACATTCCTACACACACACATACACACTCGCCCATCGTCCACAAAGTATCACACTCTCAAAAAAACCTCTAAACTTCTCAAGGTTGGCCTACACAGATCCCCTTGATAATACAACACAGAATCTCATTTCCGTTCATTGATTTTGCCTTGAGTTCAAAGAGAGAGAGAGAGTGTGTCTCTCCCATGCTTTCTGAACCATTACTATTATGTTTTATCACGGGCACATAGGACATTAGACACTGACTGAGAAGTAAGGTATGGAGAGTGTGGTGATTTGTGGTGGGTTTCATCAGTCTGCCGATCCTCCTGTGGGTAACGTCCACCCTAAGCGTAACATCGAGGGTGGGGTGGGGGTAGGGGGGTAGCGTTTTGGTTGATCACTATGTCTGTGCAAAATACCTATTACATGATTTCAATGTGTGTACAGTCATGGGGATATTTCAATAGTCACGCATCATATATGTGTATATATGATTATGTCTCCCAGCAACATATTGGGGAGCTGATATCTTGTAGTTGATTCTCCCTTATGTGACTGATTACAGGTTTAGATTGCATTAAAGGGGATGCATGCTTTATATTTATTACCTCCCGTTTTCACTCTACCACAAAAGTACAATTTAAGAGATCGATCTAAATGATAGCTGCTTATCTAGAAAACAATGACATTTTTAAAGTTCATAATGTATATAGTAATGCACTGATTCAACCAGGTAATGCTCCTAGATTACACAATTTCACTCAAAGTATTGCTGATTTTCAGCCAGTCGGCATCCTCTTTTAAAACCTACAATGCAAGTGAAATTGTTTTTTTTTGCTCTTGCTCAAATCTTCCTGTTTAAATTAAGGTTTGTGGTCTCCATTTGAGGTAGCAGCAGCTTAGAAAATGTAATAATGGTACTTATTAACACATTTATATGGATCAAGAACAAAACGGCATGAAGAAAATAGATTTTCAGTGTAATTGATTTGTTTATTGAGGTACAATTAATAACCTTTTGTTTCAGTTACCAATTAAACTCAAATTAATTGACTGGATTCATTTGGCTGAGGGTTATGGGCACCCCTCCCGCTTGTAAATGATAAAAGAGGAGCTACTGAAAACAACAGAATGGAGAGGCACAAAGTAAATAATGAGTGTCCATACCGAATTACCCGACAAGTGGATTGTCCTCTCTGATTTGAAATTGAAGGCTTTTGGTGGTACCACACTAAATCCGCCACTTACGGGTAGAAAGGCTAAACAGTCCTTCAGAATAAGTTTTTGTTTTTGGGAATTCGGACCTCAAGGTGGGGGTAAATGTGCTAAATGTATGCTTATTTGGGATCATAGTAATCTAGAGGTGTTTGTTAATAGTCCAGGCTAAAATATTATATTTATTGGTACCATGTAAACAGTGGAGTGTTATGGGGGTGAAACGGCCTCATATAGTATTCATACACTGATTAGGTCTCACTGCACAAAATCAGTGTCCTCATTTCCATGGTGATTTAGACTAAATCTAGGCTGACTTTCTTTTATTTTTGGTCCTATTGTATAATTTTCTCCATTTCAATAGCTAAAATATGGAATATTTGGCTTAGCTCTCAGGGAATTCTAAGTATTTCAAATATTAAACCCAAGGTGTGTGACATTGATTTTTTTTCGAGGTCCGACTAGGTATTTATGGTGGTACCACCCTTTGTCGATATCCAATGGCTGTGTATCACCAAATCAATACAACAATACAACTCTATGACCGGTGCACCCCTATGACCAACAGGACTTGAAAACGCATACATCTGCACAACAATGTAACAACTATAATTACTGTCCTATTTACTAATCTTCTCAACCCTTATTTTTCTTTATAATCTATCATTATTTTACACTAATCTAGGATACTCGGTCAAAGAAATTAGCCGGTCATAGAGGTGCGCCAGTCATAGAGTTTTAACTTATTTCAATTTGATGAGACACGGCCATCACATTTTATATTTAGAAAATTGCAATATGCTGTGCTTCTAAACTAATTTGCAAGCATGTCATGGATATCTGTGTCTCTATATCTTGAAAGGTCAGCTCAATATTGGATGGCAAGACTTGTTCAGGTCTGCTCTTACATGTCTACATGTTTTGTGGGCAGCGTTTGATGTCCTTACTGGTCAACACGGCTAATGCAGGCAGTGCACGCTCTGCTTCTAAAAGATGTAGGCGTATAGTGGAATAAACACGAATATTTATTCGTTATAAGTAAAGCTTTAATTTTCCCAAGTTGTATTACATTACATGACGTTTTTTAGTCACTGGGAGAGCAGGGTTGACACATGTATGATATTCATGATATGTTAAACACATTATTGCTATTTTTGCATATAGTCCAGAACCACTGCTACCTAAACGACATACAAACTATGCGCTACGATAGTTAATGTTTTATCAATATGTGACTTTATTTTTTATGAAATACGGCCGTGCCATTGAGATAACCAAGGATGGCCGTATTACACGCCCCCGTGAAATAACCCACGGACGTATTTCATGGTGTATGACGTCATCAAACTTGGCGGTTCGTTTACATTTGAAGTGCATAGAAAAGGGCCGATGGTATCCGCATGGTCGATGCTATCCGCACGCCCGAATAGCGGCCGCTATTCGCACGCCCACAGGGTGCGAATAAGAGCTCTTATTCCCACAATGGGTAGGGTCTGAATAGAAGTTCTTATTCCCACACCATATAGGGTGTGCAGTAAAGGTCTTATTGGCACCCTATACTATACTTATAGGACTAAAGGGTGGCAATTGGGGTGTGAATAAGGGCCATTATTCACACCCTATATAGTGTGTGAATTAGGATTCTTATTCCCACACTATGCCGGGTGTGAATAAAAGGTGTTATTAGCACCCTATGTAGGGAGTGTGTGAATAAGCATTCTTATTCGCACCCTGGGGAGGGTGTGAATTAGAATTCTTATTCCAACACTGTGTGGGGTGCGTATAAAGCTGCTATTGACACACTTAGCTAAGGTGACAGGAAAATGGGTAACAATTTTTGACCCCCCTCTCTAGAGGAGCCGAAATTTGGATTTGAGTGCACAACAGTTTTGTTTGAGTGTAAAACCTTTTTGAGTGCCAAACCGTTTTGAGTGTAATACCGTTTCTGAGAGCAAAAACGTTTTGGAGTGCTAAAATGTTTTTCAGTGGAAAAATATTTTTTACATGTACTCTTTCCTGTGCCCTAATGGGTGTGGGAATAAGGTCCGCTACTCACACACTACTATATAGGTGTGGGAATATCCCCTGCCTGACCCTCAGGTGAGGGTAGTTTTAGCGACAATGACTCTCACTTTTCTGTGTGTGTAAGGCGGCACAGGTACCTACGGAACATGGCGATTTTTTTAATGTTTTCTTTTTGCACATTTCGCCCCATTTCGCGGCAGTGTCGCCCTGGGTATGGCCATACCCAGGGCGACACTCAGGGCGACACTGCCGCGAAATGGGGCGAAATGGGGCAAACTGGGGCGAAATGTGCCAAAAGAAAACATTAAAATGATCGTCATGTTTCGTAGGTGCCTGTGTCGCCCTATAATGGAGCCCGGGCTATAGCTAGAATGTCTGCTTTCTTAAACAAAACAAACCCCCATGCTAAAGCCTTCTTGCCATCGACCAGACTTTATTCAATTACCAAGTCCTGTTGCTGTCCGTGCATGATTATAGCATGTTTAGCTCCATACTATAATATGATCGGCCCCTATGTGACATCTGTTTCAGGCTTGTTGATGCTGCAATATTAGTCTTGGCAGCAACTTCAGGATCCTCCCTAGGGTATTATATGCTCACTCTCCGACTAGGGCCAGACATTTTGTGCACACCATGTCCTCCACTGACATGTGACACTATATGTAAGCCCATAAGAGCCATGATTTCAACAAATAAATAAACGGAAATAACAGTCAAGGTTTGACACTGATTGTGAACGGGTGAACTTAGGCATGGAAGACATAGCTAGTAAGAGTTGGAAATAAGTATGGCTCACAGGGGAACTGCCCACCAACACAGTTATTAGGGAGTTTCTGTAATGTTTTCAGCATATCATCATGGTTCAAATCGTGGCCCTTATGGGCCTACTTTCACAAACCAAACACCTCCGTGGGTAAATATCTCTCATCAAACAGATCACCTTACCAAGCAACACAGGGCATATATGTGTACATGAAGGCCACACTGGGACACTAGTTTATACCCTGTGGGCGTAGATCTATAGAAACCCTGTGATGGGACATATATCAATGAATATTTTGAGGCGACCTGATATAAATTTCTTCAAATTCTACATATTTTAGGGGAAATAATTATATGCGCGATGGTCCCGATATATTCCAGTAATATTAAATCTAATACAGTCTAATATGGACGCAGACAACCCCAGGAGGGACACCAGGTATGATCAGCTCTGGTGGAATCAGTGCTTGATTTTGCACTTGATTTCGTAAAAGTTAGAAGTTCAATATAATTATTAGTGTCTGTTGTCAGTGACTTGACAGCTCATTGCTAAAAGGGTCAGTCATTACAAAACAAGATGGAAATTCCCAATTGAAAGGCTTGGCATTATCAACAAGGTAAGAAGAGTCATTGTGAGAGGATAAATAATTATTATTAAAAAGTAGGTCTCTATGGAATGAATGAATCTCTGAAGTAGATGGTCATGGCTGAGGCGATTAGAAAAGGCTATAACAGTCTCAGCACCTCAGTTTCACAGGTGAAATAAGTTGGCAGGGTATCATGTAATTTCTACTTTCTATGAAAAACAATAAATGATCTATACTCCGATTCCCCTCTTTCAAACAGTACAGTTATTAGGCAGAAATTATGCATACGTTCAGAAACCTCTGTACATATCATACGTCTTTCTGCTCTTTGAAATGGGCTGAATGAGAACTAAACATGGTTCACATATCCGCTTGAGTGAGGGACGGTTGTGAAAAAGGCCAGGATTACCCAGAGGGAATTCCCTTAAGCTTAAGACGTTAAGAACAAGTTTTATGTCGAGAGGATCAGTTTTTTTTATATGGATCTGAAGAAACACAGCTACTTCTGGGGCCTGCATACCAACCTATATAAAGCCCTTTAACCCATTAAGGAGTGAATGGTGCCTCAACTTTTCATCTTCATATGTTATACATGTTGTGAACCCCATATGGATACTCAAACCAGCATTACCTTTATTGATGTTGGTGATGCCGCGTTATGGCTCAAGGGGTCAGATACCCTTTAAAACCACCAAGATTTATCTACCCAACTGCTAGATTTGAGTATAGTGGCCGGGGATGAACTCAGTAAACAAAAAAACGTTACACAACATTTTATAACGTTTTCAATCATATATCAAACTAAGTTCAATATATAAAGTAAACACAACTACAACAACAGAAATAAGTTTATGAAATTTTATTCATAACTTTAACAAGTTCATAACAAGATATCACAACGTTTCGGCGATTGGTGTGCCTTCATCAGGTGATATGATAATTGAGAGATCAGGTACACTGAGGTAGGTCCGGGAGCAAGGTCACGGGGTCAAAGGTCAACTTTGAGACAATAGGGGTCACAGGTCAAGGTCACGCGATCTGAGATTTACATAAAGTTGGCAGTGAATGGATAGCATTTAGTTTGGTATTCGAAATATTTTGACCAGATATGTACATGTTTGGTATCAATACTTAGGTAATATTTCTGACAATAAAATTAAACGTGTGTTATATAAAAAAATGGCATACAAGTATGAAAATTTAATAATTATAATTAAGTAGGCTTTGGTCGGAGGATGCCTACACGTTCCATTCTGAGGCGTAGGTATGCGCCCATGTTTTGATCAATGTTATTGATGCCATAATAATGCTGCTTAATCACATCTTTTGCTAACATTACACGTTCATAGAATCTTGGGTCATACTCAGTCTGGGTGGATGAGGATGTTACATTCTTAATCTTAGTCGGTACATAAGGTGGGATCACAATTTTGCTTTTGATCTTAGGCTCAGGTACATAAACGTCAATGGCTTTACGTTTCCTACTGTGATTTGAGTTACCAGATATGCTGGATAAGTTACTGGACGAGCTACTGCTTGGTGTTGGTGAATTAGTCCTGCTTGGAACTTGTGACAGGGTTGGGGAGGTCAGCTTTTCTTCATGCTTTTCTGTTGGCCTTGCTGTGCTGGTTGAGGTTTTCTTCTCCTCTTCTCCTTCGCTATCCGTTGTGAATAGGTCATCTTTTAATGTTGATAGTTCATCAAATGACATGGGCATGTCTAGAATGACAGGGGTTGTTGGCGTGTCATCTGGCTGACTTGAGGTTGATGGTTTGGCCTCCGAATGTTGATTGTTTGTTGTAGATATTTTAGGTTGCTATCCTGGAGGTCTTCTTCCTCAGAGTCACTGCTAAATATAAGTCGTGGAGTTTTTGCTACTTTTCGCTGTTTGTTTACCCCATTTTTCATAATAATATGTAGTGCTTGTTCCGGCCTGGTTGGTTTGCGGGTTGGCAGATCATCATGTACCGGTAATACTACTACTTTACGTGGATTCTTCTTGATGTTTGACTTGACTTTCTCACTGGCTGTTTGTAGTTTGATGTTTGATTCGCTAGGTTTTATTTTCCTCTCGCTGCAGATGTCGCTCTCGTGACTCTCCCTTTGCAACGGGTAGGTAAATAGACGATTCTAAATTTCATTTTTGAAATGTCAAGCAGTTGTGAACTTTTGGGTCTAATATTGGTGATGGTTTGTTTATTATTTGTAGTAGCCGGTTTATGAATGGGCCAAGGATAGTAGGTTGGAGGGGGCGTGGCCAGGGGAGCACCATGTTGTTTGAGTTGGTGTCTTTGTAAATTATTAGTTCTGGTAAATTCTTGGTGACAAATATAGCAAGTGAACTTACGTTTTAGTGGCATTCCGCCAGGATGTACTTTGTTGAGATGGCGTGCCATTACATTAGAGCGAAACCATTTCCCGCATTGTGCGGGGCAGATAATCCAGTTGTCCATTATTAGTCAGCGATAATTTGCGTGTTGTCGAGTGGGCGTGGTTTTCGGTTGTGATCGATTTGAAATTTGCGTGTCCTATTTATAGGGCGCGCGCTGGTTTGTTGCGATGGAGAAGTAGGTCACGGCTGTGACGTCACAGCGCCGCTTATTATGGGATGGCCATTATAGTTTCCGGTTGATGCCGTGTGGATAAAACGTGTTTACAATGCGGATCCAAGCTTCTTCTAGGCGAAGACGGGTGTTCTTGTCGCGGGAGCAAAGCTGTCTAGGAAGATTACTTCCGTCTCTGGGAATTGGGCATCGTGGTCGCAGAAGTTTTCTGTGACATAGGACTTCTTGTTGCGGTTTTTTATCGCATCAAGATGTTCGATCACGCGCTGGCCGGCGTGCCGGCCTGTTTCGCCGATGTACAAGTGTTTGCACACCAGGCATCTGATGGCGTACACTACACTTCTGGTTTCACAAGTAATTTTTCCTACAATCTTGTAAGATTTTTGGTTGTGATGTAGATATTTTGTGCATACAACGTGTTTGCATACGCGACAGTTGTCGCCGTAGCATGGGTGGCTACCATGCAGGGGGTTTGGTCGAGGGAACTGAGAGTGTGACAAATGTCACGTAGATTGGGTCCTTTTCTGTAGGATACAATGATTTGATTCTCTCGGAATCGTTTTGTATCACGTTGGGGTTTGAGTAATTTGGATGCATTTTCCAAAATGCCTTTGCTGCGCTTTGTTTGTTCACAGTATGGTAAGACAAATGGTATGATCTTCTTGTTTACTTTTGGCTTGACTTTCAGAAGTTCACTTCGGTCCAGTGTGCGGGCCTTCTGGATGGATTCAAGGAGACGTTGGTGTGGGTGACCCCGCAGGGTCAGTTTCCTGAGCAGGTTGGTGCATGCTTTTTCAAATTCAATCTGCTCACTACAGATCAGCTTGTATCGGGCTGCCAGTCCATAGCAGATTGAGTTCTTTTGGTGTAGAGGGTGGTACGACGAGAAATGCAGATATAAATCTGCATCAGTGGGTTTTTTGTAGAGTTTGGTTTGGAGTACTCTATTTTTGTCTACATACACAGTGGTGTCTAGAGAGTTCAGAGTTTCACTGCTGTACTCGTAGGTGAATTTGATTGTTGGGTGGAATTCATTCAGGGAGTGTAGGAATTCTTTCAGTTCATCTTCACTGCATCGAAATATGGCAAATATGTCGTCTATGAATCTTTTCCATAGATTTGGTTTCAGTGGGGAGGCCGCCAGTAGTTTTCTTTCGAGGTCATCCATGAAGATGTTAGCATAAGTGGGTGCCATTTTTGTGCCCATAGCTGTACCTTGACGTTGGGTGAAGAATCTATCATTGAAAACAAATGTGTTGTTTTTCAGTACCATTGACGCTAGTTTGGTGCCAGTCTGTGGAGTGAATGCTGGATTTGCCATGGAGGTGAGAGCCTGTCGGACTGCTTCTAGACCTTCATCATGAGGGATACTCGTATACAGAGAGCTGACGGCAATTGTGAGTAGGAATTCATCTTCATGTAACACATTGTAATCTTGGATGACATTCAGAAAATGTTTTGTGTCTTTCAGGTAGCTAGGTATGTCTTTCAGTGTAGGTTGAAGGGCACGTTCTATGGTGCCTGAAATGATATTTGTGGGGCTGTTTATGCCTGAGACGATGGGTCTACCCGGGTTGTTTGGTTTGTGGATTTTGGGTAACATGTAGAAAGGAGAGGTCCTGATGTTGATTGGTAGAAGTTTGTCCACACTCCCTTGTGGTAGTTCTCCCAAGTTGACTAGAGTAGTCAACTTTTCTCTGAGTGATATAGTTACAGACGGTGTTCTGTCATAGTGAGTTTCCATGTATGTTTTTTTGTCACTGAGTTGTCTGTTGGCTTCTGCTATGTAGTCAGTGGTGTTGAGTATGACTACAGCGCCACCCTTGTCGGCTGGTTGTATGATAATGCTTTCATCTTGGACTAGGTCGAGTGCCTCTTGTTCTGCTGTAGTGAGGTTGCTATGTGTTCTAGACGTTTCTGGTTCATCTAACATAGAGTGTAGGACATACTGTGTGTATGCATCTATGTCTTCATTGAGGCCCTGAGGTGGTAACCATCCTTTGGATTCTGTGGGGATGGTAGGTTGGAAGTTTGAGTTGTTGTCACTAAATTGAAAGAAGTGTTTGAGTCTTATTCTTCTATTGAACAGTAGGGTGTCTTTTACTGTGTGTATGTGGTTTGGGGACTTTGGAGTTGGTACAAAAGATAGTCCCTTGGTGAGCACTGATATGTGATCAGCACTTAGTTGTTTCTGAGAGAGGTTGACGATGGGGTTGGTGTCAGGTTGTTCTGTCTCCTCGACCTTGTAGGTCTTGTATCGTCGGTTTTTCTTTGGCGTCTTTCCTGTAGTGTCTTGGTTATAACGTTATATATAACGTTTCTCTAAGGCTCCTTACTATGGCATAACGTCATATGCAGTTTTAAAACGTTATTTTGTCGTAAGATTACGTTTTTTCTTTGGTTAGCTGGGAATGTTTCGTCTCTTATCTGTTATCAGCAGTCAGTAATAAACCGTTTGATGGCCGCCTGGTGGTGCTTTAACGCGTTATGCTGTGTGTCGTCGTGTGGCACCCTGGCGATAAGACGCACCATAGCTGCATTCAATGATCATAATGATTGCACTATGTAGGCCTTTGTAATACGGGGTAATTTGAGTTAGCTTGCCTCCCTTCCTCCATGCCACCTTACACCTTAACCCACCCACATCTCCTGCCATTTACATCCCCCTCCACAGCCCACCGTCTGTGCCCGAGGCTGTAGGTACCCTTTAAAGTAATACTTTCTTCTGTATTGCGCTTGTTCCCGTTCTAAAAATAAGTGAATATAGACACATGTCCTATTGCCATAGGGTAAAACTGTTATTTGTGTGGGCAAAGGGCGATAGTAGAAATAAGATGCCCTTTGCATACTTTCGTAGTAGCTCTACATGCTTTGTTAATAACATGTGGACCGGTTTTAGGTGCTGCTCTCAATGATAATAGGGTAGAATACATATCTTAAAAACCTTTTTTCAATATTTGTGAGGATATTGGAGATTTTATTTCCATAATCCGAGAGTCCATTTGATCCTGCCAACCTGCCCCTTTTGGTGAGATAATTAATTCTGCTGTTAAAATAACCATCTGAATAAATCAACAATAATGAAACAGTGGACCTTCTACATCTAATTCCATCAAGGATTTTTTTACTGGAGATATCTTTCTCTCTAATTAGGGTACAATAAAAAAAACATTTACTTTAATGTCCGTACATGTTGTAAGTATGCTGGGATTTACATAAAGTATGACAAAGTCCATCTTTTTTTTAGGCTTTTATGGGTTTTTATTATAAAATAGGTATGCGTGTAGGTACTCTGACTGACGGTGATGGCCTTTTACCCATTGCACTGGCTACTGAGTCTAGTCTTAACCCCTTAAGGACGACATAGTTCTTCAATGTAGTATGCCCTGACGAATAGGCTACATTCGTAAATACATCATGCCGGCCCAATTGTTTTTTTTGTGTTTCTTTTTGTAATGTACCTCATTACCTTTATTGTCGCGTTTTTAGGTGCAAATTTGGGTTCACCTGCCAAGTGTTACTTTCAATCTAGTATTTTTGCATTATACGTACATACATTTGGCCTCCTAGAGCGCCATAGAGAGTTGCATAGCTCATCAAAGCACCATGTGATCATTAAAGGGTTAATTGTTATGAAAACTTGATCTGCTGCCTTTGAATATGACAAGCAGGCTCCAAGTGATGCAACGGCGAGTAGCTCATTTGCCAAGGCTGCATTCATACATCATGATGACTAAGGGTATGATGTCATAATGTCCTATGGGGTCATTAAAGGTTTTATGGGAGGTGTTGTTTAGGACGAAGTCTTCTTTGTCTGCAGAAAAGCTCCCAGTGCTCCAAACATACCACCGTTCTTTAGGAAGTAAAATTCATACTGTTCGTTCTGCAACAAGAAAACAGTTCTCATTATGTAAGGCAGTCCAATATAGGCAATTAAGTTGTAGTGGTCATTTCCCCATTTAACACAGAGGGATTTGCTGTCTTTCACTGCCTACAGTCTTTACCATGATCACGAGAGGGGTGCATTATGTTAAGGTTCGAAACCTTTTGCCCTTTTCTCCTAATTCTTTTAATTTTTAACTTCCAATCTTCTATGGGTAGAATAAAAACCTCATGGAAGGAGAAATTGGCTAGATCTATCCATCACACTTGTACAGAACCTGTGCCCCTCTGAAATATAATGAGAGCCAAAATCATAGATAATTTTCAATACTGTCATCTAGTTGGACCTTCACAGGAGTGAACTTGTGTAGCCTTACAATGGGTATAATATATACCATACTAATGGTAACAGACAACATGGAAGTGAATTAAATACTCCTCTACTCACCTCTGGCACCATCAGGCTTATTTTAGCCTTACTCACTGTGACCATGTTCCTCATGATTTCTGTATTGAACACATTGCCAGCAAAGTACACTGCTTTGGCATTGACCATTCTCGCGTTGGCATTGATTTCTTGTGCATGTATCATGGCTGTTGTGTTAAAGACGCTGTACACCAAATCTTCCTTCTTCATTTCCTCTGTTATAAACAGGAATACTCATAAGGGTCACTACTTTAAGAGATCGGATGTATTGAATTGAGGTATATGGCAGCACAAGTATAGGGGAGTTGTTCTGATATTGGTAAATGACACAGTCATGCCACTTAGTGGCATGACAATCATAATTAACCCTGTAATATAATGGGAAAATAAATCATTTACTTCTTCAATGTAATGTGGGCACATTCCCTCTTTGCGTCACTTTTTAAAAACTTTGAACACCCTACAAATTTCAAATGTTGAGCCAAATTAAACAGGTTTGAAATAATTTACTATGCACACTGAACATCAAATACAGAAATACTGTACCTAGTTTTACTGTTACACCTTTTCCAAAGGGAAATATCATCATCTCCTGTTCCCGAAAAGATTCATACATATTATCGTCAGCCGCAGCAGAACTCGCATCACCGAGAAGGTCTGATGTCCAGGTGTCAGAGGACTTTCCATCAGCCCTCTCAGCCATTTCTTTGAGCTTTTTGAAATCCTAAAAGGAATATGCAAAAAACAAATAATGGATTAATAGATATCTCTGAATAAGAATATCGCATATTATATTAAACTCTGCTGGACGACTTTACATAATATATACTCATGTAGTACCAAAATGCTACTAAGGATCAGCCTCCATGTCACCATCATGCTGCAATTCATGCTAATCAACGCTGACCATGAAAACTTGCTGAATTTATGAATGTAAGTAATGTGTTCCGTAAACAAAGTGTATTTTTCTATGTGTTCTTTTCTAACATTTTGTATTGACCTCTACTTACATTTTCACCTGTTAGGATACTGCTGAGGCCATACATGAATCTTCCTGCTGTATATACTCCAGACAGCACAGTACAGGTCTCATCTGGGTTCATCTTAGACATAGAAAACAAGGTATATATATTCATGCAGGACACTCCACTTTATTTACATTAGACATTATTTAGCTTTTGAATCTTAATTCTATATATCTGACAAGCTATTGAAAAAGTTATTAGAGTAGAAATTCACCATACACCTTATAACACAGGCTGGAACATATATTCATGTATCATTATTTCAAGTGTAGCGAAACGTAGTGTGTACTACTTATGAAGTGTTAATCTATTGTGTTCATAGCACATACTGTACCTATATTATGTCTACATGACTTTGAAATGGAATGGTCATTCTTTCCCTACCTGCATGATTCCTGAGCCTGACCCAGCCATGACCATCAACCGGGGTCTGTCTTCTTCCTTCACACCAGTATCCTTGGATTCTACAAACTTAGTACTCTCCATCTCTGCCATCATCTTCTCAAAAAGTTCTCCAATTTCAGCCTTCATCTTGGCCACCTCCTTCACCACTTTTTCTGAGTGTGGAATGAAGAGCTCCTCTTCTGGCAGGATCTTCTCCAATGTGAAGAGTCCCTTACAAAAGCAGTCAGTCTCAGGGACCACAATAAACCTGCAGTAAGCATTAACTATGATTATTTTTTCAATTTGTTTCTGTAAGAATTGAAAAAAACAGCAATAAAACCAGTAAAAAGGAACTGATAAGTGATCGTCTATGATACCTGTGTGAAAATCTAGACAGAACAGAATATCATACAATGATTATACATGCAACAATACATATATATGAAAGAAGGCACTTACTTGCAGTTGAGACCTGTCTCAATTTCTACTCTGAATGCGGCACCACCGACTCCTGAACTATAGACCATGATTTCCCCATCTTCGTTTTTCTTATGAAAAATAAATGTTGTAATGTGAAATAAAGACAATGGTATTTTTTTGTCATTTATCTGATTCAGGAATCAAAGGATATTCAAACTAACATAGGGTCAATTCTCCACTGTCCAATTATTCCAATATCTGGCTATTAATATACTACATACAATTTTATGTGGTGACGACCTTTGTGATATTTAGCAACGTTTATACTCAGATTTAGTGCCGAATTACTGACTGTAGCTACCAGCCTCCTAGTTTATGCAGTATGGTGTATCTTTATCCCTTTAAAGATGAAATAGCACTTTAATCTGCTATGCCCTTTGTCTTCATGATTCATGAATGCAACCCAGTTAGGTAATGCATCAGACCAGCATTCAACCATCATGTCAACACTATATATCTTTTATAGAATTATGAAGTATCTGACGAATGCACAGATGACACCCTGGCAAGTGGACTCACCAGGGATCTGAGCTGCATTCGTGCATCATGACATTATCATATCATATTAAAGCACTATGTGGTCTTAAAAGTAAACATACTGTAAAGTCACAGTTCTCCTTGATGTAGCTGATCATTCCCTTGACATCTGAACGAGGGAACATGGCAAAGTGAACCTGTCCCAGCTTGGAGTCTTCCTGATCAGTGGAAAAAGATTTATTGAGAGTGTTAAAATCACACAGTAGGGGTGGCGGTTCAAAATATGTCTCACAATTTTCCAATAGGGTCAGCATGATCTGTGAATGAATCCCCAGCAAGTAGAGGCCCCATGGCCCTCATTCATGCATCATAGCATTAAGGAATGTGGCGTATTAAAACACCACTGGTCCTTAAAGAATTGCATGATACTTAACAGTGGTATGGGAAAAGGGAGCGCGGGCAATCTCAGAGGAGAAGGGAGCTCAATATATCTAGGTCTCCAAAAATCTACCAAAATCTACCAAAAGGGCCAGCATGGTATATGAATGAAGGCCGGCAAATGGATGTATTGTCAACATGTGGACCCTAGATGAAAACATTAGCATTTGGGGCAAACAGGACTTGAAGTTTATTCTACAGTACAAACAGATTATTTGGCCCCTCTGTAGAGCGTATGGTAATGAAAGAGTCATGGATTCGAGGCTCTGGCATGCAACATTTTATGGATATACCTATCGGTCAGATACAGAAATAGGCACAGTGAGCTCGTTTGAAACATCTGCCACTGACGTCAATTTAAGGAACATGTAAAACGACTGTTATTTTCTAAATTATTAGTCATTGATAATCGTCTTCCATTGGCCTTCCGACCATTATCTGAGCATTTATCATAAACACTGCAAAAAGGATCCCAGGCAGCATTTTAAATTCTAGATCAATCTAGTGCTGCATGAGTCATGAATAGGCTCAGCTTATAGTTCATCACCTAGGCCACCTTGTGTAGGCCAATGTTCAACTTCTACCTTAGTGGAAGTATGTTGTCTGTATTTTGCAAGTCGGGAAATATTGAAATCATTAGGTTTCTGCATATACAATGCACTATATATATTGTTTAACAAAGATCTATTAACCTCTGCCATATATCTGAATATGATATCATGTAGCATATTAACAATCGCATTCTATGTACGGGCATAAGACCCCTATTATTGTGACAATTCTGGACACTGTATACCATGAAGCTCACATATATTTTTTGATCGTTGTATTTGGAAAATCATTTATGAAATAAATACACACTGCAAAATCAAAATTTTTTTTTTTATAGAGGTGCATGGCTAAACAGTAACCATTGTACATTGATCACAGATTGTGACCTCACTCTTATCAGTGTCTCTAATCCTGTAACCATTCTTATCTCTAATGTAGTAGAAGTGTTATCTTATCCTAATGAGTCATACCTTTGGGTTGATTGGCTGACCATTCTTGTACTCCTTGTTGGATCTGTAAATTATTTTACCTATGGTGGAACCTGTAAATGAAGTGTGGACATTTTTCATAACATATTTCTTTAAATAGATAATCAGCTTTGGGAATGTGTGCATGTACGATGATTTATTACCTGTGCTTTTAAGTAGACTTCAGAGTTGATGTATAAGTGATCCAAGCTATAAGGATGCTGGATTATTGGTTTGTGGTTCATTGAGGTGCACTGTTCATGTATTATGATGGGCAGCACTCACCTATATCAAATGCCAGACCACATGACTTCTGCACTGTCTCATTCAGCAGAGGCACCACCTCATCTGAGACGAGTCCTGTTGGAGCTGGCAGCGGCATGGTTTAAGGTTGTTGGAGAAGGTGTTCAGAACTGAATAGATGAACAATGGAATATTTATTTGGAAAGGATGTTATTGCCTTCCACAATATGACTACACCGAACGTAAACAATATTTCAATGTCGTTTAAATACTTATAACTCGTTATTACTTCAAATTCGATACATTCCAGATATATATGTCGACATATACATGTATATGTCTACACGATAATATCACCATATACGATAATAATAGTATCACTACAGCTACATTTGCGGGAAATGACTCTGGTTGAACCCTAATAATTTAATATCGCACAAGATTCAGGTTATTATAAAGTTATAAAGTAAACAAAACACCAAATCCGATATGTTATTGAAGATATGGTATTGAAGATATACGCACAAGTATAATCCAGTGGGCACAGAACATTGTACAAACTAGTTGTCAATGCTGATTCAATGTCCGGTGGCCACTGGGCCTATACAACTATACTATCTACCATACTGTACTATAATCAGTGCACAGTGTTTATCATGATATGTATGTACTCACTACCGTGTCCTCGTAGCCTCAGTAGAACCTGGAGTGAAGTGAGACTCCTCTAACCGCACATAACAACCTCTGTGGACTCTGGTACACTGCCCCAATGCCCTAGCCCCTGCGCTTAACACCTACATAGGATGCCACCCGCGTTCTAAAAGACGCGAAATATGGATCACTTTCTATGGAATTCCAATGTCATTAGTATACAAAGTAAGGGGCCTCTGAAAGAAATACCTAAGATGTTAAGATAAGGGGCATTGTGTCTCAATGATACATAGACAAATGTTTACGAGTTTTAGCCTGTTGAAGGGTGATTTCAAGAGGTGAAGCTTGGGTCGTATTCCACGAGGCCGTAGGTTGATTGGAATGGGATCCAAGAAGTGAAATAACCTTTCAACAGGATAAAATAGTCTTCCCGTTTAATGAATAGGGGAATAGTTTGGGGGTCTGAGAACACAGGTGATGTTGCATTTTGATACTGAGTGCGGGGCCTGGACCTGAATACACTGCTGTGTCAGCAGCAATGGGGTCATTTATTGGTACAGTCGGTATTTGGGACTAGAAAAAACGAGGTGATGATTTTTTGTGTGGATAAGGCCAAAAAATGTATGTTTCAGGTAACATAGCAATAAAACAAAGTTTTTTTTTGAAGGACTAGCTAGCCTCTCCTCATATCCTATAATTGAACAAAAATGTATAAGCAAGGTAAAAATGTGAAAGGTACTTCGAAATAGCATAAAAAAATAGGGTAGGTCCTGTTTTGATGGGCTCGGCGGGGTGACCTGAAACAAACCTTTTTCTGCCCTAAGGTATGTTTGCCTACCTGCTCCAGGCGTGTAGATCTATAGATATATGTGGCGAAGGGCTTATCTGATAATTACGTAACATGGCTAATCCTGGGGAGTGGCTTACTTGTCAATCACACACCGTCATAAGTAAATGTAGTTAAGCAGTGGAATCTACTGCAGTTTCAGAGGATATCCTAGGGGGCCTAAAACATTATTGTAGTGGTATAGTAGAATACACTGTTGGTTTAAAGTATGGTTTCTTATCTAAAGTGCCTTTTCTGTTTACAGTGCAGTTAGGTACGCATAGACATACCGGGGTGGTGACCCATTTGCACCAATACATTTAAAGCAGCATTCTTACCAAGAGTGCACAGTTGATTATTCTAGTACTGTTCTAGTCTGCTAAGTGATCATTAAGGTAGGTCGATACCATTGACTCAAAAAGTTTAGAATTCCTCCAAATTTCTTCCAGAGGTACCTTAGATCATATAGAACAAATATCTGAAGAGAAAATAGGGGGGTCCCGCGCTACTTTTTTAAATACAGAATTTTGAAAAATTTACATATTTCGATTTTTATCTAAAAAATAGAAAAGAAATATCACAAGTTCCGTAATTTTATTTTGCCATAACCTGCAACCACAAAAATATGAAACATCACACAATGAGCGCCCAGATATTTCTTTTTATTCCAAAAATACTTTTATGGTTCTGTGATGTGGCATTCTGGGTAAAAAAAACTATGTTTGTTTGAAAATATGGATTAATTTGTAATTAATTAAACACACAATCGATTAAAATCAATAGAAAAAAAGTTGTCATTTTTCTTAAACTTTATGAAATAAAATTTAAGATCATTTAGAAACTAGTAAGACTAAATTTAACAAAGGGTCCCGCGCATTATTTTGGTGTTTTGGGCCTTCGAAGTAAAAAAGTACTGCAAAAGTGTGCTAAATAAGATATATGAAGTATTGCATTATGGGTAAAATGCTAATAATCATGTTATGAAATGGTCTCATTATGTAGCCCAGGATATATTTAAGCAATCTATTCACCTTTATAGTCCGAATTATATCATTCATTGGTTTATAAATATGGTTGATAAAAAAAAAAAGTCAGAAATGCAAAAAAAAGAAACTTTAATTATTATGCAAAATATAATGTCTGATAAAATGCTCAATTTTGATCAAAATTGTCCAAAAATTTGCATGGGTCATGAGGGTATATATGACCAAACACTCACCAAATATGATGTCATTCTGATATATTTAACATAGATGCCCGGAAACATGCGCAGTGGTCCCGTTTTCAATGGTATCGACCTACCTTAAGTGTGCATGTATATCGAGGGCTAGATGAGGGGTCATATCCAAAATGGCTGATACATTTTCAGACTTGCTCTTGTCCCATAAGTCTGGCCTTTGATAATGAAAACATTCTCTTTTGATCTTCAAAGGGTTCTCATGTCTTACACTATAGGCATGATACATCGATCATTTACACAAAGCATGCCGACGCCAGAGACGTTGCCTGCGTGAACAGAGGTGTTGGGGCAGAGATATTCGACAAATACAAAGACCATGACTCTTGGAGCAGGAAAGTGTAGGTTGGGTGTAGGATAGGCAGGTATGGAACAAACCCATGCGCTAACCCTTTTATCTATACATGATTAACCCTTTTATCTATACATGATTAACCCTTTTATCTATACATGATTATCCATACTTGTTTATACATACACAGGTGAATGCCACGGTCACAATATGGGTCTCTGGGGGCTCTCTGTTCTATGAATGAACAACGCAACATTAATGATTAAGCAGAAAGTGGACAGTCGAGGGAAAAAGGTCCTCCACGGTAAAAAGTCAATAATTGACGTCATCAGCTTTCCAGTGATATCTTTTATTAGCAGGTACCACCTCTAGTTTTTGTGTAACGGCTCTCTGAATATGTGTGGTCACTGTCCAATCTTAAATGCCAATAAGCTCTATCTTACTTAGATATTGCTCTCTATTAAAGTAGCAAGATTATGCTAATTATCAAATATCCAAACTTTTTCAAACATTTGGTCACAGTCTTTGATATAAAAATGGTATTTACATTCCGTTCTCAGCATAAAAATCCTTGCTGGGCCTTCTATCAGTCAAATTTTTAAAATTTCTGATATAGAATGAAAATCTTGTTTCCATGGTAACCAACAAGTGCAAAAAACACCAATTTAAGTCCCAAAACGTTCTTTTCCATCCCAAATATGGAATGTTTTCATCAAAGATGGCATCTTCTAATGTGGCCTATCATATTCTACATGAAAAAGTAGTATAGAAAGGTTTTTTGCTATATTCTGGTTCTTTTTGGCTAAATGAAGCCCCCTGGTGGCCAAGATTGGTACTAAAAATCCCGCACGGAGGTCCCTTTTCCCTTGTTGATCCACAGATATATTCATCAATGAATTACGTAGAGAAGACAATGTGCACGTTGGTTTGGATTTTCTACCTGAACTGCCCAGTAAACACCCTACGTAGTTCCAACGTAGCTCAAAGGTTTCTCTAGGTAGTTTTCCAACCAACAGGTTTGAGATTGGTAATTTTGGAAGGTTTGTAGACGTCAAAACGTTAAGGTTTATTTACGTTCAACAGACGTAGACGTCTCATTTACGTTTATCTACCTCATTCAGACGTAAATATATGTAATAAATCTACGTAGCTCTACGTTAATGGACGTAACTTTTCAACCAAAAGTGGGTAGTTTCACACAAGGTGGCAGCACTATCAATTATGGAGAGAATGTTGCAGCTCTTTAACAAATCTACCACATTCAAGCAGTAAATTCGCATTAATTATGAATTCAATATCATGCAAATAAACGGTATTCAATAGAATATTTATATATAAAGGAGAGTAGATTAAAGTATTGGGCGTGAATATGTGTTTTGCGGTACCTTTACTGAGCCGACACCACATTTGTGGTAACAGAAGAAATACAAAGCCTCTCTGCAGCCCAAACTAGTCAACAGATCTATACTGTGAGGCTGTTCAGTTGAACTAAAAGAATATACTGTATAGAATGAAATGACATTATAGTGGTTATTTTGTATGAATATTGTTTGTTAATGTAAATTTGTCTGCAATATAATACAATCCTTTGTCTGAATCCCACTATGTAGAATTATATGTAATGTGTTTAAATCCAAGTTGAACGTAGATTTACGTCTGAGCTACATAAATCAGACCTGTGGGTTTGAGAGTGGTTAATAAACCTTAACGTTTCAACGTTCATAAACCTTCTAAAATTACGTAGTTCAGACCAAAAATCAACGTAGATTTACGTCTGACTAACGTAGTTGTGTTTACTGGGTGCGTACTTTTGAATATTCTATGTTAACGTTGCAATAAATCAATCTCACAGAAAATCAAAGCAGAGTTAAATACAGTTAACAGTTAAAGTTGCCCTGATGCCCCAATAGGAGACTTGATATGGAGATAACATTGTGTGATATTTCTTCAGCTTCATCTTTCTTTTGGCATTTGATGAATAATATATGGCTGTAGTTTACTTTGTGTCAATAAGAAAATCACAAACTCAACTCAACAGTTGTATCGTGACAAAGTGGGTAAATAACAGTTTGATTTGGAGTGGGCAACGTTTCAAAGTAATTAGTACTTCTTCATTCCATTATATATCATGCAACGTATTGATTCACCATAAAAGAAGCAATCATCGTGTGCCAGGACTTCATCTCAGCCGTCTCGTATTGCTAAAGTGTCTGTTCAATCCCATTCCCATTTCCTTTGGTACAATGTGTACCATAATAGTGAAATGCCAAGTGCATCTCGACTTTTCCTTGATTGGGACGAGAGCAGTTCTTTCCGGTTCTTTCTTAATATAACCAATGGATACCGCCATCATATATACAGGTTCCCATTTCTAATGACACTGTTTTCTGCTTGTAGTCGACAGCCAGATCATTTTACGTCAGTTGAAAGGTTTTTTAATTACTTAAGAAGATGGGTATTCCTTATTAAAAGGAATAAGGGCACATTAAAAGAGTCATTAAGAAGATGAAAAATTGCGAGCAAAAAGTAAAGAATACGGCCAAACAGGGAAATTAATTTATCCTTTAAGTAAATGGTGAGGATAAGTGAGACACAATTCCTGCCTTAGTATTATAAGGAGAAATAGATGCAGGAGTTCATAAAGGGCATTCAGTATAAAAAGTCACAAATTGTTACGTACATGGACTTAACTAACGGAAAGCCAGCTTTGACCGAACCTGTTTTTACTTCACCTGTTTCCACAAAGGAATGTATAAATTCCAAGAGGAGACGTTCGCGACTGCATGCCTTCAGACATATATGGCAACTGTCTATATAGGTCCCACGCTTTCACATTGCCCTTTGCATTAGGGAGATACACTGTTAATGTAGATATCATTGTAAAACCTTAGTCTTGTAATGTTGAACGCACTGTCATATCTTTACATCGCACATCGTACATATGCACATTATGTTTTAACAGACCGGAGAGTTCAGCAATTCGGCTTGTCCTGGGCAGTGCAGGTTTCCACATTAAAGGGTAGGTCAAGATTAAAGTGACATGGTCCGATGGTTAGGGCTCAAAAATCAATTTTGTTAAAAATGAACAAAATTGTTCATTATGGCCATACTACATGTCCTATCTATTTTATTTAACATTATTACCCATAATTCGGCTAAAAATTCAGTCAATTGTTAGTTTTATGCTCAATTTAACCCTTTAGACCCCAAGCAATTGCATAATATAGTGTTTCATTTACCCAGGATTTCCCTCAGAATTTAGCTAAATTCGGCCATTGATCACATTTATTGTTTAACATAATATTCATTTTTTATTCTTTAAGCTATGCATCACATCAAAGATTGTATTGATTCCAAAACTGCATTTCAAAAAGGAAATGAAAATGTCAATTTTTTAAATTCATGGCAGGTCTTAGAAGATGTGTGGTCCTTGCTACTTTTGTATAGGCCCAAATGGCTTGGTTGTCCTATAATTTCATTTTTCTGCAAAAGTACTACATCTCCTTTTATGGGTCAAATCACATGAGAAATGCAATAATTCTGGTCAGAAAATTTGAATCAAATGATTCTTTATAAAAGCAGCATGAGTTACTGATTAAAATGATATATAGATTATCAATTATCGTGTAATGTCTAAGTAGAATCATCTTTTATATATGCTTGATTTATACCTCTTCTTTTGGTTTTTATAGTAAATTCATAGTTCTTTGACCAAAAGAAATGAAGATTCTTGAGATAAACTATTTCCATTTCCCTTAACTTTAAACCCTTTCCAAATATCATCTAAAACCTAAATTATAGTAGGTTTTTACTGATATATGATGAGTTATCAATACTAAATAACATCAAAAACTTTTTGGAATGTTACCACCATGTTTATATATTTTAATTAGGGTCTAAAAACGGCCGTTTTGCGGCCGGCTACAGCCGTTTTGGGGAAATGAGACATGGCCGTTTGCGGCCGTTTTGGGGTCTAAAGGGTTAAGACTTATGGAGTGCACGCTATAATTCCCCCCATTGGAAATACACTGTAAAATACTGTACCTGGGCCATGTTGGACACTCTAAATGGGCTCCTATTAGCCATAGATAGTGTTATATTGTTCCCTATCCTCCAAATATGCTATCGTACTAACATTTGGAAAACATCTAAGTAGGATTTAGAATATGAAAAAAATCGGACCATGTCACTTTAAGAAGATAATAGGACTACGGACAGCCATATCCTCTGTTATAGTAGTATTGTGTTTTCACTCCTTTGTTACTGTCTGAGCAGCATTATAAGAACACCAACAGGGCGGCAATCAGCGGTAATGAATGGCTCACTTTGCTTAAGTACCATTTCAAAAACTGCAATGCCTTTGGCAAATCATTCACATGACGAATAAAAGCTGGCCTTAATAGGAGCTTTCTAAGAGCGTTATTGTGAGAGGGGTTAAAATTAACATTTCAATTTGTTACATCGTATTCTAAACATGTAAAGGGACTGCCCTACACTATTGTTATGCAATTTTGAAGACCCTTTTTTTCGTCAATTTTAGGGTATTCGGAGCGGCTGGCTAGTACTTTCATGTTTAAAAAAAAGTAAAAAAAGGTAAAAATCCGACCTACCGACCCGACATAGTCTTGTCATGTTACCTGAAACAAACCTTTTTTTTGGCCCTACATCAATGGGCTTCTCTAATCAATTGTTACTTAGAATAACAATTTTTTTTTCCATTTTCTAAAATGAAAGTGGGAGTGAAAGTTAGTCAATATGTATGAGCAAGATATTGATAACATAAAAGTACTCCTCTATAAATGTCAGTATAATCTCTTTTGACATGAATTGTCATGTGTGTAAATGACGAATCCGTTTTAACTGTTGACGTTGCTATGGTGTATTGAATTACAAACACCAACTTTGATGATGATAAAGATGTCCTTTACAATCATGTATGATGAATTTCACAGATCTTCTTACTGCGACATAATATGAGCAATCTGTCTATTTTTTTATCACGTAAGTTAGAGCCTCCTTTTCGGTGCTTTATTTCTGGACACAAGTGTGTTTTTCTGCAATGTGCAGGGGAGGCAAATCTGTATTGGGCCCGGAGGGGTCAGCCCAACCGACTTTAAGCATCATCTTTTGCATGACACATACCTTTATGGTGATATAGACTCTTTCATGAGAATTTTATAGAATAATGTTTTAGGTCCCGTTAGTTCTGATTTGAGACCCAGGTCCTACAGTCCCTACTTTCCCTGTATATGTACGGTTTGGGAATAATAATATATATTCTACACGGGGTCTTGGCACATCCTTTTTTTGGGGGGGGGGGGAAGGTCACAATCAAGCCCCCTCCTTTGTGTTTGGGGGACCCGGCCCCCTGCCCCCCCCCCTTTTCCCTAGCCACTACTGTATGTCGACATTGGGAATTATGAAAAGCTCTACCGTACATCATCAATCAACCAATCTTAGGACCGCATCTTGTCATGGAGCAACATTCGTCATTGCGATGCTTCGATACATCATGAGTAAGTCTTTAGCACTGCATCTGTAGCATGCCGACGCTTCAATTAGGTATAAACTGTATGTAGGGTCATAAAGATGCATGGATGAAGTACCTGAGAAATACTGTCCGGGGCTCAAACCCTGCATCATGATGACAGAGGACATCCCACATTGAAAATATATGCCACACAGAGAAGAAGTAGAATCATTGTAACTCCCAAATGAGGGTCCAGCCCCGATCACTGAGGTAATTAACTCTCCCCAGGACTCTAAAGTAACTCCCGATCATTAGGGAGTCTTAGAATAGGACTCAGTATAGAGTTATTATAGAGTCCTGTCAATGTTAGGGAGTCACTTTAGAGTCCTGGGGAGAGTTACCTCAGTGATCAAGTCGGGAGTCACAGTGATTCTACTTCTTTTCTCCGTGTGTTGTCATTAAAGCCCTGCACCTACACACTGATGTCCACCCAAGAGAACAAGGCCCCGTCACAAAGACATAAATCCCACATATCTCCCACATATCTGTATTATTTGCAACTGCTACTGGTAGGGCTGTGTGGAATGGTATTTCCTAAAAGCATAGCATCTAAATACTGTTGTATGCCTGTCTGAACTTACAAGGTCTTTAGAATGTAACAACATATACCTCCCAGGTATTGGGTATCACTTTAATGATGAAAGTTTCTCACCTTCAACCAACCAATATATCAAGTACCATGCATAAACGTATCGCTATCATAACAAGCCACGCTGATCAAAAGAATCTACAGTCCTTCTTGTTCCTAAATCAGTTTTGAACTCTCTCACAGTTTACTTCCTCTCAGCTCTTAATCTCTCTCTCTATTGTCTCTCTGTTGCTAGCTGTGCCTATATATCTGGTAATGCCAGCCGCTCACTCTCTTACACTGTCTGTCTGTTAGTCTCTCTATTGATGGATTAATGCATGTTCAGGTCTGGCATCACCTTCGGGCAGGATATTGAGTAGACTAAGTACTACCATTTACTGCCATGTATGGCACTGGAGCCCTAACGGGCATACATGGTGATTACATTGCAGAGATTGGAGGCCTATCTGTCACACAGTTAAGGCGCTGATTGGATTGGCTTCATTCCTACCCCAATCAGGCTCCCATTTCTGCCAATATCCTCGGGATGCAAATTCAGAAAGTATTAATTTAGATGGTAAATGAGCATGGCTTGGGGTTGACCACCAACTGGGGATCTTTTCTATGCACGATGAAGAAAATGGAGGTTCAAGCCAAATTCCTCAAGCCAGCGTCTCTATATTCAGCTAGCCTTTAGGGATGTTTATGATCAGTGATCTCAGAGAGACTCTGTGCAAATGGAATATTACGATGGCCATCAATATATGATAAACTACCACGGATGATCATGAGATTCAATGGACTAGCTGATGTATGTCGGCTTATATCAATGTTGCATGTTGCATGTAATCGGTGCCCTGTGAAGTCTGAACGCTTCATTACGAGATGTAGCATTGTAGGGTGATAAAACCACATCGGTCCCTTTGTAGAATAGGATCTGCTATTCTAGGTTGGATATAGGATGATTACGTAATAGTCATTATATAAGCGGAGCATAATTAATATTGTTATTATTCTTATAATTGGTGTTGGATATTAATTATGATCTAATTATAAATGGATGCTGTCACATAATATTAGCAGGGGTAAGGACAGGTGTAGTGTTACCTGGTGGCCTCCTTATCTAGATTATGAATGACCCAGATTGTACAACTGTACCATACTGATTATACTGATACTATGCTTATGAATATTGATGAGGAGAGCTGTGCTGGCTTGGCACACAGCTGATAATAAACAGTTATTAATTTGGATTCAATCAGACCAGACGTCCGTGTTATTCCTTCCTACATGAAACTATCTAAACCTCTTAGTTTTATAATGGCGACCACGACGCAGTCTATTTAGGTTTACAGTCTAACGACCGCACCTTAAACCAGGAGGAATACATGGAGTCTGCATGGGATTAATAGACAGTTATATAGTTGTGTATGGACAGTGAAACAATAGAGGTACAATGGCGGAACAAATGAACCTCATGAACCAGATCAATGATCAAAGAAGAGTGATTGAACACATGGAACAAGTTAAGAAACGCTTAAAGGATTTTTCTACGGGAATTCCAAGATGTACAGGGGACGACAGAGACGAGTTACGTCTATGGTTGAGTCAGATTGATGATGTCAGGCAATGGACGAATGCGCCTGATTCATTGATAATTGACTTAGCAGGGCAACTGTCTACAGGGGCACTGCTTAAAACTTTACTGAGGGCCAGGGATGGCTTACAAGCAGCACAAGTCACATGGCCAAATGTAAGAGCTTTAGTGTCTACACAGTTCCTGGATGCAGATGAAGCCCAGTACCTCCAAGCCAGATTGGACAAATGTATACAACAACCATTTGAAGATGTGGGGGCTTACACTAGACGGTTCCAGAATCAGGTAGACATGGCATATGCTGATGACGAGGTAAATGTCCCATGTGTAAGGAACAGATTGATTAACCTTTATATTGGGGGATTAAAGGACCAGGCCCTGAGACAGCAGGTGTGTGTAGTTAGACATGCCACATTACTCCAGGCCCAGACGGCAGCAGCGGATGTAGAACGATCGTTCAGGGTAGCAGTATCTGAGGCTAGGGGCATGCAGCAACCACAGCCCACCTCACAGAGACAGGAGGAACCAATGGATATTTCAGCAGTCACAGCTTCATTCCAACAATCATTGGATAAAGCTGTGAAACAGTTAGCACAGCAAATGGGTACGGTACAAGGAGAATTAAAGTCACTCATAAGTTATCTACACAGACCGCTACACCGGGAGGGAGTAGTATAGGAAATGAACACCTACAGCAGGCCGCAGCACCGCCAGGGTTTGTTCAGTCTGCACCAGAAATGAATGCACGTCAGGCACAACAGCCACCTTGGTGGTACAACCAGCCTCCAGCATGGATGTCACAGCAACAGCAACAATCCCAACAACAACAACAACATATGTCACAGCCACAGCCGCAGCCACACCCACAGTACAACTCACAGAGACCGAGACGTAGGTGTTATGAATGTGGCTCGTTTGACCACATGATCAGGGATTGCCAACAGAGGAATACCTCCATACAAGCTGCAGTACAGGCAGTTCTGGACCAAAGATTTGGAGCTCAACCTAGAAATCCGGAAAACTAGAAGCTGCACCGGATCAGAGATTAAGTATCAATTTAAATCTGATAGATGTCAGTGTAATTTCTTTAGTTGATACCGGTGCAGCACGATCTATGATGAGAGAGGATGTATGGAGAGCCATATGTAAAGCAAGAATGCAGCCTATGGTCACATTCCCAGGATTGAGATTGAGGGCATTGTCGGGACATGAAATTGAGACGTTGGGAACAGCACATGTCATGGTGCAAAATAGAAAATGTCAATTCTATATAGTAAAAGAACTCCTACATGATGCTCTTTTGGGTAATGATGTATTAAACCTGTTGCAGGCCAAAATATCTTATCAACAAAAGAAAGTTGAATTGTTAGGTACTTCTTATCCAGCTGTATGGAACACGTGTGTTCAGCCCACAATGGCAGGAATACACACAGACATTGACTATTGGAAGAATCAGTTTCCACAGGTTTTTCCTAGAGAAGGCAGATCAGACGGCCACTCTGATACTGTCTTAATGCAGATTGAAACAGGAAATGCTATGCCTATTAGACAGAGGGCATACAGACTACCACTGCTAAAAAGGAAATTTGTTGACAAAGAAATTGACAAGATGTTAGAAGCAGGAGTAATTGAACCATCTAGCAGTCCATGGGCTAGTCCAATAACAATCGCCAACAAAGGGGGTAAACAACGTTTTTGTGTGGACTACCGGAAGTTGAACGCTGTCAGCACTAAAGATGCCTATCCTTTGCCCTTAATACAGGATATTTTTGACTCCCTCCAAGGGGCAGAGGTGTTCTCAACAGTCAATTTGGCATCAGGATATTGGCAGATCCCCATGCACCCAGAGAGCATAGAAAAAACTGCAATAGCGACCCATAGAGGTCTCTTTCAGTTCAAAGTTATGCCTTTTGGGTTAGCTAATGGACCAGCTACATTTCAGAGAGTGATGAATGACATTTTAGCACCATACATTGGACGCTTTTGTATCGTATATATCGACGACATAGTCATCTTTTCTAAGAGTGAAGAAGAGCACCAAGACCATGTGAGATTAGTGCTGGAGGCACTACAGAAGCACAAGCTTATTGTTCGTCCCGAAAAATGTTATTTCTCTATGAAGGAGGTCAAACTACTGGGGTACATTGTGTCAGCAGAAGGCATACGTTCAGACCCAGAAAAAGTACAAGCCATTAGAGAAATGTCCCCACCCGGGGACCTTAGAGGGATTAGAGCATTCCTTGGTATGAGTGGGTATTATCGCCAATTAATCCCATCTTATGCTGAGAAAGTAGTGCCACTGACAAAACTGACAAAGATGTATGCCCGGTTTGTGTGGACAGAGGAATGTCAAGAGGCATGGGAATACATCAGAGACATGCTAGCTTCAGATACAGTGTTGGCCTTTCCTCAGTTAGACAAACCCTACAAACTGATGACAGATGCCTCTAAATACTGCATAGGAGCTATATTGTTACAAGATCAGCCTGATGGAACAGAGAGGCCGGTACAATATATCTCTAAACAGTTATCAGAAGCCCAACAAAGATGGCCGGTGGTAGAGAGAGAAGCATATGCAGTTATCTATGCACTCAGAAAACTGCGTCCCTATCTACATGGGGCCCAATTCACAATCTACACCGATCATGAACCACTGAAGTGTCTCTTTCAGAACGAAATAAAGAACTCCAAAGTGCAGTGCTGGGCAGTGACGCTGGCGGAGTATGCAGCCCCAATAGAATATAGGCCAGGCAAACAACATGTGCGTCCTGACATGCTGAGCAGGATAAGAACTGATAATCCAGAAAAGGCCCCCCTTGATCCGACAATGGCAGCTGCCATACTAGGGGACCACTTCAATGAAGGATTACTACAGATTGATAACATCACAATCCCTGACTTATTGAGATTACAGCGACAGATGCCAGAATATGAGTCAGGACAGGATCAAGAGGAGGATTACTATGTGTCAGAGGGCCTGTTGTTCACACTCAAGACCCCACCTGGACAATTGGAGTACCCTAGGCTTGTACTGCCCACCCCTTATCGCCAACAAGTGATAAAACGGGCACACAAAGAGGTAGGCCATATGGGTATTGCCAAAACACTCCAGAGGGTTCAAGAGGCATACAAGTGGACGAAAATGGGAAAAGATGTGACTACATTTGTAAGAAAATGCCCTGCTTGTGTTGTAAATGTAGACAGAAAAGAGAGAGTGTATCCAGATCCTATGCCCATAGCAGAGTACCCCAACCATGTAGTAGGTATGGACATAACAGGGCCATTTACAGCGTCACAGACAAAGAACAAATACCTGCTGACACTTATAGATCATGCTACAGGATTTGCAGAGGCATTTCCCATTCCAGACAAGACGGCTCTGTCGGTGTATAGATGTTTAAAAAGGGATTTCATTCCAAGAAATGCCCCGATGGACATATGTATAACAGACAATGGGATGGAGTTCCGCTCACTTCTAGTACAAGACTACCTTAAAGAAATAGGGGTAGATGTGAGAAGAACAAACCCTTGGACGCCAAGATCGAATGCCAAGATTGAACGGTTCCATAGAAGTCTAAAGGATATCCTCAGAAAGCTGGTAAATGCAAGACCGGTAGAATGGGAGGACTGCTTAGGAGATGCGTTACTAGCCCACAGAACGACAGTTTCATGTGTGTCTGGTTTTACACCATTCTTTCTGCAGTATGGGAGACACCCATCAAACACCTTTTACAATTTGTTGAACAGGAAGAAGGGCCAACAAAAGACAAGAATGGCACAGACGGTAGATGAACTATCAGCAGCGCTTCAGGTGGCTACACGTAATGCATATGTAAATAGGGAATACAATATGCATAGATTAACAGCAGAGGCTAACGCCAAACCCTTATCTATAGGGGATGCAGTTATCCTACAGGTACAGGACGGAGTCAAACTGGATCCCAAGTGGGAGCATGGATTTATGGTTACTAGGGTGCGTGGGAACGTCATAACGGTTGTAGGACCTAATGGAGTGCGCAAACAAGTGGCTAGGGATCAGGTGAGGCAGGTACAGCCGGACATAGATTGGGCTAATCTGCGGCCTAAACAGACTAGGGCACAGAGAAGGATCAAAGTGGAAGATAACGATAAGCCTAATGCTCCTATACCACCTGTCCACCGACAGCCCCGGCCACCAGTGTCTCCACCAGCGCCCCCACCCCCTCCTCCACCACCAGCGGCCCACCAGGGGATAGACAACAACGGCAACGCCCACCATACACGCCCAGGCACAAGTCCCATACAGGGCATTAAAAGGAAGGCCATACTGGAGGAGAGTAATCATAGTGCAAGGCCGTGGACGCGCAGCAGGACAAGTGACGCCAAGAGAGTACAACTACAGGCTCCTGACGACGCATATTGTTCAGAAGCAAAGAAACAGTGCATTGATGCTGTAAGAGCATTCTGTACATCTCACCATGAGGTTGATTCTGCTGTTCATGTGCATATGGCCACTGTGGTACTGCATGGAGGCAAGTCCAATCTTTAAGCAAGACGGAATTTATGTACAGGATGTGGGAGAAGTGAGACGAGTAGGGGCTGCATGGTCCCTGGTGGTGATATTACAACGACCTCAGACCTTACTCACATCACGGCTGGACCAGCAAATAACTGCTGCATTTCACATAGCAGCGAAGAAACTGGGAGATAAAGGAATACACAACATGCGCAGGACATGGAAGGCGCTAATGAAGGACTTAGCAAAGGCACAGAATGCTAACACAGTGCCTTCCACAGATGACGCTGCATTAAACAGACGACGTTTAAGGAGGAGATTATTTAACATAATAGGACGTTGGGTCCGGCCCCTATTTGATATACCGGACTTTACAGACATAGAGGCACTCAGGAAACTAATATTTAAAAACAGTAACAGTCATGTCCAGTTAAGACATCACATGGATGAAATGATTACAATGATAAACAATACACGGAATTTAGTACAAGACAATGCCGATCATATTGAACTAGTAAGTAACCAGACAAATGCTGTCCTCAAGGCACTGTCAGGGAATGAACGGGCCGATCATAATTCTATCAGAGCGCTGCAAGTTTATAGAACATTAAATGAGGCACTGACACAGGCTGAGAGAATAGTAAAAGACCAAATGCATGAACTTAATACATATCATATACAAAAGATGGACATAGAACATGGGTGGCTCACAGAGTCTGTCCTAAAGGTGAAACAACTGGCATCTATTTTATATCAAATCGAAAACAAAGGTTTTACGGTACTTCCTATGAACTGGTATTATCAATATATCTCTATAGATCCTATTTGGGAAGGGGAAGATCACCTAGCATATAGGGCAATGTTGCCGGCACTAGATAACGATGTTTTCATACATTATTCATTGCATTACATTCCAGTTGTGTTTGGGAATGATCACATGAGATTAATTCAAGGTCAGAGTAATGTTGCGATACATACAATGACAAAAGCTTCATTTGTACCACACGATTGTGTGGGCAAAAATCCGGTTGTGTGTTGGTCGGACATCGAAGCATTAGTTACTTCTTGTGAAAGTCAACTAGTAAGTGACGTGGTGCCTGATTCATGTTCTGTGCGAATCATGGTTTCCAAAGATAAATCATCTACGGTATTAAAGGTACAGAAAGGGGATTCTATGGTATTAATTGCCCCCACTCAGGTCAGAGAAGACACGACACTGAGATGCCCAAGTAAAACACCAATAGTACACAAGTTTGTTGAACCGACAATATATAACATACCTGAAGAATGTATTTTAGAGACTAAGACATGGCGTATTGTGAATGTAAAACATGTCCATACATCAATAAGACAAGTTCCGAAAAAACCAGTAGTAACACCAAGTTTGAATATATCATGGCCGGAAACAGTACATGTTAATATCACAAATGCACTAAAATTCATTGAACATGTTAATGTCCCGGTAGTACAAATAGAACAGTGGAAAGACGAGAAGACAAGTGACGATGTAAATGTTGAACAGTTTATAACACATCCTTATGTTGCATCGGGGTCAGGCAGTATAGCACTAATTTATCACTGATTGTACTAGCGGTAAATATATACATGTTCTGTGTCAAAGGGAAAGGGAAAGGCCAAGGGCAGAAAGAAAACATGTTAGAGAAAACATGTACAAATACAATTGTGACAGTGCCAAACCCAGTCCCTTTGCCGACGGCACCTGTAAATCCTAGCATCCACCAGGTCACACCGCTACTGGCCCCTATGCAACCACCCCCGACATATACATCCTCTCAAATAAACCCCAGACAAATGACAGTCACAGTGACGCCAGAACAGATTGCAGATATAATGAGTATGACCAGACACGAAACAAGACCTAGGGCAGCCTTTTCCATTCAAGATGATATGTTTTAAGAGGAGAAACGAGTACAGAAAGTGAAAGACAATGTTAGAATTAAGGCTTTATGTTAAGTATAAATACATTTTTGATGTTATTGGATGAATATTTGTGAAAACCTTCCCAAAGATTCATAAAAGAAAAGGGGGGACATATGTAGAATAGGATCTGCTATTCTAGGTTGGATATAGGATGATTACGTAATAGTCATTATATAAGCGGAGCATAATTAATATTGTTATTCCCCTATATATAAAACGGCATTATTTGGTTTGCTGGTATCACTGCATTGAAATAGACTTGAGTGCTTGACAGTAACAGATAAACCAAAAGAGGCTACATAAAAATATGTACTTTTTTCAAAGCTAACTCGATTTTTCTCTCGATTTTACTTCAACTATTATTTAGAGTCCCTTATATATGATTATCCATCTTTTTATCAGACTAGTTCTCAGACATTCATTTTAATTGAAAGAAAAAAACCCACAAATAGACAGTAATACAAATACCCTCGTATAGAGATTGTAGCAACAAGAGAAGGTGGATTTCATAAATTCCGCCATTGTTTTCTAAATTAAATGCCATTTAAATAAGGTATATATAGAAGAATGGTAATCAAATACAATTGGATTGCATAGTACATCTACATTCGAACCTCCCCTGTAAGTATAATATGATAAAACATTGGAATAGTTGAGACAATATAGCCTAAACTTTTCAATCGACACTCCTCCCTGGATACGAGAGAATATGCTTGGAGAGTGAGGCACGGGATACAGTAGTCAGGGAAGCACGTCACCATGGTGATGTAACCAATGCCATCTGGGGCACTGGGACGCAGGTATGTTCCCGCGGCGGTCGGCGGTCTGCTTAGCCTGGCCTAGCCGGCATATCTGGCCCTCCTTCAAGCACGCTGAATGACGGTGGTGTAGGGTCTGCCCTGACTTGAGGGGGGCGGGGGGGGGGGGCTTCTAGAGATGGGGGGGGAGCTGGAGGCTGCAAATTGTCCGTTCAATGGAAAGTATAGGATAGGCCAAATTCGCCGAGAGCATAGGCCCCAAATTGGCTAGAGGATAGGCCATATACAGTTTGCCGTGTAGTCCCCCCTTCTAGCTCTTATAGGCCTATCTTCTATTTTTTACAATACCCTGGTAGTCTATTTCTTCAAAATCCAGACGCCGAAGGCGCTGGTTATTCTTATAATTGGTGTTGGATATTAATTATGATCTAATTATAAATGGATGCTGTCACATAATATTAGCAGGGGTAAGGACAGGTGTAGTGTTACCTGGTGGCCTCCTTATCTAGATTATGAATGACCCAGGTTGTACAACTGTACCATACTGATTATACTGATACTATGCTTATGAATATTGATGAGGAGAGCTGTGCTGGCTTGGCACACAGCTGATAATAAACAGTTATTAATTTGGATTCAATCAGACCAGACATCCGTGTTATTCCTTCCTACATGAAACTATCTAAACTTCTTAGTTTTATACCTTGCCCTACAGAATTCTGAGGAAGAATAAGCCCAGTGAACAAAAGACGTTATACAACATTTTATAACGGTATATAATGTTATTTAACGTTTCTCTAAGGCTCATTACTATGGCAAGACGTTATATAAGACGGCAGTGCCATACCATGTAGGCTCTCCTCCGTATATAACTTCAGCCGATTAGAGCCCAGTGAATGGTGGCCATTACCAGACATGAGTACTGGAATTTAGAGAAGACCATTACCTATACTGTCCCACTATAGCATCTACACGTTCAGCTCTATACACTCATTGAGGCTGTGTTTGCATATTCATAACAGAAGTTAAAGGTCTTATATCATGCAATCTATCAGGTACTATCCTTAATACTTTATGTAAAAAACCCACTCTATGGGCCGCAAAGGAAAAAAGGCCTCTATTAAAAAGACGTAAATCTCCCTTGTATGCAGCTTCTATTGGCAGCCGCTACTAGGCCTAGTGCAACTATGTGGGAGTGGCGCGTCCTAAAAGCAAGCCTTTTTACAAATGCTTATCGCCTGAAAACTATACTTGTACTGATTAAACATATCGCCTATGTATTCTTTTGCTATTCCATGATTGCAGCTTGTTCACTTAACTGTCGTTTTTTTAGTCATTAACTTATTCAATTGATGGTGAAACTGAAAGTGAAAAAGCCAATGGTGCCATATCATAAGACCTCTTTATAAAATGGCTTCTCCATATCCCTCCTTTTTCTTATTCCAATAATAAAACATTTTTCAAATGTCGAGAGAGCCACTATGTAAAACAGTTGTTTCTTTACGATGATTTTTAAATACAGGATAGAATGGTTTGTCATATGGTTCTTGCTCCCCTTCGCCTGCCTTTGATAAATATCTTTCCTTTATACATCTGTACAACTGCTGATGCCCCTCGCTTGCCAGGGTCGTTACATTGTCTGCATGTTATGTATCTGAATTAGTTTTGATAAGTTATTACTAGAAACAAGCGTTAATTGGATCATACAATCAGATTAACAGCTCATTAAACAATTGTGACACTGACTAGGAAAACGAGTCTTATTTTTCTGAGTCCCAACCATCAGAAAATGATGTTTAAAGATTGCGGACCAAAAAAAAAAAAATAACATTCACATATCGACTCATAGATTAGCCAATAATTGTCTGATTCCCGCAATTCAAACGATTTTAGAAAGCTTAAGACATCACGTTGATAGGTTACGTGATCATTCCATCAGAAAGTAGACAATAATTATTTCCTTTCCAACGCTTCAAGTCCCGAGACAATCGGACCAGCGGTTGCTGAGATATCTTGATTTGAAGTTTTGCGGATGAGGTGAATAATCTTCGCAATCTTTATTGGACAAGAACATATCAATTTCTATCTCGTGAACCGATGGTCTTAGAGACATGGGACCGGTGGCATATTGAAGCTGGTTGCAAGGGCTATCTATATAAAATACAGTGGGGGGGGAGGGGGGCAGGAGCGCGGGGGGGGCTGAGGCAGCATGTGGCTATCACTCTACTGTAAACTGCAGGGAGAAATTTACCCTCCGGTCTGCCAAACCCCTCCCAGCCCGGCATCCAGTCGGCATGATGCACCATATGTTGAGTCATAGGTCAGCATATAATGACCAGGTTCCCACAATAGGAGTGTTTTTTGAAAGCCAAGACAGTTTGCTTTGAGAATAAACCTAAACCTCTGAATCCATATTTGGACCAATAAGACCCATATTCCCAGTCAAGGTCACAATTTACTATTCTAATCAACTTTGATATTCCTAACCTCCTCCTTTTGAAAGACCTGTTTGATTTGAGCCAAATGGTCTCAAGACAAATGGTTGTTAAGGGAGTGATCAGAGGGGAGGGGGGACGATTGATTTTGGGGTAAAAAATGTCAACCCATGGTGGGGGGGATCAGGCATTTCTACCCCTATAGGCGGGGGCACATAATTACCCGTTTTCAGTGGGGGTGTGATTGAATTCGGCCCCCTCTAGAGGGTGGAAAAAATCGCCAGAAGGTGGCGATTATAGACGCTACCTAGTTGTGGCCATGAATGAAATTCACATTTTGGATCAAGTGTACAGGTTGATAATATAGGTTTATTCAGGATAACCTTGACAGGCGTAGCTAATCCGGGCGAACTCCCTATAGAGTTCGGAGCAGGTCAGTAGGCTCGGAGCCGATATGAACGTGGGTCTTTGCCCTACCTGAGGTACAAAGGAACCGACGAGTTCCATCAGACGCTGGCTATATATAGGCAGCCAGCCTGCTCGCACACACACAGACCGGAAGCCTATAGCGACCTCTATCCATGCCCCAAGACCGGAGTAGATGCTGCCACCTACTGCCGTACTGAAGGGTTCGGACAGAGTTCGCAACGCAGCGTCCCGCCATATGAATAACCCAAACCCTAGCCCCTACACTTGTAAATGGCCCATATCAGCTCTCAGTTTGGTGCCCCTGCACATAGGTGGTTGTTGGATCGTGTTTAGAGCTGACTTCTCCTGTATGATTCAACTTTAACACAATCTATTTAATTCAACCAACAGAAATCCCTGTTCTCAGCTAACAAAAATGAGTTATTTTACGTCAATGTAACATTTTTACCGGCCATTGTTCATCAAGCATTAAGCATTCATTTTGCCATTAACATCCAGGTGCCTTGAAACTTTGAAAAACCTAATCATCTCCTCTACTAGTGTTCAACAAGCATATTAATTATGACTTGGCACTGATCTGAACAGCATATTACACATTGGTTGGTCTTAATTAAGTAGCTGTTGAAATCTGGATGAGTAGACGGTTAGCTATGTGGTGGCTGGGTCTCTCAACCAGTGGGATGGAACTGGTGGTAATTGGACATGGCATAAAAAATTGTGACAGCCTGTTATCAAACTGTTTAAAAAAACGTTGGTTCGCAAAATCCCTTTTTCCAGAGGAAAACAGGAATGAGTCATTGCTCATTCACATAAAGGGATAACAGAAATGCGTGGCAATGTGGTGTTGTGAACTCACTCTTAAAAAATGTGTAGACTTTCTGTATTCCTCTGATTCAACTGATATCAACAACGTATGGATATTCAAAATAAAAATATATTCTATATTCTTTACCTCAGTTGTTGCTCCTCTTCAATGGTATTATCTTCCATTGACTCAATCCTAGACCCAGGTTGAGGAAGACTCCAAAGACCTGATAATGACCATGTCTAATTTTTCTACCGGTCTGATGCTTCTTGTTGCCACTGACCCCATGGGTGATTTTGTTTTACTAACTGAACAAGATGGTGCATCTGCTATCTAGACCTTAAGTGCTAACAGTATTAATCTGACTGAATATGATAAGCTACTACACTGTTAAGGGTATGTGAGGGCCTGTAAACCTCCTCACAAAATACTCTAACCCACCCATCCCTCTGAGAGTAAATAACCACTTCTTTCTGACCATCCGGAAGTCTGACTATGTCTATTGTGGAGCCGAAGGTCCTGCTTGGTCACCCGTCTCTATGTAGGGTGGCCGGAGGCTCTAGCTGGATGCTCAATCTATATCTGATCCTATGTTAAGTGACCCTTTTATGATAGCCTCTTATTTTGGCTAGGAAGCAGATAGAGACCTCTAGTAACTTGGTATCAAGATATCTTGAATTGATCCTTCATACATGAGCTGGAATAAGCACCATAAATTGTATTACATCATGTAATTTAAGAGCAATCTTGACAGACCTTCAGATTTTGAGTCTGTCTTGAGCTCTATAACTGGGTGATCTCTTGAACCTATCCTCTGGGAGAATTGACACTGTTTGATGGAAAATCCATGTATCAATAAAATTCTTTTTTTGTTTGAAGCGTCTTGTATGCAGGCATGTCATGGGAGGTCCTATAGATACTTGCGACAATTATATCTAACATAGATAAGCCTCCTGAAATTATGTATTTTTAGCTCAATTATTTTTCTAGAACTCCTTAATTGGTAGATTACGGTAGACTACTGAAAATAGAGCTAAATGAGGTGAAAATGATGCATTTAGAATGGAAATGATACAACCTACCACCTGCCAGCGTCAGGGCATCTCCTGGGGGTCATATATATGAGGCTTCTTATCAGTTCAGACATGGTGCTTAACCAGATGGCAGCATTCTATAACACAGGGGTCTATGGGGTGCAATGGTGCATGAAGGCCATTGTTTCAGCTGATACACCCCAGGTGGCATATTGGTACAGTAAGAAGACTGCTATGAGCTATAATGTTGGCCTTTGCACCAGTTTGAAACCTGTCAGAAGGTTTGTCAGGGTGAAGTAGATTCAAAGCATTATAGCTAATTCCCTATTTCTTGCATCACCATGCCAAAAGTAGTCTTAGAAATGTGAATATTAGGGCTATTAGTAAATATGCATCATGTTTATGTCATATCGTTTTATAAAAATGGTCCGGCCACCCTACTCTATGTTTGCCCGCAGTGGATATGTGGCAGGGGTTGTGTGATAAATGACTTGGAAAGAATTGCATGAGGCTGTGTTTCAGTCAAAGACACCACTGTGTTGCTGACTGGTTGTGTGAGTGGATAAGGGAACCTGACCGATAAATTTGATCAGTTTCCTGACCTACAGAATTATGGTAATATTATTGATGAAATGGCATTAGGAGAGTAATATTCTACAAGGCAACCTAAATACTTTTTCATTAATCAAGAGTCTCTAAACCATTGAGTTACATGTTCAATTTTTGTCATCATGCACCAATTAAATAAATTGTCACAAATTATCTATAATTGAAAGACTCACGAAATTTAAACTTGCTATTACCAACTCCATGGTAACGGGTTGTCATACGCCATACGTATCACTCTCTCTCCATGTCATCTCATTATTTTCTGTCTGTATATCTTTAACAGTTATTGTACCTTTTTTTGGTCAATTATTCATATGAAATCTAATGGATGTCATAGTGATACAAATGCTTAAGACCATCAAAGATACTGCGTAGTGGCGATGCTGGTGGCAGACGAGCCATGCACCCACGCTAGTTTTTGCTAGAATGGGCGATTAGGTCAAAATACTCCTCACTTGCAAAAATATGGTTAACTAGTAACATCCAGCACTGCATTGTTGCATCACGTCGTGTGAGGGCTGCACTCATGTCTCTTTAGGGCACCAGATAGTTCATTAAGTCTCCCTTCAGAAGCATTGATAATGGTATTACTACCTAGAATGTGATCATGAATTCATAATTCAAGAGTAGTGTAAATACACACTCGGTAAAGATTTAATAAGCAAGCACGTAAATTGTGGGATGTTAAGACTCTTAATTACCAGGAGAACCTACATTTTACATGCACATCATTCGGGTAAGGAATCTAATAATGCACGCCCACAGTAATGGCGTTATCAGAATAATGGCCAAAGGGATGAGCCCCTTGAAGGGGTCGATGAAGGAGGAGATGATGTTCTACCCACGCCTTTGTCTGAACCATACATTACCAGAGAGGATGGCACAGAGACGGGGACTTCCTGCTCCCAGCATCTGACCATCAGCCACTATGGTTTCTAATCCTTGCATAGGGAGTCACACGGTGCTTTATGTGCCACATAGTCAGCAGGATTCATCAACGGAGCCTCAGCCTGTCTACTTGACTTATTCAAGCTCTATGCCAACCGACATTCTTTAATGGAAGGGGAGGGGGGCAAATAACTGTCCCTACCCCCTGTCATGAAAAAGTCCACGCATAACTATGGCTAAATGGGATGGACCAAAATCAATTTAAACCTGTCAGGGGGTCCAAATAAAATGGCATCTCACTAATATACACAGTGGTTTCGGTCTACGGTGTATCTTTCCAAACAACACTCAAGAATGACATGAATTAGAATCTTGTTTATTTCAGGGGAAAGCACAAGCTGTATACACAAGATAGATACACAAGATGTTAAATAGCGACGTGAATATCTCGAGTTTCACTCATTCAAGAAAGTGTTCAGAAAACATTCCAGAAACGTTCTGAATTTCTCTAGTTTCACTTGTTCAAAAAACAAATTCTAGAATCTAGATTAAATTTTCTCGATTCAAGGAATAAACTCATTCTGAGTTTTTAGGTTTATCTTGTTTTCAGAAAGGGGAAGCTAAAAAGAATATCTTATATTTTTCTAGTATTCTTCTAGAAACAAGTATTCAAGATTATTTTTCCTAAGAAATTTTCTTAAAACTGGTAATGGGCACCCAACAAGATTATATCTTATATTCCTGAAATAAGAAAGTTCTATTTCTAGATTTAAGATTGCTATGTCTTGAAAACCTGAAACCATGAATCCAAAGTGTCAATTAGGGCAAAATAATATGCAAGTATAATCTATTATGTGATGGTTATGGCCATGCTTAATGCCTTCATCAAATTCCTTCCATTATTTGGGAATTTTATAGGTCTGGAATGTGAGTTCAGTTAGGTTCTAAAGGGATCAAGTATACATACTACTAAATAAGAATTATTTTCTTAAATTAAGAACATTAGTTACATGTTGTGCCACAACAGGCCACCACTATGCAATACAACAACTTTCTTATCAAACAGGGTATACATTTCTGCCTCAAAATAAGTCCCAAAGAAACAGAAGAGGGTAAAAATATGCAGGAAAAGAGGAAATTTGTTAGGGATTAATTTGATGTAAGAACCCTTGTTCCAGTGAATGAATTATAACAATTATTAGGGAGATATGATAAGAGACACCATTTGCTTGGTAATATCATTTAAATAAAAGGAAGGATTACCTGTCCCATTACATATAAAGTGAAATGACTTTGAATAAAGGTATGTTTGCTTAAACCTCTGTTGTAGCTACAAAAAGCTGCATTTAATCTGATGAACCTCTTTCTGATGCTCTGGCATCAATCCTTTCTCTCTAAGACTAAAATTAAATATAATCATACCCCTTTCCCAGGCAAGAACATCAATCTTGTTTATTTACTTGAATAAGAAATTAAAACTTACTTAAGAAAAATGTTTTCTAGAAAAAAAGTCCATTCTGTGAGAAAGATTATCTTATTTTGAGAAATATCCCAGTAAACACCCTACGTATTTCCAACGTAGCTCTGAGGTTTCTCTAGGTAGTTTTCCAACCAAAGGTTTGAGATTGGTAAATTTGGAAGGTTTGTAGACGTCAAAACATGAAGGTTTATTTACGTTCAACAGACGTAGAAGTCTGATTTACGTTTATCTACCTCATTTGGACGTAAATTTACGTAACAAATCTACGTAGATCTACGTTAAACTACGTAATTTTTCAACTTCAATCGGGTATATAACTTCTCAGTTTCACACTAGGTGGCAGCACTTTCAACTGTAGAGAGAATATGGCAGCTCTTTAAAGAATCTACCACATTCAAGCAGTAATTTCTCATCAATTATGAATTAAATGTTATGCAAATGAACCATATACAATTTGATAATTATATATTATGGATAGCAGGTTAAAGAATTAAGCATTGATATGCACATTAAAGCACTTTACTGGGCAGACACCACATTGGTGGTAATGGAAGAAATACAAAGCCTCTCTGCAGCCAAAACTATGCATTGGCGTAGCCTTAGCGGCGATATACGGGACCGGAGTGAAAAGCAAGAAGAAGAAGAAGAAACTATGCAATAGATCTATACTGTCAGGCTGTTCAGTTAAACTATAAAGATGTACTATATATATATAGAAAGAAATGTGATTAAGAATGATAGTAGATAGTTTGTATAAATATTGTCTGTTAATGTAAATGCGTCTGTGATATCTTTGTCTGAATCCCACTATGTAATATTATATTAATGTGTTTACAAAGTTTGACGTAGATTTACGTCTGAGCTACGTAAGTCAGACCTGCAGGTTTGAGATTGGTAAATAAACCTTAATGTTCTAACGTTGATAAACCTTCCAAAATTACGTAGTTCAGACCAAAAAGCAACGTTAATTTACGTCTGACCAACGTAATTGTGTTTACTGGGATGTCAGGAAATATCATCTAGATTCCAGTGTGGTGGTTCGTAGTTAACTCTAGGTTAAAGAACAACGATCACGGCATTTTCCAGGTGCAAGAATATATCTGTCTTTATTCACAAGAATAACAACTCTAGTTCCTTTACTAGGGAACGATCAGTGTAGAATTAATACACACAGGTAGATCAGGTTTCTCTATAAATAGAGGAAACGGTCAATATACAACTCTTAGCATACAACTCTGTCCGCACGGTTGGACATGTGAAGTCTCTCGTCAGTCGGGCCTGCACTGACTGCCGTTCCAGGTAAACACATGGGTCTTATATAACACCGGCTCTTAGATCACGTGGCCAGGTGGGTGGGTCGGCCGCCCACCTGAGAGCGGAACACGGTTACCTGAAGAGGACCTGCGCCCTCTCCCGGGAACTGTGTGCACTAGCTCCAGGTGGAGAAGCCGAGTAAACAGACGTTACCCGGAAATACCGTGTATGAGATTAATATGTAATATCATGCCCCTACACTACCCCCCCTAGACAAAACTAGGTGGTAACGAATATATATACGTTTTTCCTAGTATATAGAAAACACTTTAGACCAACGACTTTACAGTTATTGTCTATACAGTAACTAGGGGCGTAAACATATTATTACGACATACTACACAAGCGAGATCATAAAACTCAATATAAATATGGCATTACACTGTAATAGCAACCATAATGGATGATTTATGACATGTGAATATAATATCATACATTCAATCGAACGGCTTGACACATTTCGATATGACTTCCTTATAAAGTTACCTTACTCGGTTATTAAAAAAAACAAAACGCGTGGGGTGTGTTTATATTTAAGTTGAACAGAAAAGTTATTAAAAACCAGTCCTGATAAGGACTCACAACCACCAGCGTCTTACATTGATTTGTGATTTAATGAAAACATTCACACAATGGATAACAGTAACCACAGCCTTTGTTTTAAGCCGGGTAATCCGATTATATAACCGGAGTATTAATATCTCTCGCAACATACAACAGAGTCAACACACACGACAATACCTGGCGGTATATTTAGTATATACACATAGTCTTAACGACTTCATATAAACATTACGGGTAGCCACGTTTCCTAGCTTATCAGATCATACAATCTTCATATATAGTATATTATGAAACCCGATTCATAAGGTAAGTATGAGAACACCTTATTGGAACACCTGAGGTGATATGTATCACATAATAATGATATATTTTATATATTAAAAACGTTTTAATGAGTAACCTGGCAGTGTACCCGGAAACCCTTACAATTAAATATAGCTTACTGGTGATCTAGTTGTGGTCAAGGTGCTCTCCGCTTCTAATAGACGAATGAGTGAGGTGCTCTCCTCTTCTTAATACTGTTTCTTGGATAAATATCACCCGAAGGTAAGTTCATATGTATACAGCTCGATAAGTATCCCGTCCTCGCTCCAGTAAAGTTCATGACATATATAACTATAATCCGGCTGGAAACCACGAGTACTGTCCGTTCAACACGTAATCCTAGCTCCAGGAATGTTCATGAAATATATAAGTAGAACTGGAACCACGAGCATTGTCTGTTTGACACGTAATCCTTTGGACGGGAACAGTTTATAACTCAGCATAATAGTATCAGGAACACATCATGGTAACGTATCCCAAAAGTTAGTTTCAGGGACGTTAGTTTGGTAGCTTCCCGGTGGAGTCCTGATTCCCCATCGGTAGGCTATAGTTTCGCAACCGCTGCAGCCTTCGGGACAGTTATGCCCCGAGGCGTTACCACTGAGATTAGTGATTTTGGTTCAGCTTTCACGGTCAAGCCCTGCATGTCCCGAGTTGGGGTAGTGGGTGACCGGACGTCCCTGGGGGTTAGCTTTGCAGTTGTCCCCAGATGGTACGTCAAAGGCAGGGAAGCCTTTGTTCTGGTAGCCGGTTCTTTAGGCCGGGCACCTCCACAGTCAGGTTGACTGTTGGCACTGTCTGAACTGCTCAGACGTCTAGAACGGTATTCCATGTTAGTAGCCGCCGCCGCTTGACCACCGGAATCACGTTTCCGATCTTTCCTGTCTGTAAACAGCGGGTCTGGATACTCGCGATAATAGTCGCGACCTTCCGGGGCATGATAAATCCCATAGTAGGAATTATCGAGTTCCTCCAAAGTGGATCCGGCATATCTCCGTTTTGGTCCGGGTGAGACCGCAGGAGATCGAGAGCGGTCGCGGGCGGACCTGCTCTTCCCCCGGGAACTACCCCGGGTTTCCGGCTGACGGAAACTACCGCCACCTCTGCGGGAAGTACGGGTAGTGCATAACACCGTATATTCCTCGTCATTCATGGCGAACTTATGTCGTCCGTCCACTCTGGCAATCCTGGCTTTGAACTTCCCATCTGCGACCTCGCAGTAGAAGGGAGTTGCCGGCCGGATCTTAGCCTTCTGTTCCTCCGTGAGTGACTTGTACTGGTCACATACGGCATCATGTAGCGCATTCACACGATTGCGAGCTACACTGATTCCCATATTATGGCAATCTTTCATGTGGCGCATGAGCTCACCTCTCCGGGGTTCTAAACACCCGTTACAAAGCTGGGACTCCCTACCTACTGTGATATCACAGTGGTACACCACACAGTGGTGCATGTGATTTTCACATAGGTGTCGCAGAAACCGTTGTTTTGTTACAAACACGGTTCTGTCTGTGCCAATCGTGTTTACACACGTAGCGAATGGGCACCAGTTTCTTTCCCGTTGGCTATACCAGCGGTTACTCGCAAAAAGAAGCTTTTCTTTCTGCTCCTTACTATAGTAAGTATCCGGCAGGATCCTGAGTTGATCTAGCCACTGCTGATAAAAAGCAGACGGAGGACGGTCCCGGGGGGTATTCCGGATCCAATCCTCGTCGTCACTCTGACCTTTACAATTGGTCGAGGGTGGACATCCGAAATTGGTAGGACCAATTGGACACTGTTCCCAGGAATTGGGAATGAACACGCGGAACTTATTGTTCGCGTTCTGCCAGACCCGCCTCATCACGTCATTAGGCGGGATGGGGTCCTCTGGGGCATTTCCTGGTTCCTCAGCGTTAGCCGGAACCTCTCCCTCTTCCGCATCCGAATGAGCCGGACTACGGAGAGGGCTGAGACGTGCTGGATTGAATACCAGCGCAGCCGCCACGGCGGCCGCTGCTCCCGCGGCGGCGGTCATATCTGCCACAAGGGCCGGGGTGGGGGTGGTGGTGTCTGTGCTGGAGGGCGCCGGAGTATTGGCTTCGTTTATGTCCATAGCCTCATCCGTCTCCTCCTCAGCCCGGGGAATAACGGGCTGTCCTCCGGAAGGTTGTTCCGGTAATCCCTCTGCTAACACAGAGTCCGGCAAGTTAGCTAATCTTGCCTTCTCGTTCCGGCGAGCCTGACGTCCTCTCTCCTGGACAAACTCGTCCGACTGGTTACTGTCGGCCGAGCTCGACCGGTTTGAGGCCCCCCTCTCACCTTTACTGCCGCGCCCCCTAGGTGTGGCTTTCAGCGCTTTTATTCGCGCCTTCTCCTCCGCACTGGAAGATCTGGTTCGCACTGTACGAACCGCCTCGTCAACCAAACAAGATATGGCAATATCTCGTTTGACGTTGTGAGTATCCATGTAGTCTTCAATAGTGGCTACATCCAGGATGTACGAAACTACCCCCTGCGTATTAGCGGCAGCAATCTCGTACTCCTTCCGGGTTTTCGGTTCTCGGAGTTTCCCGATTCGTGCCCGGTACCTGTTGACTCCAGTCAACAACATCCCGGCAACTCCACAATTCGGGTCCAGAGACAGAATTGGGAGTGCGGGCATTAACCGCTTTATGTCTGCGATATGTAAATCGAAGACAGCTCGTCGTAAGCAGTAGCATACGAGTAGTCCTTTCTGGAGTGCCTCCCAGTACACAAACCAGTCCGGGGGCATCTCCTCCTGCTCCTCCACTAACAGGAAGAGCAATATCGCCTGCCTTGTGAGCGGGTCTATCCGGCGGGGAGCTCCCTCCGCCGTGAGTCTTAGCACGTCCTCGTGCAGTTCTACTTCACGTCCATCGTAATTGGACATGAAGCCTCCTAGTGTTGGTACTGCTGGGCGGGGTTTTTCAACGTCCGCCGGCGGTTCTCCATGGTACAATGGACCCGGATCCTGATACTCAGCTTCACCGGTATCAGCGTGACCGTCAGCAGGGCTGATGGCCTCAATGTCTAGCCCTTCCAAGTAATTGGCGGCGACATTAGCAGGGCGTAGCGGTGACTGAGAGTCAGCGTCGACGTCCATTATCCCCTCTTGTCCCAGGAAATCTATAGATTCCTGGTCCACGAGGTCAGGTTGATTAACAACCACATTTCCTCCGCTAGCGGAGTCGCCCTCTTGAAGAGGGTCCACCTGTTGGTGGTCTGTCTCAGAAGACATGTTTTTGTGTCACACTCAAGAAAAGTGTTTGTTGATGGATTTATAGGGGATCCACCTCCCCACAGCGACAATGGTCGTGTCCGAGCTCTCACGTCTGCTCTGGACTGCCTCTCAACCCCAACTGGCAATTCCCGCCGCTCCGCGGGCCTTATATAAGGCGCGCCACCGCGCATGCGCAACCCCGCGCGTCCCGTGACCCAGTTCCTTGGAACCAGGTCACCACGCTTTCAATTGTAAACAGGTACCCTCATTCCACGTGTTAATCCTTACGCTCTGTCAACTCGTCGAGAGTATCAATGAAATATATATGAATGGCATAATAAAGCACATTCACCGGATTATCCGTCCATCACCCATGGGATCCTTGACAGGGGGACTATCACGATCATTCCGACCGTACTTACTTCCACACATAACTGATTACAACATTAAAATATTTAACAAGATTACAGGACACCACACTCGTTGTGTACCGGCTTAGGTTATACCGTCCCTAGCTAGTAACCGGGGACTGCGTCTTATGTTTTTAGGCATAACATTAGACCTGGTTCCAGGACACGCCTTTTCTAGAGTGGATTTAGCCTTAACCACACTCTTCCGGGTCCTTTTCCCTTCAGCCGGCGAGACTTTATTAGCCGCCTTCTTCCCGGATCTTTTTGGGATGACGGGCCTTTGCACCATTAGTTTCAGGGAAACCTCCTTCCGCGGCCTCCCGCGTTTCCGGGGAGGTTCCTTCACTAATTTCCGCTGTTCACTTTCCTCTATCAAAGTATCAACTTCCAACTCATACGAGTCCAGGGACAAATCTCTCCCCTTCCATTCTCTTAGTCGAGCTACATTAGATTTATACATCTTCCCCTGTAATGAACGGATCACTACAGTACTGTCACTTACTATCCGGGTAACCACAAAGGGCCCGTCCCAATTACTAGCAAGTTTCAGAGTCGATAACGGCTCATGCAATCTTACCACTTGATCACCGACTTTGAACCGTCGCGGCCTGAGGCCTAGATCATAGCCGGTTTTCTGCCAGGTGGCATTCTTCTGTAATTCAGTTCTGACCAATTCATAAGCATATTTGAATTGATCTCTTAATGACTCCACAAACATCGCATGGCAGGGGGTTTCCGGGTTCATTCCAACCACCCCAAATACCAGATCAGCGGGCATTATTAAATCTTCCCCGAAAACTAACAGATTCGGGGAACAGGAAGTACCAGAATGGACAGTGCTATTATATGCATGGCATACATAATCACACTGCTCATCCCAGTCATCCATTTTATCATTCACCAGGGATTTCAACACCTGAATCAATGTACGATTGAATCTCTCAACCATCCCATCACTTTGTGGCCGATAGGGATTTGTTCTCGTTTTACAAATCGCCAGTCGGTGACACATTTCCTGCCAAAGATCAGATTCAAATTCCCGACCTTGGTCACTATGCATCATTAGGGGAACCCCAAGATGCAATACCCAACCTTTAACAAAAGCTTTTGCACAGGTTGCTGCTTTGTGATCCGCTAATGGAAACACTCTCGTATACTTAGTATAATAGTCAGTGACGACCATCATACAAGTATTACCCTCAGGGGTAGTCTTAAACCCACTGATAATATCTATGGCCACTCGCGCAAATCTTACACCAAACAACTCCTGGGACAAAGGCATTTTACCCATCCCAGGCCCAGGTTTGTTTTTACAACAATCCGGGCAAGTAGCAATCCATCTTAATAGATCACTACTCATCCCTGGCCAGTAATATCTCCTTTTCAGACGTTCCAGGGAACGCTTTTTCCCGAAATGTCCACTGGTCAGGTGTCCATGGCAATAATACATAACATCCCTCCGCATACCGGAGGGGATTACCACTTGCCGGACTCTCCTACCGGATGAATTAATCTTCCACCGGTAGACGATTCCGCTCTGGACCTCTAGCTCTGCCCATTGAGCTATTAGTCGTCTCATTTCCCGATTCTCCAGGGAAATCTCAGGCCGCGGGGGCCGTATCTTCCTAGGTAACAATACCAACAACCGGCTAAGGTTAGGATCCTTTTCCTGGAATTTCCGGATGGTTCCCATGGACCACTCCAGAACCCCAGTTCCCTTGATCTCAAAGGGAATCCTTGCTCCGGCTATGACAGCCTCATGCTGACCACAGTCATCACAGTTGGTGTTTTCGCACTTCCTGATAGGACGTCGGGAAAGTGCATCAGCATTCACATGCTTTACCCCAGCTCTATGCTGGATCTGACTTTGCTCCAAACCGAACTCGGAAAGGTGTGCTAGCCAACGGCCAATCATTCCTTCCGCATCTTTGAAATTCAATAACCATCTCAAAGAGGAATGATCTGTTCTTAGCGTAAAATCTGACCCCCAAAGGAAATGTTTGAACTTTTTAGTATAAACTATCACAGCCAACAATTCCCTTTTAGTGGTACAATAATTACGCTGGGTCTTACTCATAGTATTACTAGCAAAGGCAATGGGAACCTCCACTCCGTCTTGGACTTGACTGAGGGCGGCCCCAATACTCTCATTACTAGCATCTGTATCCAATACAAAATGACCATCCGGGGTGGGATACTTTAACACCGGGGTCTCTACAAACAACTTTTTTATTGCTAAGAAAGCTGTGTCCTGTTCCCTCCCCCATGGGAACTCTTCCTTCCTATTTCCGGGTGTCCAGTGTGACAAACACTGGATCGGATAGGCTACCCGGGAATACCCCGGCAGGAAATCCCTATAGTATGAGCAGAATCCTAGAAAGGATCGCACATCTTTAGGACCCCTGGGGACTTCCCATTCAGTCACACTCCTGATCTTTTCCGGATCCGCCTTAACCCCTTCGGTGGAAATAATCCGCCCTAGGTAGTTAATATCCTTCTTGAACAGATTGCATTTCTTTGGTTTCAATTTGAGACCATTAGACATGATTCGGTTTAAGACTTCCTCTAAATTACTTAAACAATCCGCAAAGGTCTTTCCAAACACAATTACGTCATCCAAGTAAACTAGACATTTCCGCCATAATAAATCACTTAACAGTGTCTCCATCATGGCTTCAAAGGTGGCCGGCGCGTTACATAACCCGAACGGCATTACCTTATATTCAAACAACCCGATATGGCTGGAGAACGCAGTTTTCTCCATATCCTCAGGCTTCATGCCTACTTGCCAATACCCGGACTGTAAATCCAGGGTACAAAACCATTCATTCCCTCCCAGGGAATCAATCGTCTCATCTATCCTAGGAAGAGGATAGGAGTTCTTTTTAGTCAACCCATTCAGTTTCCGGTAATCAATACAGAACCGTATGCTACCATCCTTCTTGGTTACCATACACACAGGGGAGGACCAAGGACTCATGCTGGGAACAATAACATTATCCTTCAGCATTTTCGCTATCTCTTCCTCAGCTACAATCTTCTTCTTGAGGGGTAATCTCCTATAAGGAATCTTAAAAGCGGGGTTATCCCCGGTTTTAATTTCATGCAATACCTTATTGGTTCTCCCCAGGGGTTCCCCTGGGGCCGCAAAAGCTTGCCTGCATCTCTTCAGCATAGCCTTTAGGGCTTCCTGATCATTCTCATCCGTTATGGACGATCCTGTTAACAACTTAGTTAACTCTTCATGCAATTCCTCTTCCCCTCCTTCTTCTAACCTCAGGTCTTGGTGGCTACCGGTGACTGCCTCCGCAAGTATCACTTTCCCAACTTCAGTGCCTTTCTCAAGATATACTGTGGAGTTTCCGGGGTTGGAAATGGGTGTCACTGTCCATCTGGAATTCCCTACTAGGGTATCCGCAGATTCCAATCCCTTCCGGGATAATACAGCCATATCCGGCTCGATTACCGCTAATCCTTTCTGGATTAGCCTCCCTGAACTGACTAACACGTCACAGGTCATTCCCGGGGGAATCTTCACAGTCTGTGCCACACTAGCGACACTACTTATCACTCTCAACTTACAGAGTATGGTCATATCATACGGGTATTCAATTTTCAACTTCCCACTTTTCGGATTCAAAGTCGCACCGAAAAGCGCCGCAAAATCCAAACCAAGAATACCATCATCTTCAATCTCAGCTATGGTCGGGGCCCAAACAAATTCTTTCCCGGCCACAGAGATTATCAGAAAAGTCCGTCCAAATGTCCTCATTCTGGTACCATCGGCCGTACATGCGTTTACCCTCATTGTGAGGTTCTCACACATATTCGGCAATAAGCTGATGAATCTCTTAGAGACCATGGAGTGGCTAGCTCCAGTATCCATAAGAAACTCCCCAGTCTTTCCTTGTACAGAACAGGAAACGTACCACCTCTTCCCATCAGTTACTGAGGGATTCCTAGTAAACCGGTGAAGGTCACTATCAGTGCCCAGGTCGAACCCACATCCTTTCAGGTGTTCCAGACAAGGATGACCCGGGGGAAGCCTGGTTCCTCCAACCTTAACCAACTCTTTGGTTATTGACTCCTCTAAACTGGCACTAGGTTTCCCATACGCGCACCCCTGGGCGCCTGTTGTACCAGTCTCCCCAGCCTCATGGTTTCCGGGATGTACGGTCCCATCTCCCTTCTTGCTGGACGCATTCACTGCTAATGAATCTTCACCGCCAACGTCGGTGATAATCTGACATATTTCCTCAGGGGTTACCGTCCTGCCATCCCCGGTAACCCCCTCTAATTTCCCGAAACCTCACTTCTTAAAACAGGTTTCTCTGCTTTGCATTCAGATGCAAAGTGCCCTTTGACTTGACATCTGTAACACTGGACAGTGTTACGATCGACCCTAGGGCGGCGCCTGGTTTGATTATCAAACACCTCGTTCATGCGTTTAATCATGGACTCCATTAAGGTATTTAATGAGTTTCCTGACGCATTTGTTTTATCCGGAGTGGTCGTCTCCGGGGTCTGGGTTTTCTGACTGGGTTCAGTCTGAGGCTCCCGAATGTCGGGTTTCCGGGGGGTTTCCGAATAACCTTTGTTACTAGGAAGCTTCCCGGAAGCTGGGGTTGAGCTAGATTTCTGTCGACCCTTGAATTTCAGGGCGTCTACTCTCTCCTCCCCTTCAGATTCTTCCGCGGAAGAATCGTCTCCATCTAAGGAATGTTCAATTCCAGAGACGCGCTGCCCCCTATTAGCGGGTATCATACCAGCCAACAGTATCTTCTTCTTGTCATGTTGATCAATCGCCATGAACAAATCTGCTAGGGAAGACCCAGCTTCCCAAGCTCTACCACAAACTTTAGCATGTTCGGGATCACTCAATCCACTAATAAATCTTACAAATAGGGATTCCATGTAATATTCAGCATCCCTACTCCATTCTGGCCTAGCCTGCCGCAATAATCGCTGCAATTCTAGCCCAAAAATTTTAGCAGATTCCTTTGGTTTCTGCGTTCTTCTCTGAAACAGAGTCCAGTGATCTACTGTCACCATTTTCCCAAAGGTATAACAAGCTAATACTTCCAGCTGGTCGTATGTAGCTTCCGGCCCGTAAGTGTCCCTCCATTCTTCAACCACTATCTTACCCGGGCCGTCACTCAACCATATCACAAAAGCTCCCAAGGATTCCTCCTTGTTCCAGCAATTGTACTTACAATCATCTAAAAGTGATTGATATTCTTCCTTCCAGGGTCGTAAACCCGTGTAGCGGCATAATTAGAATGCACTAATTGACCCGACATGCGTCTACTCCAAGCCAGTAAGTCTGTACCGTCTTGACCTCGGCTGGAGCAATCTAGTCCCAAATTACCTATGGCTGGGTCTCGATTATGTAATCGGTGTTCCGCCGGGGTCATTGTTACCCTTCGGTTCAAAGGAACCTTTATCTTGGGTATATCGTCAGAAGATTTATCTGATTCCGAGTCTGTACCCTCATCAAAGCGTGGGCCTTGATAACCGGACAATCCCTGAGTGTTTTTATGCACTGGATTTGACCTTCCCTTCGTTTTCTGCTGTGACCCCTTATTCAGACTACCCCTCGGCCTATTTTCAGGGTCTTTATTGACTCCCGAATGTGTATCCGTGGTCGGAGGTGGATATGAATAAGTTGTATCCGGGCAATATCTATAATTACCCTTGCTATCATACTCTCCCGGGTTCCCATACTGAGCCGGGTCATCTCCCGAAAAGGGGTTCAGTGAGCCATAACTATGGTTCACGACTTCATCTCGGAATTTATTTTTATAATGTCGAGACACTTCCTCCTCTGGAGACATTTCCCTGTTAACCTGACCAATACTGGCATGATTAACTGGTTCCCGTTCAAGAGAGCGCCCAGTGATATTCACTCTCTTTGAATCCTTCCCTCTGTTTTTATACACAGAGTCTTCCACATTCCTCAATCCATTATCATTAATAAATGGATCGAATTGAGGTAATGCATCCACCTTCCTAGCAGCAAGAGTGCTGTCCAGAACAGTTTCCGGCCTGATAGCTGGAACTTGTTCCTCCCCCTGCTGTTCCATTGCCTTCGACAATTCACCCCGCAGGAGAGTTTTCCTGGCTTCCAGGGAACAGACAGCCTCCACCTCAGCTTTCCGTTTCCTTTCTAACTCTTCCGTTTCTTCCAGGATTTGTATCCTGGTGGATTCGTTATCCTTGACCAACTGGTCTCTGCCCTTCTCGAGCTCTTCTGTCCCCTTCTTCAGGGCATACCATTCTCCAGAGTATTTTTTCAATTCCCTCTCATACCTCTCCTTAAGAGATTCGGAATGTTCATTCTCCTTCTGGTTCTCAGCAATCTTTGCCTGAATCTTTTGGTATTCATGCGATTCCTGAGCAACCTTCTTTTTCATATACCGGTTGTCTTCTATCAACCGTTCTCTCTCTTCTGTCAGAGTTCCTTTTACCCTCTGATTCTCAGAGAGGATCTCGTCCCTTTCTTTTACCAGGGATGTCAATTCCTCAGTCAATGCAGCATACTGATCTTCCATTGACTGCTTGTCCAATCGGACATTCTCCCAGTAGAGGTCATCCTCTTCCCGAGCCTAACGCTCGTCATATTCCCTCTGGAATCTCTCTCTCCCTACATAGGGTTCCACCCAGGAAAGATCCTGCAATTTCCTCTTCTTCTGTTCTGGCTTCAAGCCCTCCCCAGGGTCCATCCCTGGCACCTCCAGGCGAGTTGATTCCAACTCCCCTTCACTCAGCTCTGGGCCAGAGCCGCCCAGGCTACCACCGGTAGCCATTGTCTGTCCACTAAAGGACTGTCTGTCCACTCAAGGACTTCCTGTTCAGTATAACCCGAACATATTCCCGAACAACTAACTTGTTCTGCTACCTTCACTGCTACTGGTCACGGCACCAGTGTGGTGGTTCGTAGTTAACTCTAGGTTAAAGAACAACGATCACGGCAGTTTCCAGGTGCGAGAATATATCTGTCTTTATTCACAAGAATAACAACTCTAGTTCCTTTACTAGGGAACGATCAGTGTAGAATTAATACACACAGGTAGATCAGGTTTCTCTATAAATAGAGGAAACGGTCAGTATACAACTCTTAGCATACAACTCTGTCCGCACGGTTGGACATGTGAAGTCTCTCGTCAGTCGGGCCTGCACTGACTGCCGTTCCAGGTAAACACATGGGTCTTATATAACACCGGCTCTTAGATCACGTGGCCAGGTGGGTGGGTCGGCCGCCCACCTGAGAGCGGCACACGGTTACCTGAAGAGGACCTGCGCCCTCTCCCGGGAACTGTGTGCACTAGCTCCAGGTGGAGAAGCCGAGTAAACAGACGTTACCCGGAAATACCGTGTATGAGATTAATATGTAATATCATGCCCCTACACCAGTATAAAATACTTGATTTAAGAATTTCTTTCTTGTTTGTTTTTCTTGTTTGTTTTTCTTACTCTAAGTTTATTAAACTCAATCATGCTTTCAAGTAAAATTTTGTTATCCTACGGACAAACTTGTTTTAAGTTTATTTTACTTAAAGCCACAGTATCCTCGTGTTTGGACATGCTCGAATAACACTAGAGGGCATTGCCGTGACACCCTTGTGGCCCTCCCTCTTTGCCTACCTCCAATACTATGTACCTTATAAGGGCATATGGATTGTCCATTCAAACCTCCACGATGTAGGCCCTTCTACAGCTGACCCTTCCAATAACCATGCATGGGCACCGGCCTGGTAGCAGGGCCTGGTAGTAACAGCTTTCTCTGAGTGAGGGGCAGGGGTGTGGGGCGGAGGAGGGGTGTTTGCAGTGGGCATGAGGGTGTTGCAGGGGGGGGGGTTGCATGAGTCCTTGTTGTGCCCCCCCCCCCCCCACACACACTCCCCGACCCAGAGAAAGCTGTTACTGCCTAGTTTTACGGTAGTGCTGGCCTGGCAGGATGCACGCCTATGCTTGGAGTAGATGGCTGTATAAAAGACAAGGTATGACACAGGTATACACCCATCATCTTCATACCCTAGATGCCCCTACTGTACCATGTATTTGGACATCTAGTTAGTAATATACAAACTGGTTAGTCCACCATCATCTTAATACTTCACGTGGAGCCACATGTCTATTGCTCAATACACATACATGGTACAGTAGGGCCATCTACGGTATAAAGGTTATGGGCTTCTAGCAGTGTCATACCTTGTGGTATATACAGTCATCTACTCCCAGTATAGCCAGGCTGTTCAGTTTAAGCCTGTGGCAGGGTGGGTGGTAGGGCCGGGGGTAGGGCATTCGCCTGTGCAGCGGGTAATCACAACAAACCCTCAAAGGTATTTAGGGACTGCCTCCCCAAAGGTGTGCAGGCCTACAGTATCCGTACTACAGACCTAAAATGAGGCTACATAACTTGAACTGTAGTGACATGTAGGCGGGTCTTACAATGCAAATTAGCAAGCTATAGGAGCAAAAAGGTGTGGCTAAATGCGAGGATACTGAGGCTTTAAAACAAGAAATATTTTCTGAAAATGAGAAAATTATTTTTGGCAGTGCAGGGAATATGACACAAGAAGATGTCCCAGAACGCCCACAAAACAGCCACAAATTCCCCTAGAGATCACAAGTCAAGAACGACACAAGTTCCACTTGAGATTTTGTTTGAAAGGATGCCTCTATTATTTAGTTCTTAACCATCAATATACAGTTTCACAGGGATGGGCTATCTTGTATTGTGCTGATTGGTTTGGCGATATTCCTACCACAATCAAGTCCTGTGCCAGTTAATTGGTGGTTTACTACAGTCTTTAGGTTTACTCACAGAGTTTGATCAAGTGGTAGATATAAAAAACATGCTTCCTAGTCAACAGTAAACCACAAACATTCACAATCAAGCTTGGTGAATGTTTGTGGTTTACTGTTAACTAGGAAGTATGTTTTTATATCTACCACTTGAGCAACTCTAGTAGCTAAATGTCATGTAGAGATTTAGATTTATGTAATTATCAAATATGAGTTGGGACATAGGCCTGAAAGATGGAACAGATCATTCCCTATATATATGCAGTCATGGACATTAATTATGCATGAGTGAGCCCACTTTACGGATGTTTCTGTATACTCAGCCAGTTAGAACGACTCACACAGTATCCCATGTATTTATAAAAGAAGTATAATGCCTTATCGTGGGCTTCATCAGGCGCTGTCCTGTGCATTTAACATGTAAATGTCAGTCCTTCGTCCTGAAGGGAAAAGGCCTGTATAACATCAAAAAGCCTTAAATCTCACTTGTATACCGCTTCTATTGCCAGCTGCTTCTGGTGATGCTGTGTGGGAGTGACATTTCCTAAATGGTGCCCCTTTTTACCAATCGCTTCCCCTGCTTTACATCATTCCTATATAAAATACAAAGGAGTGGTACTGGCAGCTATTCCATTTCATGACTAAAGTGTATACAACAATTTACATCTTTCCCTCGTTGTAGTATCCTTTTTGGTCAGCGTGCAGGTCCCCTATCAAGTTCTCAAAGAGAACCACAGTTCCTGTGACCTAATATGTAAAAACTCGCATTGAGGATCCCATTGCTGATTATATCTAAAGTTGATGAAAATGTGTGAGAGGCTAAACGTGTGCATTTTTCACATACCTACACCATGGCTCAGTCTCGAGGTCTGTCAAGTTCATAATGATAAACATAATTATATTCTGTCACTTTTCGTCTTGTTGAATCATCTCTTTTAAACCAATTGGTGAAATTGTCCTTCTCCCAAAGACCATCTCAAGTTCATATCTGACCTCTGAGATTTTCAGTTTAAATTTCCGTTACAGCAACAAATAAAAGTATTTAGCTCAGAATTGCAGCGGTCAGCTATGCCCATAACTACGGTCTTCTCTCTTTTTAAAACACTTAAATATCACCTGTAAGTAGTATAGTATGTATCGGAACGGGACTATAGTTAACTACTGTTTATTACTCAATCGACATGCAGCCAATCAGAGGCCTCCATTTGGTCACGTGACCGGAAGTGACCTACTTAGGGGATTAGTGGTGCATTCTGGGTAACCCTGCAGCCAATCAGAGGCCACCATTTGGTCACGTGACCGGAAGTGACCTACTTAGGGGATTAGTGGTGCATTCTGGGTAACCTACTGACCTACTTAGGGGACCGGAAGTGACGTCATATGACCTAATTTAGGATCACGTGACCGGAAGTGACCTGATGAGTCACGTGAGCGGAAGTGACGTCACATGACCTAATGGCCGACCGGAAGTGAGTGACCTCATTGAGGATCACGTGACCGGAAGTGACCTGATTGATCACGTGAGCGGAAGAAGAAGTTTTTTGTTTAGGAAGTGAGGGTCTTTAGGATCACGTGACTGGAAGCGACGTCGTCACATGAGTGACGCTTTAAGAGACTGCGCGACTTACTAGTAAAAGAAGACGTATGAAAATAAAAACACAACAATATTTTATTTTATTTTTTTTATTTTTTTTTTTTTCAATCTTGATAAACACTCTATTTTTGAAAAGATGCACACGCTTATTTTTATTTTTTCATATCTCTAAAGGACTCGTTGTCACACCGTCAGAATGCACGCGACGCTTATAATACAAGTAGCGCACGCCGTCTTTCTCTATGGTGTAGGTGACCATTTTGTTTCGCACCACTTTGAAGTTTCTATTTACAGCAATGAGAGTTTTTCGTTGGCGAAGAACATCCAAGAAGTCGTCTGGTTCCTGAGGGTTTTGTTTCTTCTGTACGCCTTTTGCACTCCATTTTTTGGATTTTCTTTCACCGGTGTCGCTGACTCGATCGTAGCAAATGTAAGTCTTAGGGTTGAGACTTAGGATCCCGTCACCTTCCCACTCCGCTTTCATAAGCCCCAAAGTTCTCAGATCGTGAAGGTACCGTCTCTCACAACATCCGCCGGGCGGCGGACACCATTCTCGCACTCTTTCCGTTTTTGTCTTCACGAAAAGCTCTAAGTGATCGTCGCACACCGCTGTCGGAAGCCACTTTCGTTTCTCTCTGAAGTACGTCTCTCTCAGGCGAGGTTTGACTAGGTCATCCAACGTGTCACCGCTGAGAGCCATGTAAAGACTGTCGGTGTCCATTTGACAAAGGGCATAATCGCGCCGATCGACGAATCTATCCAAGAAGTCGTATGTGAACTCTAACATTTTCAACTTCGCGTACTGGTATACCATGAACCCTATTTGAATAGGGAGGTTGTTGTTGACTGTTTTCGGTTGTAGTTTGACTTCAAACAGATCGGAACTCAACTCGGACGCCTTTTTGAAGCGCCACGAATTGGCCAATAGTTCGAACTTCCGACTGTCAGTGTATCTCACCGCCGTGTGTTTTTCTTTGTTGCAGATTGTTTTACCGTACGTAGCGTTTCCCATTAACTTGTAACAGTCTGACAGAATTTTCTCGTTCTCGTTCACGTCGTCACGTCTTCGCGCCGCCGTTACTTCGTCCGCGAAACCGGCAAAGGAGCGTTTAGGTAGGTATTCTACCACCAGCTGCACTTTGGTGACTATCAAACCGTGCTCTAAATACCACTTGAGAAGCGGCGTTCCCAAGAGAATATTTTTTCCGTGGTAACTCCCTATCAGACATCTCTGAGGCGTGTTCAACAGCTTTTCTTCCTGCGCAAAGTCTGACATGTGAGGTCCTATGTCCGATTTTGAAACGGTCGCGTTCTTGAAAACGGGGGTCATTTCTTCGAAGTAGTCTCGTAGGTGAGGCGGCGTAGTGATGTCCACTTGAACTAAACCGAACATTTTCTCCTCTTTCACAGCGGAAAGGATGTCGCTCTCGCTCATCGCGTTTCGAGACACTTTCAAAGCGTCAACCTTCCAGCGTTGTTGGGAGGCCTTGACCCGCTCATCTCGACGCTTCATCTCTCGCCATTCGCACTCCCACACGACGACCAGCTTGTGACCTAGCGCTTTCAAGTAAGCGCTTACTCTGGTCGTTCTGTCGCGTCTCTCCTCTCTCAGTGAAGCGCACTGATATCGGTGCGACGGTATGCACTCGTGAGCGTGGAACCAACACCCGTGAAACTGGAAAACCGTATTAGAGGCCGCGTGAAACCCGTCCACGCGAATTCTCCGACAGCCTACAACCATCTCGCCGCCGTTCAAAGCGTGGCGCAGTTTCACGTCGCGGTCGTGCTCTACGAAGCGTAACCACTCCAAAGCGCTGTGAGAGTTTCTTTGCCTAATTTCGGGCTTGAACTCGGTCTCGGGCCGTCTCACCGCGTAATAGCCCGTGCAGTGCGCTTCGCTCATGCAGCGCAAGTACAGAGAGTTAGCGTCTAGTCCTAGGATGTGTTGGCACGGTCTCGCTTCTTCGCCGTACTTGTGCTCCCTTATCCGCGTGGTGCCCTTTTCGTGAAATCTATGGAAGATGATGGAAGGACCGCCGACTAGATTTTCTTTGATCAGAGCGTGGAGGACGGCGTCGAACTGGGGGAACGTTGTGAACGCGTCTTCTAGGTTTTGGAAGAGGAACCGTAAAGTCAAACCGGCGAGAGAAACTCCGTCTTTCAACATGTCAATGCCGCGATCTTGGAAAAATTTAGCGTGATTTTTCAGAGCTTCTATGAAAGGTTTGACGTCTTTGTTGTTGTAGTGGATCAAGTAGTCTTCCATAGTTTGCATCTTCTCGTCGGACCAAACTTTCTGACATGCGGCGTAGTCGGATTCGGACATTTTGACGCCCGTCAGCTCGCTGTCGAAAGCCGATCTCGGTGGCAGCGTTCTGTTTGCCAGTTTCCTGGTAGACGTCATCCATTCGTAAGGAAAGTGACCTTTCTCTTCGTTCCTGGTGAAAGCTCGCAAATAGGTCGCGTAGTTGTAACCGGGTGCCAAATAGTTGACTACGTCCAAGAAAACCGTGTGCTGTGTGTAAACCGCCAAGTATTGATTGCTTCTCTTTATGACGCTGAATTCTTGGTTTCTTCGGTCTCCGGAGGCGAAGAACGAGTGAAGGCGTATTTTGATCAGGTTCAAGTCGTAACGCCCCGAGTTGAAGCCCACGACTGGAGCTTGCCGGATGTATCTCAGAAGACGCTTCTTCAGTTGAACTAACGGGTGTCTGGTCTGAGCCGCAGCGAAGCCGCCTGGAGAAGGGGTGAACGTCGCCTCCTCCAGCAGGAGAGCTTCACCTATCGCCGCATCTAACTTCGCTAAGGTCGGTCGGTAAAGTTCTAGCACAGCTTCCCCAATGACTTTGGCGTTCTCGTTTATGTGATTTAAAACTCGGTCCAACAAGGGGTCGGAATCTGCGTCGGATTCTCTGACGAAGCAGACGGGCCCCTCCCACCCCGGAAAGTTGGATGCGACGCTAGCCGACAAAGGGACGTGATCCCACAGCAGGGACACGTGTTCCGTCGACGGTTCTTTGCACGGTCTGAAGAAAGCCTCGAAATCGAAGGCGATCTTGTAAGGGTAGATTCCGGAATGTCCGTCGGGGGGAAAAATGGAGAAGTCTGCTAGCGCTTCGAAAATCGTTCTCGAATTTTGGTAGATGCCACCTACGTAGCGCAACTTGACTTGTCGGCAAGAGGAAAGCTGGTTCCTGTGTCTCTTCAGCAAGAACTCGGTGGTGAACGCCGCCTTACACTTGCAACGTTCGTATATGCCCGCGTACGCGTTGAAGTCCGTGACGAGAGAGACGTGCAAACCGCCTTTCGCCGTCAGGTGTAGGTTGACTTTACCTCGGGCGGCCAGAGTTCTGGAAGGCGGTCTGATCAGAGTAACGCGTCTTCTCAACTTCCGCCCCGGCACTTGACGCGACGCGGTGTAAACCGCTATCTGTACGTCAAACAAGTTCTCTAACGCGGGTAAGTCGCGGATGTTCAGACCCGGAAAGGATTCAGGTGTGGCAGCGGGACAGAACTGACGTAACAAATCTGAAGCGCGCTTGCTGGTGTTGTATAAGTGAAAGGAAATGCAGCGGAAGATGCAGAGGTTGTCCTTGTTGGGAAAATCTAACACGCCGCTTCTCTTTCCAACTCGACCGGCCTGAGTGATCCTACCGCCTTTGGGGAATTCCCCCGGTCCCATGTAAACGCAAATGTTCAAATTGGTAGGAAAAAGAACGTGCCACTTAGTGTCAGCGTCGCAAAGTTTCCGTACTTCCTCGCAAGCGACGGTGTTTTCCATCTTTGAGAGGAGCTCTTCCAAAGTTTCTGAATTAGTTATAGTAGGGAGCGGTTGTATGAGAGTTGCGTTGTTCTGGGAGGCGTGAAAGTAGCGCAGTTTGCTCTTGTCTTCTCTGTGTTGTAAGAGTAAGCCTACCGAGAAACCCACTTTGTATCTGAATCTTTGTGTCAAGTGAATGCGACGCATAGTATCTACAGCGTCACTCAACTCGCCGGTTGGTAGCCTGAAGTTTGTTACACTCACGCGAGTCCCGTGCATCCTGACGCCCGTTTGTATCGCAGGCCAATTCGCCGTGAACGTTTCCTCCCCGTTCGGTACAGCACATATGCGCGGAGGGACGGTCACCCCGTCCAGAGATTCGCGTCGACAGGCGATCTTTCGGCAATCGCCTTCGCCGCATAGAGGGCAAAACTTAGGTACTACTCTACAATTTTCTATGTGTCTCTCGTGGTTGTACGGTCTTTTAAACATTTTTAAACACTTTTCGCATACGTACTGTGTCATGTTTTTTTTCACTCAGTTACCAACTACTTAGCCGTCTAACTATCTATCTATCTATCAATCTATCTGTCTATCTATCTATCTATTTATCTTTCTGTCTGCTGTCTGTGTATCCGTCTGTCTGTCTCATACAGCGTACGTCAAAACGCTGTGTGTGTGTGTGTGTGTGCGCGCGTGAGCGTTGAGCGTCTCTCATTCCGAATCTATGCCGAGATATTTCAGAATGATCTCTGTTTTGTCATCCAACTCTTTGAGCGCTCTGGCGGACAGCGTCACTCCCTGCTGTGTGGGTTTTTTGTCAGGACCTTCGTACTTGCGCACGTGGACGAGGTTCTTACCGCTGTAGTAGCTCACAGCTGCGTACACTTCGCCCTCCTCATCCAGCACTGCGAACCAGGGGGTGTGATTAGGTTTTCCTTGCGCGGCCGCTGTGTCGCGTATGCGCACCACTGCGCGAATATCGGCGATGCGTGCTATTAGCTCGCGCAGCGCGTCGGCCGTGAAGTGCACTCGCTTGCTTCTGGTCAGAGACGCCTCTTTCACCTGGCCGTCTTTTGTGTAGCGCGGCCTCCTAGACAGTCTAGCCACGTCCTCCCAGATCTCCAGCGTCAAAGCTCCGTCTAAGCAGAACTCTAACCCGAGAAGACGGGAGAAGGTTTTCTCTGCTTCTTCTCGTCCATCTCGTTCTTTTTCTTGTATTTTTCTCTTCTTACTAGGCCTTGTTGTTCTGGAACTCACCTTAGAACGTTTCACACCCGCAGGATGAGTAACACCATCAGCGTGAGCTGAATCAGCAGCAGAACCGATAGCAGGAGCAGCGTCAGCGCTGGTGGTATCCGAGGCCTCGTTGTTGGAACAGCGCAGCCACACGCCGTCGGTGCTGAGTGTAGCGGTAGAAGATGAAGCGCCGCCGCCCTCGTAAGGTGGCGGTGAGGGCAGTCGCCACGGACCGGACGGGACGCTACTAGTGGAGGAAGTGAGGTCGAAAGGTCGAAGAGGGAAGCCGAAAAACGTACCGCCCACCCCTTTCCCTTCGGGTTGTTCGTACGCCTCGTCATCAGCGTCGTTCTCTGTCTCACCCTGTTGCTCCTCCTCCTCTTCTTCTCGGTTTAGGGGCTGAGTGTCCGAATAGCTGTCACTCTCAGCGCGAGCGGCGTCGAGGGCGTCGGTCGATGTAGTGGTGGAGGAGAGGGGCTGTGCAACGTGCGGCAGGTCATCAAAGTCATCAACAGTAGTGGGGAGGTAAAAACCCGGTTGCCAGTACTGCGCTGTGCCAGGAGCGTTGTCGTCAGTAGTAGTAGCGGTAGCAGCAGGTGCAGCAGAAGCAGCAGCAGCAGCAGCAGCAGCAGCAGCAGCAGACGCAACAGTAGCAGGCGCAGCAGCCTCAGCAGGCGCAGCAGTAGCAGGCGCAGCGGTAGCAGGTGCAGCAGCAGCAGCAGCAGCCGCAGCAGGCGGGGCAGCAGTAGCAGCGGCAGCGCGCTTAGCAGCAACGTGTACCGTCGCGAGTGTAACAACGTCGCTAGCACGACGACTACTACCAGTAGTACTACTACTACTACTACTACTACTACTAGTACTACTACTGCTACTACTACTGCTACTACTACTACTACTGCCGCGAGCGCTCGCTACAGCGGGAGGGTGATAAGACCAAGCGGCTGCGGCGGTAGTCTCATTTTCAGTAACAAGAGGAGGCACTGACGCTAAACGAGCGCTGTTCCGCGTAGTCTTCTTGTTCTTGGACGGCGCTAGGTGTTGTCTTTTGCTCATGGTGGTGACTGTAGAGAGCAGCAAAAGAATGAGTGAGTGAATGGAGGTTTCCAGACCCCTTATATACGCCTTCTCGCTTCTAGAGCTAAGCTACTTACTGACCCTGTTCAGCTGCCGCCGGCTGGCCGGCGGCCATTCACAAAGAGAAACAAAAGACATAAGGCATGACGTTTTCAGCTGGATCCCTTTCCCCCCTTTTGAGAGATCGACTGTCATGAGCTAAGCCGCTTACCACCCTGTTCAGCAATTCAACGCGCATTAGCTGTATAAAGGATTAACCGGTTGCTGCCGTCGACTGACCGGCGGCCATTCACAAAGACATAAGGTATGACGTTTTCAGCTGGATCCCTTTTTTGAGGGATCCACTGTCATGAGCTAAGCCACTTACCACCCTGTTCAGCCATTCAGCGCGCGTTAGCTGTATAAAGGATTAACGGTGATGAGCTTAGAGTGTGTATACAAAAAAAAACTACAGGAGGCGTGTGGCGTGAAGCAGGACCCCCCTAAGACGAACGTGTCTGTCTGTGAGTAGAGGCGTGTGCATGTGGTGAGCGACTTAAGTGTAAGACAAAAAAAAAATCACCACCTCCTGCCGTGGTGAGTAGACCGGGCCGGCCAGGCGGCGGCGGCCGGCTAGTTCAATAGGGAGGGGTGACAGCTGACTAAGGCTGTGCATGAAAAAAATCCGATTTTCACCTGACCTCTGACGTTTGTTACAATGAATGTCAGAGGGAGGGAGACGTCCTCAGGTAGGGGGTAGGAGGTAAGGCTATGGATGAGGAAGAAACACCGTTTTCAGCTGGTCTCCACGGATAGCGATGACACACCCCTCGTCATCTAAGCTCTTAAGGAGCGGAGCGGTTGAAAAAAGCGTCATGCGGACAGGTCGCTACACAGCTGGAGTGCTGTTGGAAATGGGATTAAACTCCCTCTGTATAAAAAGCTCTGATTTCTGTTGGAAAAAAACCATATCGCCTCTGACCACAGTAACGTCTACTACCACCGCCGCCACCACCGCCGCCGCCGCCGCCGCCGCCACCGCCGCCGCCGCCGCCGCCGCCACCGCCGCCAAGACGAGACGAGATGGCTCAAGCTATTCCACTTTCAAGCTCGCCTTCACTGCCTTGTCCACCTGAAAAAAAGTTAATGCGGCTTGACGACGTGAGACGCGCGAGGCAGACCGATGGGGAGAACAGAGAGGTAGGACAGCGGCGGTTAGCCTATAGCGACGCCTTGCTTCGTCAACTAGGTAAAGAGTTGAGCGGCTGTTGGAGAGAGTTGGGCAGTAGCTTAAAAGTTACCGCCGCCCGTATGGATGCTCTAGTAGAGCGCAGTGTCAAGACACCGGAGGAGCTGTGTACGGCGATGTTCCGAGTCTGGTGGGGTGAAACCCCGCATCGTCATAGATGGGGAGAGCTCGGTCGCGTCTTCACCCGCATTAGACACGTGGAACTGTTGGCTCAGTGGATGTCCCTTCTCCACAGACAGGGGTTGGATTTCGAAAACCCCTACTCGCGCGCGATGCATAAGCACTTGGGCACCCTCGGCAGACGTCTAGGTAGCAGGTGGAAAGAGGTGGGGGACCATTTAAAATTGTCGCCTGAGAGGTTAGATAAGATCGCTGAAGAATGCGAATACGGAGGAAGTCCCGCTGAGTGGGCCTTCCGAGTGTTGAAAATGTGGCAAGATGAAGCTGACGGTGCCGGCGGTACACCTTTTGAACTCCTTCGAGTGTTGACTGAGGACATGGGAAAGTTTGACCTCGGCATCGCGATATTACTTGACTTTATCAAGCAAGAAACAACGAGAACGAAGGACATGTGAATTGTTGTGTTTTATTTTCATACGTCTTCTTTATTAGTAAGTAAAAAAAAATATCATAACAATTAAGACGCGCGCCCTCTTAAAGTGTCACTTCCTCCAGTCGCAGCTGATCGCCTCATCGAAGCACGTGATAAACAAAAAAAAACGAAGAGACACGCTTCTTCCTCTCGAGAGGAAGAAGCGTGTCTCTCGATTGAAATCTTTTTCTTTTCTTTTTTTCTTAAAAGAGACAAACGCCCCTTAGAGTGCCCCCCCCCACCCCCCTAGAGTGCCCCCCTCCCCCCTCCCCCCCCTCCCCCCCCCCCACCACTCGCCCCATGCATCCTAAAAGCGCCCCCCTCCCCATGCATCTTAAAAGGGCCCCCCTCCCCTTCCCTCCCCTCCCCTCCCCTCCCCTTCCCTCCCCCCCCTTATACACTCTAAAGAACGCTTCTACCTAGTTCAATAAGTCACTTCCAGTTGCTCGTAAAACAATAAAAAATGAAAAAAAAACAAAAACTTATATCGTAGTGTTTTTTATTAGTTTACCGAAAAAAATAAGAGACTCGCCTCCTTCTCCTCCTCCTCCTCCTCCTCCTCCTCCTCCTCCTCCTCCTCCAAAAAAAAAGATATCACATTTTAAAGCGCGTGACCCCTTAAAGACGCTCATCTCTTCATTAAGTCGCGTGACGTCACTTCTTCTTCTTCTTCTTCTTCTTCCGGTCACGTGATCAATCAGGTCACTTCCGGTCACGTGATCCTCAATCAAGTCACTCACTTCCGGTTGGCCATTAGGTCATGTGACGTCACTTCCGGTCACGTGACTCATCAGGTCACTTCCGGTCACGTGATCCTAAATTAGGTAATATGACGTCACTTCCGGTCCCCTAAGTAGGTCATATGACGTCACTTCCGGTCCATAAGTAGGTCATATGACCTCACTTCCGGTCACGTGACCAAATGGCGGCCTCTGATTGGCTAACTAGGTCACGTGACCTCACCACTAATCCCCTAAGTAGGTCACTTCCGGTCACGTGACCAAATGGAGGCCTCTGATTGGCTGCAGGTCGATTGAGTAATAAACAGTACTTAACTATAGTCCCGTTCCGATACATACTATACTACTCCTGTAGAACCGTGATGTGTATCAAAAACGTGATGTGTAGTAACTAGACAGTTACTACACATCACGGCTGACCATGCAAACGTGATGTGTATCAAATAAACGTGATGTGTAGTAACCATTCAACCGTGATGTGTAGTTGCTAACGTGATGTGTAGTAGCTTGAATTAAGGCACTTCCAACCGTTATCTGTATTAACAAACGTGATGTGTATCAACAATAGGGGAGGGGAGAGGAGGAAAGGAGGGCAGTGTAAGCAATCTCAGCATCTATAATATTAGGGTTTGGTTTAGGGTGTTGTTAAAATAGATTGCAATCTTGGGAAAATATAAAGGGTTTCAAAAGGAGTACTCTTCGAAAAGACTAAAGGGGTGCCTCCACCAAAGACCGTCCATCCGTCCGTCCATCAAATCCGTCCAAAAAAGCATTTTTTTTACCAAAAACTGGACGGATGGACCAAAAGCTCTTCCACCAAGGTCCGTCCGTCCATCCGTCCATCAAATCCGTCCAGTTTTTGGTCAAAAACTGGCCGGATTGATGGACGGAATGGCCGGACGGATTCCGTCCATCAATCCGTCCATCAATCCGTCCATTCCGTCCATCACAGATGACCCAAAATGACCAAAAAAAGGACGGATTCTGTAGAAAAATGGACGGACGGAAATATCAAAATTTTTTGATATTCCCGTCCGTCCATTCTGTCCATCAATCCGTCCATCAATCCGTCCAGTTTGAGGTAAAAAAACTGGACAGATTGATAAAAAATTGGACGGATTGATGGACGGATTGGTCGGACGGATTCCGTCCATCAATCCGTCCACCAATCCGTCCATTTTTAGACCACAAACTGGACGGATTTGATGGACGGATGGACGGACGGACCTTGGTGGAAGTGCTTTAGGTCCATCCGTCCATCAAATCCGTCCAGTTTGTGGTTTAAAACTGCTTTTTTGGACGGATTTTATGGACGGACGGATGGACGGTCTTTGGTGGAGGCACCCCTTTACGAGTGGTGCATGCATCACATAATAGAACAGTTCTTGTAAAACACTTGCTACTTCCTATTCTATTTCCTTTCTTACCCACCACTCATATCCACTATAGATTAATCCATAATCCCATTCAGTTGATACAAAGAAAAACATTAAAATTCCCATTTATAGTGAAAAGAACAAATATAGGATGATATTACCTTCCCCTGTTTATGCCTTTAGAAACACTTACCGGTACTTTGCACTCGAAATTGCCTTATGAGTGGTGGCATCACTCGTAAATATCACTCATAAGTTCTTGTGAATCACTTGCTCTAGTTCCCACTTACGAGTGATCATTAGACTTATGACGAGTATGGTAATAGAATGGTTATAAGTCTGATTTACGAGTGGTGGAGCTAGTGAAACACTTTGAAAAAGATTGATCTATTACAGCCGTTGTGAAACACCTTTCTGGTATTTCTGTCTATACATAGGTTTTCCTTTGATTTATAAAATTCCTTGATACAGATCACGTTGATACAGATCACGTTGTTTTGATACAGATCACGTTGTTTTGATACAGATCACGTTTTGTTGATACAGATCACGTTTGCATAGTCAGCCGTGATGTGTAGTACTACACATCACGGTCCTTGATACACATCACGGTTCTACATCTCCTCTCCTATAGTGCCCCACAAGCACCCTGATTATGATTTCTCAATTTTCTAAACATCATTAAATATTGGCATTTAATAATCTAGAAAGAATGTAGAAAGAAATAGGTCTCGCGTGTGTGAATTTAAACCTCGCCTGCCACCCCCGCTGTCAGGGGGGATGTTTCAAGGGCGAGAGGTCCCGTTAGGATGTAATCCCGGACTCCAAACATAGGTCTCAAATAGTATTGATCAACTCCATGGTAAATATACTGCTGCCATACTATTGACAGCAGGTACTAAGTAAGTAAACAGAAATATAATACTTTGGTAGGGAGAAACTCTTGTGTTCCCTTACCTCTCTGATTAATTCTCATCGATCCGAAACTACTAGTTTGAACTGAACCCAATATTTGATTTTTTGCTACCTAAGTATCTGCTATCTAGACCTTACATAACAACAGTGTTAGTCTGTCTGAATGCAATAAGCTACTAAACATGGGTGACGCGTAGGTGTCACACTAGAGGTAAATAACAACCTCTTTCTCACCCCTGTACCCTGACCACATCTATTCGTGACCCCAGGGTCTAGATCGGTCAACCGCCTCCACACTTCCATATTGTGCACATATTGCAGGGGTTGTGTGATAAATGACCTGGAAAGAATTGCTTCCGGCATGAGGCTGTGTTTCAATCAGAGCCAGAGCCTGGGTGTATAACTGGGTATAGGAACACAACATATAAATTTGATCAGGTTCCTAACTGAATTATGGTAATATTGATGAATCTGAATATTGATGAGTGTGATATTTTACAGGGTATGCCACATAGAGGTATTTACATGTACTGAATATATGAATATTCATTCACCACTGAATATTAAAAACTCAATGCAGTTTGCATGCAAATCCTGCGAAACAAAGGTATAATTCCATTATATCGCTAAAAGTTGCCACAACAGTTTTCTCACATTTACCATTATGATTCAAACAATGGAAAACAAGTGCCATTACCCTGTTCCTTAGTTGTTATTAGATTTCCTTATATAACAGGCTTCTGTGGGTAGTTTCACAAGGGGAAAATAGATACAATTCATTCTATATGGTTTCTAAGACCAACTTAATATCACCCAATGTTAATCTTATCTTGGTGTTTCACAAGTTTCATTTGAATCTATCTATGGTCATATACTTGGATACGATTGAAGATAATATTGCAGCTTGTGAAACACCAACTTAAGATTAACATTTTGTAAAAGTAAGTCAACCTTGATAACCATGTGGCATTAATCTTAAATACACTCCCCTTGTATGATGATCACATAGGATCAACATAAGTGTTGTTTAAATGTGTATAACCAGTTTATTTTCATTCTGAATAAACAGATATTTGCAGGGATTCTTGTGTGTAGTATGACACATATATTGCATTAAAAAAACGTGAAAAAATTTGTAAGGAAAAAATTAGCGGGCATGGTATGAGCTCCACGGTAATATTCATTGCGAAACACTTATACATTAGTTGTATCTAGATTGTAGGCCGAACACCCTGACTTAATATCTTGGTTGTAGACCTTTGTGAAACACATTTCATAAACAGTATACAATGGATACAACCAAATGTTGGTGTTAGTGTTTATATACAATTAACACCTCCTATAGAAACACTTATTCTACAATTAATTGTATGTCCCCCTTGTGAAACACCCCACAGTGGGGTGTTTCACAAGGAGAAAATAGATACAATTAATTTTACATATTTTCTAATACCAACTTAATATCACCCAATGTTAATTTTATCTTGGTGTTTCACAAGTTTCAATTGTATCTATGGTCATATACTTAGATACAATTGAAGATAATAATGCGGCTTGTGAAACACCAACATAAGACTAACATTTGGTAAAAGTAAGTCAACCTTAATAACCATGTAGCATTAATCTTAAATACGCTCCCCTTGTATGATTATCACAGAGGATCAATATAAGTGTTGTTTAAATGTGTATAACCAGTTTATTTTCATCCTGAATAAACAGATATTTGCAGGGATTCTTGTGTGTAGTATGACATATGTACTGCATGAAAAGAACTTGGAAAAATATGTAAGGAAAATATTAGCGAGCATGGTATGAGCTCCACGGTAATATGCATTGTGAAACACTTATACATTAGTTGTATCTAAATTGTAGGCCAAAGACCCTGACTCAACATCTTGGTTGTAGACCTTTGTGAAACACTTTTTATAAGCAGTATATAATTGATACAACCAAATGTCGGTCTTAGTGGTTATATACAATTAAAACCTCCTATAGAAACACTTATTCTGCAATTGATTGTATGTCCCCCTTGTGAAACACCCCACTGAACACACTGCGAGAAATTATCCTAGTTGTTTTAGTCTCATGGACCAATGAAGCTTGGGTGAGTAGCATGCTGGCACTTCATTGGTGCATAATGCTGAGCTTTGACACATGCTGGCAGCTCTTGTGAGGGCTGCAGTCATGTATCTTGATCACAAAAAGGCACCGGATAGTTCGTTAAAGTAATACAATCCCTTGGATTAAAGGTTTATGGCTAATTGCATTACTACCGAGGAGGTAGTCATGAATGCATGATTCAGAATAGTGTAAATACATACTTGGTAAAGATACGATATACATGATGTAACTTTGTCAATTGTGAAATAATAAAAAGATTGATACAGTATATATAGTCTTTTAATGAACAGGAAAACCTACATTTTTCATAGCACGTCGTCCAGGTTAGGAATTATGTAAGCGCACAGTAATGACGTTATCAGAATGATTGCCATTGAGGTTCCAGCCATGTCTTTATCTTTAGAGCCATACATTAATTACCAGAGAGGATGGTACTTAGGCCCAAAAAAGGTTTGTTTCAGGTAACATGGATAGAAAGTCAAGGTTCGGTATGTCGGATTTCAATTTCTTTTTTTTACATGAAAGTTCCAGCCATCCTCTCCAAGAAGGTATAGAAATGTGAGAATGTATAAAAAGATTAATTAGAAAAATGTGTAAAATATATGAAAAGAAATATGAAAAATATCAAATTTTTTACATGAATTGCATAAATTGCATGAAAAAACGAGTCGTTAAGGGACCTGAAACATACCTTTTTTCCTTTTTTCTTTTTTAGCTTTACACAGACACAGGGACCTCCTGCTCCCAGCAGTTTCTAACCATTTCAGGGCAGCAAGGCCAATTTGCTTAATCCTGTGTTGTCATGTTGCATGAATGCAGCCTCTGCCAGTCTCACCCTGTTGTTAACAAAATGGACAACTCCCTAAGTGCTGTATCTTACTGCAGGTGGTCTGCTCATCCATTGACCGTCTGGTAATCATCCATCATAGTTTACTGCAGTAATCGGATGAGCATCCATCCGTCAAATGGCTGTCAGTTTAATATGCCCTTCATCTGGCACCAACTCTCCTTCTAGTTTGTCTGTCTGTCTCTTTCTCCTCCATCTCTCTCTTTACTATGTACTGCATCTACATTATTTTCTGTCTAGATTGATCAAGGGACTGCCAGTTCCCATGGGCAGGATATAGAGTGGGATGCATACCAAATTCCTAAGACCAAAGAGCCTACAACGTCATAACAGAGGGATGAGCTATCCTGTATAATCTGATTAGTTTGTCATCATTCCTGCCATACTCAGGGTTTATCATTGTGTCCAATAGGCACTGTCCTGTGCAGTTTACATGTAAATGTCACTCCAGGCATCCAGGAGGGAGGAGGCCTATATGGTATCAAAAATACTTAGATCTCACTTGTATACAGCTTTTATCAGCTTACTATTGGTGATGCTGTGTGAGAGTGACATATCCTAAAAACTGGCCTTTCTACTCATCATTTCCCCTGCCATACATCATTCTTATATCAAATAATAACGTTGGCAATGACATTCGTTAAAATGTGTGTCTGTTTTTCCTCGTAGTGTCCTTTAGTCAGAGTGCCGCTAAAAAAATTACATTTTACATAGCTGATTTGGCTGTAAAAGTGGTTGGCGGCAGAGGAAGGGGTTGGATGAGGGGAGGATGGAGTTATATCTCTCCTTCAAGACCTCAAGGAAAGAGACAGATCCTGTGAGATATTGTGTAAATACTTCTATTTATTTTTTGGAAATACAAGATCTCCTATGCTTAAGCACTGGAAGGCCGTATTCAATGGTGCCGTTGAATACAATGTGTCTGTATTTAATGGGCTAAAAAAAGGTTGTTTTTCTTTCATTAAATGACTTCAAATAAAAAAATAAACACAAATGCCAACTACATTGATACCGCTCTGATGTATTTCACTGGTGGGGGCTGGGGCGCATCCCACTCAGCCTGCGGCTTCGTGGGATACTGCCCCAGCCCCCACTCGTGAAATACAACAGAGACGGTATCAATGGGCGTTGGCATTTGTCTATATATTACTGCTTATTATGGTGACCGTTTGTAGGAACTTGTGTGAGAGGCTACATGTAGGCATGTTTTACTAATGTTCCCCCATAAAAATTCCCCATGCACAGCCCTAACGAGTTGTAGGAGGCGGGGGGGGGGGCTTTCCCTTACCGTAGTACATGGGTTGTTATAAATATGAAGCTAGTATTTTGTGGTGAATACGGCACTCCCATTAATTAACCAAGGAAGGCCGTATTTAACACCCCCCATAAAATAACCCTCGTTCGTATTTCACGGCCTGTCAAATCATCAAAAATTGTTGATTTACCAACTACAAATTATATTTTTCACAGTAATTAAGTGGAATTTTAACATTTATTATTAACAATGACATGAAATAAACACAAAGGAGCACTCGTGGAGTTCCCAACTCCCAGTGAGGAACTCTACTCGTGCACCTTTGCCTATGTATTACCTAGTATAACTAGCCATCCACCCTAACCACTGTGTATATCAAGCAGGGCATCTGAAGGGCAAGATATGCCATGGCCGGTGAGTCTGGTGAGTCATGAAGAGGTGGGCAGTGCCTATCTCGTATATGGGAGCTGTTTAAAAGATTACTCTGTAGTAGATGGCGCGACAAGCACCCTTAGTACAACCAGAGCGCTATTTGTAGATAAGCGATTGCATTTATACAGCAAATTACCTTTGCTATCTGGTCATTGAGCTACTCTAACGACCCAGGACCTGCTGCTTGTGTTGGTCAAGCTCCGGCCGTCTCCCACAGATAAGGTCCAGAGGGTGGCTCTGCTTGATTACAGCTTGGAATCGTTTTTCTTTAACATGTGTTTGTATTGGGTATTATAATTGGTAAGAGACCAAAGATTACCTTGCCCTTCTGCCATCGGTACCCCTAGTATTACATAGGTTTATTGAGCTGTAACAGGTCATTATAAGTACCTTTATCGTTAATGTTGTGGTTAATAATATCACGTGCTAAAACATTCAATAGGTTTTCTGTAACCAGTTTATCCAACTCTATATGTATACGAACAACATTTACCAAGTGTACCAATGTTAACCCTGGTAACAAATAACGAGAATTTCCCGTGATTATTTGGGGATTCTGTGAGCAAAAATTCACGTGAAAATCCCGTGATTTAAACTGGTGATTTACCATGTGATATCCTGTCAAATCACGGGATTTACCCCAGTCAATAAGTAGGTCAAATTCATTTGTTGTTGACCACAGGGCACACATTGTGTGTGTATTATGCGGTGCCAAATGTCACCTTAGCATATAAAACATATAATGTACTTAACCTTTTCTTTGAATTGTAAATATATATATTTACCTGCTAGATGATATTCTATATACAATATATTCAAAGAAATGGCCCCATGTGCATGTCAAATACATTGTGATATTTGTGTCAGACATTGCATCAGGTAACATAATAATATAGGCCTAAGATAAATGGTAAACATAAACTCATTTCATACAGTGTTAATGAGTGTTATATGGACATGGTTATACAGGCTGTTTACATGGAGTCATTCTATTAAGTACATGTTTGCATTGATTCAAGGTCTTAAACTGGATTATCATTCCCATAAAAGACAGTGTGTTATTAATAACACATTTCTCCTTTGCAATGTTACATTACATTAACATGGGTCAACTTTGTCTGTTACATTAACATAGGGCCAATTATGAATTCATAATATTTATAAGTTGACATTTCGCTCTCCATAAATCCTATATATTATAGGACATCAACTTCGGAGTCCAACAGATGGCATGTCCGACCTGCTAATTATAACCTGTTACCCATGCCTATATGGAGGGCAGGGGGTGGCGGTTTGCCTAGGACATCTAGTCTGACAGTATCATTTATAAACTTTGGAACTGGTCATTTCTATTTTGCTGGGGGTGGGGGTGTGGGAATAGGCACAGGTTGCCAGCAACAATTGCTATATGTATTTCAGGCCCAGCTAAGGAAGCCATTGGCTGGGAGAGAGAATGTGAAGAATATAATTTTCACTTATAACCTCCGGGTAGACATTAGGCATTAATAGTGTGATAGAAGTGATAGGCATGCTAGATGCAATAGTCACAATTCACCTTTTTACTAGCTGTTTACACGCTTATCAATTGGCATATTTTGTTATGATAAAGACAAAAATACAGTCAAAATAAATTATGTAATATAGATTAAGCAAGTGAGAACACTATAAACAAAAGACGATATACAATGTTTTAGACGTTTTTCTGGGGCTCCTTATTATGACCAAACATTGTATATATGGTTAAAGACGTTACTTTGAGGTAAAATAATAGAATTGTTTTAGCTGGGAAGTATCTATATAAGCCCCACCCCACCCCCATAAATGATGAATGATCACTCCCAAAAACATTATAGTACGACTCAAGTGTGGCCACGATACCTCTCCTGCAGTTTAGAGCTCAGTCCCAGTTGGCTTTCAGTGCATGTGCATGCCAGTCAGAACGTCTGTTTGTGTGACAAGAACCCTAATGACATGTAAGTATATTTCCCTATCTATTTTCTCCCATAAAAGATATGTACATGCAATATTGACAAAGACAAGCCCAAATATTAAAGTAACCTATATTAGATATTGAACCTTGTGATTCAGAAACTTCTCATTGCATCTAATATCAGTCTCTCCCTTGGGGCGTTAAGTACATTTCCTACATACCAGAGCATTACATGTTTTGCTACAACTGGCATATATGTGTATCAATTATTTCCTCACAGTAGGATGCATTAGTGTATGGCGGGTCTATACATGTTATGGATGTATAGCATATGTATTTTTTCTTAATGAATTTCGTTGCACAAATTGAATGTACTTTTCCCATTGCTAATTCGAAGGCATTATACAATTGCTAGCTCCCAAACAAGGTCACCCCTCTCACCCTTCCTGCGCCTGCCACTGACTTCACACAGCAGCAGACATTATGGACCATTGAGCAAGCCAACCATGAGTACGGTGTGACCATAGGTCGATTGTTTCTATTTATATGAGAGGTGTGGTGGACAAACAAACTATTGGAGTATGAACGTGGTAGGATTTGGTAGGGGAACTCTTATCCCACCAGTTACATATAAATATATGTACCATGAGGTACAAATGATCACATACATTTAATATAATATATCATATAGTGAAAGTTGTGGATCACTATAACCCAGCTGGGGACAATTAGAAATAGAGTTTAACGTAATGACCCTGGTATGTGGCTCTCACTGTGAGACTGCCTGACTACGTATAGGCTGTGTTTGCACACACTGTCACGTTTCAAAACCCAATATGTAACCTTCCCAATAGGGATCAACGTGTTACTACCTCTACTTTTACTGTTAAATAGCCTATCATCTAAAGCTAACGGTCTGAGTTGTCCTATTAATTGCGCCATTCACTTACTTTCTAAGGTTATGCGCATGTGATAGGCATAATTATTCCTATTTTGTGATATTTATCATAAATCCCTCACATGATTAATGAACAAGGCATTTAAAAAGAAAACATTGATGCATATATGACTTACTGTCACGAAATCAGCACAGGTTCAAACTATATGACTAGAATGCAATGTAAGGTCATGAAGAGAAGCCAGTATTTCCCCGAAAATATATATTTTCTGGAGGCCCTAACTCAGCCTGAGACTACAGATATAAAAGGAAAACAATGCAACACAGGTGAAGCTTTGTTAGTAACTATGACGTGATGAAGAAAAAAATCCACATTTATATCCAAGTACACTATCCATATGCAATTCTGTGTTGTCATGGTCATATATGTCAGCAGGTCATACATCTTAAACCTGTATCGATTAGGTGAGAGTTAGCCATATATCACAATGATTAAATGATCAACAGTCTAGTTGATATACCTTTGGAGCTATTATATCCTGGATTTAATGCACCTCCTACTCATGATTAGGGCTGCCTGGGTGGTTAGGAGTGGTCATTAATTGATAATGAGGGGGGGGGGGGGAGGGGGGAGGTGAATTTTACATTAAGGACTAACTCTAAACTATAGATAGGAAACCAATTAGTGCCAATGTTGAGCAATGTCATTACCAGTACAATAAATATGTTTGTGAAAAATATCAAACCATGTGTATTACATGAGTGATTTTTTACGCCCTCCCCTCAGGAGAGGTCAAAATCCTTTACAGCCCCCACCCCCCCCCCCTGTAATTAATAAATGCCTTATGTAGCTGTCAGCACGCTGCAGTGACCACTGTGTCCCCTGAGTGTGAATCCCATGGACCTGATAGGTGATCTTCCTGCAAGGGGTTAAGATATAGGGAATCTCCCAACTTCCAATGGCTCTCAAGCATTTACTCCTACATGTATTATGTTGGATATATTAGGTTACTACAACATCTTATGATTAGAACCAAACGACACCTGATACCTCCCCTATAGCACTGTTGATACAATGTCCCTGTTAAATGTTTCTAGGTACTTGTAGGCAGGCCAATGGATGCAAAAACAAGACGACTTTGGAAATAGCTGCATATTGTCCATCTCGAATTCAGTTAATGGGTATGTGTTCAAATTATAATGATGAGGTCGTGGTTTGATATATTTCACAAACATAATTATTGTAATGACATTGCTCAACATTAGCACTAATTGGTTTCCTATCTATAGTTTAGAGTTAGTCCTTAATGTAAAAACTCAGAAGAAACTACTTTCCTTTAAGTATGCAAGTCAAAATACTACTTAATGTTATGATGCTCGTATGTTGCAAAATCATCAAATATGATGATCAGGGACCCATGCTAGATCCAATATGGTTAAAACGGTCTTTATATCATAGAAACATTTGTCCAAAAGTCATATAAGTTTGCAGGGTCTCTTAATAGCCTTCACCTATTATTGTGACGTGTTATATATAACCTGTTATATATATAGATATTCTATTCCAAAAATGATAACAAAATGTGTATTACATGAGTTCACATGTATAAGAGTTTGCTTTTGGAAAAAAGTGTAGATATATTTAAATCAATTATCTTTGTTCATATTTACAGGTTGTGGCAGTTGGAAAGGATAACCTCGTGACAATGACATCAATAAGACTGGCGGTGAACATGTTGACCATTAGGAAATGATATCTTCAGCATTAGTTTAGCCTCTATATATCATTTGCCACAGCACTGCATAATATGATACCACATTAATTAGTAAAAGGGTATGGTGGAGGTAATCTGTAGGGTTTACAAATAGTGTGTGATGCGAACATTACTTGGGCTATCTGAAATAAGGAATAAATTTAAACCATTCAGGCTACAGTAAACTCCCTGTAATATGGCCACCCTGACAAATATAGAAAAGGGTGGCTGTATTAATGGGATGGGTACACCCTTTTATCTTTTTATCGAATTTGCGAGTCCCATTGATGTAACCAAGGACACAGTATTTCACCCCCCCCCCCCCATGAAATAACACTCACCAGTATTTCATGGCCTGTGATTTTGAAAAAAATAGGCGGTTTGTTTACATTTGTATGGTGCAGAAAATAATTTTTAGTCCCTCCCCCTACTGTAATCTTGGTAATTTGAGCTGAAAAAGGAGCACTCGTTTTAGTCTGATGACTTATTGATAACTAGGCTTGAAGTCTTATGAAAAATGTGTTCAAGCACTATTGATTCAAGCGCAATATCATAAACAATCTAGTGTCAGTAGATTGGAAATTTAGGGTTTTTGTAGATTCCTTTTGTTCTAAAACGATTATCTAAAGTTTCCGTAAAAGATATGTAGGCTAGGCCCTGAAATGCTATAGGCCTACCCAGTGGGTGACTAGAAATCAACTTTGTATTACATCTGATCTGGAGAAGTTAATCATAAACCAGAGACCACAACCTGATTAGATAAAGGGGTCTGGATTGGGGGGGGGGTCCCAATTCCCCCCGTCAATTCCAAGAAATAGCCATGCCGCCCTGTTGATTTTAAGAAATGTCCATGTCCAATTTCACTATCTCTTATATTCCTCATGTTGCATGTCACTAAGCCCAAAAATGCCCTTGTCAACTTGACAAATTTAGTGGTCCACCTTGATTAGATATGTTATAAGCGAAAATACTATTACTTCCAATAAAATTTGAAAATTATTTATAATGTGTTTGTTGTCCTTTTATGAATTATGTGCCATTCATACTAGTAAATGACAGGATAAACCTATCATAAAGTACATTGTTTAACTGTAGAACCAGGTATAGAGCTATGCAATATCAGGGCCAGGTACATAGGCCTATTAATGAATATGGTATAATGCCAGAGTATTTATGGGCAGGGTATTATGGCGAATTGTCTGCTCATGTCCTAGAGGAACAGTGCATTCATCTCGTATAAATCTAGTAATTTCTATGTTATATATCGGGATTTTATGGTTAAATTCCGTGAAAATCCCGTGATATCCCTTGATAATGCTGTCATTTCACGGGATTCTCAGAATCCCGTGATTTAACGGGAATATTTGCTCACAGAATCCCGTGATATCACGGGAATAAAACCCGGGTTAATCCCGGGTCTGACCCCAGTTCAACCCGTGTTATTCAGGGGGAATTCACGGGAATTTGTTTCCAGGGAAGTCTACGGTATAAGTAGTATTGTTTGTATCGGAACTTCCGGTCAAATGAGGGGGTCACTTCCGGTCAAATGGAGGCCTCTGATTGGCTGGTAGACCGGAAGTGACCCATTTGTATTTCCCGCCAAAATGGTGGCCTCTGATTGGCTGATTTTGAATTTCCCGCCAAAAGGGAGCTCTCTGATTGGCTGCATGTCCAATGAGTAATAAACAGTACTTAAGCATAGTCCCGTTCCGATACAAACAATACTACTGGTAAAGTATCGGGTTTATATTACCAAATTTAAGTCATTAAGGACGTACCATGTCATAATACATACGGTTATATCCAGGTCCATAAATACCGACCACTAATATCTAATGTCTCTAGTGGTGATGGTCATGTACCACTCTTTCTACCATATTGATTAACTATACTAACTACTCAGGGCAACACTGAGAGGATAAACATTGTGTACTGCTTGAAGGCAGTCCTGACGAGGCTGCTTCCATGCATCATGATGGCAAAGGGCATCTTACATCAGATCGGTATGTGCTCTGCGATTCTTAATCAGTCAGTAATATCCTTCTCTATAACCCCTATCAAAGGATGCTGCCCGGACCAGTGGGGAATCGGCCTCATGGAGGGCTCTCTAACGGTCACGGACTATAGCTGATACCGGCTGTAGCTCTTTAATGACTGCATAACGCTTTAATTATGGAGTTGATACACCCCTGGCTAGCAGCTCACTAGGAAGGTGCCTCTACATCGGTAAAAATCGACACGGGCGACACAGCGACACGGCCCTTTTAGGCACATTTAAAAATCGACGGACCCAGGACAATTAGGGATAAAAATCGACCCATAGGGATTTTTCTCTATTTTCTTATATACCTAAAAATCGATACAATGACACAGTCCTTCTGCTAAAAATCGACATGGCGACATGGCCAAAATTATGGATATGTGTAGAGGCACAGGAAGGGTTGATATGCTCCCGAAATGTCAGCATGATACTTGAATGCAGTTTTACACATCATTCATGCATGGATCATGACAGCAAATGGCACATACTAAAATATTATCTGTACGCTCCCTTCAAGCGTCAAGACAGCCAATGAAACTCGATGGGGGTGAGTATCTCTCCCAGCTCCACTCTGACTGCTGCTATAGGGATACCAACATTTTGGGTTGATGTGACAAACTGCTTTATGCCCAATTACAGTGAATTGGTGCATCATGGAGATACTCGTTTTGTAAAGGTTGAATATAAGCTGTCCTCACAGGATTAACTATGATGTCTCAGTGGTCTGAATAATTGACTCCCATATGTTTAGTGCTTGACAATTGATGTAACAAGTGTTGTCGTCTAGAGGAGTGGTTGACATTCAGTGAGTGGTTACTACACACAGAAAAGTAAAAGATTCCCCACGACTCTGACAGCCATAGTCGCAGTTTGTCTCCCACGTGACACCTGTAAAGGAGAGTCAATGAGTTTGACTCTCCGTTCCTGAAGAGTCATCAGCAGTTGACCCATCAAAAGAGGGGAGTCAAAATGGAATACATGAGTGCATGCAGCTCAGGTGGATTGTGTATTTATAAAAGGGTAGAGCGGGGGCAACAGGTGTATATAATAAGTGGGCAAGCCAGGTGAGGCTTGTGAGGGAAGTGAGTAGGTGAGGTCATTGCCCAAGACAGGTCAATAACAAGACATCTTGTAATGTCTACCCCTTCCCCCTGTGTGAAAGGGCTAAGTTATATCTGCTTCACACTACATTCTACAGACCATTGGCCATATACATTCTAGATGCCAATATCAGATTTATATGAAGTAGTAAGCAGTGCCACACATTATATCTCACACAGTTAACTAGAGGTGCCCAGCCTTATGTTTATTTCCCATACCCATAAATATGGTGACTAAGCTCTATACTATTGATATTCTTGGAATGTATTGTACAGTTTGTCATCATATTTGATTCAGGTAAGTTAACTGGAAAGCTTATCCATTGACATCCCTTAACCACACTATTTAGACATAGTAGACCTATCTATAAAGGAACAAAAACTGTGTGGCATGTAAGAATTATCAAAAATATAGATAGTGGCTCTGCCTTGTGGTTGTCACTGATACCAAATGAGAGTTGGTTGCCCCACCAGGTGGTTTCATATGCAACTACTATCAGAGTCAACAACTTTTTTATTTGACTCTTCATGAAGGGTCAAACTACAAATGACTCTGCTGTGGGCAGAGTCAACTGCGCTTGACTCTGCACTGATAGAGTCAAAAGGGAGAGTCAATTTGTACCAGAATCAAGGGGTATGACTGGAGTAGCTGTGACCCCTCTACAAGAGTCATCATGACTCTGCTACCAGACTGAACTAGAGTTGACTATGGTAAAAGAGTCATGGTGACGCCTTTACTTCTCTATGTGTAGAGGAAAGTGGCTCCTAGATGAATTATTTTATGGGAGGAACATCAGTGACTATGTTATTCAGTATTCAGTGCCAGGTGGCCAGGTACCCCTTGTATATGGACACACTGTGTAGGTGTCTGCGCATATAGCTGAAATCTATCAGAATGAGACAATATTAGGGGACTGAATGCATAATTATATATGCTTACCAAGTCATATCAAATGGTTAGGCAATTTCGAGCAAAATTGAGGGCTTTATATGACTTTGGCTATTTGATATACTTGTAACAAATGATATTTGCTACTTTTATCACAAGTTAGAACGTTGAAATTATTTACCAATTAATCATTATCTAGAATGATATAGATCTCATCACGTTGCGTAAAATAACCAAGAGCATAGAATATAACCATACTACATCCTGATTCTAGTAATTTTAGACTTTACTTTTTAGCTTCAAATGTAAGATTGTGATCGATTTCGCATTATTCTCTAACTTGAAAAGCCCAAAACCCTAAAATTATGCATGGGATTCCCTATTAAAATTACTTTTATAAGTTTCTAAGAGAGTTTAACTGCCTGTAGAAAAAGAAATAGAGACAACAGTCTCCGTGCCTCGGGCAGTACCAAACGAAGCCGTGGCCAAAGTACCGCTCATGAAGAAACAGTGCTCTTGGTCATTTAACCTCGTAGCTTGAAATCCCGTTCATTAACCTGTAAAAAGGCGACATAAGTTCACATGCTGCGAGGATGCACCAAACCAGTGCCAGAGAATGCCTCCCCAGCACTGCATTGGTGCTTCATGCTAACCCTTTGCTCAACTCTAATCGAAACGTTGTGATTTTAACCTTGTAATACTTTTAAAGAAATGAAATGACTTCTGATGTTGTTGTAGTATTCAAATGTCTTCTTAAAATGACTTCTGGCAGTAGGGAGTTCCATTGGAAATGAATGAATTATCATACATAATATTTAAAGGGTGGTACTGATATAGAAGACATGTACTAACCCGAAGTAAAAAACAGAATGATGATATATTGCAAAGTAAATGCATGAAAGCCATTTGAAGTTCAAAAAGTTTCTATACGTTTACCCCTGATGCTCTATTATAACCTGCAGACCAGCGGCACCAGTAGTTAGGCTATGGTGAGTGCCTGCACAGGCTGTAGTACAGGGGGTAATCACCCTGTGTACAGTCAATGAGCCTGCTAGGTGGAAATCCCTGATGTTTAAATTCCAATATATAAGTTACTGAATGGAATATACACCTGGTAGTTCTACCATATTAGAATTTGATTCAGTGTCTTTTGGAGGATATATTTTGGGGTATTACCCTTCAATGGATTAATTGTTTTAAACTAACAATCACTATGCTTAATTTCCGGGAGAGATGGTAATAAATAGGTCAAATGTTATGCATGCATGCTACCGTGCTAATATGTATAGGCTATAAATGGGTAGAACACCTGTTTTCATTTTATTGCTCTGTCTCAGTCTTATGGCACAATTTAACTCTATTTTAGCCATAATTCATGAATTAAAACTATTTTCAAAACAGGTGTTCGATTTAAATGTACCCCTGAGTGGTTAGACATAGGTAAGGGCCGTGGTGTACCAATACCTACAGTGGTAGCGGCAGGGACACGCTCTGGCCACTGTGTGGGACTCCCTACTTCTGGTATTGTAGATGTGTTTACTTGTATACAATCTATCAATCATTTCATTTGCCGTTTACTACACGTTTTATAGCATTGTGCCCGGAGTGGGATGGATATAGACAGGGACAGGTTTGGCATATGCATGACCTGCTCAATAGCACCTACACTGGCCTCCTCCAGTCCGCTCAGTCGCACCAAGAGGAAGAAGGTCATAAGGAGAATCCCTATAGAAGAAATGGAGTGGTTATATTCTAAAACCAGAGGGGACAGGGTCTTTTATAAATTTATCTATAATTATTTTTTATTATAATTTCTTTTGGGATCAGCAATTTTCAAAAAGCCCCGTTCTACAGAGCCGAACACCTCCCCAACTTGTCTGCCCATACCTCCCTACACGTGCAGGTTCCCCGTTTCCCTGAGGGAACACACTGATAATAATGGACCTGGAAATGTTAGTCACTACGGACTACATTTCTATAGTCGCGTGAACGTAGCAAAAAGGTCTATACTTAGTTAGTCACCTATGTCTAATGTAAGTTAGTCATATAGTCAACGTATAGTCAAGCATTAACTCGGCTAATTTGGGATATATAGTCAAGTGACTATGAATTTAATGCTTTCATGCTCTAAATTAGTCACTCTGACTAATAGATATAGTCAATCATGAGACGGCAGGACAATATGCCTGGCATCTACCCCCAAGACATCTACCACAGGGCCTACTATCTACCCCTATGACATCTACTCCAGGACATCTACCCCGTAGGACTTTTACCCCCTGTAGGACTTTTACCCCTATGGGCATCTACCCCTTGGAATATTACCCCCTAGAACTTCTACCCCTTAGGACATCCACTGCCTTGGACACTTACCCCCAGACATCTACCCCCTAGACATCTACCCCCTTGGACATCTACCCCCTTTACCCTCTAGGACTTCTACTCCTAGGAACATCAACCACCTCTACTTACCCACATGGCTGAGTCATATCATGTGGAGGGGGTAGATTTCTCCAGGGGCATCAGACATCTACCCACTAGGAATCTACCCCTTTGACATCTACCCCCTAGGATTTTGTCTCCTTGGAAATCTATTCCCTAGACTTTTGCCCCTTAGGACTCTACCCCGCAGGACATCCATCCCCTTGGACGCCTTCCCCATAACATCTACCCCTGGACATCTACCCCTAGGACATCTACCCCACAGGACTTTCATCCCCCTGGAATCTATTCCCTGTAGTTTTACCCCTTATAACTTTTACCTCCAGAGGATAAAGGGGTAGATATCCCAGGGGGTAGATGTCCTAGGGGGTAGATGTCTGGGGGTAGGTGTCCAAGCAGGTGGATGTCCTAGGGGGTAGAGTCCTAAGGGGGTAAACATCCAGGGAATAGGTGCCCAAGGGGATAAAAGTCCTGGGATAGATGCCCTAGGGGGTAGATTCCCAGGGGGTAGATGTCCAGGGATAGATGTCGGATGTCCCTGGAGAAATCAACCCCCTCCACATGATGTGATTCATTTTGGCAGGGATATAAAGTACAGGGATTCGCAAGTAGACCTGCTGGCTCTCCATCAGTGACATGGCTGACAGTAGTGCCACCTCCAAGGGGTGGCAAAAAAACGAACTACATGTGATAGGTGACCTATGTGGGAGAGTTTTTCTTTGCCACTTAGAATTATCATATTGAAATAATTTAAAGATGGTTGGAAAGCCCTGATTTCATACTTTGGAACTGAAAGGGTTTCTATTTGATATCAGATAGGGAACAATTGTTTTGAGGGGTGGGAATTTCAGCAATTTTTTGGAAAATTCCAAAATTTGGGGGCCCTTTTCCCAAACACCCTCTTTTAATATTTTAATAAAATATGGCCAGTTAAAAACTACACATCAAGGGCTTTCTGGCACTTTTTGAATCAAAGTGATCTGATAATTTGAAGTAGGACAAAATAATTTTCTCCAGTTGGTCATTTTCAGAGAAAATGTCCGGTTTGAAGGGTGATAGCCTGGTCGGTGACCCATACGGGACAGTTTTTCTTTGCCACTTAGAATTTTCATATCGCAATCATTCGAAGATGGTTGGAAAGCCCTGATTTCATACTTTGGAACCGAGACGGTTTCTATTTGATATCGGATAGGGAACAATTTTTTGGGGGGGTGGGAATTTCGGCAATTTTTTGGAAAAATTCCAAAATTTTGGGGCCCTTTTCCAAAAACACCCCTTTGCAATATTGGAATAAAACATGGTCAGTTAAAAACTACACATCAAGGGCTTTCTATCACTTTTTGAATCAAAGTGATCTGATAATGCTAAGTAGGACAAAGTAATTTTCTACAGTTGGTCATTTTCAGAGAAAATGTCCGGTTTGAAGGGTGACGGCCTGGTCGGTGACCCATACGGGACAGTTTTTCTTTGCAACTCAGAATTTTCATATCGCAATCATTCGAAGATGGTTGGAAAGCCCTGATTTCATACTTTGGAACCGAGACGGTTTCTATTTGATATCAGATAGGGAACAAATTTTTGGGGGGGTGGTAATTTCGGTAATTTTTGGAAAAGTTCCAAAATTTTGGGGCCATTTTCCCAAAACATCCCCTTTTAATATTTTAATAACACATGGTCAGTTAAAGGCTACACATCAAGGGCTTTCTAACATCTTTTGAATCAAAGTGATCTGATAATTCTAAGTAGGATGAATTAATTTTCTCCAGTTGGTCATTTAGAGTGTAATTTGCATCACTGCCATTAGTTCATAATCTTCTCACCAGGTGACCTATGGCAGAGAGATTAGACTGCTATGCTATGGTGATTCTCATCCATTGTACTATACCCCATGATTATGGGCATTTGGACGGTTGATGTCCCCAGGGATAGAAGTCCTAGAGGATAAAGGGGGTAGATGTCCAAGGGGATTGATAACCTAGGGGGTAGAAGTTGTAAGGGAGTAAAAGTCCAGGGGATAGATGTCCAAGGGGATTAAAGCCTTAGGGGGTAGAAGTCCTAGGGGGTAGACTTCCAGGGGTAGATATCCAGGGGTAGAAGTCTGAGTGTTAATGTTGTGGAATCTACCCCCTAGGACATCCTCCCCTAGGACATCTATCCCCAATGACTTTTATCCCCTTGGACATCCATCCCATTGGACTTTTACCCCATTACATCTTCTACCCCCTAGGACATCCATCCCCAGGACTTTTATGTCCTAGGGGGTAGATTCCCAGGGGGTAGATGTCCAGGGGTAGATGTCTGGGGGTAGATGTTTGGGGGTACCTCTCCTAGCATCATTGAATGAAGTAGATTAGCATGGGCCATATGCCTAGCACAATATGACCCTTCACCCAGTCAACTTCTGTATATTCTAGTCTGGAAGCCTAGAGATCCACAGTCACATGATCAGAATTTGAACAAAACTACATGATACTTCAATCAAACTTGAGAATGCCTGTGTTCTATGATGTCTTAAGTAAGCATGCTCAACATTAACACAAGATCTAACACACAGGGATAAGTGTAAAGGAGTGATTTAGATAGAATAGGATGTGCCTACCTGAAGTCAGTTGAGCATTCAATTTTGAATCCTAACTGTTTCCTGTGCACACATTCCTGTGACATCATCAATTTGTGTGATCCACATATAGTCACTCCTGACTATCTTTATGACTAATATGCGACTAACATATGTAATCATCTGACTACCGGGGTCAAAATATGATGGTATAGTCAGTACTGACTATAGGTTTTATTATCAGTGCAGGGCGTGTGGGCAGAGGTGAAGTACGGCCGGTGTCGCACGTAATATCTGCCGCGGGAGATTGGCGTGTGGGTTGCTGCTACAGGGTTTTGGTTCACGGCTCACAGGAGCAATCCTCAGTGCCCTAAATACAGCAGGCTATCTTCAATATCAATCTGTATCAGATAAAAAGATAACAAGCGACTGAGATAAGGGGGAACCCCAGGAGGAAGAAGAGGCATACGCAATGTGTAATCTGACATCTACTCAGGTCATGTGATCAACTGTGATTTCTACTGAGGTCACATGATCCATAATGCTTTTGTGCCGAGAGGAAGCACATTATAGCCTCACCCCTGTGTAATACCACCAGGGGGTAGTCCCCTGGTCACCTGTCGGTGTGACGTCAGCATGACAACCTCTATAATTATACTATTCAAGTACAACTTTTATTTTCGAAATTCCTTATTAATTGACTTACACATTCATGGCGATTTACACACCAACACATCTCATGAATCAAAAAGGTTCCATTTATAGTATACCCTTACTTGAAATGACATATTAGAAGCTATGTCGATATATGTGCACTAGATATTCTTTAAGAGTAATATTGTAAATACAAGTATGACCCTTAAGCACATGTTTGTTGCGTTAAAGCAGCATCAGTCGTCACAGTGCTCCTGGTATAGTTCCAGAACCGCGTTGCTGCATCATGCTGATCCTTGTCAAGCCTATTTACAACGGATAACAATAGAATCTTCTCATCCTTTTGAGGGTGATATCATACCTCAATGCAGTATGCCCTTTACCGTCATATTACATTAATGCAGCCCTGGAGAGCTGACCAATACTGCATTCATGCATCACGTTGAACCTACAAGGCTGACACCCCCCCTCCCCCCAAGAGTTGAATGCATCATACCGGCCTGTCGAGAAGACACGTATAAATGCATTATGACAACAAAACACATAACAGTCCAGGCAGTCCACCTTGGCAACCAGCACTTGGTAATCGTGAGAATTAAATTGAGACCATTTTAGGTATCATTCTTTTCTCGAAAATGTCTCACTCCCCCAAGCCTAACGTCTGGCCTCCTCCCATGGTACTGAGTACATGGTACTGGGTACCGAGGAGGCCATGCATCAGCCTAACTTGGGTATAAGCCGAATCCAGACTTTGGGTCGATCCTATAAGCCGCACCAGCAATCATGGTGACTTTAGGTACTGCTCTCTAGTTGCAGAAACTCTCGTATTTAAGCCGCACCCCGACCCTGGGCCAAGTCTATAAGCCACACCATCTGACTCGCGTACTAGACGCGGATTCTCAACGTGAGGTTGTACGTATATGATGGCTCATACAAATCGCCGTGACTCCTTGAGCGTATAGTGAGGAAATGGGAGAGAACTAAGTGTTGCTCTCAGGCACTCTGGTTACGCTGACACACGACATCTTGTGCGGTATTGGTTCTGCAGCTTGTTCCTGACAAGCTATGGTGGAGTCGCTATGGGCTATAGGTCAGAAAAAAGAATGGCACAATAGGTGCAGACGGATGCCAGGCACCCTACCGGCTCATATGAAGAGGGGAGACCCTCACTACCCCTGGTCATCCCTGGTCACCTGTGACACATGCTCTACACCTTTTCACATTTTCTGACACCCTCGGATAATAAATGGGACCATCCAAGCAACTGTTATCCATAAAGCCTTGGAGGTAATCAAATGTACACTACAGTTGCGCTGAGATTACATTTTAAAACGTAATACATTTCTTTCCTTAATTTGATCACTCATAGCACGTACCATAAAACCACACATTTAAACAGTTAAGATGACCGCATAAGAAATTGTCTTATCACAATAAAATGATGAAATTTGGGATGATCTCGCTTTTAAAACGACACCCAATATAGGGGGCTCCAAACCCACCTAGGACCAGCTTGTGCAAATGACACATACACACCCTCGAAATATTGATAGCTCAGCATACACACGTCTGGGCTGCATGTCTTATAAATTGTGTGGGTTCTTCAATTATATTTAAATTGCTTTCCTAATTCAATTTCATCGTCTTCCCAATATGCAGGGAGTATAGCACAACAGCCTTTGTATGTGATGTCAATGACTTTGATTAAAAAGCAGGAAAGTAATCTGCCTTAAGATTATTTTCAATGGCCCGAAATGGGAGAAATACAACATATCTGTTTGCCCTATGCCGCAACTGAGGATACCTTTAGGCTTTGTCTCACCAGATCAGGCCAATGTGAGGATCATTGACTGGGTACCGTCTTTGATTGGCCAACAAGAAAATAGATTTGAAAAATAAGAGTTTATTCTTTAATATGTAAAGGCTAAAATAAAGGAATTGTAGTGGTTATATCTCAACTTATATCTTTACCTGCCCTGAAAAAACCCTTTTCTGTCAGGAGGTCAATGATGGCACCTGGTCAAAGATGGCTGGCGGTCAAAGATGGCAATGAGCCAAAGCCATTTACCTTGGCCCTATATGGTGAGACACATCCTTTGCTTTCAAGGGACTTCAGCATTTTCTTCATTAAGTGTATAAAGCGATAAAAAAAACGAAGACCAAGTTTCAAAGGCCAGTTATATAAGCAATAACCCTTTCAACAGCTGGACCTTTGCATAATTTCTTCTGAAATATCACTGAACTTATCACTGCAAAACACCTTTTGTCCATCTCATGTGGGCATAACCCTGTCCAAGATAAACCGAGCAGGCCTCACACAATTTATCCAAGACTCACTGTTTCAAACTGATATACATCTATACAAGAAAGGGTTTGCTCTCTTCATGTCACAGACTTTCTATTATTTATAAGAGGAGACGTAAAGCCAGCATCATTTATATAACCGTAAATCTACGTTGATTTGGAGTGCGAACTTCATAGTTTTAAAGGTTTTATGAACGTCAAAACCTGAAGGTTTATTTACGTTCAATGGAGCTTTATGTCTGATTTTTCTTCCTCATTCAGACTTAAATTAACATTGACATAAACAATTCAATTCTAAAGTGTGTTTTTTTAATACATAATTTCCATGCAAACTTAAGTTACTCAGTTGTCCACAAACCGATTCTACTGTGGAGGACATGTCTCCTTAGAATGCACCCTTGCAGGGTTCTGTACACGTTTGTAACATGACTGGTAGATCAGTGATGCCGAACACACAGACATATAGGTGACAGGCCTACAAGCTAACAGAAATACGTTATTTTACATCAAGATTACTTTTGTAACACTTTTTGACCATCATAAGGAGCCCCAGACAAACGTTCTGAAACGTTGTATAACGGGTTTTTTGTTTGTTAATAGGACAGCTCCACTTCCCTTATCTGTCAGCTTGTGACTCACCCATACTATCAATATTGCTGACACAGTTGGTCAGTGTACCGCGGGTCAGATTATGAGCACATGGGTCAATGTGTGTGGTGTATATATATGCTCATTATACACAAGGTTCTGCTGGGAGATCATACAGTAGTGAGTACCGTTATACTATTACAATCAGCATATGCACCGTTTTACAGGTAATAGCGTCAGTTCATTGCCATGTGGTATATATATATATTTCTGGTGTAAACAAAAGGCCTGCTAAATACCCTTTGATGACACAAGGGAGTGTTCATTTCATTTAATAATCACAGGAGTGCGGGAGTTTTTTTTGTTTTTTTTTCTTGGGGGGGGGGGGGGGGTGGCATAAAGACTTCGACTCCTCTCGAGGGGCGTCTAAACAATTCTGATGGGGGGATGCGTAAAAAATATGTCCCCTCTCTTTCTCAGCAAAAAGGGTGCGTGTTACTACAGTTCAAGGGAGGGACGAAAATATTCCATGCGCCCTAAAAGGGGGTCGTTATGGAATGTCATGCTTGTGAGTGAGTTTATTAGCTAATGGACACTCCCTGATGCTAGAATACAGGTTTTGCTAGTGTACTTAGAAGGGCTGCATTAACGCATCATGATGACCAAGGGCATGATACATTAATGCACTATGCTCAGGGGTAGACACTAACGCTGGCCCGGGAGCAAATGACCCTTAATTCTTGGCCCGGGCCCATAGTTTTCCACAGAATTAGCTTCTTATGGGCCCGGGTGGCCCACAAGAATGAGAAAGGGAAATCCATGGAAAATATTATGTTATAATTACTAGCATGTAATATGTTGCTGGACAGATAAAATCAACAGAAACCGGTATACTTTGATTATATTTTGATGGAGCTAAATCAATGATAACTATGATTTTCTCTTTGATTAAAGTAAATGATTTTGTTAGGCCCGCAGATTCAAGTCCGGGCCCAGAGATTTTTGAACCTGCGGGCCAGTGTGGACAAGGGCTGATAAACTTAGTGTCTACTCCTGACTATGCTGCCTTCAATAGAATTAACCATAGAGGAATTGATTCCCCAGAAAACATATTGTGTGTCATTGTTTACCTTTACAGTTCCACAGACCTTCTCCAACAACCTCAAACCATGCCGCTGCCAGCTCCAACAGGACTCGTCTCAGATGAGGTGGTGCCTCTGCTGAATGAGACGGTGCAGAAGTCATGTGGTCTGGCATTTGATATAGGTGAGTGCTATTCATTATGATACATGCACAGTGGATCTCAATAAACAGCCAACCAATAAGCTACCACCTTTAACAATTGTACCCTGAAGTGTTTGTTTTGTGATACATCAAATTGGGTATTTGAACAAATTTGAAAGAAACTGGATCTTGTATGTTATAAGGGTTCAATCAGAATTCTGTAATTATCTGCTGTGATGTTTTTTTTCCCATCCATCAATACCAACCATATGGTGTTGATACATTTACAACATGATCAGACAAGATCTGAGATAAGGCTGCAAAGCAAATGACTATATTAGGTTGGTGATGTTGACTTAACTGTTTTGGGAAAGGTGATGCACGCTTTGAAATATATTGTTTCTATATCTGATTATCCACCAATACATTATGAAAGCATCAATTCAATCTTCAGGTTCAACCATGGGTAAAATAATCTACAGATCCAACAAGGAGTACAAGGATGGTCAGCCAATCAACCCAAAGGTATGACTCATACAATACAATATAACAGCTCTAATACACTAAAGATAAGAATGGTTAAGTCATTATATCTGTCACCACAATCTGTGATCAAGATATAGGAGGATTTGAACAGGCATGCACTGTTATAAATACGCATGACCAATTGGATATAGCCAATATTGTGTGGCACCGCATTGACCTAGTAGTAGTAGATAAACATTTTGCTAAATCGTTAATTACCCACTTAGTGCCAAAGGGGAGTGAAAAGTGGAAAGAAAATGTTCAAAGTTTGATTGAGAAATAAAATGAGATTATCCATGAACAGCAATGTGAAAGAGTACTATTTAGATATGTTGTTCATGACTATGTTATGATTACATGAAGGCAAATAATCAGATCACAAAATATAATCATTTGAATAGTTTGAAAAATATTTTTATTGCACTTGATGATTTTGCAAAAATACATCTTGACTCAATGCGATTCATGAAGGTATAACATTCAGATGTAAGTAGATCCATGTCATAACTTATTCGAGTACATATATTCACTGCGGACATTTAATGATTGGCGCAAGTATCACAATTCATGCACAATATCATAATAACTTTCCCCTCATCAAGCAGGACTCCAAGCTGGGCCAGGTTCACTTTGCGTTGTTCCCTCGTTCAGATGTTCAGGGAATGATCAGTTACCTCAAGGAGAACTGTGACTTAACGGTATGTATAAATATACAACAAAATACATAATTATATATGTCCACAATTGCCATCAAAACTCAGTGCAACTCTCTATTCATTTCATGTTATTATGAATCAATTTAAATTAAAATGACTATTCAAGACTTATTTGATAGCATTCTGTTAAAATATATAAAGGTTCTATCAACTTATTCAACTTTCTACTTTTCTAAAGAAAAACGAAAATGGGGAAATTATCGTCTATAGTTCAGGTGTTGGTTCTGCTGCCTTCAGAAAAGAAATCGAGACTGGACTTAACTGCAAGTAAGTCAACACTAAGGTATTCCTTGTTGCATTTGCAAATTTTGATCATATTATACTCCGTGTAATCAGGTCTTGTGTACTGAGTGAATATTTGCAGGTTCTACCTATTCTTCCTATGAGGTCATAAGCAAAAAGCAAAAATATAAAGATCAACTTGAATATATTTGATGATTACTACAGGTTTACTGTGATCCAAGAAATGGACTGTTTCTGTAAGGGACTGCTCACATTCGAGAAGATCCTGCCAAAAGAGGAGCTCTTCATTCCACACTCACAAAAAGTGGTGGATGAGGCAGCCAAAAGCAAGGCTGAATTGACAAAAATGATCGAGAACATGAAGACAGCAATGGAGAATACTAAGTTTGAAGAATCCAAAGATGATGGTATGAAGGAAGAAGACAGACCTCGGCTGATGGTTGTGGCTGGGTCAGGTTCAGGTGTTTTCCAGGTAGGGAAAGAATAACCATTGCATCTTAAACAAATGTAGGCCTGCACTACATAATTATAAATCATATAACGATTAGATAATATGTTTTTTCTACCGAGAGTTCAAATATGGAGAAATGCCAGTAAAATAGTGTATAATGGGATATATATATTCTACTCAGATCGTTTCAGCAGTATTTCCTTAAAACATCACTTTGCTGAAAACAACACGCAGAAGCCACTTTTCACATAGTGAATATCACATGGATATCTGCTTGGAAATTTACCACATTTTCTTCTGTCTAGATCAACGATGACGAGACCTGCACCATGATGTCTGGAGTACATACAGCTGGCAGGTCTATGTACGGCCTCAGTAGTATCCTAACGGGCGAAAATGTGAGTAGGCCCATACAGAATATGTGAAAATAGTACAGAAAAGCAAAGGAGTCACTTTGACTCTCCTAACAACACATGACTCCCAGAATTACTCACTTTTAGTGTACCTTTTTCTCGCTCCGAGTAGAAATAAAATGTCCAGCCATGCAGTGAAAGTGTTTTCTTAAGGGTGTATTCCACTGAGAGAATTGGCTGGGATTCTGTCAGTCTGACGAGATTCGAACATAAGTTTATCATTATAGACTTTTATCGGATGATGGAATTTCGGCTGACCGACGTTGGTAGAATAGTACATATATATACATGCTTTATTGAGAAATATGAGGGTGGTTTTAGATTCTTGTTTTCAGTCAAGAATAAATGCCCAAGGGTTTGGTTACGTTTATGGTAGCAGTTCAAGACAACTCAGGTGATCACGTTTTGCATGCCTTAATTGCCATAGATGATAGGTCACACTCATCTGATCTAGGGACACATTGGCCTTGAAGCACATAGTTCCTACCTGCATGACGCATGTCCCCTATGTGAAAGTGACAGGAATGAGGTCTATGGTTTATTGCTACTTGGAGAACCTCATTTTACACATTCAAATAGGAACCTTCATATATTTTGTAACTTTTAGAAAATAATTATGTTTATTTAGCTATTCTGTAACTTAGTGACATTTTATCCTGCTTTGGACAAAAGCTCTACATATTGTAGAGTAGGGGCCATCTAGCACACTCCCGGAGTGACCATACACGTCTATGGCCGATATGTTGTCACTCACAATTCCCTCTATGCATCATGGGTAGACACCTGAAAGTAGTGCCTTAAATTTTAATATACATTTGGATTAGAGAAGAGGTATAGGGCCCATACAGCCCGGTAAATAGGGTGAGGAGTGAGGTACAGTGGAGTGGCTATTCACAACATGTACCTGGTATTGGGGATAGGTTGCAGGGCAAGTTGATTATTATGGTGTTAGGGAGGAGAGTTGGCCCAAGGATCTATGCATACATTAACCGCTAGCGGTTAGCTACCCAGAATGCAAAGAGTGAATTGTCAGTGAGACATACAATGTAATGTCTCACTAGGCAGTATGGCCATCTAGTATCAAGTTTCAGAACTGCCACATCAGTTTGCCCAGTCCAAACCCCAACTCAGTCCTCATCAGATAACCCACTTCGATTCTAATCTGCACCCACATTGGGCAGCCTTGATGGGGCCAAACCAAAACCCAATGACCAAAACCAATGGGCTAATGTTTTGGTTTTTCAAATTTGGGCAACCTATCCGGGTCCTGTCTAAAGCCCAGCAACCAAGGTACTGAGATATGCCCAAGCAAAAACTGATTTTGCCCTTTGATGCTCTTGCTACTAGTGTTAGAGATAATGTCTATCACACTCCACCTGCAATACATTGCAAATGGACCTCATACCCGTTGGCCCATTGGTCTTTGTCTATGTATTTCAGGATTTCAGCAAGCTGACAGAGATGGCGAAAAAAGGTGATGGAAGGTCATCTGACATCTGGTTCGCAGACCTTCTTGGTGATGCAAGTTCTGCCGGGGCTGATGATAATCTGTATGAATCGGCACGTGGTACAGACATGCTGCTATTTCCCTTTGGAAAGGGTGTGACAGTGAAAATAGGTACAGTAAGATTTCACTCTTTTAGAAAAATATTGAAACCAATAATCTTTACTTCAATTAGATGTTCTTTGAAATACAACATACTCTACAGGAATTACCTCTAGGTTAGTATTGTTGAACCATGTTTTTGAAGATTTTGAACCCTATGATCATTGGACATAATAAAAAATCACCACATATATCTGACATCTTGTGTATAACTCAGCACAATATAGATATAGGCATGTTTGGTTTTCAAATTGAGTGTGAACTCACAGGCTATATACAAATCATCAATATACATCCAGGCTGCCCATGGTATTAACATATATATACACCCAGAAAATCTCACCATGCATGTATCAATTTTCTACCACTCAAAGTGTTGATCCTAATTCTCTTGATTATAACAGATGAAATGAAGAAGGAAGATCTGGTGTTCAGTGTCTTTAACACAATAGCCATAATACATGCACAGGAAATCAATACCAATGCCAAGAAGGTCAATGCCAAGGCCATTTACTTTGTTGGAAATTTATTCAACTCGGAGATAATGAGGGATTTGATCTCAATAGTTAAGGACAAAATAAGCATAATGCAGGTAAGTAGAGGGGTATATTTCATTCTGTCTATCTTTCTGAAGGCTATGAACACCTGACTGCAACTTAATCATCTCACTATTTTATCAATCTTATCTGATGATCATTCTGGACATGATGTGTTTATATGCAAAAGAGTGAAAGTGACCACGGTGCTACTTTCGTTCCCAAATCCTTCCGAAGGAAGCCTCTGGTAACAGCCAAATGTTGGGATTTTGCTGGGTCTGTGCAACCCCTGCTGGTAGCTTGGAACCAGTGAACAGGAACAGACAATGGAACCAGAAAGGCTGATGGTAAAACTGCCTAAAACTACCATCATACATTCTGGTTCCTGCCCACTGGTGGGGGTGCAAAGGGGTCCCCCCCTGAGGTCACAAAGTCGCCTCTTTTAAGGGCTACAGGTCGCAAAGTCGCGTTTTTTTGCAAAAATATCCAGGTCGCAGGTCACTTTTTTATTATATATTAGTATGGCCATTTCAAAACAACAGGTCGCAGGTCACAAAAATTAATGGCCCGGGTCGAAAAGTCGCCTGGAAAACGGCCCAGGTCGCCAGGTCGCCGAAAACCCCTCTGCAGTCACACTGGTTCCAGCCTACCAGTATGGGTTGCCCAGACCCAGCAAAATCCAGTTCAAGGTAATTTGGCTGTTACCAGAGCATGCCTTGACATTTTGTACCAGAGTAATATATTTTGTCTTGTATTAACAAAAATGTTATGCTCTGTCTTGAACGTGTAATTTATTAAATAAATGAGTCTTGCGAGGGCTCATTGAAACTCATTGGAAATTTGGGTTCCTACAGAGAAGCTACCTGGTGGCAAAAATCATGAAAATATGGTTTTTGACTCTCCGAGCTAGCAAATTAGCGTTATTTTACGTCTAAATAACGTTTTAAATATTATATAACGTTATGCCATAGTAGGGAGCCTTAGAGAAACTTTATATAACGTTAACAAATGTTGTGTAACGTTTTTTTGTTTACTGGGCTATTTTCATTCCCTTAATCAACTATTTTATTTGCCATCTTGAGATTATACCGGTATGTTTTATTGAATAGATCATAGTAGCTATTTCATTTCATTGATGACCCCTAGGATTTTTGCCTCTAAAATGTTTCTATATGTGCCCATTACACAGTCCCAAGGTTTGGTTGATATAGCAATAGAAGGGAGAATATAAAAAAAATACTGTTTTCCCATTCATGTGTGGAAGGCGTGAAATTATGAAGTGAACACAGGTTCCAAATTCGGTTTGAATGCAACAGGCTTGTTTTGTTCAGGGTTTATTCGAATAGGTAATGATATCACTAAAGGTACAAAATAGTTCTATGTACAAACGCGGCCACTTAGGGCAAGCAAACAACGAAGTTTCAGCATATGTTTAAAGTATGTGGCAAAAGGGTGTAGGGGCTCTTTGGTTGCGAAAGGTGCGAACAGGGTCTGAGCTCTACCCTAGTAGCAAACACACTGTGGCCCCGGACGGGGCCAGACTGTGTTTGCAAGTCTGGCCCGGAGTGGGCTAACCGACGGGCTACCGTCTGTTTAGGGCACTGGGCTTTGGTCTGGCCCCGTGCGGGCTTCCCATGTTGGGCGCAGATCGGGTTTTGGACGGGAAGCCCACTTTGGGCTCAGACCTGTTTTTGGACAGGCTTCCCACTTTGGGCTCAGATTGGTTTTTGGACGGGCTGAAAGTGGGTATAGATCGGTTTTTGGACGGGTTGAAAGCGGGCTAAGATCGGATAGTTATGGGTTTTTAGAATCTATTCAATCATTCTCCAATGATTTCTTGTATTTGTTGAACCAGATATCCTAGGTCCTGCTAATAAACCCAAGGCATAATCATACTCTTCCCACCCAATAATGGAAGTATCAAGCAGGCCTATTATCATCAGGTCTGAGCCACATGCAGCATAGACAAGTGTCTATGGTGCACATTGGCCTTCAAAGCCATAGTTCATACCTACATGGGGTACATGAGTCTTGTATTAAGATTGTAATGCCACAGAAATAGTGTTTACACTGGATAGCTGCTTAGCCCTTTCGTGCCCAGAACTCCAAAAGTGCGCGCTTTTACACCTATATATGTTCAGGAGAGCACCCTGGGTGCCTTAGGGCTCAGATTGGGATCATTTTAGCACTGAATTAAGCACAATTACATAGGATTTCCATCGATACCAGATATCCTTTAGTAGCATATGTGTGTCTGTTGATTGGATGCTTGACTAGAAGATATTATGAGTTTAAAATTGCCTTAAAAGCACTAAAAGTGCGCGCTCTAGCAATAGTAGGGCAGATTAATTACAGAAATATTGATAAAATAGTGAAAATATTGATAAAAAATGATTAAAAACATTTTCTAATCGTTTTCTCTAAAGATTCCAATTACAGTGTTTATATCCTTATATTTCTAATAGATATGACATTATTTGGAACCCAAAAAGAACGTTTTCTAAGCCAATGTAGGACATTACCATCTAAAAGAGCAAAACCTGTCCTTTAGATTGCAATATTGCTTGACATCAGTGAAAAAAATGTTTCTGGTTGTCATGACAACCCAAGATAGAGTATTATTCTGTTGTCTCAGATAGTATTGAAAGGGGCACTTCAATAGCTTTCAAAAAATATAATATAAAGCATGTGTCAGAACAAGATATTCATTGGTTACCCAATCTACCAATGATGATCTAAAAAAAACTGACTTTCAACAATAGTTCTGGGCACGAAAGGGTTAAAGAACCTCCTTTTCATCATTCAAATATATATTCTATCTTATTTCCAAACTGTGAGAACATCTATTTATTGTTTCCTATTCTACATCACTTTAACATTTTATTGTATTATTATATAATGTCAATTTCATCTGGCTTTGTTGGAAAACTCTAGATATTGTATAGTAGTGACATCTGGTGTCAATCATCAGAACTATTAGACCAGTTGCCCTGTCCAAACCCAACCTCAGCCCTCATCGGCCCGGAGTGGGCTAACCAACGGGCGCCCGTTGGTTTAGGGCACTGGGTTTTGGTGTGGCCCCAAGTGGGCTGCCCGAATTGGGCTCAGAACGGGTTTTGGACGGGTTTCCTGTCATCTGGCCAATATGAACCCAAAGCGGGTAGCCCTCTTTGAAACTGATCTGAGCCCAAAATGGGCAGCCCGATCGGGGCCACACTTCAGCCCAGCCATCTGCCCAACATGAAACCCAGCTCAGTTTTGCCCGACTTCAAACAGCCAATCCGAGCTAAAACCAAATTGGCCCCGTTCGGGCTTGCTACTAGGGTAGGTAGCCTAGCGCGGTTACTTATGTACGGGTGTTGTGTACGGTGCCACCGGAAGTCCAGTGGTGATAGGGCGGAGCAGACAGATGCTGCCACCTGTCGTACTCTGGATAACCACCAGTGTGTCAATACGACATCACAGTTGCTGCTATCTATGTCATTCCTGTGGGCAAACGCACCCCAATTTCACCTGAATATTGGCGTCTCTACACATGTCAATGATTAAAGGGACTTTCTACTTGTTAGATGATCCAGATATTCTATTGATATCTGCAAATAACTGTGCATAGAAATAGCTTTATACATTAAGAAGTAAAAAATGTAAAGAAAATTGCATGTTACGGTGCTCAATGCTATGGAAAAGCCACTTGGAAACTAACTCTTAACTATCGTTATGGGAGAAATACCATTTAGTGCTCAGATGAACATGTTGTTCAATTGCTATCTGCAAATTACTTTGGAGTATGATAGTTGAAAACATAATGAAATAGGAAATGGATGAAAATCATGTCACAGTGCTCATTTTTCTGTAATACTCATTCTACGAAAAAAAGACTTCACTATAGATTTTATACATTTTACCCATGCCACTTAAGTCAGCAATTACTTATTTTAGTCCTCTGTTATAGTCAAGGCCTATATGACAATTCAAAATACATGTAGACACAATGTGCCCTCCCCCTTTCTTGAAAAAGTAGCAAGTTCTTTCAATCAAAGAAAATCTCTGCTGGGATCGAACACCCAACCTTCGGATTTGAAGGCAGATGTGTTAACTACCATACTATAAACTCTGGTGTCAATGTGTGGAGCTGGTAGGAGGTAGTGATTTATACATATCTAATAGACATATGCCATGAGAGGGCAGCACAAGCAATGTAATGTAATGTAATGTTGTTTTTCCTGACATACACCAGGTTCCGGCACAAACTTCTGCAGCTATTCCCTTTAAGGCTCGGCATAGCATGTTCTTATTTGACCATGTACCATTGCAAAGCTACACTGTGCTCTGCTCCTGGGAAGTATCAAGAGGCCATAATATCCCTCAACGTCAGCAAAATATTTGCCCATCACCCTTAGAACTACTCCCCCCCGCATCAAGGGTGATTGAACTACTTTTGTTCTCCTCTCATTCCGTGGGGCTGAACTGTTTCCTGCCCTCCGACTGAAATCCATCAATCCTCCCCCAATTTATGATAATGATGAGTAATCATGACTACTCCTTATTGCCTCTATTGGACTTTTCCATCAACTATATGACATAATGAGAACTGTTTTCTTGTTACAGAATGTACAGTATGATTATTACTTCCTGAAGAACGGAGGTATGTTTGGAGCATTGGGAGCTTTCCTGCAGACAAAGAAGGCAGCATCTGTTTAAAACACTAATAGACCCTGTGCACTGGCAACCTGTGACTTTGTGCTATGTTCAATGTCAGCAGCTCATTTATGTCGCCGTAACTAAGGTAGCCTCACCTCACTCATCAAGGCCACATACCGTCCGCACAAAACAAATATGTCTACCGTATCTGGGATAATCTTCACTACAGGCATCTAGCTGGATGCATTATCAGCCAATCAGACATTCACTGCAGAATATTTAGGGTGCATTATGTAACATCTTGTATCCATGTGACCACTGTTATCAGTGCTTATCTCACCAGTTTCAAGCCTAAGTAATGGATGCGCCCACAGGACGTCCAGGTTGACCCCTATAGAAAGTGATGTGTTCATATTCCTGTTGATAACACTCTTGTGGCATGACTTAGGTGCTATCCTACATTATCAATTGTAGTCAAGCAGGTACCTCAATGAAAGGTGTACTGGTTGTATAAATGCTGCACATGTCAGTGAACGGAGAAAACATCACCAGTTCCTCCTCCCATGTTTAATAAATACAAGCGGCCTCATGCAGTGGGAATTCATGACAAAATAAACTCTTGTTGTTACTATGGGAAATATGATATTAATGTGGCAATTGGAATAATAGTCTTAGTGAAGGTCTCACCCAATCAAATACTGAAAACAGCTACTTAATCAAGGAAATAATTATTTTCTAAATGAGAGCAATATCCCTACAGCACACATTAGGACAGGTCATGCTACAAACACTCCAATAGACACAGCAGCGGTGCACTGCAGTACAGGTAGAGTGGAGGAAAATGACAGGTGCAGTCTGGCAACAATTAATTTTTCGAAAATTCGTAGAAAATGGGTCATGAATGGAAGTAACATAATGTTTGCAGTTCTGCATTCTACTTGATCCCCTAATCATACTGTGTAATGCACGATGGAATCTGATAATTTCCCTAAAATCTGTTGTCCTACCTAATATTGAGTAAATTATCAAAAATTCAGCGCTGGGTTATTTATCATTCATCTTAAGATGCAAATTGAAGAAAATGCATGTTTAAAAGGTTTTGCATTGTGTAAAATTACCTTGAGCCAGTCAAAGATTAATTAAAGTAAATGATATGTACATAATATATGTTCATATATAACATCAGTCCTGTTTAATACAAGGGTCCAAGCTGTATAATATCTTTGTATCCGTGCCAACATGGGTGCACAGACTGGATTTTCTCACAATACCCTGACTTTGACCTTCAATTTGACCTTGTTCGGTTTTAGATACAGCTTTACACATGGTACGAATTGATTCCACGCACACCCTTAAATATCCTGCTGGGTTACCCTGCTCTTTATGCTTATGTGATTCAAGCAATGTGATTCGAGCTTCTGCGATCATTCTTCTTTAGCGTTCTTTCTTCTTCATGAGTTGAAAAACTAAGTTCTGCGTGATACATGTAGGTTATCTGCACAGGAACCGGCAAGTACAATAGTACCGTTGATTAATATTTAACCAATAATGAATGGCTAACAGGCACACAAGGGGTTGTATTTAACCAATAATGTATGAATATCACCGAACGCGGGGTGTGTATACTTGAATAACGAACCGAGGTGCGTAGCACCGAGGTTTGTTATTCATGAATACACACCCCAAGTTCGGTGATATTCATATATTATTAGGTTTATTATACGATATTTCCATTCAAATGTCTTTAATTACCTTAAATTCGTCCTAATTTCGCCATTTTGAAGGATTATTGACTGAATATCACTCGTACAGCAGTAGCGCCATGTTGTTTTGACCTCCCACCAACCCTGCTCGCTGATTGGTGGAGCCTGGTGACGTCATAGCCTCAATCTCCAACACTGAGTTCAACATAGAATTTGTGAGGGGGCCAGCTTGGGGCTATGTTATATACTAACCAGCGTTTCCCTCCACAAGCACCACAGCCGGATAGGCAAGGCCGCTAGCGTCTCCGCCTCACACACCAAGGGTACCCGGATCGATCCTGGGTGGAAACGAACCATTTTCAAAATGCCTATTTCTATGTGAAAAAAAATCCCTAGAATTATTTTAACGAAAGGCTAAGTAAAGTCCAACTTCTACCTTTATAGTAAAAAAGAAATTAGAAAAAAATATTGATTTTCAAAGAAACTATACCAAAAAATGCCTTTTCTTCTGTAACTCGGTAAATAATGGTCCTACAGGGCTGGAAATCCGCCTGTAGACTCCTTGTTTCGCCACCTACCTCTACCAGCGCCTTCACGGCGTGGTGGTTAGCACATCGGACTTCAAGTCTTGATGTAGCGTGTTCGAGTCTCCATAGAACCTCGGATTTTATGGCTGCCGATTCCCATTCAGAATCGTTCTGATATTCAGAATATCAGAACGATTCTGAATTCCCCATTCAGAATCGTTCTGATATCCGGAATATCAGAACGATTTCACCCCCCCAAGTGTGCGGTATGCACCAATATCAGAACGGGAATATCACCTAAAAAGCACGGTGTGCGCCCATATCGTATAATAACGCTGGATAACGCCCGAGTCGCGCAGTGTTATCCAGCGATACAACCCCGAAACAACCCAGTGTGGAATGAAGTGTATGGGAAGCCATTTGGGCCAATAATTGACATCCAGTCAGTTTCAAAGCCCCCCCCCCCGTATTTGTCCCCCTATAATTCTCCCAACCTGGACCCGCCTCCTAGAACACAAGAATTGTACACTGCAGACGAGAGAACGTTAGGCAGATCTGTGCTTCCCATGTAACACTGTGTAAGTATAGCTCCCGGAGTCTGCATCACAAAAAGCCAGACGCCACTGATTGGTATGGGGACACTTTTCCAAGCGACATGACATCAAATAAAAGTGCGCTGCCGTGTGACAGAGTATGAGAATAAGTGTCCATACTCCAATGCTTTAGGAGTTGTATGCATGTGCACAGGTGCCTTGCATGGTAAAGACTGGGAATAGCTGGTTGGCAGCAGCAGGGCAGAATCGTGTACAAGAATGAAGGGGGGCACCTTTTCACATTCACCCGTTAGCTATATGTTATAGGGTAACAGGACAAGTACACAGTATTAAACAAAGAGTGTAAAATTGCCCGTCACCTCACACAATAGCAGTAGCGTGTGGGGATATGCCACATGCCATGGGCGACGCCCATCTCACGGCTCCATGTGTTAGAGCATGTGGAGGCGGCTGTGTGGTACTACTATGGTACTACATGGCAGGGGTAGGTATCAGCAGCTCTACTATCGCTTTCCCTGCCGGTACTGCATATAATATGCAGTACCACTGTAAACCCGTTACTGCATAATATATGCAGTACTCTATTATCAGTACCAAAAACCGATACTGCATAGATGCGGTACGAGAGCACTATATCTATAATGTAGTGCCGGTTTTAGGAGAACATATTCATCTAAAATGTCCCCGGTATTTGGAAACAATTTTTCAGCAGAGGAGCGGCCCCTAAAGTGATCTATACACTCCCTTCACTTTGGGCAGCTGCATATACAAAAAGTGTGACAACAAGCATAGTGTACATATGTCTGGGACCCAAAGGGCAGTAGTAAAAGGCTTGAAATGTAAATTAATTGATGATAATGATAAACCTTGCACAACAATGTATCAAAGTAATTTCAATGTTGAATTGAAACGTGTGCTCACTGCACCAGGTCACGTTGAGCTATAGGGTAAGCTCACCTATTTCCGACCTAGCACCATAAGTCGACCACCTACTGCACCATATTGTAGATCATGTATAGTGTATTAGCTAATAAATCTTTTGAAGGAAGAATTTTGAAGTGTTATTGGTTCAATTAAACTCTGGTTCTATTACATTATACAAAAATTTGATAGGATAATAAAGTGTTAAAGTGGGACTGTTTGACCTGTTTTTTTCATGGAGGACATTTGAATTTCCTGAGAAATGCATACGTTTGGTGGTTGTTTTCATCTACTCCCCATTATTAGTATACTGCTTTACGGTCTATATGGATGCATACATATCTTGAAAATGTTAATTTGAAGGATTTTCACAAAATATCTATATGATCAAAATTGATTGAGAGCATACCAGGCAAACCATATTGATTTCACCATGACCTGACCAGAATTTCACCATAAGACGACCTCAGTTTACAAGGTGTTAGCAGTAGCCCTATGACAATGGTTATTCTGGTAGAAATACTTCCCATATACATAGTTTTCAGAGGCTCCAAAATTCAGGAAAAAACACCCGTAATGGTAGGAAAATTGAGCCTCCATAACTCTATAACTGTTCTACTGTGTAAATCCAGGTTCTCTACACTGTAAAAAAAATTCTGTTAAAATAACGGAGATTCACTAGCAACACTGGGTGCCGGACTTTCACCGTTATTTTTACGGTCACCGTTTTTTCCTAAGTCACCGTTATTTTTACGGAACTGTGAATCACCGTTATTTTAACAGAATACAAAACATCACTGTATTCTGATTCAGTGCCTAAACAATAGTTGTAATGGTATTTTGTGTAATTTAACTGATTTGTCCCAGTGTTATTCAGTTCATTTATCCCCCTATACCTAACTCCATGCTCAATATGGTTCCAAATCCAATTTGGTTCCAATCAGCAATATCATCTTAGTGTCAAGACTTCAAACCTAATCATTAGGAATTAGTCTATGAAAGCCTTGTAGAATGCTTCATGACACTTTGTAATACCAGTCCATGAGCAGAAGTCACTCTAGGATGGCTACAGAGCAAACATTACAGCTGTATCTGCATATATATTTCTTATCACCACAAAAATGGTGTTCCTAGCATCCAGGAAAATCTCTTCATGAACCAAACTGCCACCTGGTGTGATAAAACGGAAATCAATTAAACGTAGCTTCACCGTAAAATAAACTGTGTTTCACTGTAAAAATAAACGGTGTTTCACTGTATTGGATTACGGATATTCAAAGTAAAATTGATTGATTTTACATTGCCTCACCGTAATCATATGTTATGATGAATCACTGTTAAATTTTACACAGATTCTCCGTATATTCAACGGAATATTTTTACAGTGTAGATATGGATTAATAATCCTTCATATTGTTTTGATTAAGGGAAGAGTGGTCGACTCTAGGTCAATTTTGGTCGACATTGAGTGAAATTAGGCCATTTGAGATTTCCAAATATGAGGCCAATTTATCTGCATAAAATGTTGTTTATAAGATTATTAACCATAATCAGTTGATACCCCTGGATCATACCTCTATGTCTGGTGCATCAAACATGATCCAATGGTGGTTTTCACAAAGATGCATCTGCCAATGGTCACGTAAAACTGTGACGGGAAGGGTCGACCTATGGTGAATCTACCCTATGGGGGAATGGAAATACACAGTTTTAAGTATGATTTACCCATCACAGTTTTAATGTAAATAAAGTAAATACTGCGGCATTGCTGATAGTGAATAGCCAAAATATGAAATGAGACATCATGTTAAGAAACTAAGACAAATCATGTTAGTCTTATGAAAAGGTTACTGGTGTACACATAGAATAGAAGACATGCAACCCATATTCGTCAGAGCAGAGGGGGTACTAGAAGCTGCATCAGCAGAACCAGTACCACAGCCCACCTGGGAAGGCTTGGAGGTTAGTATCCTGAGTAGTGGCACTGCAGCAGGTAAGCAAGATATCTCACACCAGTGCATCTTAACGATATTGACATCCCGTCATTATTTAGATAACTCCCCATGGATTTCACAATTTAGTATTGACCTTTCCTGTAGTCAAGCTCATGGTGGTCATGGCCAAGAGAACATTATGTTTGTATACATGCCTGCTAACCTGGCAGAAGATCCAATTGGTAACAATACCAGAATGATGGTTGACACCTGAATGAAATTTGTGTATTGGCAAAATGTGCGAGATTGAGGGGAGGAAGATGAGATAGGGTTCAGGCTCCAGCAATAAAGCAAACATGTATTATTCTGCATTATATTAAGCTAGTATCCCTGCTCTTAGAATATGGCTATGTCTCATGAGCGCAATGCATATGGATTTTTGGTTTTACCTCACTAATACCTGGTCCTGTGTTAACACACTGCATCTTTGCTTGCTGTATTGTGTCCTATCATATGCAGAAGGGTTGGGGCAAGCTGGAAATGTATAGTTTTCCCCACTTTCATGTGCTATTTTCCTCTCCAGAGCTCCAATTATACCCAAAACGTCGTGAAAAACACTGTTTCTCTGCATTTGCAGCCCAATATAACTGAAGTACATGCTACATGGGCACATTTTTCATGCTTTTCTAGCATGTCATATAGTAAAGCAACAACGTACCAAGTTACGTCAAGATTGAAGCATTATTTCTCCTGTCATGGGCAAATAAAGAAATCTGAAAAAATTTCCTGTCCCTTACCACATGACGTAGTATGTGTATAAAGCCCTCCCACCTCACCCAAACAAAACAAAATCATGACAAATCAGCTTAATTGTATAGTATGATATCCACACTATATCATTACACCGCCTTGCCATAATAGGAACAAGGTAGCAGGTGTAAATTTCTCTTCACACCTCAGAAATCTATTTTCCTGTCTCTTACCACGTAAAGTATACCGCCACAGACCACATTGAAATACACCTGTTTAAGCATATTTGCATTACACATAATGTAGGCATACTGTTCACCTAGTTCTACACCAAAAACAAAGATCAGATGTCCTACCTTTCTCCGGCTGTGTAGACTTTAAAGCGTGTGATGAAGGAAAATTTCCTGTCCCTTACCGTCTCTCCAGACGGCGACACTGTCCTGTTATTGCGTTGCGGCGTCGCCCTCTGTACTCTATTTTTGGAACTGACGCAGCTCCGCTGATACCCGTGCTTCTACCAGCGAGAACGCCGGTCACAGTCAACGCAAGACACCGGTAAGTGAGGACGCGCACCGCTGTTGGCCCTTTAAATTACCCAAATTTCATCATTCCGTGGCACATTTCCTCTCTCTATACCCTGTGACAGTAAGGTAAGGTAGTAATATACATGCTGTACGTTGTATTATGTATCCCACCGTCCCGTACTTTGGTTTAACTAGGAGGAAACACTTTTATTTCCTCGTTGACCGACAGTTTCTCTGTGGTAAGAGACAGGATGACTACAGTAAAATTCCACTGCATATGAGAGGAAATGTGTCACTCGTGTTGAATAGACGCATGCCATATACCTCATCCAACTATGTCAGATTCAGTGCTTGTTGTGTAAAAAAAATTAGAAAAAGAAAGGTTATTTTCTCTGTGTACTAGGTGGTAAGGTGCATCACATGGCACGGTGGATCAAAATACCAAACATTGAAACAGCCCCTGACCCCCTTTTGAACTCTGAATTTCAATGGTAAAAGCATGCCACTGTGTTGCCCTGTCCCCGTACTTACTCCCTGTGCAATTTTTTTACCCCCCACCCCCCTCCCTGTCCCCCCCACGAGCGGTAAGGGACAGGAATGGTAAGGCACCAAAACTTAAATCCGGCCCTACCATACCACCACCCCACTCAGAACCGATTCAAAACACATCTCTCTCCTCCCCCTGTCCCCACTCTCTCTTCCTGCACCCAAAAAATCACTTTACCCCCGCTTCTCACCAAATTTTGGCACTTTTTGGAAAATTGTGTATGGTCACCAAAAAATTGAAACAGCCCCTGACCCCCTTTTGAACTCTGAATTTCAATGGTAAAAGCATGCCACTGTGTTGCCCTGTCCCCGTACTTACTCCCTGTGCAATTTTTTTACCCCCCACCCCCTCCCTGTCCCCCCAACAAGCGGTAAGGGACAGGAATGGTAAGGCACCAAAACTTAAATCCGGCCCTACCATACCACCACCCCACTCAGAACCGATTCAAAACACATCTCTCTCCTCCCCCTGTCCCCACTCTCTCTTCCTGCACCCAAAAAATCACTTTACCCCCGCTTCTCACCAAATTTTGGCACTTTTTGGAAAATTGTGTATGGGTCACCAAAAAATTGAAACAGCCCCTGACCCCCTTTTGAACTCTGAATTTCAATGGTAAAAGCATGCCACTGTGTTGCCCTGTCCCCGTACTTACTCCCTGTGCAATTTTTTTACCCCCCACCCCCCTCCCTGTCCCCCCAACGAGCGGTAAGGGACAGGAATGGTAAGGCACCAAAACTTAAATCCGGCCCTACCATACCACCACCCCACTCAGAACCGATTCAAAACACATCTCTCTCCTCCCCCTGTCCCCACTCTCTCTTCCTGCACCCAAAAAATCACTTTACCCCCGCTTCTCACCAAATTTTGGCACTTTTTGGAAAATTGTGTATGGTCACCAAAAAATTGAAACAGCCCCTGACCCCCTTTTGAACTCTGAATTTCAATGGTAAAAGCATGCCACTGTGTTGCCCTGTCCCCGTACTTACTCCCTGTGCAATTTTTTTACCCCCCACCCCCCTCCCTGTCCCCCCCACGAGCGGTAAGGGACAGGAATGGTAAGGCACCAAAACTTAAATCCGGCCCTACCATACCACCACCCCACTCAGAACCGATTCAAAACACATCTCTCTCCTCCCCCTGTCCCCACTCTCTCTTCCTGCACCCAAAAAATCACTTTACCCCCGCTTCTCACCAAATTTTGGCACTTTTTGGAAAATTGTGTATGGGTCACCAAAAATTGAAACAGCCCCTGACCCCCTTTTGAACTCTGAATTTCAATGGTAAAAGCATGCCACTGTGTTGCCCTGTCCCCGTACTTACTCCCTGTGCAATTTTTTTACCCCCCACCCCCCTCCCTGTCCCCCCAACGAGCGGTAAGGGACAGGAATGGTAAGGCACCAAAACTTAAATCCGGCCCTACCATACCACCACCCCACTCAGAACCGATTCAAAACACATCTCTCTCCTCCCCCTGTCCCCACTCTCTCTTCCTGCACCCAAAAAATCACTTTACCCCCGCTTCTCACCAAATTTTGGCACTTTTTGGAAAATTGTGTATGGTCACCAAAAAATTGAAACAGCCCCTGACCCCCTTTTGAACTCTGAATTTCAATGGTAAAAGCATGCCACTGTGTTGCCCTGTCCCCGTACTTACTCCCTGTGCAATTTTTTTACCCCCCACCCCCCTCCCTGTCCCCCCCACGAGCGGTAAGGGACAGGAATGGTAAGGCACCAAAACTTAAATCCGGCCCTACCATACCACCACCCCACTCAGAACCGATTCAAAACACATCTCTCTCCTCCCCCTGTCCCCACTCTCTCTTCCTGCACCCAAAAAATCACTTTACCCCCGCTTCTCACCAAATTTTGGCACTTTTTGGAAAATTGTGTATGGGTCACCAAAAATTGAAACAGCCCCTGACCCCCTTTTGAACTCTGAATTTCAATGGTAAAAGCATGCCACTGTGTTGCCCTGTCCCCGTACTTACTCCCTGTGCAATTTTTTTACCCCCCACCCCCCTCCCTGTCCCCCCCACGAGCGGTAAGGGACAGGAATGGTAAGGCACCAAAACTTAAATCCGGCCCTACCATACCACCACCCCACTCAGAACCGATTCAAAACACATCTCTCTCCTCCCCCTGTCCCCACTCTCTCTTCCTGCACCCAAAAAATCACTTTACCCCCGCTTCTCACCAAATTTTGGCACTTTTTGGAAAATTGTGTATGGGTCACCAAAAATTGAAACAGCCCCTGACCCCCTTTTGAACCCGGAATTTCAATGGTAAAAGCATGCCACTCTGTTGCCCTGTCCCCGTACTTACTCCCTGTGCAATTTTTTTACCCCCCACCCCCCTCTCTGTCTCCCCCACGAGCGGTAAGGGACAGGAATGGTAAGGCACCAAAACTTAAATCCGGCCCTACCATACCACCACCCCACTCAGAACCGATTCAAAACACATCTCTCTCCTCCCCCTGTCCCCACTCTCTCTTCCTGCACCCAAAAAATCACTTTACCCCCGCTTCTCACCAAATTTTGGCACTTTTTGGAAAATTGTGTATGGGTCACCAAAAATTGAAACAGCCCCTGACCCCCTTTTGAACTCTGAATTTCAATGGTAAAAGCATGCCACTGTGTTGCCCTGTCCCCGTACTTACTCCCTGTGCAATTTTTTTACCCCCCACCCCCCTCCCTGTCCCCCCAACGAGCGGTAAGGGACAGGAATGGTAAGGCACCAAAACTTAAATCCGGCCCTACCATACCACCACCCCACTCAGAACCGATTCAAAACACATCTCTCTCCTCCCCCTGTCCCCACTCTCTCTTCCTGCACCCAAAAAATCACTTTACCCCCGCTTCTCACCAAATTTTGGCACTTTTTGGAAAATTGTGTATGGTCACCAAAAAATTGAAACAGCCCCTGACCCCCTTTTGAACTCTGAATTTCAATGGTAAAAGCATGCCACTGTGTTGCCCTGTCCCCGTACTTACTCCCTGTGCAATTTTTTTACCCCCCACCCCCCTCCCTGTCCCCCCAACGAGCGGTAAGGGACAGGAATGGTAAGGCACCAAAACTTAAATCCGGCCCTACCATACCACCACCCCACTCAGAACCGATTCAAAACACATCTCTCTCCTCCCCCTGTCCCCACTCTCTCTTCCTGCACCCAAAAAATCACTTTACCCCCGCTTCTCACCAAATTTTGGCACTTTTTGGAAAATTGTGTATGGGTCACCAAAAATTGAAACAGCCCCTGACCCCCTTTTGAACCCGGAATTTCAATGGTAAAAGCATGCCACTGTGTTGCCCTGTCCCCGTACTTACTCCCTGTGCAATTTTTTTACCCCCCACCCCCCTCCCTGTCCCCCCCACGAGCGGTAAGGGACAGAAATGGTAAGGCACCAAAACTTAAATCCGGCCCTACCATACCACCACCCCACTCAGAACCGATTTAAAAACACATCTCTCTCCTCCCCCTGTCCCCACTCTCTCTTCCTGCACCCAAAAAATCACTTTACCCCGGCTTCTCACCAAATTTTGGCACTTTTTGGAAAATTGTGTATGGGTCACCAAAAATTGAAACAGCCCCTGACCCCCTTTAGAACCCGGAATTTCAATGGTAAAAGCATGCTACTCTGTTGCCCTGTCCCCGTACTTACTCCCTGTGCAATTTTTTTACCCCCCACCCCCCTCCCTGTCCCCCCCACGAGCGGTAAGGGACAAAAATGGTAAGGCACCAAAACTGACTTGTAACCAACTAATCATGTATTGTTTTTGCTGTTGTAGAAAATGCCGAAAGCAAAAGAAAAGAAGAAGCACGTGGAGCGTGTCCAGCTCCCCTTCCCAACACCGATTGTGTTGCCCGACTTCCCGGCCGGGGAAGTTGGACGCAAAGCCCTAGAAGAGTGGGTCGATGAAAGGCGGGAACACGTAAAGAACATGACCAAGAAGGACAAACAGACTTACACGGCGGGACGGAAGAGACTGAATGTAAGGAACGCGTACAAGAATGCCATGAACCATCCGGAAAATGGTGAGGCAAACCGGAAGGCGTCCCGATTGAAGACAGCTGTGAGTACATCTCAAAATCTTCCTTTATTCTTCACATAGAATTACACAGAACGTCATCTTCTTCCAATACACACACTATATTATGTATATATTTTACTGCATTACATGCATACACTGTAAATCAGCTTTCAACACTTGTAATTGACTCCGCAGATTTTTTTGTTAAATACATAGCAATACATCATTATGTACTTTTTGTTGACAGCGTAACCGTCCTAAAGAAGGTTCCAAGTCGCATACAAGACAGAAACTACTTAACAAATTAAACAAGCAGGACAGAGCGGCCGAAAAGAGGAACCAAGCGTCAGGGGAGCGGCAGAGCCGGTCGGCAACAAGAAGTGTGGGAACGCACTCGCCGTCCACGTCCACGTCCGCCACACCCCTGCCGGACCAGAAGAAGAGAACAAGTAAAAGGAAGCAGCCCACTCCCACCCGCCTCCTTCTTCTGACCGACAGCTTACCGCGGCACGGAGTGTTCGGTCATGATAGACCGGAGAATGTGCCATGTGAAAACCTGAGTGGTAAGGGTTATTTTATTAACAAATTCTACTTTACACCACTATTGTGTACTATGGAGTAACACACTCTGGACAACGTACATGTAGCAAACATGTACATCTGTAGATCTATCAATGTGGAAATTATTCATTTTACTCTTGAGATGGTTCGCGGCGAGATTTAAAATCGGGTTTCTCTTTTCTCCGCGTTGTCCAATGCACAGTGATTTTGCTGTGTGATGAACTGAAGTGCCGTATTCAGTGTCCATCATGTTTCACATCATAACTTTTATTCCCAGAGCCAGAGAGTGAAGGCCCCTTGTCGACACCTCCCAGGAGGTCCCCTAGGAAGAAAGCCAGATGCCGGTCTCCCGACCAGTCACCACCTCCGAGGAGGTCCCCTAGGAAGAAAGCCAGATGCCGGTCTCCCGACCAGTCACCACCTCCGAGCAGGTCCTCACGTGAGCAAACAACACGGCTCTCGCCCGAGCAGTCTGCGTGTGGAAGCCCTCCCAGATGTAAGTTTCATATAGAGTAAAAAAAACAAACCATTTCATTATTTTATAAGTTACAATGGAAAGGGAAAAAAACTGTCACTCATCTGGTCTATATGTGGAATGGCCTTGTCTCCCTCACATTTTATTGCTGTTTTTATCCTGCTCTCATACATATGCTTTTTGCTGTTGTGTGTGTTGCAGCGAAGCGGTTCAAGAAGAACGCGACGCCGCGGGTCGATTTGAAGAACGCGGGGGAGTCGAGCGATGCATCGACGGAAGAGAGCGACGTGGACGAGGAGCCGATTTCAAGTCGGTGAGTAGTACTGTAGATATAGGATGTTACCTTTTACAGTTTGTTGTTCAATTAACCTTCTTGAAAGATAAATTCCAATGTAACAAAGAAAATGGCACATGTATTGATTAAGAATTTAATGATGTACTTTCAACTAACATTCACACTATATAATGTTTGAACAGTAGGAAGACTACACGCTGCACATCATCACAATTTTATCTTGTTCTTGTTATACATGTACTAACTTGTTCCCAGTTCGAATATAATAACAAAACCATTTATTCCAGTCTACGTCCCAGGAACGAAAAGTTCTCCTTCTATGTTATATCGTCACAAAGTGAGGATGATTCGAGTGAGGAAAGCAGCGACGATGAGGACCTTATGATACAGGAAGTTGTGTTATCGGTCATCAGAAAAGCTCAGAGTTTTCCGGAATCATAGATGTTATAACTAATCAACACTAATGCTAATACTATACTAACAATCTGTGATTAAATTTTAGCCTCGTTAACCCTTCTAACACCTTGGTCGTCATGATGCATGTATGCAGCGCTGGCGAGTCACTCGTCGGGGCTGCATGCATGCATCATGACGAGTATTGTCTGTTTTTTATGACATCCGTGCTATGAGGACTAACTGTAGACCTATAGATCTATAGATGCATGTCACTATAAATGTGCCTGTTCATGTACATATCACTGACAACATGTAGAAATATCTGTCTCATCTGTGTTAAGGGTCTTAGGGTTCTTTATATTATAACCGTTCTATATCTATGCACGTAGGTCATCATGATGCATGTATGCAGCGCTGACGAGTCACTCGTTGGGGCTGCATTCATGCATCATGACGACAATTGTCATGATTTATATTCACATTATAGATGCACAGTACTTTGCTCAATTTGTTACTGCACTTTAATTTGGTGTATATATATTGTACTTAAGTATATCTCTGTGATTTTTACATCCGTGTTTCACATTTTACAAATTCATTTAATGACTAATCATAACACAGTTTTTAACCTTTTTGTCTATATGCCAGTAAAGTGATAATCGTATTGATATGGGTGTATTAAAGTATACAGATAATAGTGTATTAAAGGACACTGATAATTTTATCTCCATTGAGGCATTAACATTGTGTACATGAATGATTTGATTTGAAGGGGAAGGGCAATAAAAGTTTTGCAGTTTGACATAACATTGACTTCATAGTTTTTCCCTTTTAATCTGCATTATATAGTACAAACAAATTCCCTGTTTATTATAATCTACAACCGCCAGCTGTCGTATGATGAAATCGCTGAGTATGTTGACGAGCTGGAACGCAACATGGACCGGACCATGGATCAAGAGCCCCAGACTGACGACCCGACTGTGACGTCAGAGGACAGTCCGGCCTCCCTTACCAAGGAGACCGTTCTGTCCTCTCCGGTCCCTTCAGTCGAGAGTTCAGCTTCCCCTATTGTGGAGGCTGAGTTCTCGACTGTCGCGGCCAACGTCACACTGACCGACCACACCCCTGACATCCAGACTGACGACCCGACTGTGACGTCAGAGGACAGTCCGGCCTCCCTTACCAAGGAGACCGTTCTGTCCTCTCCGGTCCCTTCAGTCGAGAGTTCAGCTTCCCCTATTGTGGAGGCTGAGTTCTCGACTGTCGCGGCCAACGTCACACTGACCGACCACACCCCTGACATCCAGACTGACGACCCGACTGTGACGTCAGAGGACAGTCCGGCCTCCCTTACCAAGGAGACCGTTCTGTCCTCTCCGGTCCCTTCAGTCGAGAGTTCAGCTTCCCCTATTGTGGAGGCTGAGTTCTCGACTGTCGCGGCCAACGTCACACTGACCGACCACACCCCTGACATCCAGACTGACGACCCGACTGTGACGTCAGAGGACAGTCCGGCCTCCCTTACCAAGGAGACCGTTCTGTCCTCTCCGGTCCCTTCAGTCGAGAGTTCAGCTTCCCCTATTGTGGAGGCTGAGTTCTCGACTGTCGCGGCCAACGTCACACTGACCGACCACACCCCTGACATCCAGACTGACGACCCGACTGTGACGTCAGAGGACAGTCCGGCCTCCCTTACCAAGGAGACCGTTCTGTCCTCTCCGGTCCCTTCAGTCGAGAGTTCAGCTTCCCCTATTGTGGAGGCTGAGTTCTCGACTGTCGCGGCCAACGTCACACTGACCGACCACACCCCTGACATCCAGACTGACGACCCGACTACCCTGACGTCTGAGGACAGTTTGGCCCCCCAACACGGGGAGACCGAACTGTCCTCTGTGGTGGAACCAGTGCCAATTTCAGTCTCCCACAATGAGGAGACTGATGTTGGTACTGGTGAGACCGACGCCAACCCGACTGACGACCCGACTACCCTGACGTCTGAGGACAGTTTGGCCCCCCCACACGGGGAGACCGAACAAATCTGTGGTGGAACCAGTGCCAATTTCAGTCTCCCACAATGAGGAGACTGATGTTGGTACTGGTGAGACCGACGCCAACCCGACTGGCGACCCGACTACCCTGACGTCTGAGGACAGTTTGGCCCCCCCACACGGGGAGACCGAACTGTCCTCTGTGGTGGAACCAGTGCCAATTTCAGTCTCCCACAATGAGGAGACTGATGTTGGTACTGGTGAGACCGACGCCAACCCGACTGACGACCCGACTACCCTGACGTCTGAGGACAGTTTGGCCCCCCCACACAGGGAGACCGAACTGTCCTCTGTGGTGGAACCAGTGCCAATTTCAGTCTCCCACAATGAGGAGACTGATGTTGGTACTGGTGAGACCGACGCCAACCCGACTGACGACCCGACTACCCTGACGTCTGAGGACAGTTTGGCCCCCCCACACAGGGAGACCGAACTGTCCTCTGTGGTGGAACCAGTGCCAATTTCAGTCTCCCACAATGAGGAGACTGATGTTGGTACTGGTGAGACCGACGCCAACCCGACTGACGACCCGACTACCCTGACGTCTGAGGACAGTTTGGCCCCCCCACACGGGGAGACCGAACTGTCCTCTGTGGTGGAACCAGTGCCAATTTCAGTCTCCCACAATGAGGAGACTGATGTTGGTAGTGGTGAGACCGACGCCAACCCGACTGACGACCCGACTACCCTGACGTCTGAGGACAGTTTGGCCCCCCCACACGGGGAGACCGAACTGTCCTCTGTGGTGGAACCAGTGCCAATTTCAGTCTCCCACAATGAGGAGACTGATGTTGGTAGTGGTGAGACCGACGCCAACCCGACTGACGACCCGACTACCCTGACGTCTGAGGACAGTTTGGCCCCCCCACACGGGGAGACCGAACTGTCCTCTGTGGTGGAACCAGTGCCAATTTCAGTCTCCCACAATGAGGAGACTGATGTTGGTACTGGTGAGACCGACGCCAACCCGACTGACGACCCGACTACCCCCACTGACGACTCTGCCTGGGATACGGACATGGACATATTACTGCCTGACATGACCCAGAACACTACCGACTTGAATATCAGCAAGCTGACACTGGCTGATATTTCCGACTGTGAATGGGACACAGACATTAAACCGGAGACGCCACCCTACACAGTACCAGACAGTGAGTGGGACACCGAGATGACACAACCACCCCTCCCCTCCCCAAGTGTACCGACTGTCCCTGACAATGGCGACGCTGACCTACCGACCGTGACGGACAACACCGAGTCCCCCCTCCCCTCCCCAACTGTACCGACTGTCCCTGACAATGGCGACGCTGACCTACCGACCGTGACGGACAACACCGAGTCACCCCTCCCCTCCCCAACTGTACCGACTGTCCCTGACAATGGCGACGCTGACCTACCGACCGTGACGGACAACACCGAGTCCCCCCTCCCCTCCCCAACTGTACCGACTGTCCCTGACAATGGCGACGCTGACCTACCGACCGTGACGGACAACACCGAGTCACCCCTCCCCTCCCCAACTGTACCGACTGTCCCTGACAATGGCGACGCTGACCTACCGACCGTGACGGACAACACCGAGTCCCCCCTCCCCTCCCCAACTGTACCGACTGTCCCTGACAATGGCGACGCTGACCTACCGACCGTGACGGACAACACCGAGTCCCCCCTCCCCTCCCCAACTGTACCGACTGTCCCTGACAATGGCGACGCTGACCTACCGACCGTGACGGACAACACCCAGTCACCCCTCCCCTCCCCAACTGTACCGACTGTCCCTGACAATGGCGACGCTGACCTACCGACCGTGACGGACAACACCGAGTCCCCCCTCCCCTCCCCAACTGTACCGACTGTCCCTGACAATGGCGACGCTGACCTACCGACCGTGACGGACAACACCGAGTCCCCCCTCCCCTCCCCAACTGTACCGACTGTCCCTGACAATGGCGACGCTGACCTACCGACCGTGACGGACAAAACAGAGACTACTCCCATGACCAGTACCCCTTCTGACGGACCCATGACCTTCAGTCACACTGTGCTGAATACCCCTGACGCAACCAAGACTGCCCCCCCGACAAGTACGCCAATAAAAGGCTCAATAGCCAATGTGACCTTCAGTGACACTACCCTGGGCACACAATTGACTGGGACTGCGACAAGTGAGGAGAAAGAAGAAGAGAATGACGGCAGTGACGATGACGCTAGAGACGATGACGGCAGAGACGATGACGCTAGAGACGATGACGGCAGAGACGATGACGCTAGAGACGATGACGCTAGAGACGATGACGGCAGAGACGATGACGCTAGAGACGATGACGGCAGTGACGATGACGCTAGAGACAATGACGCTAGAGATGATGACGGCAGAGACAATGACGCTAGAGACGATGACGGCAGTGACGATGACGCTAGAGACGATGACGGCAGTGACGATGACGCTAGAGACGATGACGGCAGTGACGATGACGGCAGTGACGATGACAGTAGTGACGATGACAGTAGTGACGATGACAGTAGTGACAAGGAAGGAGAAGTGTGGCCAGACCGCACCCCTGTACTGGACAGTCAGGGAGAATGGGTGGACTGCTCTTCCGAGAGTACTGGTCACACTTCCGCCTGACCACGACAGCACAGAAATGACATACAACCGATTGAAGACACTGACAAAGAGACTGACGACATAACACAAGACACTGACAGAGGATTAACCCGGAGACAACAAGGACCATCCACTCGATCACGAAACCTGGCGAGGAGAGAGACCACCGACAGAACCGCTGAGTGTGAGTTCCCGAGCCACTGGGTGGTACGGGAAGACCACCGTCTTTGGGCAGATGGGCCAGAGAACCCCCCTAGCCCCCCCGCGCCACATCAGGAGGAAGTGCCCTACATTGCCAACCAGGAGGATCCCTCTGAAGCAGAAAACCCACCTGCCCCAGGCAAGTTATAATTATAGTTCAACTTAATATAATTCTGGCGTTGTATACATAATAGTTCTGTTGTATATATATTGCAATACCATAAAAATATGAAAAAGGTATCCATATTTGTACGTGTAACTTATAGACATCCATATAAATACTGTATGCTATGGTAAGAACATTTTACACAGGACTGATTATAATGCACATATTTTAATATACACATTGTATGTCATGCAAAGCAAATGTAATTTTCCTGAAAAACCAAACTTTCTGGTAAGAACAAAATATTAAACAACATACATGTTTATTATAATATCACAGACACTCGAGGGCAGGCTGGCAGGAAGTGCTTCAAAGTAAGCGCGAAGAAGTTGAGCGCGGGGCGCGACAGTGGCTCGGACCCGGACTACACCCCAAAACCAAGACGTAAGTAATTCCTGCATGCACTGTTAGAACCACTGTGATATAGAACTCATAATAACACTTTTACCCGTGGTAAGGGACAGGACATGAAATTGGTACGGCCCCTAATTATCTGGAGTAAGAGAAATACCAAAGAATATATTGACTGTAATACCCTGATACATTGATCAGTGTTCTACGTGAAGTGAAAAAAAAGTGACAGTTATTCTTTTTTAACCTGATCTACCCGGTAAGGGAGAGGGGAAATACAAAATCAAGTGATCGTATAATGAAAAACCAGGAATAAAAGGTTGCAATGTTGTTGTAGCATATCATATGGCCCTGTGCTGTGTTAGGGGTTCCATCCCCATCCGAAAAAAGTAAGAATTACCTAGTTCAGAGCAGTATGATGTCCGGTAAGGGACAGGAGCAGCAAGATAAATAGCCAGAATAAAGTACTACAGCAAGTCAAAAACCGTTTGCACACATGACCAGGCACCCTTTTTCACCACTTCTTGCATAATACCCAAAAAAAACCAGAAAGTAACATCAGCCTCAAACATTTCTGTGCGGTAAGGGACACAAAAATTAGCATGTAGTGTAACATGCATTAACAGTGAAAAAAGAAGAAGATTTCAACATCAGTATGTCATATGGGACTGTATTACCAGTTAATACTTGTTTGTAAAAGAAAAGACATGGTGTCGTCACTCTTTTAGCCGGTAAGGGACAGGAAAGTGAAATATCATGCTCAGAATTCAGTGTTGATGGAATCAAGAAAATCTTTTTTTTTACCCCCTACCCCATTTCACACTGGCTACCATCTCAATGCCAAAGTTAGCAAAAATCATTTAATAAAGAGACAGTACTAGCCGGTAAGGGACAGATTAGCCGGAGAAATGGCTTAGTTCATAATTTATGCAGGGGGAAAAAAATTAAAAGCAATTTGCTTGAAGGAGATGGCTTGTCAAATAGGGAGGTTTTGCATAGCAGCTGAAAGTGTTTACTCAGCAACTCTAGAACACACTGTTCTGTGTGGTAAGGTACAGGAAAGTTATATGTCACGAAAGAATGGGGTATTTGGGGGAGAAAAGAAGAAAGAAGACAGTGTTATGGCATAACATATATATATATCTCTGTTCCGCCAAATATTCCAATTCACGATCAAATATCATTTATGAGCTATACCGCACAGAGACCGTTGTAAGGGTGGTAAGAGACAGGAGATATAATGATTCAGGCTTCATTTAGCACTGGGAAAAGCTGAAGAGGAAAATGTAGAAGTATATCCTAGCATTCGAAACCCATATTTAACTGTGAGATGAAATAAAATCACCACTTCACGTCCTTGCCTTGCTTCAGTGGGCGATAAGGGACAGGATACATAGTAAGGGACAGGAAAACAATAAATAGCTTGATGATGAAGTGCTTTCGACGAAGAAGTGAAAGTCAGAAGTGCCACATGTTACCCCACCTGACTCAGGCTTTCATATAATGTATAGAAATGCCCTCAACTCAGTATATATGTAACAGTCCAATGGCCGGTAAGGGACAGTACCAAAAGCTAATTTATAGTGTTTGTTGTACAGTACACAGTAAAATAAAGTAGGTTAATGTTACACAGTGCTCTGTGTCACGCCACCTAACAGGAGTGGCAATACTAAAGTTTTTTTGATACCGAGAACAGAAATACAGGCGGTAAGGGACAGGAAATTAAAACTTTATTGTCTCTTTTCCAGGATCTGCCAGAGTGAAGAAGCCGCCGGACTTACGTAAGGCTGCAGCAACACCAGATGACGACCCTGCTATACCAAACGATGACCCGAACGAGAACCCACAGGACGGCGCAGTTGCCCCACTCCCAGATCCCGCTGCCATCTTTGACCAGAATGTGTCGAGGGAGGCTCTCAAAGCTCTGTTGTTTCTTGGTGTAAGAAAAGCAAACCAGACAACCGAAAGAATCGAGTTCATGGAGGACTTGGTTGAATTCAAGGAGACTTTGAGATGCAGTCCCCTTTGGCTGAAGAAAGAGATGATGAAGCAACGACATGGGAAGAAGAAACACGGCAAAAAGTCCAGGATAGCTAGAGCCATTCAACTGTGCCGGAATAGTGTATATCCAGCCCCGTCTCAGAAGAAGATCACCAGTCGACGCAGAATGGCCGAGGCCAAGGTGAAAGCGGTGGATGAGTTCCTACGCCGGCCCGATAACTGCTACACGCTTCCAGACAAGAAGCATTATCGGAAAGACGGTGGAATGTTCATCCCTGTTGTGGCCCTGGTTGACTGCCTCCGTAACTTACACCGGAAGTTTGTCACCGAGACTGCAATCACCATGTCATTCTCGACGTTCTGCAAGGCACGAGACAGGAGAACCATCAAGTCTTCCATCTTCCTCAAGAGATCGGTTTGTCTGTGCAAGCCACATGCCAACATGAAGCTGATGTTGGAAGTTGTGCCTGGCTTGCCCAACTCAACAAGAGAACTGGTCGAATTGAGTGAGGACTTGAGTACTTGACAACCAGAGTGTCAAGTACAAGACCTGGTTCAAGAGCACAGTGAAGTTTGTGAAAGAGGACCAACCTGACCGGAATGTCTACCACACGGAATTGTTGAAGAAATGTATCAGTGGAGAATCCTTCAAGAAGCAGTTAGTAGACGCGATGCCAGAGTTCCGCGAGCACTGCCGCCGGGTACACGAACAGTACGAGGCGGTACGTTTGCTAAAGGCCACCTTACCACCAGACCACGCGATCTGCCATATGGACTACGCGGAGAACTGGCCCACGTCCTTCTTCCAGGAAATCCAAGCTGCTTTCTTCGGCAAAGACCAGATCACCCTTCATCCAATGGTTGTGTACACAAAGCTGCAAGAGATCTTGAAACACAAGTGCTACGTTGGTGTGAGTGAGGTAACAGACCACAAGTTTCCCTCCACTCTAGCATTTTTGACTCAAGTGATTGAGCATATCAAGCAGACTGTACCTGACCTGAAACATCTCCACTTGGTGACGGACTCCCCGAGCTCCCAGTACAGGAACCGCTTCGCGTGTGACATGCTGGTGAGGGCAGCAGAGAAGTTTGGGATCCGGATCACCTGGAATTGGTTGGAGGCTGGACACGGAAAGGGGCCTTGTGACGGTGTCGGTGGAGCGCTCAAGGGACTAGCTGACCGAGTCGTGAAACAGTGTGGAGCGATTCAGACTGCAAGCGAGTTTGTTGAGCAGCTCACGCCAGCGACCAACAAGGTTACACTCATACAAAGTACAAGACAAGAGATCAAGGCGTGCGAAAGTTTAGTGGATGATTGGCGCTCCCGTCCGGTTGAGGGCATTCTCCAGTACCACCAAGCCACCTTTGTGAACAACGAACTGTTCCTGCGACCAACTTCATGCTACAAGGAATGTTGCTTCTCTGAGGATGGCGACTTGGTTCCGAGTGCGGAATGTGAGGGTTGGACGAGAGCCAAGTTGGGCCCTCGTCCCAAACCGAGTGTTTCGCGAACCAAGAAGAAACCGAAGGACAAGGCTACAACACCAGTGGAAGCCGAGGCGGAAGTGGAAGCTGAGCCACAGATTGAGGCGCAGGCTACAACACCAGTCCAAGCTGAGGTGGGGGCTGAGCCACAGATTGAGGCGCAGCCTGGCCCCACACCCAAGCCAAAAGCTAATCCGAAAGCTAAGTCCAGACGGAGAAGGGAAGCAACTCCTGAACCATCTTCTGATGCTGATGACTCTGACTCTGACTCTGAGCCTGACTACGAACAGTGTGAACTGCCGGAACACGTGACGCCCCGTACTCTGAGGAAGAGAGCCCCAGTGCAACCTGTGTACGCAGACTCTTACCCCGACTCTGAAGTGGAGGACGGAGTAGGAGGCAATGAAGCTGGAATTGACGAAGGGCTGTCCAGCAGTGACGAAGAGTTAGGGGACGCGGCAGAGAGGATCCATCTTCGAACCCGTGTTCGCGCACGACGAAAATTCACCAGAAGGATGAACCAAATCCAGAAAGCTGTGGCACCAATGCCGGCACCAAGAGCAACAGTATCGGGGGCAGCGTGTTCTGCGGGTGATGTGAAGGAGCCTGACTGTGAGCACGGACAGGAGACACCCAAAGAACGAGCTAGAACCGAGAAACTCAATGCCAGAGCTAAAGACCAGGCCAGCAGAAGGAGAAAAGGTGAACTGGTGAATGAGTGTGTCGAAGACCAGAGTGAGAGTACGGATGACGAAGAGTGGCCTCTGCAGTGGGAGATGTCGGTAGCAGAGTTCCTGAGGCGGTACCAGGATAGTGCGTGAGCCAGCACTGTAAAACGAGCTCTACACGGACAATCCCATGATATCGGACTAAGATAAGACTTCAGATATCTTTTCATTCATGTTTTTTTATTTTAATGTAGCCCATTATGCTGCTGTACCCAGTACTATTTTAAATGAATAGTATTTTACACATCAGCAGGGTGGACTATATCAAAGTAAGGGCAGGGTGTATTGATATGTGAGGTTTTATAGCATGCTAACAAGATTAATGAGGTTATGAGGTGTAATGTAAACTAAATGTCACAGTGGGGGGAAGAAAGATGAAATTCATTCAAAATTATAACTCTAAATTCAACATCTATCAGGTAAGTAGGATTTAATAAATTTATATTCGGTTTTGGCTTCATAGGTAACATTTGTATGTAAAGATGCACTGTGACATGCCGACTGTATAGCAAGGAAAGGTTATACTACATGTATTGGAAGTAGAAAGTTGTATTCTACCCTTGACCCTAGTATTTCGCTCGTTTCCTGTCCCTTACCACATGAAATCAAGGTGAGATACTGCGTATCCGGACTGAAAGTTAAATACTGTTGTGCCAAGGGGAGAAGAAATGTGTTGTATTGTGACCTGAAAGCGTACAGCTTTACATTGCGTATTTTGGTGCTGTCCCTGACCACGAGTTTTCCTGTCCCTTACCACCGGGTGAGGTTTCAGTGGGGAGTGTGTGAGACAAAGCTGACTGCATGTGATGTATGTACAATCGGTTTGTGGTTGTAGTAGACATGTCAGAGCTCAGTTTAGAGTAGATAAGGTGCATGAAACATGTACTTGGGTCATGCTGTGGCTGTAATATTCCAAAAAGTGTGTGAGATTTCCCGTTTCCGAGTTTCCGGGAGGTCAGAAGGGAGGCAAAGTAGGGTGTGGTGGGGTGCTGCATGGGTGGAATGGGTGGGAGAGAGTGTCTACATGATGGAAAGTGTGAAAAAATGGGGTGGAAACATGTATTTCTGACGTAGAGAAGGGCTGGGAAGGAGTGTGTGCTTTTCGGTGTTCATGTGTATTTTGGTCCTGTCCCTTACCACCGGGTGAGGTTTCAGTTGGGAGTGTGTGAGACAAAGCTGACTGCATGTGATGTATGTACAATCGGTTTGTGGTTGTAGTAGACATGTTAGAGGTCAGTTTAGAGTAGATAAGGTGCATGAAACATGTACTTGGGTCATGCTGTGGCTGTAATATTCCAAAAAGTGTGTGAGATTTCCCGTTTCCGAGTTTCCGGGAGGTCAGAAGGGAGGCAAAGTAGGGTGTTCTGGGGTGCTGCATGGGTGGAATGGGTGGGAGAGAGTGTCCACATGATGGAAAGTGTGAAAAAATGGGGTGGAAAGATGTATTTCTGACGTAGAGAAGGGCTGGGAAGGAGTGTGTGCTTTTCGGTGTTTATGTGTATTTTGGTCCTGTCCCTTACCACCGGGTGAGGTTTCAGTGGGGAGTGTGTGAGACAAAGCTGACTGCATGTGATGTATGTACAATCGGTTTGTGGTTGTAGTAGACATGTTAGAGGTCAGTTTAGAGTAGATAAGGTGCATGAAACATGTACTTGGGTCATGCTGTGGCTGTAATATTCCAAAAAGTGTGTGAGATTTCCCGTTTCCGAGTTTCCGGGAGGTCAGAAGGGAGGCAAAGTAGGGTGTGGTGGGGTGCTGCATGGGTGGAATGGGTGGGAGAGAGTGTCTACATGATGGAAAGTGTGAAAAAATGGGGTGGAAAGATGTATTTCTGACGTAGAGAAGGGCTGGGAAGGAGTGTGTGCTTTTCGGTGTTCATGTGTATTTTGGTCCTGTCCCTTACCACCGGGTGAGGTTTCAGTGGGGAGTGTGTGAGACAAAGCTGACTGCATGTGATGTATGTACAATCGGTTTGTGGTTGTAGTAGACATGTTAGAGGTCAGTTTAGAGTAGATAAGGTGCATGAAACATGTACTTGGGTCATGCTGTGGCTGTAATATTCCAAAAAGTGTGTGAGATTTCCCGTTTCCGAGTTTCCGGGAGGTCAGAATGGAGGCAAAGTAGGGTGTTGTGGGGTGCTGCATGGGTGGAATGGGTGGGAGAGAGTGTCCACATGATGGAAAGTGTGAAAAAATGGGGTGGAAAGATGTATTTCTGACGTAGAGAAGGGCTGGGAAGGAGTGTGTGCTTTTCGGTGTTTATGTGTATTTTGGTCCTGTCCCTTACCACCGGATGAGGTTTCAGTGGGGAGTGTGTGAGACAAAGCTGACTGCATGTGATGTATGTACAATCGGTTTGTGGTTGTAGTAGACATGTCAGAGCTCAGTTTAGAGTAGATAAGGTGCATGAAACATGTATTTGGGTCATGCTGTGGCTGTAATATTCCAAAAAGTGTGTGAGATTTCCCGTTTCCGAGTTTCCGGGAGGTCAGAAGGGAGGCAAAGTAGGGTGTGGTGGGGTGCTGCATGGGTGGAATGGGTGGGAGAGAGTGTCTACTTGATGGAAAGTGTGAAAAAATGGGGTGGAAAGATGTATTTCTGACGTAGAGAAGGGCTGGGAAGGAGTGTGTGCTTTTCGGTGTTTATGTGTATTTTGGTCCTGTCCCTTACCACCGGGTGAGGTTTCAGTTGGGAGTGTGTGAGACAAAGCTGACTGCATGTGATGTATGTACAATCGGTTTGTGGTTGTAGTAGACATGTCAGAGCTCAGTTTAGAGTAGATAAGGTGCATGAAACATGTACTTGGGTCATGCTGTGGCTGTAATATTCCAAAAAGTGTGTGAGATTTCCCGTTTCCGAGTTTCCGGGAGGTCAGAAGGGAGGCAAAGTAGGGTGTTGTGGGGTGCTGCATGGGTGGAATGGGTGGGAGAGAGTGTCTACTTGATGGAAAGTGTGAAAAAATGGGGTGGAAAGATGTATTTCTGACGTAGAGAAGGGCTGGGAAGGAGTGTGTGCTTTTCAGTGTTTATGTGTATTTTGGTCCTGTCCCTTACCACCGGGTGAGGTTTCAGTTGGGAGTGTGTGAGACAAAGCTGACTGCATGTGATGTATGTACAATCGGTTTGTGGTTGTAGTAGACATGTCAGAGCTCAGTTTAGAGTAGATAAGGTGCATGAAACATGTACTTGGGTCATGCTGTGGCTGTAATATTCCAAAAAGTGTGTGAGATTTCCCGTTTCCGAGTTTCCGGGAGGTCAGAAGGGAGGCAAAGTAGGGTGTTCTGGGGTGCTGCATGGGTGGAATGGGTGGGAGAGAGTGTCTACTTGATGGAAAGTGTGAAAAAATGGGGTGGAAAGATGTATTTCTGACGTAGAGAAGGGCTGGGAAGGAGTGTGTGCTTTTCGGTGTTTATGTGTATTTTGGTCCTGTCCCTTACCACGTATACTATTTCCTTTAGCGTCCTTGCACACAGCAATGTGGCTTTTTTACAATAATTTTTTTAGCTTCTTCCTACATGTCACAAGTATGTCTAGTGTATGCACCATGTAAAGTGTGTTATATCCTTTGTTATATGACATGTTTATGGGTAAGTATGACATTAATGTAACATGTCACTATATGCATGAGGTATTTTTTTACTGTATTTCTCAATTACATATTACCTAGAGAAAGGAGTAACACTGTATACATGTAGTGTTGAGAATAAAATACTTTTATTACATTTTTGTTACTATATACATGCTGCTTTGGTGCTGTTTCTTCTCCTGTAGTCTTGTCTCCTGTTCCTTACCACGTACTTCCTGTCTCTTACCACTTCAAGGTGTAGGAAAAGCGAAATAAGTGGCATACCACTGCCCTAAGAAAGAAAAAATGGAACGCTATGTTGTACAGAAGGGTTGGAACTACCTATATCACTGCAATATGTCCTGCTGTAGTGCATGGGGTACATGGGAAAAATCTCGGAAAATTTGATACCAAATTTGCTGAAAAAAAGTGAAAAATCCGTTTTTGGGGTACCTGAGATGGGGGATGGGGGGTGGAGATAAAGGAAAGTGGTATACTTTACCTGTTTCACGTGGTACAGGGGTCAAATTGTGCTATTTTCACCTTTGTATGACAAAAAACAGTTAGTTTTTAAAGGAAATTACCTTTTCCTGGTAAGAGACAGGAAAATACACGAGCGGTACGAGTTTCGCGCTACACAGGATCGACCCCAGGCATATTTAAATGATAAAACCTAGCTGGAGGGGTGACATAACACATGTACTTTGCCCCCTAACTTTATTTAGGCCATTGGAAGATATTTTTGTGCCACCCCCTGCACCCCCATATGCATTGCGCTCATGAGACATAGCCATATTAGAATGCACTGAACACCAGATCCCACATGACCTAAATTCCATATCCCAAATAATCTTATTAGAATATAACGGCTAAAATATATCCCGCATAATCTTAAATCCTTAAAATTTGATCGATTCAATATGACAGATATAAGCGGCATATAGTCCTCCCGTGCACTTTTGCTCTATAAGGAACGGCACGTGACTTCTCTGAGCCTATAATGCACGGCCAACCGTTTTATAGATATACATAATATTTGATATTAACAAATCTAAGAGCTCGTCATACTATTGGAGGTGTGGCAGACTATGAAACCAGGAGGAAAATTAATGTAAATACCACATTTTGCCAGCTACAAATACCCTCGTCAATTGCAAATATTGCAATATTGACGGAATATGACGACTGACAATATTCCTTCACGTCTGTTACAGAAGAAGCCCATTCCCCCACCTTGTCATGATGGCGACTAGGAGAGCACCCAGAGGGCACTGGGCGATGTTCTATCTGTAAGTACAAACATACTTTTCACATTTAGTCCCACAATGTAAGATTCCGGTATCGTAACCCAATAATTGGTGTACCCCATTAAAGGTCTATCATGGTCACCGTCCACAGAGCATAAAGTAGGGCACATCGTCGGAATAAAGCTTTGTTTATTTTGATATTGTACAATGTTTGTATACATACTTCGGCTTATATGATGTGTCAAATGATGTGCAAATGATGTGTGCACCCAGTGGACGTTGCAAATGATTATTTAATGGGCCAATGTAGGTTTTGTTTACAAAAACGGAGGTAAAACATAATCGGCCAAAAAAATCAAACCTGTTTGATTTTATCGGCCGAATCCTGGCTATATAAGCATTAATGGATGGGAGGGGGGGGGGGTAGTAGTTGTGGGTCATACTATGAAATATTTATATACAATGTGAATGTAAATAGAAGCATATCTCTGTCGGCCGTATAAGAACCGCTGACTGTCGTATAAGAACCTCTCACGGCCGTATAGAGGCTGTGTAAATAGTATGGCGAAGTGAAGACAGAGCAGGGTGGGTGGGGGGAAACTTCGCTAATTGCTTAGTCAGCATCATGGCCACCGTCCACAGAGCATAAACGATGATCGTCGGTATAAAATCGCCGGCTCAGCAATATGTGAAGTTCCCAACCACCCACCCTGTTCTGTCGGCACTTCGCCATGCTTTATACAAGGCCTTCATACGTCCGTCAGAGGTTGTTATACGTACGTCAGAGGTTGTTATACGTATGTCAGAGGTTGTTATACGTACGTCAGAGATATGCTTCTCTTTATATTGACAATGTGTAAATACATACTGTAGTATGGGCTATAAGTACAACCCTCCCCCCCTCCCATCCATAAAATCAAACACCTTTGATTTTATCGGCCGTATATCTCTTACCTCCGTTTTTGTAAACAAATCGTACATCGGCCGATAAATAATCATTTCCAACGTCCACAGGGTGTACACATCATTTGCACATCGTTTTACACATGATTCACGCCGAAGTTTGTATACAAACATTGTACAAAATCAAAATAAACAAGGCCACTGTCCACAGAGCATAGACGAACTTTGTTGGAATAAAATCGCCAACTCAGCAATACGCGAAGTTCTCACCAACCCACCCTGCTCTGTCGGCACTTCGCCATGCTTTATACACGGCCTTTATACGTCAGAGCTCTTCATACGGACGACAGAAATATGCTTAGATTTGCATTCACATTGTGTATAAATATGTACAATGGTATGGCCCACAACTACTACCCTCCCCCCACTCCTATCCATCAAAGTTTTATATAGCCATAATTCAGCCGATAATATCAAACAGGTTTGATATTATCGGCCAACTTTCTCTTGCGTCCATTTTAGTACAAGAAACCCTCATTGGCCGAATATAAAGTAATTTACAAGGTCCACTGGGTGTACACATCATTTGCACATAGTTTGACACATCATAGACGCCGAAGTTTGTATACAAACATTGTACAAAATTAGAATAAACAAAGATTTATTCCGACGAATTTGCCCAGTTTATGCTCTGTGGACGGTGGCCATCATGAACACTGGGGACCTTCGGTGGATTAAGCCCATACATATTGCTATGAAACTTCGGTCGACAGTTAAAGATAAAGGTAAATGTTATGCAAATGTTATGTTATATCAGGCTTGTTAAATGCAGATACCGGGCAATTACTGATGTAAAATCTTCTTGGTTTATTGTCACTGTTATACCGATGCCAATACATGCTAGCCCTTCTTTTCCAGGATAGTACTCAACTTTGGCAACTTCCAGAAGTACTATGGCTGTATGGGTAAGAAACCCTGAATTGTAGATCTATACGTTATGGCAACCGTCCAGAGAGCATTTAACGAGGATCGTCGGAATAAAAATCGCTGACTAAGCAATCTGCGAAGATCCCCCCCCCCCACCCACCCTGCTCTGTCATCACTTCGCCATGCGATATACACAGCCTTTATACGGCCGTCAGAGGTTATTATACGGACGTCAGAGGTTGTTATACGGACGACAGGGATATGCTTCTATTTTACATTCACATTGTATATAAAGAGTCCATGGTATGGCCCACAACTACTACCCACCCCCCCCCCCCCTCATTCCTATCCATTAATGTTTTATATAGCCATGATTCGACCGATAATATCAAACCAGTTGGATATTATCGGCCGACTTTCTCTTGCACCCAATTTGTGTAAACAAAGCATAAATTTCCTAACTAAAATGTCATTTCAACGTCTACACAGTGGACACTCCGATGGACACAATGTAGTCGCCGAAGTATGTATACAAACAATGGTGAACATTTTAAAAAAAGAAGCTTTATTCCGACGATGTTCCCTAGTTTATGCTCTGTGGACGGTGGCCAGCATAGCGTTCTATCCTCTTCATTAGTTATTATGACGACAAAGAACCTAAAGGCCCAACTTGTGTCATTAGTCCACCCCTCACAAGATGTTGAGGTAAACTGTGTTCCTTGACTACACCTGTTTTCCCTAAATGGAGACATCTACCAGAATCGCATTTCGGTAGAGCCGAGGTCTCATGGCCCAGTGCTGATACAACCTATATATTATATGGGGCTATGATACATAATTATTACTCATGATTGTACTCTCTTGTACTTGTACTAATCTAAACTCAAACTTAACTCATAAGTGGCTTCTCTGTATGGATAGCATAAATATGAATACTACATTAGCATACCAAAATATGAATTAACATAAATTCAATTCCATCTGCATCAGACACCTACATTTTTTATTCTAGCTGGCAGAATTGTACCTAGTACTTCTAGTTCAACATCTAGTACATCTTCTACAACTACAGTGTGGACTACGACAGATAACAGCTGCCCTGTCCTAACGTATCATGTAGATGGTAATGCTTACAATCCTGAAGTGGATGACTCTAATTCCATCGTCACCTACACCTGTCGTCCAGGGTTTCAGTTTGGATCCCCAGGAATAAGCACCTATCAGCTTGCCTGCTCAGAAGAGTCTACCTGGGAGACACAATGGTGTGAAAGTGAGTGAAACAGTTGTGTTTTAAAATCCCTTTTTTTAGGCCTGTAAGCCCTTTCAGGAGACTTCGATCTCAATCTATATATTCTCTCTAGATTCTTGCAGAACGAATGAGAGGTTTCATGTCCTTGTCTGATAGACCCGGTGATAGATTGCATCCAGTCATAGATTATATACTTGTATCGATTTGGTGAGACACGGCCATAAAGTGTTTCAGTTTGTGGAGATAAAACAACATGTATATATACAAGGTAATAACAAACATTCATTACTACATTCTCAGAATATTGCGCTGCACGTAGCTTGCAGACTTGCTTGCTGACAAATAGGTCTTTCTCTGTTAAAGATGTAGATGAGTGTGCTAGCCCTACCTCTGCTGACGTGGAAGATGACTGCGACCCTAATGCAGACTGCCATGACACTATCGGCTCCTACTTCTGTATCTGTAAAAATGGCTACGAAGGAGATGGTTTTACCTGCAGCGGTGAGTGCTTCCAATCAAATAGATTTCATTCATAGCTACACTGACCTCTTCATGTGACATGCCTGTAACAACACTGCTACCATTCTATGATATGCCTAATTTTAAATCATACAGAAGCTTAGGGGAATGACATACGGTAGTTAAATATATCTTATCTTATAATGTAACCAATCAATACTTCAGTAGGTATGGCGATTGCACTGAGATTTGTGCATCTTTATTTTTTTCGTACCAGGGACTGCCTGTGCCGTTCTACCCCCAATAGCGAACAGCCAGCCCAGTGTCCTGTTCCTGCCCGAACCCAAGTTTGGGAATGAAGTGACTTTCCGCTGTGACCCTGGCTACAAGGTCTGGCTGTATGGTGTGCCATCAAACATGTTAGCTCAATACAGTTTCAAGGAAGTAACTACATTTACAGTTACATGTACAGCTACTGGCCTGTGGAGTCCTTGGCCACATCCTGTTTGTCGTGGTGAGTCATTTTTAGTTTGGTTCTACACCGTACACATATTTTTCTAACATTTATGCTAATGTTGGCAGTATTATTGTCCTTCACCAAAAAACTTTTTGTTACAGATTGTACTGCCATTGCTGGCTGGAAAGGGGATTTAAATCTCATTAGTTGTTGTATCTTCACATGATTTTCGGGTACACAATTTTGTACATGCTCCACGATATCTGGCAGTATTATGTCACATTACATTAGTGTTACATACAGGCCTCCTCCTAGCCCTCCCTGAGCACTGTCACTTTTGTAATAAATATGTTCTGCTGGCTTTGTGAATTCAGATGTACGGTGCTTGCGCATGTCAATTACTTTACATTTATCTCGTTTTAAAGGGGCATTCTCACCATTCACACTTAACCACGTAGTAGACTAGAACAGTACTGGAATTGTGAGTGGGATAAGCTCGGTGTTTATGCCACTTTATTTACCCTTCATTGCTCCTATAACTATAGGTGTCTTGGCAGATCTAGTAAGCTATGATATTTTCACCATATAACCATGATGCTTATGGCTCAGTCTCACGACTTTGTAACAATTGGATAGTCTTTGACCGGGTGACATCTTTGACCGGGAAGCGTTATTATAGCATAAGTTAGGCCTATATAGTAAGAGATTGGTGGAAAAAGTCAAAGGATATTTTCACACTATATGAAACGAAATATATTAAAAGTTTGTTATATTTAGGCCGTATTACCTGCAATATAGCATAATGTTATAGTTTTTCCACTGCCTGGTCAAAGACGTCACTTTCTATGTCACATGGACTTTGAAGTGCTGCACTGTCCAAAGTATTATGCAATTACCATCCACATAAAGTTTTTCAAATGGTAGAGATATGGAAAAAATAAAAAAAGGCCTTCCCATTCAAAGACGTCACGCGGTCAAAGACTATCCAATTGTTACAAACTCGTGAGACTGAGCCTTATATGAAACTTTGCCATGTTACAGCTGTCTACTGTGATGACCCTGAGAGTGTGGTTTATGCCACACGTTCGGGCAGTGATTTCACCGCAGGTAAACAAGTGAGATATGACTGTGTGGACGGTTATCATCTAGAAGACAGTAGCCTGGGTAGAACAGAGCTCACCCTGACGTGTCAACAGGATGGCACCTGGTCTAAAAGGACGGAGTGTGTTGGTAAGTTCATTTCAGTGGAATCACAACACCAAGTGGAAGACCCCCAATCTATACAAACATCCCTTTAAAGGGGCATTCTCACCACTCGTACTTACCACATAGCAGACTAGAACAGTACTAGAATTGTGAGTGGAAAACGCTTGGTGAGAATGCCACTTTAATAGTATCCGGGGATTAGTCAGCAGTGGCTATCAACTTAGTCACAAGTGATTACCCTATTTACGACCAGCCATAGTTAGTTACTACTGTCAGGTTAGTCAACATATTTTGAGGAAGCTTTTACCGTCGAGAATAACGAAAGTGGCCTTTCTGCTTACAGGTAATTTGGGCGACTCTTGTTACTCCTGATGCTTATTACCAAATACAATTAAGAAAATAGTGCTAGTCTTTTAATTTCTATTATTATTATTAGGGTTAGTCTTGTTGACCAAGGCACTTGCCAGATTTTGTATTGCCTTAGTCACTTTTAGATATCTTTTTGATAGCCACTACTGACTAACGTGTCAAACGATCAGATTATCAGTGTCACTGTCAGTGACACCTGTATTTAAGGTCACTAATCTACCAACAACGATGTCCTGTGATTACTGTTAAGTGTCAGCATTATTTTGGAAACATTTTAAGATGGTTTTAATATGTGACTAGTAGTTATTCTACTCCCTACTGTTTTGTGTCTGTATAGAATATATGTGATATTCTAGTGCCTCTACATGGGTACCCGCAATTTTGACCGTGTCGCCTGGTCGAATTCTAGCAGGAGGGCAGTGGCATCGTGTCGATTTTAGCTATATAAGAACATAGATAAAACCCCCTGTGGGTCGATTTTTATCCCCGAATTTCCTGTGTCCGTCGGTGTTTAAAAGGGCCTAAAAGGGCCGTGTCGCCCGTGTCGATTTTTACCCAAGTAGAGTCACATTCTATACAGATTCTTTGCAGTATGAAATACTGCAGAGAGTCTGTATAGAATATGTGATAGCAATGAGATTCAAAAAACAATGCATATATTGTATGTACGACCAAGAGCTTATGCTAAACATGATACATGGTAAACTCTATAATGTTATATCATCAAACAGATACTGATGAATGTACGGAAAACCCATACATCTGTGCTGAAGGATTTACCTGCCTTAACACACCTGGTAGCTACATATGTATTGAACCATGTAAGGCATCCTTCTCCAACTACCCTTACATATATTACCATGTATATATATATATATATATATATATATATATATATATATATATATATATATATATATATATATATATATACAAATGTATATATATATATATATATATATATATATATCAGGCTAAACACATTTACCGCTATTGGATCTCCCTAACATCTGGAAGATATTTATACTCATCATTTCTTAGTATCATCAGTATTGTCATATTAGCTAGTATAATATTCAAGTTAGTGACATTATACAGCCAAATGATGTTAATCCACTAGGGAAATTCATTTCCAATTTCCAGTCCCAACATTTGCGTCATGTGATACGATAAAAATCCTGAACCTCTGTATCAATGGGAGATGTGAACTTAAAGATGGCCAAGGAGTGTGCAAGTAAGTGTTTTACGTACAACCAGTGATAACGTAGTGTTCGGCAAATAAAGCTTGGTGCTGTGTGGGACCCTTCAGAAGAGTGAATCAATTAGGGATATCCAGGCCCAGGTGTATGTTTAAATGTCAGTCTTGAATACTCCTTAGTGCCATAACCCGGGAAGGATCAGTAACAGACCTTTGCTTCTTTCTTTGCACTTCAATATTGTATTTACTTTTGTGCAATTTCCAGTTGCCAAGATGGCTATCAAGGTCGTGCATGTGACGTGGAGATGTGGCCGATGAGTCAGACTCTGAGTATTGCCGCAATAGCAGCATCTGGACTTCTCGTTGCCAGTCTAGCCGGCCACCTTCTCTATAAAACCTTATGGCTTACCAAACCGGCACCATCCTTCACACCACCAATGGGTGGCTTTATGAATCAACTTGGTCTCAGGAGGTAAGATCAGATTGATATTAAACCGATAGCAGGTAACGGAAAGTTGGTGAAGCAGAATCGAAACAATTATATGATATATCCGCTACCATGTAGTTATAGCCTTGGGCTCTTTTTTATAAACTAGCTTCGTATATATGTTTGTAGTAATAACTGTTTGTTAGTTTCCAAATTATATATACATTTGAGGATGAGGTTGAGTCTTTTGTAGTAGATGACAACTGTGGCAAGAAATGTGGGACATAATTTAAAAAGCGTTTCAGGTGGTAGGAACTAAGATTAGCATAGCATGATATCTGGAATTAATACATAATTCTGATTATCATAATTCCCAACGTAACCGTGTTAAGTGATTGTTCCATTGCTGAAGCACATGCGGTGGACGAAATTGTTTATGAAGCCAAAATGAAAGTAAACATATTTGGTATTGCAGGCAGTGCTGAAAAATGTAATGGTGCCATGAACTGGTGTTTTGTTTCTTTTTCAGGCCAAGGTATCCATTCTAGTTTGGGCAACATCTCGCACTCAACAAATGTCCTGTCAATTAAAGAATATCCCAGACACAGGCTCGACTATATCTGTCCCCAAAGGCCCGGCTGACAATTTATTAGTTCAAAAATAATAGAGTAGGTAAAAAGTCAAGTTGAGTTTCCCTTTAAACAACAGCAAGGATTTTGAGTCATCGCCTCTGCAGGCCCCTCGCAAAAGATATCCCAAGCATATACATAGGTCAAAACACGATTTCTGATATTCTTTTTCTATTTCTCGGTTAAGTCGGGCGTCAATAAAACATTAACCACTAATTTTAAAAAGTCCTTGCATCATATTTTTTTAATCTAAAAATAATTATGCCCAATTACATATTTCTTTCAAAATGTAATAAATCCGCAATAATCATGTAAAACATATTTCATATTCCTTCGAAGTAATAGTGCTCTGATTTTGATTCGATTAATTTTGTTTTGATTTTGAAATAATACTATTAGCAACACAGAGCAACATCACATAAAATAAGCGGGCCTATTTTAAACTTTATACATGCTGGGTTAAGAGCCATATATACAAAAACTAATTTTGGTGAGGTAGATCTATGGCTTTAATTTTAAACATAAAACAAACAAACCTGCTTTTGGATTTATGGCGTTTTGCAAACAAACAGTATGTCTTGGCAGGCCCTATGTGCTAAACAAGGACAGTTTTTCAGTTTCGAATAATATTTTTCCTATGCATGCTCTCATCTATTTTGGCGTTTATGTCGTTTTGCATACAAACCCTTCACTTCTAAGCAGTGTACATCTTTTGACATGATGCACTTGCGTTATTTACTTGGTTATCAGTATGGCACTTCAAAATCATCCTCACAGCTATATGCACATGAGTATCTATTTTCCCACATACCTTCACAGAGAGAAGAAGTAGGATCACTGTAACTCTCAAATGGGAGTCCAGCCCCGATCACTGAGGTAACTCTCCCAACAACTCTAGAGAGACTCCCAATCATTATGGAGTCTTAGAACAGGGTCATTATAGAGTAGTTATAGAGTTATTTTAGAGTCCTGCTAATGTTTAGGAGTCACATGAGAGTCCTGGGGAGAGTTACCTCAGTGATCACGTTGGGAGTTACAGTGATTCTACTTCTTTTCTACGCTGTTTAAAATAACCAACACCATGTTATCAGAACTTCAAAAGAATACACCATTTGATCGGATTTCCTGGACTCAGCAGCTTTATGAAAGGAATTAATGTGAAATGCTTGGAACGTTAGCAGTATCAAATACGTTTTATTCCAATTTCAATTGTTGATAATAAAATAGGTTTATTCCCTTAAACAATATAGCACATCTTCTATGTCCTTGGTTGGTACAATGCCTGCATGCATTCTTGCATCATGCCAGAGAAGGCACATCTCTGGAGAGCTGAGTGTCCAAAATAACCACTAGAAATTGGGCTAAGGTGGAAAATGGACTTTTACAACAATTATTACAACAATTCACTAAAGCTATCAACTTTTGGCCTGGAACATTCCAATCTTACACTGTTTTATGTTGAGTCATATCTATCTATGATACTTTTGACTAAAAGGGGATTTGTATTTAATAGCCTGCTTATAAAAAGTTTGAAATATGATTTAAGTAATATTATTAATGAATTATTCAATATACAGCTGGAACTTTGATAGATATGGATGAAAACACATTGCACGTCATTAAAGGTACCAACCTAAACTTGTGTCTGTTCTCCTTCACGCTTTTATTGATACATCACATCGTGCATTATCAGTATGGCCCCTAGACCAATATCGGTCCGATGGAATTTGAGGCCTCAATTAAACAGGGTTGGAGATTCGCTCTGTACAATGCTAAATGAAACAGTTGGCATTGTAGAGGGGATCCGGACTACAGGGAACCACTAGGAATATGGACCAATGATGATGTAAAATTGCAGCTGATGATTGTACTTATTTATTTTGAGAGCTAAAGAGAAATGAAGCCACCCTCAATAGTCATTTCGGGTATTTGCGGACATTTTCTTAGATATATATGCACCCATCTGGCAGAGCTATTGCTATGGTGAAAGTCTTTGACTGGGTGCCATCTTTGACCGGGTGCCATCTTTGATGTATTCATCTGCCTTAAACAAACCGTTTTCTATCAAGCTGGTCAATGATGGCACCTGGCCAAATATGGCACCCAGTCAAAGACTTTCACATTGGCCCGATCTCGTGAGACACATCCTTTAATATACAAGTTAACTTAAACTATACACAGGGTATATTGTTCACAAACCAGGTCACCGACTCAGCGGGTGCGTTCGCGGATTAGGAAAGGGATAACTGAGGTTCCCATGCATTGTGTAGATTTACCTGATTACCTGTAAAAGTGTGAGGATCGTGGGATACTTCAGCAAAATATAGCTGGTCCTATGGTACTTGTAACCTAGTTGCTAAGTTTACCGCAGGGGTATTGGAAGCATCTTGAAGTTGGGGTGGGGGTGAAGCCATACCAAATGAACTTCAATAGGGTGGGTAATTCCAAGTGTCCGAGTGTGTTAACTGTAGTGGGGACGGGGGGCATAACCCCCAGGGAAAACTTTGAAAATACTGACATGATGTTGTCAATTTGTGGGTAGGCTACATGGCCTAGTTCATCATATAAGTGTATAGTGGGTTCTACAGCGATTAACATAATTCATTAGCATTTTATATACTCGGATCTAGGGGCACCTTCCTGCTCTGATAGCCCTGCAGGTAGAGGCAGTGAGCTTTAAAGGCATTGGCTACCTTATATATATCTCACGTTCAGATCCTCCTGGTATCGAAGCAGGTACTAAGGTTATATATGTTATGTATCACCCTATATATGATACTTATCAAAACGTGTATAAACTATGACAGATAACCACGATAAATAAATTATTTTTGGCCTCAAAATCCCTGTTTATATATTAAAAACCATATTTTATATCAAATGACACCATGAAAAGTTATACGTTCAGATTCTCTTCATAATCGAACACAGTAAAGATAATGTATTTATTGACAACATTGAAAAATAAAATTGACCCATTTCCGTATTCAATCTTTTGGCTGTGTCTCACGACCTTGGGCCAATGTTTTTGTCTCTGACCGGGTGCCGTCTCTGACCAGGTGCCGTCTCTGACCAGGTGCCGTTTCTGAACAGCTTAGCTTGATCAGGTCAAAATACCAAAAGCACGAGGCTAATTATAATTTTAATCATAATTACATAACAACCGCCATAACGTTTTTACAAATCCTTATATATATGATTGTGATTCTTTTTAAAGCACCCTTTTTCTGACACCTGGTTAGAGACGGCACCTGGTCGGAGACGGCAACCGGTCAGAGACAGAAACATTGGCCAAAGGTTGTGAGACACAGCCACTTACAAAAGGGGTCATCTCAAAATAAAATATGTGGAAATTGTTAATTGCTTTATATTAGGATTATTGGTTTCATTGCAAGCTAACCCCACTACTATTTCATGTTCTTTAATCTGGAAAGTCCTTTTACATGATATCATGTCTGGAGTATCTGTGGGCAAAGGTAGCATAGGCCTTTAAGTGCACACTTACTGCTTGACCTAGTGACCCATTTTCCAATCTCCGAACGCACCTGAGTGCTAACCCAGTTCTGGTCGGGAATACTGGGTCAGTGGATCAATACTGTATACATTGTGTGTGTGAGGGAGTCTCAGTCTACATTCTGCTGAGACAAGGAGACACCAGTGAGTACATCTATACCATTTTGTGATCTGCAACAATTCTGTCTGCTCTAAGTTAACCACAGGTAGCCTATTATCTATCATGCTGTATGATATGTTGAGATGATATTCCCAAATTGAGTGGTAAAATATGATACATTGGGAATGTTCCATTGGGATGTGTACAGGCCTACAAGTACTGATTACCCACAGCAGATAGTAGACAGCATACCCCCTTCCTCTGCCCCTCCCTCTACACACATACTCACACAATAAAACACATGTAAAACACCGACTATCTACGAGGGTGAGACAGTAAGAAAAATAGAGAGCCGGGATAGAGAGGCAGACAAACAGACAGCTCCCAACGGTTTTGGTCACAGGATAGACTTGCCCCAAGCCTCCTGTGAGGAAGGTGACTATAGTTAGGCACTCTGAAATACGCACTGCAGTGGTCTCAAAGTGCAGCCATGGGTGACACACAAAATTGGCTCTGCATTTAGGAGTCTGCCTGAGATGAGGTTCAGGGTTTTTCAGATTGTTTAGTTCCTTATAGGGCTATGACACTATGGAATATCACATTGGGAGGCCTTGAAGAGTACTATCTCATAGTGTGCAATTAACATAGGTTCATAACAAAAGGGGAAAATTACAGTTTGCGAAAAGTGATGCTCTTTTTCTACCCAATAGAAAATATTGATATATTACCCAGCCATCTGTAAAAACAAATCAGCCAGGTCCTAACATATCAGAAGATTGTGTGTACCCACCGACAGCCTCCTACATGGATGCCCAAGGGGTTTTCTATACTGCCCAAATTGATGCACTGCAAGTACTGCTCTAGCCTACATGACATGGGGTTATACAGCATCAAGATGTAAATGGGGTGTTTCATATAAATCTTATGTGATTTAAAGAATATCTTATAGCAATATGGAAAGGGGAATATTGTAGCTTTCCAACAGTGTATTACACACACCCTCAAATATAATATAACAGCCGAAAGAGATCCATACAGGTAGAGAACTGGTATAGTGGCTGCATAGTCACACACCAACTACGTGTATAGTATAGACCCACTCCAGTGGTGCCAATCTCTCACAGGTACCCCTGTGCATTTCTATAGTGGGCACTTGCTTCCACAACCCTCCATGTTCTGGTCAATTTCTGCACTTCTAACTATGATAGAAGGATGATTAAATATGTTCTGGAAAGCTGTTAGTGTGGCCAATAACATGGCACAATAAAATATGGAATCTACACAATTTGGAAAATTTATCCAAGTGCCTACTATAGTAACTGCAGTTACCAGATCACCATTTAGGGATCCCCACTGTAGCATAGAGAATCAAAAGTGGTGACTATGTTTATGGAAGCTGTGGTATTGCATAGCTGTATAGTGACAGCTGGAACCATATTTTATCATTTGGGCCACTAAATGTATCATGGAATTGACTAGAACAGCAGTATGAAGGGGTTTTAGAATCAGGTGGACTACAGTAGCTGTTTTGACCTACAACAACAAGGACTATGGTAACTGCATTAGGGCGACCATATGATCAAATGAAAGTTATACATCCCACATTGATTATTTGAGATATATCACTTTTCTTTAGTATGTAGTCTCCAACTCACAACCATAAGCCTAGTGAGTTCCACTGTCTGAACCTCCAGTCCTCTTCAGGACACTCCAGGAAACCACCTCCCCCATAGTCTGCTCACTGAGTCCAATCTCAGTAATACTGACTGGCTGGCACCCTTATAGTAGTTATATTTTGAGTTACCTTTTCATAACCATTGTCTATCTGTTTTAAACCACGCCCTACTACCGGTAAAATGATTATACATAATATGATGATTTGACAAGGGGGATGCAGTTAAGGTGAGAAAAAGAGCATGAGATATTTATCCACAGAGGAGTTAAATAATAATAATACACAGGGGGGGTAGAGACATTACACAGTCAGTATAGTATCTTAATTACATATCTAAACCATAAGTGACGCAGTGTTGTTAACCATACATATAACAGCTGGATTACGCAGTTACATACAATAGACCAAGGGGTCATTATGACAGAAATACCGTAATCCAGAGCCTTACTGCGTAATTACCGCTGGTAATTTTAATATAACACTCTATGCTGACGATGCTGCCATAACCTGTACAAGCCTAGCTCAGATGGAAGAAGCCCTGCTCAGCATTTCACGTTGGTGTATTAGAAACAGCCTTACGATAAATAAGAGTAAGACAAAATGGATGCTATTTAATGGTGAAAAAAATGATAATTATGTCTTAAAGCTAAATGATGTGCCTCTTGAACGAGTCTATTGTTTCCCTTACTTAGGTCTGAACCTAGATGTTGAAATGAAATTTGTGCAACACAGAAGAACCACTGTTAATAACACAAGGTATAAGATAGGTCAGTTGGCCAGAATCAGACACTACTCTGAAGTCGACACAGCTACTTGTATCTATAAGACCATGGTGCTACCGTCATTTGATTATGTGGATTTTATTTGGGATCGGGGTAATTAAGGTGAAAATCTAGAACTGCAATACATGCAGAATAAGTGTCTAAGGATTATTTACAAGGTAAAAATTGAGAAAGACCTGTTGTTTACAACAGATGAATTACATAAGCTGACTAAGTGTAAAACACTTAATGAGCGGAGAGGTACTCATCTACTGTTTTATGCCTATCAATTGTCAAAAATGGATCGTCTTATTGACAAAAGAAACATTCCTACGAGGAGGCATACGGGAAAAAGACTTATAACCCCAGTGACTCTCAAGCCCATTGTATTAAGGAGTGCCTACTATAAAGCCATTACAGCGTGGAACAATCTAAAACCCTTTTACACACTTATTGAAGACGTTAACTCCTTCAAGATAAAGATTAAGAAGGACTACCTAAATTGCTTTATGTAGGTTTTTATTATACGAAAGGAATCATGTCCTGATAACTTAATTATAATATCTCATCACTCATCTCATCTCATTATTGTTATTTAGAAAACTCCTGTATACTATGTAAGTGATTGTTCAAACTTCACAGATACAATATATGACTCGATTTACAAATGCACGTCATACTGTATAATTTCTGACATAATTGTACATAATGTTCTCATCAGGGGTGCCAGCGGAGGGAAGGCAATGCGCCAATATGCTGGTTATTAATACATCTCAGATTTACTACGTATTTTGAATGTATTATTAGACCCAATAAAAACCTTTAAAAAAAAGAAGGTTATGTCAGGGTATGTGATATAATCAAGGTGGAAAGTCTATTGTTTTAACCCACACCTTTGGTGTAATGAAATATAACAATCAGGTTTAAGGCATGCACCTTAGAACTGTCGCATCTATTTGATCTAGGTTAATGTTGGCCTTCAAGTTCATAGTTCCAACCTCCATTAAGCATAAATACTTTAAGTAGTGTCTTTGGTCGAGGTTATTTCTGTGCTAGAATATTGGTGTCTATGATTAATAGGTACCAGTAGTTGGAACACTACTTAGATACAACTCTACCCCCTCCCTACCTACTGGAACCTGAAGTGCAACAGTTCCACAGACCTTTCCCAATAAGTACGAACCATGCCGCTGCCAACTCCAACAGGAGTCATCTCAGACGAGGTGGTTCCCCTGCAGGCAGACACAGTGCAGAAGTCATGTGGGCTGGCATTTGATATAGGTGAGTGCTATTCATTATGATACATGCACAGGTGATCTCAATAAACAGCCAACCAATAAGCTAGCACCTTTGACAATTGTACCCTGAAGTGTTCATTTTATAATACATCAAATTGGGTATTTGGCCAAATTTTGAAAGAAACTGGATCTTGTATGTTATAAGGGTTCAATCAGAATTGTGTAATTATCTGCAAAGGAAGAATTATGTTATGGTATTTGTTCCAGTTATACAGACATGTCTGTATCCAATTTATCTACTTAAAGACTTTTAGAAGTGTTATAATAAATGTCTACTTTTCATTCGTCAGGTTCCACGACGGGTAAAATAATCTACAGATCCAACAAGGAGTACAAAGATGGTCAACCAATCAGCCCTAAGGTATGACTCATACTTTATAAGATAACATATTTACTAAAAATATGAAAAAATTGAATGGTTAAAGAATTAGAGACACTGATAAGAGTGAGGTCACAATATGTGATCAATGTATAATGGTTACTTTCTCAGGCATGCACTGATATAAATGTGGATCAACAAGGGAAAAGGGACCTCTGTGCGGGATTTCTAGGAGCAACTTTGGTCACCAGGGGGCTCCATATAGCCAAAAATGACCAAAATATAGCAAAAACTCATCTATACTACTTTTTCATGTAGAATATGATAGGCCACATTAGAAGATTCCATCTGTTGTGAAAACACTCCATATTTGGGATGGAAAATAACGTTTTTGGGCCTAAATTGGTGTTTTTGCATTTGTTGGTTGCCATGGAAACATAATTTTCATTCCAAATCGACAATTTTTAAAAATTGAATCATAGAAGGCCCCACAACAATTTTTATGCTGAAAACAGAATGTAAATACCATTTTTAGATCAAAAGCTGTGACCAAATATTTGAAAAAGTTTGGATATTTGGTAATTAGCATAATTATGCTAATTATATAGGAATATCTCTAAAACGAAGTAAGATAGAGCTTATTGGCATTCATGATTGGACAGTGACCACAAATATTTAGAGAGCCAGTACTCAAAAACTAAAGGTGGTAACTGCTAATAAAATATATCACTGCAAAGCTGATGACATCAATTTTATTATTGAGTTTTTACCTTGGAGGACCCTTTTCCCTCGACTGTCCACAAATACTCATGACTCACGTCGTACCGGACTGATCTAGAAACTCAAGAAATTATGTCTGGGATCCATAAAGATAAGATTTTTGTTCAGGCAAGGACTATTATAAATAGACATGACAAAATAGACAAAGGCCGTGACTATTGACATTTCGAGCTGTCAATAACAGAATAAAATTCCCTTATTGACAGTTCGAACTGTCAATACCAGGATAGAATTCTGTTATTGACAGTTCGATTCTGTTATTGACAGTTCCTAAATGGAACTGTCAATAAGAGAAAAGTAATCTCTTATTGCCAGTGTGAACCGTCAATTAGAGAACTCTATCCTGGTACTGACAGTTCGAACTGTCAATAAAGGAATTTTATTCTGTTATTTATAGAGCCATTAATGCTCGGGCAAAAATGTCCACAGAAAACACGATTTTGGGTGCAAAGCCGATTGAGAGAGAACCGCAATTCTGAAGGCAAAACGCATTTTGGTGGCATAATCACTTATGGCGAAAAAAACGAACACTTTTGCCATAAAAACACACTTTTTACTCCAATGTCAGTGGGAGGTGTCAATAAGACAAAAAAAATCCACTATTGACAGTTCCCATGAGGATCTGTCAATAACAGGAATAATTTCCACCGTTGACAATGTGAACTGTCAATAACAAAAGTATTCTGCACTATTGACAGTTCGAACTGTTAATAGCGTTTTTGATAGAGAAAGGTTCACGAGTATATTTCCTCACTGAGCAGTGAGGAACTCTACAAGTGCTCCTTTGTGTTCATTTCATCTCATCATTAACAAAATTCCACTTAATTGGTCTGGAAAAGCAATTTTATAGTCATTGAATCATCAATCCTAATTATTCAAAAGGCTATGAAATACGAGGGAGGGTTATTTAACAGGGGATATGAAATACGGCCTTCCTTGGTTAAGTCTATGGGACTGCCGTATTTACCATGAAATAAATGCATATAGCCAACATTGTGGACACCAAGAGAGTGGTTATTTGTTAAAGAGATGGTCGCTGAATTCCCTCTCTTAGCTTCTCTTGTAGCAAGGACCAAAAGATATTGACCATCCTCATATTTTGCGAAAAGTATAGGTTAAAGGAGGGTGTAATTTGTTTGGTCCCCCCCTCAAGAGAGGTCCAAATTGTTTGGTCCCCCCCCTTCAAGGGGTCCACATTTTTTTGGTCCCCCCCCAAATCCACCAAACCCCTCTGTTGTACAAGAAATGACCACTCCCTTAAGTTGACCCTTAATATGACTGCATGTCTACAGTCAACGTAAACGGAGCGACCTAGGTGAGGCCCAAATGGACTGAGATGACTGTCATGAATACCTATTTAAAAAATGATAGATTATCTATGACTAATACAGTTCAGATACATTGTAAAAGCTTATTATGTGATGAGTAAATGAAGGAAAATACTTTCCCCTGATCAGGAAGACTCCAAGCTGGGTCAGCTTCACTTTGCGATGTTCCCTCGTTCAGATGTTCAGGGAATGATCAGTTACATCAAGGAGAACTGTGACTTAACGGTATGTATGAAGACAAGCCATAATATATACGGGAAGATCTGCAATAATCTGTCCTAATAGTTTCTTAATTGAGAGTGTCTTAGTCATTTTAATTTATTGCATGAATCACAGTCTGATAATTTCAACATATTCAGATGCATCTCTGTACCAATTCTATGTGATTATAGATAAACCTCACTGAAATAATTGTTTAGAGTTGGTTTCATAGGCATGCTAATGATATCAAAGTAGATGCAGTAGCAGTGGCGAATGAGATCAAGTTCGTCCCTACTTAACTATAGAGTCCATCTCATTTCTCACATGAGATAAATTAGTAAGGAAGCCCAAATGCATACAGTTACAGCCTATACAAAAACATTTTTACCATGCAGGACATTCGGTCCTGCAGATATTTTACTTTGCAGCCCAGCTTATTTTTTGCAGGCTCTGATATCAGAGTACAATCATCTTATTTAGAAATCAAATGAAAAGCAACTTATCACACTAAAAGTGATAATGAATAGTGTTACCCTGTATGTTATAAATATACAAATCAATTGAATATGTAAATCAGTGAAGAAAATTACAGAAAATATTCATGCTTTCTATTTTATGCTGTAGAAACCTTAATACTTATCTGATTTACAAGCCGTAAGAACTGGCATGTAGGCAAAGACCTACAGATGACAGCCAGTCATTCGGGCCGGCAGTAGCCACGTTTCTGCCGGCCCGGCAGGCTTTTTGCCGGCTATAGCCGGTGTCCGGCAGGATTTCGTATAGACTGCAATTATCTTCTTAACAACATAATGCTGTATGTGACTATATTATAATTGGACATTTTGAGAGTGAATATGAAAATAATAAGTTACTTGCCTTCAAAGCATTTAGATTCAATAGTGATTATGGTTAGCTAATACTCTGTCAAAAGTCAGAAAGGTCGTTGCCACAAGAGAATATCCATAATAATTAGGTATATCAAGATATGATTTATAGAATTATAGCACAGTGAAGTACCATGTGTATTGTTTGATTCATATTGTTATTCTGACCTTTTATTTTTCATAAGAAAACTGAAGATGGGGAAATTATGGTCTTTGGTACAGGGGGTGGCAGTGCTGCATTCAAAATAGAAATTGAGACTGGACTTAATTGCAAGTAAGTATTACCTAGAATCTTTGTTATTGTATTTGAAAATGTTGTGTACAAAGCTAATCATATCACATTCTAAGTATCCAAATTCACATATTATTATCGGCATAGTCTATTTGCAGGGTGATAATGTGTATTCTAGTAAATGATAGGCAATGGTGCAGGACAAGTCACGATACTATAGACTAACCTCACACTTGTTTTCCTTGTTATTGTGATGCATATGAAAAGCAAATGCTTAAATTTCACCTAATATATTTTATGGTTACTACAGGTTTATTGTGGTCTCTGAAAGTGACTGTTTCTGTAAGGGACTGGTCACATTGGAGAAGATACTGCCGGAAGAGGAGCTCTTCATTCCACACTCACAGAAAGTGAAGGAGGAGATAACCAAAATGGAGGCGGAATATAAAGTATTCTTCGCGAAAATGTTGGCAGCAACGGCGACTACTAAGATGCCAGAGGTCAAAGACACTGGTATGGCAGAAGAAGACAGACCCCGGTTGATGATCTTAGCTGGGTCAGGCACAGGTATCATGCAGGTAGGGAGGGATTTACCTTTTCACCTCGAAGGCATGTAGGCATTATGTAGGTTGTTATTGTCTGTAATTATGAGTCCCATTAATCAATAGAAAAAGGTGGCCAGATACCAGCGGACTACCCTAACCTGTGTTTGGCCAGTAATGGCTATCCCAGGTTAGTTATAAATATGGGTATTCTTTATACATTAGTCAAAAGTCAGACGCTACCTTTTACCTCATGAAACTGGTATCCTGCATTAACTTTTACCCTATTTTCTTTTGTCTAAGATCAACAAAGATGAGACCTGTACTGTCATGTCTGGACTATATACAGGAGGCAGATTCATGTATGGCCTCAGCAGTGTCCTAACTGGAGAGAATGTAAGTAGGGATGCATTCAATAATTTATTTTTTGAGAAGAGATTCAGTGTGGCCGACACTCACAAAAGCATTGTCAATTTAAGGATGAAATGTAAAACCTGTTTATTGCAATTCTCAGTACCTAAGTAACCTTGAATTGAAGTTTGAAGTTTGCACATTTTGGCTAAAGATTATAACAAGGATGCTGTTAATTATCCAAGGACATGTTTATATACCGTAAAAACAGGAGAATCCTATAACCCGTTTTGGGATCTGAAAATGTGTATTTTAGTACTGTTGTATAGAGATAAAAACCCTCATCTAACTCGCACCCTATATAGGCATGTTTGGTATCAAATGAAAGTTCAGACTGGTTCTCGTACAACCCGTGGGTAGTACGTGGGAATTTACTGTAGTTGGAAATCATAGTATTCAGTATGGTAACCTGATAATAAAACGCAGATGATATTTTTGTAAAATCTTTTAACTCTTCCAATAAATATGACACCTGTATGTTACTAACCATTTTATCTTTGCATATACATTCAGGACTTCAGTAAGCTCACAGAAATGGCTGAAAGTGCTGATGGAAAGTCAGCTGACACTTGGAGAGGAGACCTTTGGACGAAATCTGCCGTGGCTGGGGATGACATGTACAGTGCAAATCGTGATGCAAAGGATGTGATGCTATTTCCCTTTGGAAAAGGTGTAACAGTAAAAGCAGGTACACTGATATTTCACCGCCACATTACAATGAACATGATTGGTTCAAGAATTGTATAGCATAGATTGCCAATAGTATAGCTGTGCTAGCTAAAGTGATATTTTGTCAGGCCGATAAATGTATTCCAAAATATGAAAAACATTTTTATACTTGTTACCATATAATAATATGCAATGCTTTCTTCAATATTTAGACATATTTTCCTGCTGATATCGATGCTGTGCTAAATCAAGTGCTGCATCCTTCCTCCGCAAAACATCTATAGAAACATAACTGTGCATTATGCGCATCCATGACCCAAGGCGTTTCGTTGCTCTGGAATTAGAATAGGCCACAACTGAGCTGTACTACAGATGGTTGGTAGCAGTTAGGAATAGGGTAAAGGGTTGCAACTCCAAAGGCACGGTCATCTCTCTGCCATCCTCTCTCTACAGACCCATAGTTCCCACAACTGACACTATGCAGACATCAGTGACCTCTAGGCCTTCTTGTAGACACTACAGGTCTGAAGAGTCTGGGTGGAGGGCACAGAGATGACCTTGCCATTGGAGTTGCAAGCCTTTACCCTATTCCTAACTACTACCAACCATCTGTAGTACAGCTTAGTTGTGGCATGTGGGCATAAGGGTCAAGTGCCCATATAAAAAACATTAGTACAAATGACGAGCCAATTTATTTACGATACCAATAGGGCCATTCTATTTATGCTGCCATATGCATCAATACCATACATAAATGTCCGCCATTGAAAGCGGTAATCCTCATGGGTATTCCTATTCATTACAGATGAGATGAAGAAAGAGGACATGGTGTACAGCGTCTTCAACACAACAGCCATAATACATGCACAGGAAATCAATGCCAATGTCAAGCTGGTCAATGCCAAAGCTGTGTACATAGCTGGCAATGTGTTCAATTCAGAGATCATGAGGAATCTGATATCAATGATGAAAACCAAGCTGAGCGCTATGCTTCCACAGGTATGGGGATGTCTCATCAATACTTAGTCTTTGGCTTTTATTATACAGCCAGTCGTAGATTTAATAATGCCCATTACAAACCTTACAAGTCTTAACAACAATAATTTAATTTATTTGTTATTGCCAATAACAGTGAACTGTTTTTATTTTATTTTACAGAGCCAACAGTATGAATACTATTTCCTGAAAAACGGTGGTATGTTCGGTGCACTAGGAGCTTTCCTACATACAAAGAAGGCAGCATAGTAAAGGAGCCATAGTGTTTTAATCCGTTAATCACTTTGCCATAGAAAACACACAAACAGTCCCTGACATTACCTTTATTATAGAAAAAACACTCCAATATTTCCGTCTATACAACTCTTGTGGATTGATGCCACTGCACAAAACTTCATCCAGAAAATTCCTACCGTAAAACCTCGCGTAAAAACCTTACACGCATATAAGCCACCCCCTAACTTATGAAAATAATTTAAGCCGTACAAGAGGTCTGATTATGGCGAGTTTGGTACTATAGTGTACATCTAAAATCTGGCTTCTATGCAAGATTCTTTGGTAGAATGCATTGAGACTAATAGAACTGGTGCACTGGTAGTATGGAAACTGTATATTTATATCACATTGGCTACCTACATGGATGTGAAAACTTGATTAATGGAGCCAGTTTGTCTGATGTCTATTGCAAACCTTTCCTTTGTATTGGACAGCCTTCCTTCAGAGTTAGAAAAAAGATAAAATACAAGAATTTACGAGCCTACCTGGGTCCAATGACCACCATGTGCCGTCTGTGAATTATACATGTATATGCGATTATCTTTATAGGGATCAGAGGTCCACGTGATATTAGGATGATCAATTGACATGTGCATAAAGTGTCTGATAGAAAATGATGTCTTATGTTAGCTATAATTTACTGTTTGCCAACGATTGCAGACAATATTATTGCGCCTGCATACATCTAAGAAACAATGTAATGATTAAGTTAGGTCTAATTTACTATACAGAGGAATCCTATCCTGGAATAGACTCAATCCCGATTGCCAACGTCTAAACCCTATGAAGATTAAAAATAAAAGTATGGCTTTTGCTTAGCCTTTTTGTTGACTTCATCTCATGAGTCGGTTATCTGCGGTGTTGCTCGATACATGTTCACTTTACATACGTCAAAATCAATTCTTTCATTTGAATCAGAGTTGGAACTTGTCTTGACTCAATACTTTGTGTTTATTGCACATTGTCGGAGATATCAGGGCATACATCACCATAATTAGAAGAAAGGGGTAAGATTCTGGTGTATTATTTGAGTCAAAGTTCAAAAAAGAAAAGGGAATTCTCTGAAAAATAGATTGAATTTCTCAATAATGCAATGCATGACAATCGGTCATTAAAGAGTTGAAGAGCTGCTGAGAGTAGGATCAAACACAGCACAGCTGTACCACCGCACCGTGATAGAGGTCATTCCCTTGAGTGGGTAGTCGTCATAAGTGAAGCTCAATGCCTGTCCCCATGTCCAAGAGGTATATATATGACCGTATGCAGAGTTGCACACACAGAAAAGTGAGAGTCATTGTCGCTAAAACTACCCTCACCTGAGGGTCAGGCACTGTCAGAAGAAGTCAGATATTTGCAGAGACAATTGCTATCGGTATGTGTGCATCATTTTATAACACAAAGTAATATGATATGGATAAAAATGATTAGGCCCAGCCTTAGATACATGATACCATGCCCCAAAATGATGTGTGGTTACAGCTTATACATGTATGTTGTTTTTGAGGGACTTGGGTCCTCATTATGAGACATGGCGATAAGAGCCGATACCACATAAAAGCAAAATGCGTTTGATGGCTTTGATGGGTAAAAGGGGACTAGGCTATCTGCAGCTGCAGCGTTTGTATGCTGTAGCAGGTTCCCCATCAGTCGGAGATAATTACCACTGCATAAATAATGTGTCATATCTAAAGGATGTCTGGCCTGCGAGCTGCTATCTAATACAAAGCGTAGGAGTGTAGACTAACTTCTCAAAGCCAAAGTTGTGTTTATAGGTAGGACAGTGTACCCACCTAGGGTAAATAGCTATGCATAGAGAGCTATACAAAAGCTAGATGAGGTGCATCCGCACTCAAAACAATATCATATCTAAAGCAAAACTGACCCCAACATTTCTTTTAATACCACCGGAAATTTCCAGTTCTAAAGATGCATGTTGGAATCACATCCTCAATACTATAACTACAAATAGTGCCTACTTAATTAATGTAAGGGTGTCACTCAAGATTATGAGCATCTTGTGCATGGATGGGTCCTTTCACTATTACTAGGGTCCCTATCATGTATGTTTAAATTGAATAGAAAGATCAAGTCCCAAATTTTATGTTTTGACAGTAACATTATGATTTCTATTGATATATTTTCTCGCTTTGCATTGGTTTACATTCAAAAGAAATGCACTCCTATCTTTGAAAGATTATATAGACAGTAACCGGAAAGCAATGTTTAGCTGTGTTGGGATAACATGAGGAATAGGCACTGCCCCGCAGATACCATAACAGTCTTTGACATGGGAGCAGGCAGGTGCTTACCATAGTTTGAGCAATCACTGCACACTGTGCTACTTGTTTACCACCATCTCCCCCTACACTGATATTCTCTAGGTTTGCTGCGTAAGTCAGTAGTGCCTAACCCAGGTTGGTCATAAGTTTGAAGTATGACAAGTTTATTGACCACAAAGGCACAGCAAAGATGCTTTTCATAATACAGTCAGCAAATACAATGTTGACACAATATAAAGCAGACTCAGCAAACATGTGTTCAGAATCTATGGATAGATGACTCGGAATGTTGTACCAAGGCGTCCAGTTCATTATATCTTAACATATTGGGAGCGTTGGTTATTTGGACCGACTGATATTCAGAAATGACAAAGCGTCTTTGATGAACACATTACGGACCACATGGCAGCAAAGGTTATAAGGAGGATCTACACCTATAAGGAGATATATATGTTGAAATAATCATAATTTTCCAATACTTCATGCATTTGAGATTTTACCATTCAAAATTACAACATAGTAACCAGAAATAACCCATATAAATTGATAAACCCCTGAAGGATGTTGTTCTAGGAACATGAACACTTATTCTGTGTTAAGTAAAGTATGCATTTATATGTATCCACACCTCTACAAATACTGCTTTGCAATAATCCTAGAGTAACTTTGTTCATGGGCTATGAATGCATGCAATGTGATGCATTGAATGTGCTTTTCTGGCGACTGCTGGGTGTGGGTAAATATTTTCACTGGATATTATACATACATTCTTGATTCCAAACAAAACATGACCAACTAGGTTAGTTGTCTTGGCTAACTAGGGTTAGTCATGTCGACTATCTAGGGTGAGTCATGTTGACCTACATGGTTGGTCAACATGACCAGCCCTATTATTCGTAGAAAGGGAAAGGCTAAGGGGGGTGGTCAGTATTGACTCACCTGGGTTGGTCGTATAGGGAGCCAAAAATGACTAAGGAAATTGGTCATCATTGACTACGGTTTCTAGCATAAGGACTATCAGTGTACTTCTCTGTATGTAGCTACAATCACCGTACCTGTGTTGTGTGTACACTACTTCCTGAATGTATGGAGGCAGGTGTCTATATATATAGCAAAGGTCCAGGTAAGGGGAGTGAATGGTAACAATGCTGAACGAAAGGAGAGCATATCACCTAAGACGGTACAGGACATGCGGCAGGGGTACGACTCTACCGCATGATTAAATTAACATTAATTCGACCCGCGGGAGTCTATGGGATGACAATAGGTGTGGGTATTAAACCCGCAGCACCACCTGTGTCAGACCCATTATGGCTGACACTGTAGTGACACCAGTCTCGGTTTGGTAGGTGCTGTAGACCCCCTACTTGTCACATAGTTGTATAAAACTATAATATGTACTATTAAAGTTGCACTCTCGTCAAAGGTAATTCCAAGTCCATCCCGAAAGTTGAGCAAAGTCATCATAGAGAAATATTTTAAAGACGTCCTTTTGTAAATATTATTATACTGGAGAGGCCCTGGACACCTGAACGACAGATTGTTTAAAGAAAACACTTTATGGATTATCTCAATCCGCTGCTTTGCAAGCTATAAGTACGTCAGTTGCAGGAAAGATGTCCTGAGTTGGTGACATATACATGTGGAGAGCTACCTGCAGGGGTCCTGATGAGGGTAATCAGGGGTGGTGAGGGCCTCCCCTCTCATCTGTGAGTCGGCAGGGTGCCTGCCCATGTCCGTCAGGGCTACCATGATGGAGGTGCTTCTAGACTAGACAATTGCAAACCCTGCATCCTCACTAATGTCCTACTCTATATTGAGCCTCTACATGCTTGTGTAGTTTAGCATATTCAGTACGGAATTCCCATCATATAAAGGCCATGGGAACATCGATGGTGACAGGTTGTACACTTCAGACCAAATTAATAAGCTCAGTAACCAATCTAGGGAAAGGACATTAAGGGAGATAGAGATTCCTTTCCATCGGACTGATGCTGTGAAAGACATGACTGTAGGCCCACTCCATACCTGACATTGGTTTTATAGATGGCTGTGTCTCACGAAAATGGACCAATGTTTTCGTCTATGACCGGGTGCAATCTATGACCGGCCACCTTAAAATATAAGATTTAGAAAAAATAAATTCCTTCTTTGATTATGTAAGGGATGAAATAAAGAAATAATAGCGGTGGTTATATTTCCATAGATATCTTCACCTGACTTAGATATACCCTTTTCTCTCAGTAGGTCAAAGCCGGCACCGGGTCAAAGATATCACCCAGTCAAAGATTGCACCCGGTCAAAGTCGTTCACATTGACCCAAAATTGTGAGACACAGGCAGATCTATAGGTTTATCTATGCCCTCAGTGAACCCTCATTTGCTCTTGTGAAAACACACAAAGTGTGATTATACATTTGTATATATACCTGATGCATTCTGGAAGAGATATCTTAGATGCAATCCATAAGCAAGCTTAGTCAGCTTTGGCAGGAAGCTCACCTGGCATGACGTGATTGGAAACAGCATAATGCTGCAGTACACCCTGTTACAGGAGGACTGACACCCCCGGGGGGGGGGGGGGCACTTCATATATTTTGTATACACAGGTGTGCGGCTGGGAAGGACACTTTTTGAGCAAAATTCCCCTCACCAAGGGTCTGCTTTTCACAAAATCCCCCTCACCAAGGGTAAATCTTCACCAAAATCCCCCTCACCAAGGATCACTTTTCGGAAATTTCAACAAATATCCCCAAAAAGGGTCACATTTTGCCAAAATTCTTTGCAACAAGGGTCACTTTTGACCAAAATTCTTACACCAAGGCCGACTCCTCGGGGAAAATTGCTAAAACCTAGGCACTTTTGTCCAAAATCCCCCTCAGCAAGGGTCACCTTTGACCAAAATCCCCCTCACCAAGGGTCACTTCTGACCAAAATCCCCCTCTAAAAAAGAAGCTGCACTCGTTGTATCCAGCCCCCTACCCCATTAGCCAGAGATAATTAACACTGCATAACTATATACAGAGGATGTCTGGGCAACCAGCTGCTATCTTATACAAAGCGTGGGTGTTTAGACTAACTTCTTCATGGCATAACCTTTGTTTAGGTCGGTAGATCGTACCTACCAGGGGTAGTAAGATACAACCTGTATACATACACAAATTATAGAGGAGGTGCACCCGCACTCGAATATTATCTAAAACACAACTGGAACCAACATAATCATTTGATTCTTTTGAAATCTTGACTGATATAAAAGTATCTGTTGTGAATAAAACACTGGAGATTTCCTGTTTAAATGATGTTTATATCAAAACTGGACTTGATGAGTCAACTTATAGTTTATTGCCCTATGTGAAGAACATGTATACCGGTATATTGAAATGATCATTATATCTAAATCATGATGGGATAACACTATAAAAGTAGTATTTCTAGACGGACCAGCAGAATCCATCCCTGACTAATATACTTACAAATAACCAGATAATTGATTTGCGTGATAGGGTCATTCAAGAATATGAGTACCTGATGTAATAGGTGCTCCCTATCAGATAGCACACTCAGTAGGTTCAAATTGAAATCGAAAGATCATTGCATGACATATTGCTGTGAATCTCAAATTTCATGTTTCCATGATAAACACAATAGCTTATAACTAATATATTGTTTTGTTTTGCATTCCTTTCCATACAAAAACAAAAACCACATCCCTATCTTTGGAAGATTATGCTGACAGTAACCGGAGGCTGATGTCTCAGCTGTGCCATATGGTGCTATGGAGAATAGGGGATATCCTGCAGAAGACCATAGCAGTCTTTGACATGCATACACAGAAAGGTGAGAGTCATTGTCGCTAAAACTACCCTCACCTGAGGGTCAGACAGTGTCTGACCCTCAGGTGAGGGTAGTTTTAGCGACAATGACTCTCACTTTTCTGAGGGTGTGGGAGCAGGCAGGTGCTGATCATAGTTTGAGCAATCACCCTGCACTGTGCTGCATGGTTCCTCTACTTCCGTCCTCTGTGTGGGGCTACTATCACCGGACCAGTGCTGTGTGTAGACCTACTTCCTACTCTCTATATTTTTTTTTTGTCAGTTTCCTATCCAGTTGTTGCACCGTCGTACCACAGACCTCCAATCACCAATGGACTGTGAGTCTATGGAGGCAGGTGTATATATAGCAGAGGAACAGACGAGGGGAGTGCATGGTAACACAGCCTGCTGAGGATAAGGAGGGAATAGAAGAAGGAACAGCACATGTGGCAGGGAGTCAGTGAATTGACGCCATGTTGACAGCTATGGTAATATTCATTGCAAGAAAGCTGTATTATGCACCAACCCTACAGATACACATGCAGCTGTGTTTGTGCATGTATTGGCAGCAGATAAACAAGAGAGGGACAGTAAAGGAGGGGAGATGGGCTAGGGAAGCCCCATACGGCAGTGTGCGACTCTACCGAATGACTAATTTAACATTGACGACCCGCAGGAGGCCATCGGAGGACAATAGGTGGTGGTGTTGAGCCCTCGGCACCACCTGTGGCAGACCCGTTAGCAGTGCATCGATACACACCTCAGACCTATAGGTGCTGTAGACACCCTACTTCTCACATAGCTGTATAACACTTGCAGTCAGTTACCTCTGTTATTAAAGCTAGCTTATGCGTCACGTGTTACTTGACCAAAACAGTACTAGAAAAGACAGTTGTAAACTAAATATTAATGAAAGTGTTGTTTTGAGTACTATGTCATTGGATAAGTTAGGCTCTAGCAAAATCATAATTAAGAGTGATATAGATATACACTCATTTCATCAGCCATTTCCACTAGGTGGCGTTACCATAGGATAGGCTAAGATTCTGTCCCAGGGTGGGCATGTATAAGGTCACCAGAATAGGGGTGGGGACCTTGCTCAACTCCTAATCAACTATCTAAGGTTGTCTCATTATCATATACACAGTGTTAAGATAATGTCTTTAACCCGACTAAAAAAAGTATTTGCTGGTGATGGGGCCGGGCCATTTTTACAGGAACCTTCCCTCGGCCGAGCTTGTTGATTCCCATAGAGTTATGTCGACTATAGTCGATGCTCGGCCAGCCATGGCATCGACTATAGTCAATGCTCGGCCAGCCATGGTATCAACTACAGTCGATGCTCGGCCCTAAAGGGTTAACAGCAGTTAGCACCCCCTGATAGAGGGATTTAAGTGCCTTTTTAATCATGCTGATGGTCATCTGTGGCATTTGGTGAGGTCCAGCATCCCTGTGATGAGCATTACCAGCCCTGGATAATGTGCTCTAATGACATTTAATGAGGGTGCTGCACTACCTTCTCCACCCCTCTATTTTCAACTAGTCTCCACAAGACACTACAAGACAAGACACTACATACACTACATACACTATCTCCCTGTACACCTCTGAGATTTTTAATAACCTATTAAAAATTCCTATAACAATCAACAATGGTAATTTTCACATTCAAGGTGATTTGAGCAAATACCTTGTTGTTGAAAACCCCCTGCTAACCTGTAGCCTTTTCCTTCAGGGGCGTGGCAACCGGGGGGGGGGGCGGGGGGACATATCCCCCACACTTTTGATCAACCCCAAAAAAGGTCAAACCAAGAAGGTCAAGTAAAAAGGGTCAAAAAGTGTCAAAATACCCCTCAGCCCCCCCTACTTTGAAACTGCTTGCCACGCCCCTGTCCTTTTATTATTCCCAGATATACCATGAGCTCGTGACGGTGTGTGGAGCTACCTGCAGAGGACCTGATGAGGGTAATCAGGGGTGGTGGGGGCCTCTCCTGTCGTCATCCGGCCACCATGTCCGTCAGGGCTACCATGATGGAGGAGCGTCGGGACTAGACACCTGTATAGGGCTCCTAGGGGTTAGGCCATGGGGGCATCCATGTTTGGGGGTTAGAAGTTCAAGCAGGTAACACTAGGTAGACACCTATCCCAGTAAACAAATAACGTTATACACCATTTTATAACGTTGTATAACGTTATATGTCAACGTTTTTCTAAGGCTCTTTAGTATGGCATAACGTTATGTAAAGTTTAAAACGTCATTTTGATGTAAAATAACGTTTTTTGTTAGCTGCGGTAGAGTCGGTACTGCCCTGTGACGTCATAACTCCCGGTTAGCTGCTCCATGTACTGGCCAAGGACCCGTTCTGCAGGTTCTCAATTTACCACAAGCGGCGCTGCTATCAGCGGCCAGGTGCCCTATAGCCTGCACTCTCCCTATATGTGTGACTCAAGTTTGAGCTTGTACATGCCAGTGTTTTAGCATTCAGTAAGAACTCCCATCATGATGGCTGTAGAATCAGTGCTGGTGATATGCTGTACACTTCAGAACAGAGTGATAATATAAGCTGTACACTTCAGTTCAGTAACAAATCTAGGGGAAGGACATCCTAGATCTAAGGAAATTAAGTTTCCTTCCATCCAGATAGTGCTGTTATGGATCTGACTGTGGGTCTACTAATCTTGTATCTTAAGAAATAAAGTATATTCTGACTGTCCTTTGGAGATCCATGAGTATTAATCCTTTGATCATAATAAGCCACAATTATCTGACACGGATAGATGCAATATGATATTTGATGTCTTGATGTTTGATCCAAACAACACATCGAGTGGATTAAACGATGATATCTACATTTAAGGCTTACAACATTCATGATCCTCATTACCAAAAGCTGTTACTGTAACATCATGCACAATGGAACACGAATACTGTTTTTGTGATATGGATCAATGTATCAATCTTTCAGCATGCTATCCTCAAAAGGTGCTCTATCACATAAGATGTACATGTATGTTTAATGCCACATATGCCAGGCATCGTGTACTATGGCCACTTTGGTAAGAGCATAACATGCATCCTCACAATTCTCATAGCATACATTGCCTAACTCATGCTCTATTGCAGTAAAGCGGATATCATATGAAATCCAGGGGATTTCCGTGTTCCAAGCAGACCCCAACGCACTTGCATGATAGATCTGTACAGAAATTGTCATGATGACATCCCATTGCTGGGCCGTCAAAGACATACCCTCCCCTGGGAGAGGCTAATGCGCTCCTGTATGAACTAGATCATGTTGGATCGTATGACCTGAGGGGATGTCAGATAACACCTTGTGCATGCCTCTTCTTTCTCCAGGGAATTCTCATATCTCGGTCAGCTGTTATCTATTCATCTGATGCAGATTGATATGGATGATCGCCTGTTGTCTTTAGGGTTCTGTGGATATCCCGTTTCACATAGTAAATCAGATTCCCATGCAATTCAGACCCTTTAACACTGTGTTTATGCAGTCTTAACCAAGCGCTGTGTTGTGCAAGGGATGCAAGGGGAGAGGAGGAGAGAAGGTGAGAAGGAGGAGGGGGAGCGAAGGACGAGGGCCCGATGGGGGAAGGAGAGAACAGGAAATGGGAGGAAGTGAAATGGAGAAAAGGACTTGGAGAGGCAGGACAAGGTGGTGGGAGGAGATGCTAGACTGGCGGGAGAGCGGAAGGGAGGATTTGTGCCTGAAAAGGTTTCCATTTTCCATACTCCATAGCGATGAGGTTAGGACGAAGGAGAGAGAATCATTCAGGGCCGAAATGAATAGAAGTTGATGATTACTACATCAGCAGTTCTAAGCAAACAGAAATTGAATTTCTCTCTTTACATTCACATTTTAATACAACATATTTTCTACATGTTGCCATTATCATTGCATTTTACACTTCAGTTAAGATGTACAGGATTTTAGACATCCTGACTACATACGAGGTATATGAGGATGCATTCGGACCTTTTTATGAGCCAACAACAGATAATGGGTTTTCCTGTTTCTTAATGCCCAGTTCAATTACCATTGTTGACATCGCACTTTAACGTGGAAAATATGCCAGCACGCAGTGCAATTATCTCCACCCATGGAAAGGTCAACATCTGTTTTATCATGTATTTAGGTTCAATTATGAGCACCCACTGTTTATGTAGAGGAAAATATGTTTTATAATGACTGTAGACAACAGATAAGGACACAGGTAGGTGCTTGGCGAGGTACTTTCATCAAATACTGCATGTACAGATAGGTAAAATCTATAAGATATCAATATTTAGGCAATTTTGTCTACGATGCATTTTCCTCCCAACATGGATTGAGATGCAAAATGGAATTTCGTCAGAAACATGATATTCTGGATGGACATTGTATCTATGAAGAATCAATGTATGAGTATCAGTGTATGAGTGTAGAATGTCAGAAGTACGATTCGAGCCTTAAGTTGAATGTTGGGTGAAACCGCCAAATGGCACTAACCCAGCTAACAAAATAACGTTATTTTACGTCAAAATAACGTTTTAAATTTTACATAATGTTATCTAACCAATAATGAATGTCTAACGGGCACCCAAGGGGTTGTATGGCTAGATAACGCCCGAGTCGCGTAGCAACGAGGGTGTTATGTAGCGATACAACCCCGAGGGTGCCCGTTAGACATTCATTATTAGGTTTAGTATACAATTTTTCGATTCATATGTCCTTATTTACCTTTAAAACGTCCTAATTTTGCCATCTTGAACGATGTCTAAGTCGTCTTGTACAGAGGGTGCAGTCGCCATGTTGTGGAACTCTTCAGTAGGGGAGGTGAGGAAGAAGAAGCTAGGCGCGGGGAGCTGTCATTATTTTGTTACGCTACTTTTGCCAGGTTAAAGAATACGACTGTATTCCCGCCTCGCCACCTGCCGTTTTGGTTACTAACCGCTCCCCTGTATACTTCAATATAGGCAGCGTTTCCCTACCCTTGTACCATGGCCAGATATGAATGGGCGCTAGCGCGTTCTCCTCACACACCAGAGGTCCCCTGATCGAATCTGGGTGGAAAAGTACCAATTTTAAAGTGCCTATATGAATGTGAAACAAAAAAAACATAACTATCTTAACAAATAGGGAAGTAAAGTCCAACTACTACCTTTATAGTAAAAAAAAAGAATTTACAATTTTTTGATTTTAGGAGAAGTTATAACAAAAAGTGTAAAAGTTGCTGTATCTCTGTTAATGTAAGAGCTAGAGGTCTGAGAATGTGCCCATAGACGTCTTGTTTTATCCCCTCCTTCTGTATGGCCAGCATGGTCTAGTGGATAGGGCGTTGGACTTGTAGTCTTGCGGCCCGGGTTCGATCCCCTGACGAAACGCACAATTTTAACTAAGTCGAAATTTGGACTTAGGAGTGCCTGTTATCAACAGATAACAGCGCAGTGTTATCCAAAAAAAGCACCATCTGAGCCCCGATCGTATAATAAGTCATACTAAAGAGCCTCAGAATGTTATAAAATGGTGTATAACGTTATTTGTTTACTGGGAAGAGGTTAATCAAAAATGCCTTCTGTTACGACCATGTTTGGTACACAGAATTCCGTAGTTTTCAACAGTTCATTCTTCAGAATAAAATCAAATTGGTGTTTACCATTGGGTTAGAATATCAAACAGTTGGCTGAATGCGTATTTTTGATCCATTGATTATTAAAATGTTAGCGATGCATCAATATCATCAATAACTATCAGGTCTATACGAATTATGCATGAGGGAACCAAGTGTGCAAAGCAACCAAATATTTGCACCAGAGCATCAGACCAGGCGTTGATATGGACATTTTACAAGTAATTTGATTGACGAACAATTAAATACATCTTTAAGAGAGGGTATTTCATGAAGGGATTTGAGTTGGGATGGGGATTGTACATTAATCTAGAGTCAGGTAAACAACGGTAGTAACTGCATGTATCCTGTTTCCTCGAGAATGCATTTCACATTAAAGAATAACATAGTGGTGAAAAGCAGGAAACTTATTAGAAATACTCATTTTTGTACTCTCGGAGTTGAAGTTTGAAGTTTGTAATAAATTTGCCTCAAATTTGCCTAAACTTTATGAAATATGAAGCACGATTAATTATCGGGCCCAATATTCTTGCGCTGAACAGATGAGAAGATACTAGGAGGCACATTTGCCCAAACTCACATACACTTTCGAGTGAGATGGCCACTTTATTACAATAATGACATAAAGTGAAACGGGAACAATGTCATATGAAATGCAATGACCATAATCAATTATGAAACATGTAATAACAATAATAAATTTTAAAAAAATAATGTGACACAGTTACGGCGTCTGAGGAGAGTCTGATGAGCGGGGGAGGGCTGGCAGTGTATATACTACCCACCCCCGGTGGTGGTAATCCGAACTACTATAGTGTGTTCCCAACAATATAGCACTATATTCATGGATCAATATAGTACCCATATTCTTGCGCTGAACAGATGAGAAGATACTAGGAGGCACATTTGCCCAAACTCACATACACTTTCGAGTGAGATGGCCAATGCCCAACAACACATTTGCCCAACTAGCAAAACTCCGAGAGTTTCTCTGATACTAGGTTGTCCTTTGTCATCCTGCATGTATAATTGTCTGATAAATATAACAATACGGACCAACTCCGCCAGTCGCCGCCAACAATATAGCACTATATTCATGGATCAATATAGTACCCTTATTTCATTATACAGGATTTACTGACCATTCGATTGTATCCCTCTGGGCAGCTCAAGACAGTATCGTAGACTTGTATTTTAATAAATGTGATACCTAAATTAAACTACATTCAATTGTGAATGGAAAGGGAAATATCAGCAATGGTTTGTTCTTTTCTAATCAATGTAAGCGCAATGCTCGTGTACTAAGATGCATAAAAATGCTTGCTTTAGGATGTGCCACTCCCACACAGCACTAGCAGTAGTAGCTGCCAATAAAAGCTGTGTACAAATTTAATATACCTTTTTACCACATCGGCCCACGTAGCGTCAGTCTAGACGTAATTGATTACAAGAACCTTAAACTGTACTATACAATAATTTTATCATATAGACAGAGCCTGGCCAACTCTAAGTGGATGAATGTGTAGAGCTGAAAGTTTTATAGTAGGGTCAACATTTTCTTTTACTCTATAACTAATTTCTGATGTGACATTGTCTCTCTTTCAATATCACTGCTTGTCTCCATCTACGTGTGCAAAAGATCCATAGTGAGAGACCGGCCCCAAGCCATGATCACCGTCTAAATTACTACTTCCTGAACTTACCTCCTGAGGATATTGGTAGAAATGGGAGCCTGATTGAGGTAGAAATGAAGCCGATTCAATCAGGGCCATAACTGTGATCCAGATAGGTCTCCCACCTCTGCCTGCTATGTGATGATGATGTATGCCCTTTGGGTATCAGTGCTACATATATTATGACAGTGATTTGTAGTACTTAGTTACTTCAATATTATGCCCCAAGGTGATGCCAGGCCTGGACATGCATTGATCAATAGAGTTGGGGCCAGAGTAAGAGAACGAGAGAAAGAGAGAAAGAGACAGAGACAGACAGAGACAGAGACAGAGACAGACAGAGACAGAGAGACACAGAGAGAGGGGAGAGAGAGACAGGGAGAGAGAGAGAGAGAGAGAGAGAGAGAGAGAGAGAGAGAGAGAGAGAGAGAGAGAGAGAGAGAGAGAGAGAGAGGGGGGAGAGAATACAGAGCACTACATGATAAAAGTGCAAGCAGGTCTCGACAGGCAGAGACCACGACAAACGGAGAAATAGACAAAAGAAAGAGAAGGCACAGGTACAACCACCATGCATACGTGTGTGAATCAGGGAAGGGAAAAGCTACCGATGGAGGCAGAGGGTGAACAAAATAATGCAGGCCAGGGTAGGGAGATAAAAGTATTAAGATACAACTTGGTCAAAGAAAGAAAATGACTCTAAATCATCCCTTGGGGCGTCAATCAGGTCACTATTTCTATAAGTGAGAACCAGGTTCTTCTATCATGTTAGACTCCTGTAATATAAGGATGGGGTAAAACCAAAAATGCCTCGTTTTATACTGTAAATCTACAGTATACATCGCTGTGCAGCTACAATTACTTCTGACAGTGAAGGTACCCCAATCTGTGGGTTAACTTGAATGCATATAGTTTCCAGTAACATTTAAGTATAGAATTTGAGATTATGGGGTCTCTCCTTCTTACTTGCATTTGAGAGAATTAAAATAATAATTTAATCCTATGCAAAAGTAACAATAGCCTATGCAAAAGTAACGTGCCCCGGTCTCTCCTACATGGAATGACAAAAGGGCTGTGGCGTTGATTGAAATACAGCATCATATTAGAAGGCAATTGTTTCTAGGTTATTTATGACACAACCCGTACCATATCAGCAGTGTGCATGGGTGTGGCGGCGTGACCAGGCAGGACCCTGGACTGCTGGAGCCACCAATTGACATGGAAGGGTGCTTCTGGTTTGGAGAGAGGTAACCTCCGAATCCAGGGTTGGGAGTAGGTGAGAACCTGTAGAATAATTGAGCCAGGGCTCAGCCTAAACTGCTAAAGGGTCTTTTAAAGTGCTGTTGTTATGAAAGCTCCAAGTATACCAGCACAGTTCGAGTATACAGATTGCACAGAGGGTGTGTCTATGCCTTTTTTCTTGTTGTGTTCTAAACGTGAAAACATTGGGATGAGACAAATTTCAGAATTGTTTTCGGTGATTGCTAATGTGGGTCTTTCTTAAAATATATACAAGTATATCATGTACATTGAATTCTGTTGAAATGATGTTTCCCTTTGGTTTTCAATCCATATGGATGTACCAGCTATATTTTGAAGATACATTCACAGACTATGACAAAACTAATGCCCTGGTTGTGCACTGAAAACCCTATTGGGCCCTAAGGTCGTCACTGGTGACGACCTTAGGGCCCTCACGGTGCTGGGGTCGTGGGCGCGTACCCCCTCGTCATTATGGTCGTCATAAGTGACGTCATTTTGGGTACCTTTTTCAAAAATGAGGCTGTCATTACGATGACCTATGGTCCTCACCAGTGATCACATACATGTTAATTTGTCATTAATTTGTTTAAACACTAGAATATATGTAGAAAGCGTGTTGGCATGACACCATCAATTTGCAACCCCCCCCCCCCCTCCATCATCAAGCCCTTATTAGGGGGGATTTAGTACCCCTCAGTAGTGGAGCTAGGTACTTGTGTGTATAATATTATTACCAATGGAAGTCAATCCTCAGGCTTATATACCTGATTTTAGGTACATAAGAGGTGCCTATGCACTAACTATATCTGTTCTGTTATCAACTTCAAATTCATCCTTTATATTACAGTTGAAAATATTCAGATATAGTTTTACATAATAGTCCACATCTTTTATTTAAGTATTATGAGTTTATAGTTGACATCAAGGTTGATTTTAATTACTATAAGACATGATTGGAGTCTAAATATCACAGCATGACATAGTAGAGCCCTCTAGTGGCAGAAATATGGTGATCAGTATGACGACCTTGGGTCGTCTCCATGGCATGACGACCCTAAAGTCGTCTGCAGTTACGACCTTCATATCTGCCTGGGTTTTCAGTGTGGATGCTAAGAATCAATCACCGAATTATATATATATGTGACTGTGAATTCACTACACGATCTCCACTCACATCGTGTTTGTATTTTGGTAAACAGTCTAAATAGCAAAGTGTTTATAAAGAGTTGAACATTCATACCTTTGTTAACAGATAAGATTTAGAATATACAGAAAAATTGCTTTTACGTAAAAAGACGTATCATCAAACCTTTTTTCCATGTTTTTGTGGAAGTTGATTGCTTCTATCGGCAATAAAATGGTGTGTGCATATACATGAACGTTTTTCATTATAATGCCATAGGGCATACCCACTAGAGTATGGGTATCTTACTGGGTTAGTAAATGAAATAATGTCTCTCATATAAAGTTCACACAGATTATTATAATTATATTACAAATTAGTTCTTGTAATAGATGGTTTAGATAAACTACTGAGTCTCTTTCAAAGCACTCCAGTAGGAAATTGTATTGTTCCCTACTCTGGTTGCCAAAGTGGAGACATTTATAAATATATTCTAGACAGTCCGAAATGTGAATACAAATATTTCTCTCCACTACTGTCTATAGCTACTATTGATAGTCATTCACAAACTTAAACTACTCCTGCCAGTTAATATACATGTACACCATCGATATGCAGTATATAGATGACATAAACTAAACTCGCTTCATCATCCCATTCTGTAAGGCTGTAACACAGTTGTCATGTAAAGTGTAGTTAGTAATCGCACCTTACCTGTTGAGCTCAGGAACCTTTGACCACTTTTTTTGAGATATTGGGATCTGAGAAAACCAACCCACCGAGAGCAGTCTTGCTTTGGCTGACACAGTTGATCTCTGCATTCTCTACATCAAGATTTGGTTTGAGAAATGAATTAGAAGACGATCCAAGTTTTAGTAGTCCTTCATGCCTGAGTGATGTCTAGAACAAGGCACATTCTGTTACTATTTATGAAGAGAAGTAATATAATGAATGAATAGTTATATGATATTCTTCGTGTGCCTAAACCTTAGAGAACACAACTGGAAAGGGTTTACGCTGAGGAAGTAAGAAGGAAAGAACAAAAACCGAAATTTAAACAGCGGATTGAGAAAGAAAACAAGTCGGATTTGCCTTTGGATCTGAATCACACACAACATCCACTCTCAGTGCCAGTTTTTAGAAACATGAAAAGCCCAAAGGAGCCACTTACAACTCTTTAACGAAAACCATGACGTGATCTAAGAAAATGGACCATTTTATGTTTTAGGGGTCGATATCAAATAAAATTAATTGCACCAATCATACCTGATTGATAAAGTGGTTTCTGGCAAGGATGTTTTTCTGAAAGGTTACATGACTATTGTCTGGAAACTTGCGTGAGTGTTGTTAATGTCAGCGAGTTTGGATTACACTAAATTGATATGATTGCTCATTAATATAATTGCATGGTAAGCTTGAACCTTACATAGGCATAATTAAGCTCACGGGTAAGCAGTCCGGAGGAGGGTGTCTTATCGGTAACACTATGACAGACATTTATTTACCCTGATTGTGTCCTGTATTTTGATACCAGTGTATGGTATACCATTTCACATGCCAACATGATCGTTTTTGAATACCCATTATATGTCATACTTAGATATGATAAAGAATAACATCCATTTCGTAAGTGTTAGTAAGTGTGATAGCCACTGCCCACTGGGCCGAAGCTGAGGAAATGTACGGGCTTAGTCGGCCGAAGTTCCCCAGTGGACGGTGGCCATAATGTGAAGGTGTTGTAGGTTATTGTGTATGGCGATACATGCACACACAACGAACCGCTCCTCCAGTACTGGCCACCACTACTGGCAGATAGGATGTATTAAAGAGAAAGCTAGGGATGTGTGCACATGGCAACGCCAGTAGGTGATTGACCACCTGCATGTGCATACATGTATATATTATGGTGCTAGTTACTAGGTACAAAGTTATGATATATAAAGCGAATTTGGAGTTGACTATATGACACCTGAAACGCATGTTTCCACATAAACATATCCTTATCAGATTCTCTCTCTCTCTCTCTCTCTCTCTCTCTCTCTCTCTCTCTCTCTCTATCTCTCTCTCTCTCTATGTCTCTCTCTCTCTCTCTCTCTCTCTCTCTCTCTCTCTCTCTCTCTCTATATATATATATATATATATATATATATATATAAATATATATATATATATATATATATATATATATATATATATATATATATATATATATATATATATGTATATATTCCAGTATATAAACTAAAATATTCCACATTGCTGGCGGGAAATCTTACATAAACATTAGGTGCTGGAGGTCTACCTTTAGCCGGTGACAGCCCCCTGAGGAGGGCTACCTGCAGGGGTCCTGATGAGGGTAATCAGGGGTGGTGAGGGCCTCCCCTCTCATCTGTGATCCGGCATGGTACCTGACCATGTCCGTCAGGGCTACCATGATGGAGGAGCGTCTGGACTAGATAGCAGTGTGGGGCAGTATAGCCTGCAAGCACCTCAGTGTCAAATTCCATCTTGGGCCTGTACATGTGTAGTTCTAAAGGCAGCCCATCAGTCTACCTTGCCATGGTTAAAGCTTATAAACCAGTGGCATGGTAACTCTGCTGCTGCCTGGCTGGGTATTACAGTAACCAGCACAGTTAACAATCTGAGAATTCTTTACAATTCATGAAATGATCAAAGATAGCCATTGAAAGGTCAATCAAGTGTATCAAATGAGGGTTAATATCAGGCATGAGTGATGCAGCTCAATGGTAGAGTACCTCAGTCGCAGTGTCCGCGCTATCCAGAGAAACAGTGCATATCACATTTGATGTCATGAGTCTGGTTTTTCAAAATGTCATTGAATCAATTTTAAAGAGTGCTCTGGGCCCTCATTACATCTATGACACCATGGTGGGAACTCGGATGCTATGGGGCACTGGTGACATGAAGGTCAGAACTGGACAGGCCCTTTTTAATTAGGTGCACTTATGTTCAGCTTTTAATTGAGGGAGTATGAGTGCACACTGAAATGGTAAACTTGTCTCCGGACTCGTCGAAGTGATAAATCATGAAATAAATGAGTCAAAAGTCGTCTAACCTATCAGATTACCATCCCAAGTGGGTCTTCTATCTCAAGCTAGAAGACCCACTTCCTTGTCATTTAGACAAGTTTTTGACTTGTTTATTTCATGACCGTCACTTTTAAGAGTCTGGAAACAAGTTTACTTTTAGAGTGCAGGCTAACCTTATCAGTTCAGAGCCAACATGATCGCACATAGGTAAATTTCTCCTTAGTAATACGCTAGGCTGGACAATCAAATAAACCATGAAGAAACCAATCAAACTGTTCTCATCTATCAACCAGCTGGTGTTGGTTTTTAGAACTGCAACGGAGTGAAATCCCATGATATAAGGCAGTCCATTGATCCTAGTAGTTCAAATTGCCAATTATGCACCATATCTCTGTGAGAAGTGATGCAGATACCATTGGATGATTACTGTATAAGAGATTCTTCCTTGGTTATGGCCACCATCCACTGAGGAACTTCGGCCAATTAAGCCCATACATTTCTTACATAACTTCTGGCGATTAGCGCCCAGTGGACGGTGGCCATCAGAAGAAGCCAGAAAATTGATTGATAAACTGTTTTAAGCATCAAGGAGAACGGTTTCACTCCATTTGCAAAGATCCCGATAGGCTATTACTACCGACTGTAACATGAATTGGAAAGGTTAGATACGCGATAGCAGTTTGGAAGATAAGGCGTTCAACATTTTGTGGGTATTAGTGTAATATAATATCTGTTTGTCAGGATATGGATGCATTAAAGTTTCAGCTTGCTATCATATTAGATGTAGCCTGAATACTATACTTTACCAGCTTTATATATCATGGCCAATTTGGAAAGAGCATAACATTATACTCGCACATTTCTCCTTGAAATCAATGGATATAAAAGGAAAAGGGGTAAGTAGCAACCAATCAATTTTTTGTTATCATTGAACCAGTCGACGTTGGCTTTCACTGTGTAATAGTAATCTATAGATATTGTTATAAAGATATCGAAAGGATGGACCATAAGAAGTATATATCTTCTCCTGGGGGAGGCTAATGGGCTCCTTGCAGGACTACATAATATATTGGATCATGTGACCCTTCTCCAGGGAATTCTCATATCTCAGCCGCCTGCTATTCATTTATGTGATACAGATTGATATTGATGATAGCCTAGCCTGCTGTATTTAAGGTAGACATCTACTATGACTATGTTATTACTTGTTAGGGTTCTCACAGAGATAGGTCCACAGAAAGCGAGGGCAGCAGAAAAGGGATTGGGTTCAAAGTGGAGGGGAGAAGAGGAAAGCATACAGATAGGAAGCGGATAGAGAGTATTGGGAGGTTTCAGACAGGGAAGGATGGGAGGCAGGAGGCGCTAGGAGAGGCGGGAGAGTTTGTTAAAGGATCATTATGATCAATGCTCTTTGGCCAAAAGCCAATACGTGAAATACAAATACTAAATGAATGAAGCTAGAAACACAGGAGCAAGGGAACGCCAAAAAATGGAGGGAGGGAGAGATAGTGAAGGATGGATTGTAGTACTATGTTGTTCAGTTATACATTTTGACAACACGGTCGAAGAGACGTTTTGTGAACCAATGGCAACTCATTGCTTTAGGTATAGTTTTTAAACTGTCACAGCCAAAGGCTGGTCAGCAGGTGAAGAGGGCACATACGGACTGAACCTGAAATTGATTTGGATATGACCATCCAACGAATTCAAAAACAATCGGACAACAGGCTTTCAAGTTTCTTAATCTCAAGTTCACTTTCAATTATTCACATTCCACTGGTTAGACAAATAGACTAGCTGGCAAAGGAGATTAGACATCACACAGCTTACATTTTTTGCACGCTGATTTCGACATCCTTTCTAGCTTTGGTTGTGCTCAGTATTCAGTGTCAATTAATACCACCAAATGTTAAAATCTGTTCTGACCGCTCAATGGTTCAGTCCCTATTGAGCATCGTTAGAGGAGATAATGAAGTGCTTAACAGAGACTGGAGACCATAGTCAAGGACGCAGGTGGTGCTTCAGTTCTGGGGTAAGTACTGCCATTAGCTGCTGTGAAGGAAATTGAAATAAAGGATGTCAGAGAGACAAATTCTTAGAACTGCATCAATATCTTTGAGCGCCCGCACATATAGGCTGAGACATAACCAAGGGTGGGAGGTAAGATACCTTTGCTATGGTCATATAAAAATACATGACAATTAAACCTTATCCAGGCATAGAAAAGGGATTTCAAGTATGGGAAAACGAGGTTGCTTCACATTATCGCAAATGATTACCATGCTTAGAAGGGAGTAAGTGCGCCTGCCACATACCTTCATCCTTCAGCTATCCGTAGTTCTACATGCTGATGGTTCAATAGGAATGATAAAGACACTTCTAGGACTTTGGCCACTGGAATTGAGATCAATGACAACTCTGTCTACAAGCACCGAGGCATTATCACAAAGTGAAATACTGTCATGCAGCAGTTTTAGTCGGCTCCTCAGTACGGTTAAGAAATGTACTTGCATGCAGCTTTAGGGCTGATTTCCATCTGAAGCTTCAGATATTCTGATTGCAATGTAGTGTGCAGAGCGACCAAATCTGTTCAAGAACAGTCAGAAATATAATATGGCAAAGGTTGTGTTCCTTTGTCACTGTGATAAACAAATGAACTGCCAGCAAGTTACTGTGACAGATTATAGGTGTACATCGGCTCACACATGCAAGTTCTAGATTCACACAGGTTCAAGGAACTACGTTCCCTCCACAAGAGATGGTCATGGAGCACCCTGCGGATCGAGTGCACTCCTGTTAGGTAGGACACCAGATTATTAGGAAAGTGTTGATACCATTGATAGATTATTTTCTATGATTTTTTGAAAATATAATGTTGTTATGCTCGACCTGTCACTTACAGCTGGACTACATGGCAGTGCAGTGTACCACTGTACTCACTATGAGGGCATGTGGGCATGGACCTGCTGTGATGCGTGCTGTAGGAATATTGCTCTCATTTGGAGAATATTTCCTTGAATAACTAGCTGATTTCAGAATTAGATTATATGATACCCTCTCTCAGAACATGATTTCAATTTCCACATCGAAATATAAAATTTCCTATCAAAATCTGAACAAACAGGGGCCTTATAGGGGTAATGGGCATGCTCCAGGAAAATACCTTTAGCCAATTTTCGCCAGCATAATTTTACACCAAACTAAAATAATATTACTCACAAATCTATATTCTACCCAGTGGTGGGGGTTTTGGGTGGTTTCAGGGGGTACTTGACTATATAACTCACCTATAGAAACGATGTAACTCAGTAACAGATGGTTTATTAAGTAATTACTGTGACAGAAATTTAAGCAAGATATCTACAGAGTCTACTATGTCAGTAGAGTCAATATGTTTGAGATCTCATACACAAAAATGAAATTTTATGTGATTGACCCCCCTTTCCTGGCAGGTAGCACCAATGCCTGCCACACAAAAACCGTTCCAATATAGTTATAGACACTGCCATTGTATTTACTTTACCAATTAATTTCTCATTATTTGATAATGGAAAACCTAGAAATAAAACTGGATGTGAGAGACATAGCCTTTCCCTTCTTCATGATTATGGCAGTTTTTATGATACCTTCATATCTGGCTGAGAAAACCATCGTTTCATTGAGACTGTTTAGCATTGTGACACATACATGCCCGGGATCCCGGTCGCTCCTTGCCCTAGCTACTCCTATGCTCCTGAATACTGATAGTGATAGAGTGATCCTGTCAGGATCTGCCTCTTTAATGGGGGGTCTGGTTGCCCCTGCCTGCATACACACAGCGCCACATGGCAGCCTAACTGCGCCCCTACCAGTAGCACCCTGAACCCCAGCACATGTATGGAGCCCACCATCTTAAATATATGGCTTTCTGAGTGTTCTCACGTCTCTCTCAAAATGCTTACTTGTATGTTATTGAAATGAGAAGATGTAATATTGAGTAGTCTGCGTAAAGAGAGCTTCTATTGTACCATTAACATTTTTTTACATCAAGTCTTACCGTGGATTGAGCAAGTGAATCCCTTTGCAGAAAAGAAGACGATAGTTAGATAAACTTGAATGAAATAGAAAGTATGTATTTTAACAATATAAATACAATTTTTAGGTGACGAGACCTCATAGAAATCTGCCCTCAGGATGTGTCACTCCCACACAGCAGCACTGATGGTCACTGCCAATAGGAGCTGTATACCACGGAGATTAACTTCTTTTCAATGTAGGGAGAGCTTAGATCTCAAGCGTTCAGGACGACATCTGAAGGATTGCATGATAAAAGAGTTTTAATATGCAGACACAGACAACTAAATGGGTGTCTAAAACCGAAAGTGAATAAGCTTTATAAGGAGGCAGTATGGGTAACTGCCTGACTTTCAAACTCTGTATAAATTGATTACTTGAGTCAAATCTATCTCTTTAGAAATTAAACACTATTCTGGTGAATAATATCTTCAAGTTGTGGTAGCCTCATTATGTAGAAAAGGTGTCATAATTATATTAATATTCAATTATGGCTGTGTCTCACGACCTTGGGCCAATGTTTTTGTCTCTGACTGGGTGCCAGCTCTGACCGGGTGCCAGCTCTGACCGGGTGCCAGCTCTGACTGGGTGCCAGCTCTGACCGGCCTGAATAAAAACGGGTTATTTAGGGCAGATGATGATAAAAATGGACAACTAATGACTAGTTTAGAGAGGTATAACATCCATTAACCTTTTCAGCCAAATTCTATCTCCATCTGCCCTAAATAACCCGATTTTATTCAGGCCGGTCAGAGCTGGCACCCGGTCAGAGCTGGCACCTGGTCAGAGCTGGCACCCGGTCAGAGACAAAAACATTGGCCCAGGGTCGTGAGACACAGCCTTATATCTTTACAGCCTTGCAGGGGGGCGACTTGAATTGATTTTACCGGGATATGCAGTCATTGGTCTCAACCCCTGGAGGCCGTTTTTCCCCATTGGTTTTTGTGTCCGTATGTATCATACGGGGGTCCCAGCAACCCATACGGGCAAAAAGTGTTTTTCCTCATCGGATACAGACATTTTTTACCAAAAAGCAGAATCCCGTATCCTATACGGAATCCCTATGCGCATACGGAAAAAAAGTGTTTTTCCTCATTATTTTCCACATCATGTTCGTGTCCATATAAATTCCTGAGCTATGGGAGTAGCATATATATATATATATATATATATATATATATATATATATATATATATATATATATATATATATATATATATGTGAGCAGGCAAGCAGAAAGGGGTATCCCCGCGGGATTAGTACCATTTTTAGCCACCAGGGGGCTCCACCATGGCCTAAATTGGAAGAAACAAGCTAATAATTGTTTTTTGGTAATTTTTTCTGGAGAATTCAGTAGTTTTATACAAAACATTCCATTTTTAGGGAAAAGCTTCCCTATTTGGAATGTAAAAAGAACGTTTTAGAGCCAGAATGGGTGTCTTTGTTGATATGTGTTGCCATGGAAACATGATTTTCATTCCAAATACTGAAAATAAAGAAGCTCATTGATAGAATGATTCACAAGGATTACTATGGTCAAAACAGAATAAAATTATCATTTCTAGATCAAAAGCTATGGCCTATAGGAGGAAAATGTATGATCATTTTCTAATTATTCTAATTATGCTAATTAGATAGAGATATCTTGGAAACTATGAGACTTAGAGCTAATCGGGGGTTTGGACAGGGTAATGCCCACCCATATTCATATAGCCATTTCTCAAAAACTAGAAGTGATATCCTCTTGTGTAATGTATCAATGGAAAGCTTATGATATCAATTTTAAAGTTGACATTTTCGTCGGATATCCCTTTCCCCTTGCCTGTACACATATATATACCTAGAAAAGGAACACAATATTGCAGTCCTTTGCTTATCATGACAATCATCATATATATATTCATTCTCTCCGGAATCACCGATTTTGGCTTGTGGATTCTGGCTGCCATGAAATCTGAAGCTTCCTCTAGCTACCTGTAAAAGATCTATATTCAGAAGCCGACCCCAACCAGGCTCACCATCTAAATTACTACTTCCTGGACTTACCTCCCACGGATATTAGTAGAAATGGGGGTCTGGTTAGGGTAGGAATGAAGGCAATCCAATCAGACCCTTAACTGTGTGCCAGATAGGTATCCTATTCTGCTGAGTAATCACAATGTATTTCCTTCTGGCCCAAGGGCTATACATGGCAGTAAATGGAAGGACTTAGTCTACTCAATATCCTGCCCAAAGGTCCAGCCAGCTCTGAGCATGCATTGATCGATCAATAGAGATGAGAGAGAGAGAGAGAGAGAGAGAGAGAGAGAGAGAGAGAGAGAGAGAGAGAGAGAGAGAGAGAGAGAGAGAGAGAGAGACTGTTGGAGTAGGCGATAGAGAGAGAATGCCAAGTACGGAATGAGAGAAAAAGAGATGTCAATGGCAAATAATTTAGAGCAAATTGGGAGAACACATAAGGTACAGCATACATACTGCTTTAGGAACAAGAATCACTTTCAAGCAGACCCAACATGGAGGAGTTGATGCACCAGAATTCACTATTTCTAAGCAACAGTATTAAAATGTCGGGCTTTCTAATATAATCATGGAAGATCATTAATGATGTCATTTTCTGTCACATAACTCTATATGATACCATTTTACCTTGTCCTTCAGCATCCCCTACGTGGCTCTCTTGCAATTGGTTATTATCACGTTTCTATCACTATTGGCATGCATAATTATATTTCTGCAATGTGAAATGAAAAGTGTAGGCTCTTCGGTTCATTAAGACTCTGTGTAGAACCTTAATCATTTGATTAAAGGCTCGAATGTTCAACATAGTAACTACACTGTCCTTCTTTAGGGAGTGTTGATTTATCAATTACAGGGGGGGGTGGTGAGATTTCGTGCGGAGGGGCGAAAATTTGTTAGCCCCCCCCTTGGGAGCGCGTCGAATGTTTTGTGCCCCCCCTCGCCGAAGGCGCCGAAAATTTTTCGCCCACTCCCCTTTGAACTATAGTAACGCACGGGCTTTTTTTTGCTAAAAAGGGGCTAAATTTTTTACGCCCCCCCTCAAGAGGGGTCAGAATTTTTTACGCCCCCCCCTCAGGAGGGGTCGAAATTTTCTATGCCCCCCCCCAAACCCACCACCACCCCCTGTAACTAATAAATGAACACTCCCTTATGTGAAAGTGACTTATTGGTTATGTCTAAATTTGAGTTCATCATTGTAGACAGACCACACTAATTGCCTTCATTCTCCATCAATGATATCATAATTCCATTATTCCGGAACCTGGTCAGATTTGCGTGTTGACTACCCATACCAAGTCACACACCAGAGCAATATGACAGGTTGCAGCTGACAGTCTCATGCCGAAAGCCAATTGTTGCCAGGCACCTTTTCACACCACGTGCCATATCCACAATGTGAAAGCATGGAAAAGGCTGACACTTGGCTCCAACATGGCCAAGTGTCAAGTATATGGCTCCCTTGTATAGAGGCTCTAACAAATTTCTTCTGTCAAGGAGGTTCGAGGGTAATACTGTACATGTCGCACGCCCCTTTCTGGCATAGACTGGCACTGGTAAAAATAACATTGAACTTGTACTTGTGTGTTTGGTGAAATCCCTGTTTGTAGCTTGGAAGCAGTAGGCTGGAACCAGAAAGTATGATAGGCGAGCTCCCATAATCTGATCATACATTCTGGTTCCTTTTCACTGCGTACAAGCTACCAGCAGGGATTGCCTAAACCCAGCAAAATCCAAGTTCATGGTCATGGTTACCAGAGCCTTGCCTCAGAAGAATCTGGGAATGAGAAATGGGTACTACCATTACAACACACTTAAATGTTTACATTCTGTTTTGAGGCGCTGTAAATAAGAATCAATGGTTCTCCTGTTGACGGATGGAGTGATAAACATATTTTACATAATAAAGCAAATACTGTATAAAAGAGTTGAGTTTATAGATATTCAAATCATTATCGGTTGACAACTTAATACCATAATATTGGGAACCTGCCCTATATAGTAAGCATGTTTAGCAAATGTGTGGTGTCTATATGAAGACATTTTTGCTTGTATATTTCAGATTTTGTAAGATCATGCCATCAGCTTTATTCCCCTCCTGACACACCATGCAAGGAATACTGGAAACGCACTCATCTAAATGAAAGAACAGTTGAATAAAATAAGCTTTTTTATGATAATGGCAGTCATCACCAGCACTTTGTCTTAGTAAATATATTAACATTGTATAAAAGAGATGTCAATCACAGATAGGCTACCACTGTAACTACCAAAGCAATCTGTATACAAGTAGGATCTGATTCCTTTAGATGTAGGTTTTATTCCCTATTCAGGTGGGTGTTCAGTGTAAACTGTAGAGGACTGCTGGTGATGTATTGGGGGGAGGGGAGAGAGCGAGAGAGCAAGAAAGCAAGAGACATCCAAACAGTAGCATCCAAAGTGCCAAACTGGTTCTAGTTCAGCTCCTTTGTAGAGGTCTCCATGCTTGTAACTGAGAATCATCATCTTTTTGTCATGTACAGATCATACTGTATCCGCCCGTTTTAGCACACCTGCCCTTATAGACTTCAACCTCTCTTCTGACCTAGGTTTATGCAGAACGTGCGCTGATTTGAGATCCAGTCTTAGTGGTCAATATCAATTTATTCAATCTTCTCTCCATCGCTAATACGGGACATGCGCTAACTAATTTGAGTACCTGCGCTAAAACAGGCGGATGCAGTATAAGGCAGGGATAGGGAAGTCTTTAATATGAACCTCATATTTAACTGTAAAGTGGTCATTAAATACCCACGACCTCAATAAAAAGACATGTCTCGGAATTACAGCGAATGCATATATCTGCCTTTCTTATATTATTTTCAAATAAAAGTAATTCATCCTAGTCCTTTATATCATCTAATCACAAAACATTTAAACATTAGACTTAGAGCAAATACCTTTTCAGCAATGATGGATATCTACATCTACCTTATATGAATTACATTACATTGTTTACGTAAGTAGCTTACTCTGATATGTTGTTACACGTGTTATGAGTTGGTTATCTTCATGCAAATACCACCAATATCTAGGTAGGTATCCCATTGTGATATACATACCTATAAATCCAGATTTCAGCCACATCAGTATTACCATTATTCAGCTATTCCAGAACCTGATCGGATTTATGTGTTGTGTTCCCATAATCAGTCATACACCCAGGCAGCAACAGGGTGCTGGCTCTGATTGAAACACAGCCTCATGCCGGAAGCAATTCCTTCCAGGTCATTTATCACACAACCTCTGCCATATATCCACTCCCTGCATGCATGGAGCCGGGTGTACATGCCGGTCCCTGAGACCACCAAGCACTGTGGTGGTCGGGGTGCGCACGGTGGAAAGGGGGTAGTTATTTAACTCCAGGTGAGGGATAGAATTACTCAACTCGCCTCCCTTGTCCAGAAGCGAACCACATTAGTCAGCCTAACACTGTTGTCATATAAGGTCTTGACAAATAGATCGTTGCACCATTTTTTATGTTGGGGAAAGCCACCTGCACAGTGCTGCATATATTAGGTTTCTTTATCATAAAATATTTCCTGTTTTGGGTGTGGTTATGAGAAATCGTAGAATCATGGAATTGTGGTAATTCAATCCACTAAGAGCTTTTTTTTATGCAGAAGTGGTGGCCTAGCAACCTGGTGGTGCCACAACCCACAATCCATCAATTTATAATATTTGTGTTAATATTCCGTAAACATTCATATGAAATATTGTTATAATTTATAATAGATCAGCCATGTGATTTGCAAGTATTTGCTGGTGATATATATTTTCGAGCTGTATAAGTTCTGTAACAGGTCAGTGAAAACGTCGAGCCCCACGGGGAGTCGAACCCCGGTCCCTCCGCTCCGGAGTTGAGAATGCTACCGCTGCACCACAGGGCCAGCTGCTTCTCACTGCTCTGCTACAGTACTTGAGCCACCACAGGCAGGCAATGCGCTCTCCATGCACGCTCGGGCTTCCCCGAGCGATACCTGCCCGCTACATTACTCCCCTTCAGACTTCTGCCAGGTTCGACCAGTGGTGACAGCCAGTCGACCTAGCAGAAGCTGAATAGCTCAAGCACCACAACCCAGGTTTTGAATCCTGGTCACGGCACCAATGTAGTTGGTCTCTTACTACGAGTGTAACACATGAGATCAAAAACCAGACAAGGTAAATTAGACTTTAATATACGGTGACTTTATTACGAAGGAAACTCTTGAGTAGTATAGCACAGGTATAACCATCGGATATACAAGATCAGAACAGATATATAATACAGGGAAGTAACCCTACAGCGTAGAGTTAAGCCCGGAGCACAGGGTGGTCATGTCACGACAGTCCCAAACCTGACTGGCTTCCAATGGGGAAGCAGTCACCTTATATACACCGCTGCGTAGGCCACGTGACCATACTAGCAGCGCCACCTGTTAGGTTTAGTTATGTAAAACGATTATATAATTACTACCGAAGGTAACCGAGGGTAGTACCGGTACACTACCGTATATAACCGAACTAGAAGAGTCGGTATGTGTAACGAACCGACGATACTAGTTGGATGAATAAAACAGTTTAGTATACAATAGAAACCGCGCTGTTTTACATCATAACAACATATAATAGATATACAACAATAACAGTTAGACTGATAGTCAACCCGTTACACTTCTTTATGTTGCCAGGGTAAATAAACGGGAACGATGTATTTACATCTTCTCATACGAAAAAAAACACAATCACGTAGTTCAGTCGTAAATCTACGTTCAAATTTGGTCTGAACTACGTAATTTTACATGGTTTATAAAAGTCAGAACATTAAGGTTTATTTACCAGTCATAAACCTGCAGGTCTGATTTACGAAGCTAAACGCAAATCTAAGTTCAACACATAACATAGAATTTTATATAGTGTGATTCAGGTATAGAATTGTATGATATTGTACACAAAATTAGATTTACAAAGTTCTTCCTGCAGGCTAACTGCTATAATCCTAAATCTCATTTCATTGTAACTATATGATATATACTGGCAGCTTACCTGAACAGCCTGACAGTATGTATATGTTGCCTAGTTTTGGCTGCAGAGAGGCCTTGTATTTTTCCCATTACCGCCAATCTGGTGTCCAATCGGTAAAGTTCCATAATGCACATAAATTTTATGTATAATGCTTTATCTACTGTCCTTTATAATGAATAATCAATGGTATGTGGTTGATTTACATGATATTAATTCCACAATTCATAAAAAGGCACTGCTTTAATCTAGTAGATTTGCTAAAGAGCTGTAACATTCTTTCCATATTTGATAGTGCTGCCACCTTGTGTGACACTGGGGAGTCATTTCCCCAATTGAGGTTGGAAAACTACAAATTTTAACGTAGATCTACGTAGATTTATTACGTTTAATTACATTTGAATAAGGTAGAGAAACGTAAATCAGACATAAACGTCTGTTGAACGTAAATAAACCTTAACATTTTGACGTTTATAAACCTTGCAAAAAGTCAAATTTCAAACCATTGGTAGGTAAACTACCTAGAGAAACCTCTGAGCTACGTCGGAATTACGTAGGGTGTTTACTGGGAAGGCACGACCAGAATGAGGTATATATATATATATATATATATGATGTTTGCACTTGACCAGAAGTGAGAACGGGCACTACCATCTTGGATTAAGGTGTCACAACGCAAACTTTTGCTGTGTGATAACAGTAATATTAATCAACCTTTGATATGTCCTGTGGTTAATTATAATCATACCTGTCCCCCCCTAAAATGAACCCAAGGAATTCAATGGTTCTATTGGTCTGTTGCTAATACAGCTGGTTGCCTAGCAACATCTATTCTAATTGTTTATCTGCCTAGCAACACACATTTCCATGCTCCTGTGGTTGATTATAATGATAACCCCCCCCCCTTAAATGGACCCATGGAATTCAATGGTTCTATTGATTTGTTGCTCATACAGCTGGGTGCTTAGCAACAGCTATTGTAATTGTTTATTTGCCTAACATAGTGACAGGTTAATTAGGTTTTACGCTGCAACAACCACAATTATTGTTTATAACTGACACAGTTGGTCTCTGAATTCCCATTTCTCTCCCTGAAAATGTGAAATTATTGCCATGAAAATAACCGCTATAAATAATCTCTCAAACTTGTAGCGGTCAAATATGACCTTTATTACAAAGTCTTATCTCACATGTGACATATTTGTGCCATTCATAAAGATATGCAATGTATTTTACAAACGAATCAATAATTGTGGGCCCAAACCATAAAAGCCACAAGTGATGCGAGTAGTCACTTCCTCGACTCACAAAAGGGCCGACTGTGGACATGGAAGGATGTTGGAGACAAAGAAAATGCTAAAACCAGAGCTTCAACACCGGATTGAGAAAGAAACCAAGTTCGTTTTGGTTTTGGATCTGGATCCCACACAACGTCGTCGTTAATCTTTTTTTTTTGTCAGCATCAAACGGCCAAAGTAGTCACTTTCAACACTGGAATCAAAATCATGACAGGATCTGAGAAACTGTTTATGCCTAAGGATTCCACAATCAAATAGACGAATCGCATTGATCACCCGTGCTTGGTGAATACAGTTTGTTGCAGAGCTGCACTGGGAAAAAAGATTTGCTAAAACTACATATGAACCGTTATTTGAATCAATTACTGCTAAAATGTACAGCCTTTCAAGGTGAAACATAGTAAGATATTAAGCATATATGCCATATTGTGTGGATGTTATTGACATCAGTGGGTTGGAACCGGACATACCGTAAATTCTCGTGTATAGCCTATGTGTTAGCTGCACCTTAAGTTTGTAAAAGTCTAAAAACAGAACAGGGGGGTTGACTATGGCAACTTTAATACTGTGCTTTACAGCTGACATCTAGTGTAAAAGCAGCACCCTGATTTTGTCCTTCTTTTTAAGCTGTATCGGCAATCTTACCCACATACCAGCTGCGGCTTCTAACCAAGAATTTACAGTACATATGATTGTTGATTAACATAGATTCCCTGTAAGCTTAATCCCTGAATGACCAAGGTGCACCAGCGCATTAATTGTGCTCTTTTGTCGTTATGGAGCATGAATGCAGCCCTACAAACTGACATGCCAGTCTTTGTTCAACTAATGCAGTCTGCTCACCCTATGGGGTTGATGCATACCTAGACGGTTGACATGGCGCACAAATGCTAGCGCTGGTGAATTGCTTATTAGGACTTAGTTAAAGGGTTAAACCTCACAGATACAGTTACGCCTTCAGTTAAATGGCTTGGAGGAGGAGAAGGTATTGCCTTACTTGTAAATGGTGCACTTATCATACCCTGTGATTTGATACCGGTGTATGGTGTAGCATTACTAATATCCTCTCTGTTTACACAAAAGACTAGAAGATTCAGTTTAAACTGGAAAGATATCCTGACCTTCTGAATATAATAAAAATCTGACGTCGGCCTTGTGGTTGTCATTACATACCGCCCACATAATATCTTTGAAACGCAAGTTTCAAAGTTTTCAAGAAAGGGTCAATTCGTACATGAAGATGCAGCATCAGCATTAAACTTATTGAGTAACCCGCCAGCACAGAATCTCTTATGTGTAATTATTGTACCACACAGACACAGCATACACCAGTATAAAGCATCAATGTAGCCCTGCTGAGTAAACTAATGATTTAATCCTATCCAATTCAGGCCTTTTTAAACTTAAACTGTAACAGAAATGACCTCCATTATTGTATTTTGCCTTTTACGATGACGACAACATCAGGGCAAAGCATATTTAACCATCATTCAGGTTCAGATACCCCACATAATATTCAGATACCCGACATACATATATATATGAATATATATAAATATATATATATATATATATATATATATATATAATATATATATATATATATATATATATATATATATATATATATATATATTCATATTAACCCACATTGTACAATTCCATTCACAATCTAGCAACACATGGTGATTTATGTCCGCATTTACCCATTGGTTGAGGACTGTGCCACTCGACCTCGATAACCTCTATAACCCTGAGCACCTCCTTCAGTACCACCCTCAATGTACCGCACATGCATCATCATTCTGCTACAGAGGAAGTGAACAGAAGGCCTCTCTGCGCAGTCAAAGTTTCTCCTCCCTTCATCTCTCCTAAATAAAGCGTGTTTTATCAAGCCGGTCAAAGATGGCACCCAGTCAAAGATGGCACCCAGTTAAAGACGTTCACATTGACCCAAACCTGTGAGACACTACCCTATATTGTCTTCCATAAATACATTGACTGGGTGCCATCAAGGCATTGTTGAGCAAAGATTCTCAGGAACACTAAATAAGCCTCTACTGCTTTACCCTACTCCTCCACATTAGTTTCGTAATAACTAGAGAAACTCAGTGCATGTAGGGCAGAGTTGCCAAGAATCATACATAAATACTCTGTAAGTTATCTTGAATCCGATGCCGCCCACCGCCCCAGCAGCACCCACAGTGTTAGAACAAATACCCTGCATTTCTCAGCTTTCCCAACATACCCTGCATGTTGCACAGTGCGGGGGCGGCGTCCTACAGTGAAGGCTGAGATAATCAGACTAAGGTGTCGCTGCTGCTGCTGGAGGCGATATGTTTTCTATATGCACCTCCCTGTTGGAGGCACCGCTATTCACACAACCATACGACGCAGCTGGGGTCCCACTGTAAAGGGACTGGGGGGTAGCAGTGCTATTTTATTGTTGCTACATCCCCAGTAAATTATGTCAGACTGCAGGAGAATGTGCTAGAACAAGCCTCATGTACACAGCCAAAAATGATTATCTCATCATTTCAAGAAAGCAACATTATTAAACTCGTCTGGCAGACAGATGAGTTTAATTATCTTACTTTCTTGAAATGAGATAATTCTTTTTGGCTGTTTACGCATCCTGACCCAAACACGAATACTACAATAATTGACTCCATTCCATTTGATTCACTATGTACAGTATGTAATATTTGTTGACTGTTTCAAATTACATCTAGGTGATGTTCGTGGCATAACGCTTGAATGTTTAAAAGTATTTCCTCCATATAACAAAAATGTTCATTACCTTTTGGCTCAGAGTATTCATCATGCTGTGTGGACCCTTTCCTATGTCTGGCAGGTGACCGGGTGCTGGACAATCATATCACCAAGCCTTCTGCCACCCAGTATGTTGAGACTGCCATACCAAGTCGATTTCCTGCAGGAAACTGGCATTCAGAAAGCACAGAGCTATAGAAAAGGGATTGCAGTCAATCTTACTTAGCTGGCAGTGGAGAAGCCTGACATCCAATTGTAATATGAGGATCCATGCAGTTCTCTCCAATAGAAAGATGATGGTATATCCTGAAACTATTGATCTCCATTTGCCAAAGTTTAAGCAAGACGGATGGATCAAACAAACTACTTGAAATGACTTTGTTGTATATCAACACATTCACAACAAACTGTATACCAAGACATCTGCTATTCTAACATTAATGAGAAGTGATAACTGTATATTGACATGCAGTATCATGATGAGTGAACGTACATGTTTCAACGATTCTACATAACATTTTAGCAATAGGAAAACTTCACAATCTTTCAAAATATCCAAGCAGAACTTCAGGAAATTATTGGCTAATTGAAAATATATCTCATAGTGCTCTTCTGACAGTATGACTTTGTCTATATAATATTACAACGTATTGATAGCCAGCCATACATCAGGACTGTTTCCGCAATACAGCCTCTTATGAAGTTGCTTAAATAAAAGAGTTAATGCATATATATATATATATATATATATATATATATATATATATATATATATATATATATATATATATATATATATATACAGTAAACACTGAAACCAAAAATAAGTATATACAGTATATAGTGTACACTAAAACCCTAGCATATACATTCAACTCTACCATTATGATTCCAGTGGATCATGATGTATGTTTGTATTATTGTTATAATTTTGTTATATCACTTATAATAGCTAAGCACAGTGTTGTTTATATAACCAATGTAAGTGTCGGATATTTCCGAGCTAAGATAATTCTTACTGTACACAAGGATAAAATATACGGGAATGATGTCTTTACATCATCTCATACTCAAAAAAAGATATACTGTAAAACTACTGTAGAGTCTATTGCTCAGCTACACTAGCTTTCTAACAGTGTATAAAGACCAACAAGTGCTGGCAGCCAATCAAAGTGCAGCACTTGTCAGGAATTTCCAACAGGCAATACCCATCCAGGCTGCCTGCTGGCAGAGTGACATTCATGTAGCATGAGGCATTATGTACAATAACAATGGGCTGATAGACTTATTATCAGAAGAGCTTCCCTTTGGACAGCATCATCATATTATAAACCTGGTAAACACAAATATGTTCGTTTAAGTCCAGCAGTACAGTTTTTTGGTGGGATATATTAAGGGAAGTAGCATATTTATGTGGACATTTCACTATCTGGTTACATCAATTATACTATTTTGGTATTGAACGTGCATGTCTGGAACCCTATTCAGAACAAGTCATGGATTCGTAGGGAAATTATCACGTGGCAAAACCTCTTTGGCGACCATGAGTAGAGTACTAGTTAAAAGTGTTTCAGATGATGTAACCGTCAAAGACTAGAATTGTTCATGTCTGCCATTGTCGTGAGATGTGGTTACAGTGGTCCTCGATCGTAATGTAAATATGTATATTGAGATTTATAAATATAGGTTAAAAGAATTAACATGCCTGCAGCATGGGTAAAAAAAGTTAATCCTTTCTGGCAACCATGTTTGAAAATGTTCATGGCATGGTGAAACACCTCCAATGCTCATTTGACGACCACTTATTATGAAGAAATTGTTTGCCTTACAAGAATACACTCATAAATTGCCAAAATTGCATGCATGACACGTTTTGACGGAAATCTAATTATGATGATTGATGAATCAGTTGTGATGATAAAATTTCCACTATAAGCCCTACAGAGGGAAAAAACCCGAATTGGTGACATGTTCTGAAAGAGCACCCTGTATGCTGAGAGTGTGTGGGGGAAATAAGGTTATCTTAGGGAATGTATTTATAAATCTGAATGGGCAATGTTTGGGCGAAAACCTTCCATTCCTGGTGTGAACAGTCACGGGAAGTGAGTGACTGGTCAGGGTGCCGGGATGAGTAGGATGTGTGGATTAACCCTAAAAGGCCCACATAGTGCTTTAATGTGTAATGCCCTTTGCCATCACGATGCATCAGTGGGATGCACCCCACCTACCACAAGTGAAATACATCAAAGCGGTATCAATGAAATTGGCATTTGTGTTTATTTTAAATGTTAAGCCATTCAATGAAGGAGAAACAGCTTTTTCTTAGCCCATTGAATGCAGCCACAACAACTGTATTCAATGGGGCATTGAATATGGCTCTTCCAGTACATAAGTTTAGTAAAGCTTGTATTTTAAAAAAAAATAGTCAATGCCATAGGGTTGGCATGATGTTTGAGTGCAGCCCTGGCGAGATACTCAATAGGGCTGCAATCATGTTTCATGATGACCACGGCCATACTAGAGTAAAGCACTATGCGGCCCTTAAAGGGTTAAGTCATGTGGGTGAGGCAGCTGGGAGGTGGCAGAGAGTGATTGGATCCTGAGTGGGGATGATGTACGGTGTCACAACCACTTGTCATAATACCAAGGAAATGGGATCCCGCCTGGAGGGGGCCTTAAGGTTTCCCGGCCTCCCACCTGGGTGCGGCGGGATGGTGTGTGGGAGGCTGTAGGCTCCACACCTCAGCCTGCTACATGCTGACTCCCACCATCCCAATGGGCACAGAACATTGAATCAACATTGATAAATGGTTGTCAACATTGATTCAATGTTGATTCAACATTGATTCAACATTGAACCGAATTTTGTGCCCACTGGGATGGTGGGGGTTCAGCAGGTATACATATAGGAATTACGCCCACTTGGAGCATGGACATTGTATACTATTTATATAGACAAATGCCAATGCCCATTGATACTGTCTCTGCTGTGGCCTGTGGCTTTGTGGGATACTGCCCCAGCCCCCACGATTGAAATACATCAGATTGGTATCAATGTAGTTGGCATTTGTGTTTATTCTTTTAATTTGAAGCCATTGAATGAAGAAAAGAGAACTCTTAGCCAATTGAATGCGCCTACATTGTATTCAATGATGGCCATTGAATACGGCCATTCTAGTACTTAAGCATAGTAAATATTGTATTTAAAAAGAAAACCACACTAGTACTGGTTAAACGTGCATGCCCAGCTCCATCATCCCTGGAGCATTGTTTGAACCAGATTGAAGCGAGTTTATGAGTCATCAGGCCAAAACAAAACAAAGGTTGTGTTTCAGACAAAAAGGTCCAAAAAAGTAGGGTGGATTTCATTTTATGTTAAAGGTACCAGGAATGGGTCATGAATCACCACATCACACTCACTGGTCATCAGGATGACTTACTGATTCCTCCTGGAAATAGAAACATCACGAAATTGTTGGACATTATTCAAGAGATGAGACAATGAATTAGGCCACTAAAATCATTCGGAGCTCATTCTCCTTGACCAGAAATGTACAATTTGTTCAACAATGTCAAGCTTTACAAACCTTTTGATGATTTCAGAATGTGACTCCCTCGGCCCCTCCCATAATCTGTATACTTCTACCAATTGATATGGAACAGGCCATAGATTATACATCAAAGTCACTTCTTGTAATCTTAGGGAATTTGAAGATGGAATTATTGTAACTGATATGAAAGCCAATACTGCTTGTCTCAGGTAGCGCGACCTTACTTATAGCAATAGTTGACAGAACCTGCACTCAAAAAATAAACTTGTCTCCAGACAAGGAAGCGGGTCTTCTAGCTGGAGATGGAAGACCCACTTGAATTGCCAGCCCGAAACCCGACATTTGCCACCTCTAGATTCTATTTGTGGGATGGTAACCTGATAGGTTAGACAACTTTTGACTTGTTAATTTTATGATAGTCACTTCGACGAGTCTGGAGACGAGTTTACTTCTTAAGTGTAGCTTTGCTTTCTCTGCATGCAAAGATGTACATTATTATTGGTTGTTTATTTTAGTGGGAATTGAAGTAATTACACTTATCACTTGAAAATTCAAACTTGAATTATAAAAGCAATTTTTTCTATTTTTGGTAAGGGAATTGTCAGGATGTGACCTGAATCATGGCATTCAACCAATCAGAGAGCCTCTTGCCATAGACCCTGTAGGCCTATAATAGGGCGGGAAAAACTTACTTGATTTAGTACCGTTTCCTCATCAACCAATTCTGGTTACAATTCCCAGTAAGTTGCTACATGGGAAAGAAAAGAGTAACCAACGAATAGAGCCCATGTTACCAGTAACATACCTTTAATCCTGCTAATGAAGTAATTTACAGCTGATATATATCCGTAACGAGATTGCCATGGGTACTATTAGATCGGGATGTGATGCTCCTAACGATGGATAGCGTCTCACTGCAGGTAAGTAATATCTCATTATACTCTCTATCGTATCCCATCAGTGTGGGTATTAATAACTGGCTACAGGCTAGTAAAACCAATTAATGACATCCAGTTTCATGTTGCCCATACATATGATTATTGGTGCTTAGGGGCATAGTCATCAGTTATGGGTTGCATGGTGCTTCAGTGCTATATGGTCATTGTCGTTGTGATGCACGAATGCTGCCCTGATGGGTAACTAAGCATTTGTGCATCATGCCGACCCATGCTGTCATCTGAGGCGGACCCAGTACCACTACACTCTTGCATGTTTCTGTCATGTTTGCCATAACATAATATACATACAGTGAAGTGGTCATATGGCGAGGGCCAGGCTGCCTCCAGACCAAGCTATAGACCAATGCATAATAATGTTGTGTTCACGTTGGTTTTAGCAGAATCCTACTAACATTGGCTGTTACAGCTTCATTTGTGAACATCTCATATTATGGGATTCACAGGATAATCTTTAGGATTAGATTGAAAAGTGTATATTAGAATAAAGAATTTTGAGGTTATATTTATTTGTTTGTCGGTCATGCTTCAGAAATGTTCAAAGACTTTATCGACAACTCTTCTTAAAAGCCACTCGTTCTTGCTACATTGGTCTGTAGTTGCAATATACAGGGTGGATAAGACTTCTCCTGGAATTTACATAGCCTACAGTCTTATCACATCCTGTCCAATATTTTGGATCCACATTCGTATTCCGAATAGTTAATAGAGTTCTGATTGCATTTATTATGTACAGTCCCTAAAGCTGGACCGTCAGGGAATAAGTTCAGCATTTTCCATACATTGACTAAAATAACAGTTCCACCAGAGGGCAGCAGTATTTTGACAGGGGACCATCAGCATTGTCCAGCCACAACATATTCACCCTTGTGCTTCTAAGAGCTGAGCTCCCAGACCCTTAGAGCCCTCCTGTGAATCAAAATTGAACTATATCCAAATGTGCTTTTGGCCTCACTTCAACCATAACGGTCAAGCTTTAAGGCCTTCCCTGGTAGCATTCCCCCTAGGCAGAGGGAATCCTTTATATTCCTGGTACCCTTCTGAGCCTATTATCATGACCTGGAGGCATAGCTTTATAAGCACTTCGGGGACACGGGCAGAACACATGTCCAGGAGTGGTATCGTGAGTCTGGCTCTTCCAGAATAAGAGACTCAAATCAAAGGATCCTAGCTCAAGTAGGAAACACAGTATGGCCCTATGTGGGGCAATACAACAGCGGGCTCCCAATGAGGCCGTGAGTGGGCTGCCTATCGTGAGCCCACTGGGTTTGGTTGCTGGTTTTTGCTGTGGCCCCACAAGGGCTAAACTATTTGGGCTTAGCTTGGGTTTTGGCCGGGTTACCCATTTTGGTCATTTGGCACCACCCGCAAAAAATATGGCCGATTGAATAATTCCTAACCCCCCGCCCCACCCAAAAAACAACAGAGGTCCTTCCTCTGTCCAGAAACTGAGAGAATGGAAATATTATACCCTCCCAATCAGCACCCCACACCGGACAATGAAATCCCAGGTGCTGCTAATTAATGTACCAAAGACAGAAACATACCCTTCCTATCCAGTTATGGACAAGCATGAAGGATAATCATCAGATTTCAGCCATGCAGATTAGACACTCTTCTGATCTTGGGACACTTGTACAGCCTAGAAGTCCATAGCTCCTACCTGCATGAAACAGGTGCCCCTAATTAAGGCAATTCAAAAGTGACAGGAATGGAGTCTAGGGTTTATTGCTACTTGGAGAACCTCATTTTGCACCTTGAAATTGGAACCTTCATATATATGTCCAAGCATTCAGAAAATCTGTTCACTATTATCTATTTTACAATTCAGTAATCTATTTTGGTTTCATTGTATTGATGAAAATAGATCTTGCTTTGGATAAAAATTCTGCACATTGTATAGTAGGGGTCATCTAATGTCAGGTCTCAGAACTACCACATCAGTTGCCCCTGTCCAAACCCAACCTCAGCCCACAACACGTAACTCACTTTGAGACTGAAAGGGCCACACGGGCTCAAAACGGGTTCTGATCGGTTTTCCCAATTCTAGCAATTTGTTTAGACCCTGCCTGAAACCCTGCCACTAAAACCCGAATTCCTGAGATCTGCCCAAGCAAAAACCGATTTGGCCTTTTGTGGGCTTGCTACAAGGGAGAGTAGATGTAATTAAAGTTTTCCTTATTGGACCAATCGTGGGAATTTTTTGTTGCCCCTTCCTTCAAATATTCCACTTTTGGTTTAGCAATGTCTCATAAATGGTATGTTACTCTCATGGTCCAGGTATTCATCTGATGTCATGAAGTATCTTTTTCCAGGGGCAAATATCATGCATTAATTGATTCCTGTCTGCCTTTTAATGTTTTTGTAAAAGGAATATGCCATGATTGTAAATTATGTTATAGGTCATATGGTTATAGCTTATTAGAAGAAAAACTGTGAATATCAGTTGATTTCTTAATTGTATCAGTATACATTACAGATAAAAGCCATGGTCTATGCATACGGCACCTTCCCAGTAAACACCCTACGTAATTCCAACGTAGCTCAGAGGTTTCTCTAGGTAGTTTTCCAACCAAAGGTTTGAGATTGGTAAATTTGGAAGGTTTGTAGACGTAAAAACATGAAGGTTTATTTACGTTCAACAGACGTAGACGTCTGATTTACGTTTATCTACCTCATTCAGACGTAAATCAACGTAGCAAATCTACGTAGATCTACGTTAATCTACGTAATTTTTCAACTTCAATTGGGTATATAACTTCTCAGTTTTACACTAGGTGGCAGCACTTTCAACTGTGGAGAGAATATGATAGCTCTTTAAAGAATCCACCACATTCAAGCAGTAATTTCTCATTAACCATGAATTAAATGTTATGCAAATGAACCATATACAATTTGATAGTTATATATGATGGACAGCAGGTTAAAGAATTGTGCATTGATATGCACCGTACAGCACTTTACTGGGCAGACACCACATTGGTGGTAATGAAAGAAATACAAATCCTCTCTGCAGCCAAAATGATGCAATAGATCTATATACTGTCAGGCTGTTCAGTTAAACTACAAAGATGATGCATATGTATAGAAAGAAATATGATTAAGAATGATACCCAGCTAACAAAAAAACGTTATTTTACGTCAAAATAACGTTATAAAAGTTCATATAACGTTATGCCATAGTTAGGAGCCTTGGAAAAACGTTATTTAACGTTATATAACGTTACAACATGTTGTATAACGTTTTTTGTTTACTGGGTAGTAGTTAGTTTGTATTCATTGTTTGTTAACGTGAATTTGTCTGAGATATCTTTGTCTGAATCCCACTATGTAATATTATATTAATGTGTTCAAAAGTTGGACGTAGATTTACGTCTGAGCTACGTAAATCAGAGATGCAGGTTTGAGATTGGTAAATAAACCTTAACGTTTTAACGTTGATAAACCTTCCAAAATTACGTAGTTCAGACCAAAAACCAATGTTAATTTACGTCTGACCAACGTAACTGTGTTTACTGGGTTGTGGCAAATACTATTATTATAACTACCGATTAACATCAGGTTTAATGTCATGTCTAAATTCACATTTATTAACCTCTTAAATGCCACGTGTCTTTCCTGTTGCCAAACTTATGAACTACTCTATTTATCATTGGTATTAATTTATGTATGATAGGTCTACGCTGAAAACCCAGGCTCATATGAAGGTACTCACTACAGAGGACTTAGGGTGATCATGCCCTTAGGTTATCAGTTTAATAAGGAAAGGTGATCATTTTGAGGACATAATTTTGCCACTAGAGGGACCCACTATACAACAATGTAAGATATAGCCCCTGCTCCATGTCATCTACTGATTTAATCCTATAGTAATATTGGTCATACATGTTTACAAGTTGGAGGATTATGAAGACAATTATCACAGTTTAGAATCAAGTGATTTGTTTGAAAATTAGGTCAGAACTTTCTAAACTATAAATATCTATACACAAAGACACCATTTATGTGTCTGAAACCAAAGTTAGAAGTGTGAAGATCAGTTATACATATCTGTTTTACATGTCTTTTTATGAGGACTGAAACATACTCTTAAAAAAGGCCCAATGATTGAAGTTGATGATCGGGTGGGGGTTAATTATAATCATATAGGTAGGTAAGATTTTAGAACTAGAAAAATTTGAAAATTAAAGGCAGTCATCAAATTGATCACCTAGGCCCTTCCCATTGACAACCTAGCATGCTCTACAATTGTGTCAGAATGGTGATCATATTGATGACCTAGGTCCTCACTTGTGATCACTTTAAAGATCACCAGGGTACTCCCCCACGCCCCAATCAAAATGATCACCCAAAAGTTCTCACTAGTGAGTACTTATTTTAATATAGGGTTTTTAGTGTACCAGGATAATGTTAAAATATCTTAATCCATCAATTAAACATAACTAGTTTGATTGTAAAATCCTTGTACAGGCGGCTAATGTTTTGGCCACAGATTATGGTTGATCATTGCTCTTTTCATCGGTTGATTAATTTGTAGATAATTTGAGAGAGATTTGAGAATTCTAAAAGGGGCTGAAAAATGCTTTCCACTTATAGGTGGCCAGGCTCAAGGGTGTCATTTTTTCAAATGTTAATATATCAAAATCAAGCAATATGAAGTATTGATTCTTTTGCATCTATTATATCATGATGTATCAAACCAATAAGATAGTGATAGAGAGAAATTGTTGACTGAAATCGACAAAATCCTCCTTTACAACCTCAACATCAATAACAAAATATGTAGGTTTGATATTAAAAACTGCTTGAAATTTCACTTTATAATACAGCCCCTCGCTTGTGGATGCAATTCTTGGTTTGGTCTCCGACGATTCCTTGTAGGACACAGACACATGGGCACCAGATAAAAGGATACAACGTGTGCTTCCTTGACAATATTAAAGAGTAAGCTTGGTGGTTATCTCTATCAATCTTGGCCATATTTAATGTGTCCAATTTGCCTTATTGAATTTGCTTCATCAGCAGTAAGCCCAGGTATCACAAAGTGTGTTTGCATAGCTCTCTACATGATGTCAGCAGTCAGTAGGGCTGACCTCATTACACAGGGATTGAGGTTTGTCAGACTCTCAATAGTGTGTGGCCCAGTCACAGTTACAATTTTCATAATTCAGAATTCTACAGTGACAGGAAGAGTAAAATATCGCAGACCAAATACACTGTTATGCTCAAAAACTGTTTGATTAGAAATTATTCTAAGTGAGGGAGTGTTACAATGTATTAACAACAAGGTGAGGGTGGATTTTGGGTGAGGAAAAGAACTTTGGAGGAGGGACCAAACCTATTGGTACTACTCTCAAGCGGGGGAGGGCCGGCAAAAGGGTCTAATATCTTTAGCGCAGATGGGGCTGAAACAAGCTATTGCCATTATTCAACATTGTGACTTTGATTCATCACTCACTAACATCCAATGAGAAATTTACGAAGACACAAGAAAAAAAGCAGTGCATAGAGGTGTATTCATTTGCCTGTGTTAAGTTCAGGGTGTGACCCATCCGATGTATAAACACTGGTGTAAACTGCATCCTTGCATAGAACATAAATATGCCATTTTGTATTCTAAATGAATCGATTCCCCGCTAGATGTGTGGTTGGATACTGTATGTCCCCAATGCCAGCCGCTATGTTCTAACCCGGCCAGGCAACATTATCATGTCAGATCCCCTCTGTCCCAACCTAAACGCTGTACCCACTTGTCCATTGCACATTTTTAGTTAAACTCCTGGATATCACGCTAGTTATGATTTTAGGAAGTATACAGTATCTGCCAGGGAACATTCCTAGAAATCTGTCCTTATTATATGACATTTCAGTCTGCATACTCCCTGGGACTAAAAAATGAGGGAGCTGTCACTGGAAGGGACTGTTGGATTATTATTCCCTGGAACCATCAAGACTCGATGGAGCAACAACTAGAAGAAATGATAAGCTCTACATGCGACCTGATGCAATCACTCTTCGAGGGTGGGTGCCTGCCTGGCACAGCTTTGTCTAAAATGGGTGGGGGGGGGGGTCCCATCTGCCAAGAGAATCATGGCAATACTCTGTATAGTATACACACACATCCCAGTAAACACAATTACGTTGGTCAGACGTAAATTAACGTTGCTTTTTGGTCTGAACTACGTAATTTTGGAAGGTTTATCAACGTTAGAACGTTAAGGTTTATTTACCAATCTCAAACCTGCAGGTCTGACTTACGTAGCTCAGACGTAAATCTACGTCCAACTTTATAAGCACATTAATATAATATTACATATTGGGATTCAGACAAAGATATCACAGACACATTTACATTAACAGACAATATTTATACAAACTAACTACTATCATTCTTAATCACATTTCTTTCTATATATATATAGTACATCTTTATAGTTTAACTGAACAGCCTGACAGTATAGATCTATTGCATAGTTTTGGCTGCAGAGAGGCTTTGTATTTCTTCCATTACTACCAATGTGGTGTCTGCCTAGTAAAGTGCTTTAATGTGCATATCAATGCTTTATTCTTTAGCCTGCTGTCCATAATATATAATTATCAAATTGTATATGGTTCATTTGCATAACATTTAATTCATAATTAATGAGAAATTACTGCTTGAATGTGGTAGATTGGTTAAAGAGCTGTCATATTCTCTCCACAGTTGAAGGTGCTGCCACCTAGTGTGAAACTGAGATGTTATATACCCAATTGAAGTTGAAAAATTAGGTAGTTTAACGTAGATCTACATAGATTTGTTACGTACATTTCTGTCCAAATGAGGTAGATAAACGTAAATCAGACTTCTAGGTCTGTTGAACGTAAATAAACCTTCATTTTTTTACGTCTACAAACCTTCCAAATTTACCAATCTTAAACCTTTGGTTGGAAAACTACCTAGAGAAACCTCAGAACTGTGTTGGAATTACGTAGGGTGTTTACTGGGATCTTATACATCTGACTATATTATATTACAACGCATTGTATTACGTATGCGCATTAAGTTTTTTTCTCTTTGTAGGAATAAGCTTATCATACCCTGGTCATTTGGCCTTCCCTTTCTACCATATTGCCTTCCTATATTAATTTAGCTCAGTCGTTCAATACAAAAACCTATTTGCCTATACAGTTTTCAGAGCCCATATTCAAATTGCCATTACTTTCTTTCATATAATATTATATTTCAGATATGATAGAAATGACAATACATTCAAAGTAGTGCATTTAGCACTTGGTTACCTACAGCTCATGTAAAATTGATACTTGGATGTTAATCCTCATGTAGCAGACCATTATGGCACCATTAGAGGTGTCAGGGTGGCTGGTCCCTATTGAAGCTTGCATGTTAGTGGAATATATATCACATCAGCAGTGTAGTTTCTATTCACATTAGGTGAGTGCCTGGTTTATGAGGTTCAATTCTCCTGAACATGCATTGTAATGGATCACTTAGTACTAGTATGTTCTATTACAAATGTGAGCACGCTATGTGTGACATGAGTTGTTTGGTTACAAATTCTAAAACATTGCAATGAGCACGCTAGAAATTTGCATTTAGCGATGGCACTGAAAATGTTTGATTGGAACGCGCTGCAGGCTGATAATATATTTGTAGCATCACCTGGGTATGGCTGCATCGATTAAAGAAATGGGGTTTGTGGGGGGCAGAGCCCCTGATATAGACAAAAAACAAGAGAAAATGAGTTCCGGTGCTGTACCCTGGATGGGACAATTATTGTACATAAGTCTTATATTAAGCTATAAACCCAAGCTGAACTCAAATAAATTGGCTAATGGTGAGAACACGTTTTAAGACTATTCATACATTTAGCATTTGAGACAGAAGATGCACTTTCTGAAGTTTATGTGCTTAAGGATATTGAGATTAGGCATTCGAGATAAAGCAGAGAATGCATATCGGCACACCTACCTAAACATATGGCCTCATAACTTAATTCGAGCCATAGCAATCTCCAACACAGGATAACACAAGAAGGTATGTGCACCAAATGGTCGATCAGTAATCTATGGCTGCTTAAAAGACGATGCAAAACGATTGTGCCTTGATGAAGGTCTCTGTTAATCTCGGTTAATTTATGGCGCCCAACGTCCTTTATTGAATTTACTCCATCAGCGGTAGACCCGGACACTGCCTCGTGTGTTTACGTAGGTCTAGACTTCACAGGGTGTCACTCAGTGCAGCTTCCCTCACTGGTGGTTATGTGGACTATCAATGAACTGTGGCCCAGTCATAATATATATATGCTTTATGATGAAAAGGAAAACAGTTTGAGATGAAAATAGAATAAACTTGTATTCTAGCCATAGAGCAATGTTTCAGCATTATAAAATGGAAGAATATAGTAAATAGTGGCCCTATCATATTTTTATTTCATGGTGAATACGGCAGACTCATTCCATATATCAACCAATTCTTATCCCATTGTCCTCCTCCCCCGTTAAGTAACCCTGTTCAATATTTCATGGCCCATGAAGTACTGGAACAACATACATTCTACAGAATATACCAATTTATTTTCAATGTACCAATTTATTTTCAATGATTATATCGAATCAATATTGTAGTATAAAGGAGCAATTGAATTGTTCACCAGCGAGGGGTTTCTCACGGGCTAATGGAGATAGGCCTTGGTGGTGAACAATTCTGGTGTACCTTTGTCTATGTATCTGCCCCCAATGTGTGCAGCAGCGGCACTGATATATGTGAATATAGGTATCCCAGTAGGCAGCCACTGGCCGTGTCCTCGCGTAAGAAAACACCAAAACACTTTTAAAAATGCTCTCCCTTCCAGACTATTTGGGTTATCACCTATCTAAAATATGCTAATGAATCCTCTAATGTATCCGCATCTCCCCGATGCCTCATACTAGATGTATCATGATGATAAGTATCACTGCCAATGCTCTGAATTTCGGTAATTATTGAAAAACGAAACCATCTGGCAGGAGTAACCATGCAGCCCTGGGAGACACACTGTCTGTATACTGATTTCGCTCCTACGCCATTGGACATACAGTTTCAAGAGTCATACCACTGTATGCAGGACATTCAGAGGGTCATTTTAAGGTATGACACGTGTAGGTAGGCCTACTAGAAGTATTTTTCAATCAAAAAATACATATTTTCGGACAATTTTTGGCACTTTTTTGAAACATTATGTACACACATTTGGGGTCATTTGAAAGGTATTTTTATGCTCTATCAGATGTACTAACTACATAGTTGATATAACTAATGGTGTAAGAGCGAAACTAGAATAAATCTCCCAACCCCCTTCAGCCCTGTAATGGACACTGCTTTCGCTTCCACACCATAAAAGATACAGTCCCAAGTGCTTTACCACTGAAAGCAGGACACCCCAGGCATCATTTTGAGGTATTACAAGTCATGATAGGCCCATTAAAAGTATTTCTAAATTAAAAAATAGGAATTTTTAGGCAATTTCCGAGACTTTTTGGCCAATTTTAGAAATGCTGGATACACATATTTGGGGTGATTTGAAAGCTATTTCCTTGTTCTTTGAGATGCACTAACTGCATAGTTGACATGCATAATGGCGTAAGAGCGAGAGTTGAAAAAAGAGCCTAGCCCCTGCACCTGAGTTCAGGTCTGAAGGCACATGTCCTCACATATTGTCTATGCATAGGTTACATAACATATAATATCTATAGATATGACCCTTCAGGACACTCATACTTGATATTCCATACAAAAAAAAAACACTTCGACATTTGTGTACCAATTTCAAACCCATTTGTACCTAGCATAGAAAACCACAATATCAGGATCTGTAAATCATAATGTAAAGGCCCTAAAAGTCACATAATTGTGTTGTTTTCTAAAAGGAATAGTATAAATCGGTCGATATAAAAAGTTTGATTCATGGTCCAAGAAGAAATGTTGTCCAAAGATGCTATAAAGTAGCCCTATATCAGTGATATTTCAGCAATCTCAAGGAATTTCATGATTTTCATCAGATACCTTAGTATTATGTAATAGTTTAAATGGGTAAAAATTTCCTGGAATTGATGTATACCATATAGACCTATGCCTATAAAAGAATTCAACTTGATATATGCGACAACAATTCTGTGGAGGTGATTTGGAGACTACTCATTTTCACTGTTCAGGGACATTTGGACAATTAGTGTTTCCCTCATTTTTAAATGAGAATTGTGAAGTTAACCTTAGGTATCGAGACCTGGAAAAAAATAAGCACAGTCTCTGTTACCTATAGAAAGGATTTCCAGAGAACCAATGGGATATCTGATATGTTGGTGAAATGGGATGCTACCAATTTCATGAGATTCAACCATTTCTGTGCAAGATCACTGAGAACATTTGTAATATATCACACTTTTGAGGATCTGTAAAAATAAAAGTTCAAGTTTGCACATATTGATTCTTCATTGTATAAAGAAGTTATATACTGTGATCAGGGATCAGGCGTTTTTCTGTATCAATTTATTTTTTCAGGGATTTCAGAGTGCATGCAACATGCCTGCATAAGCCAGTTGATAGCATGGTCTGAAATTGGCTATGTCCAAACAAAACTTTTACACTTTCAAATGGCTGTCAAATCCGAACCGCTTGACCGATTGATTTCATATTTGAGCTGTTTTCATCTTTTACTACAATCTATCCATCTAACCAGTTTCCAAATGTGCAACAATATTATCTGAAAATGACCTGGGATACCTAGTGAATAGTCTCCTTATGTCCAGTATATGGGGTGTGACCTGTACCATTTATAAACACACCTCCAAGCCACCTCCTCAGCTCCCTGCGGCCCATGTACAAGGCCCATTTCACATTCTTAATAAATGGAATGCCAACAAGAGGTGTGGTTAAATACAGGACGACCTTGGCACCAGGCACTATGTTCTAACACGTTGGGGCAGAGGGAGGTCTCACTTGGGCACTGGTGAAGAGAGACAGCCAAGACATCGGGCTTGATCTCCGCTCCAAGTTTTTAAAACATAATTGAACAGTTTTTAAAGTTAAACATTTCTCCATTGAATTATTTTAGTAGATTCCTTGATTGGGGTGACGCTATAGAATTATATTAATGATTCATGATGATGACATTATACGCTTTAGAACACTACATTTCAAATGAGATTGGAATTAAGGGTACTGCTGAGAATACTTTCTGTATCGTCTCTGAACCATATTTTACGTATACTCTCTTCCATTATTGAATCACGTTTGGGGCAGAGATATGGTGGGAGGGTAACTTGAGCATGAACCTTTTGTAAGAGAGTGTAAGAAGCCACACGTCCCCAGGGATGATAAACTTACATGCACCTTAATGCTATCACTCTTCTGGAGTGGGTGCTAGCCTGGTACATCTCTTCTCAAAGTGGAAGTCTGTCCTATCTTCACCTAGAATCATGGTAGGGCAAAATATTTTAACATAGTAGACATAAATTAAAAACTATGAAATATAAAGAAAGCAGAGATTAGAAATTTACAAGGTATAGAGGAGTTCAAAAATGAAGCCCGTCAGGCTTTAAATGACGCTATTCCTGTTGATATATTGTAGAGGAAATCCGTAATATATATGATTTTGGGGTTTTAAAACATTAAAAAATCCTGTACTTTAAATATGAAGTACTGTCCATCTTGCTTAAATATTATTTTATGTTGATGAAAAGATTATTTCTGTGAACTCTCTTGTGGTATGGCTCACACAACAGGTTACTGACGAGCCTATCATTGTTGCTTGCATTTAGTCTACACTGTCGTAGGTCATATACAATAATACTGATGTACTTATTGATAATCCACTTACGCTGAGAATGGAAAATGTGAAAAGTTGGAATACACACATACGTGACTTACGTCCTCATTCAAATGATCTCTTCGTCAAACTTGTAAACACTTTTCAAGCAATAAAGTTTAAATTTGTTCAAAAAAAATAAAATCACTATGATTTTATCATACAATAACCTGTTAGGCCTCCCAGCTAGAAATACATTATTACTACATATATATGAGTATGTCTTATTTGTCGTGTATAATCTTCACATCTTATTCCTCTCTGCCTGCCTTTCTGGTAATCTATTTACGGTAGTGCATTTTAAGCTGGTTTACGCTCATATAAAATGAATACATAAATCCTAATCCCTACGTTCAGAGCCATTACAGGGACATTAGAGGTGCTGTATGCCGAGTCCCTACTGAAGCCAGTGTATGAGAAGCATACAAATCACCGCATTGCAGTATGAAGAACTTTCCACAACTTCAGAAGATTACTATATATCTCGCAAAGGAATATTGATGTTCCCTCTGGTTCTCTGATTACTCCTGTTGAATTTACTCTAGATGGTTCCACCATGTTACCTGAAACCTGACTTTTCTATGGCCTTGTGTAGGAGTATGGAAGAGAAGGAGGTTCTAATGACTGTTAGCAAGTCAGATTAGTAAAGAAATAGAGACGAAATAGGCTGAACGTTGTAGCCTTTGCTTATTTACCATATAGAGGCAAAGGGGCCTTCATCTCGTCAATAGGGATGTATAATCGGCTATGACACAAAACTTCACGGGGAAAAGAAACATCGTCCAAAGGGAGTCCAGGTTGCCTCCAGAATGATTCTCCTCTTTAGGGGAGTCCAGGTCGCCCAAGGGAGCCTAGGTGACTCTCTGGCTGACCTAATGGAGTCATCTGGGGAAGTCCCTGGGGGAAGTCATAGTTCTCTGGGTAATATGACTCCTCTGGGTGACTCCCTTATGCCAGCCAGAGAGTCACCTAGGCTCTCTTAGGCGACCTGGACTCCCCTAGAGAGGGGAGTCATTTTGGAGGCAACCTGGACTCCATTTTGACGCTGTTTCTGCTCTCTGTGTTCAGAGGAGTCGGCCATTAGTCAGCCATTAGTCAGCTTTGGGTAGGTATTTTTCATGTTTCAATCAGATCAGATTCGACCAGATTTATCATATTGCGTTTTCAATTCGATGAAATACAACATACAATATCATACTTTACTGTTCAAATCCCCCGAAACAAGCACTAGCTACCAGATTAATATTGCTCATATTACATCCTATTCTCTACTACTTCCTGTCTCCTCAAACTAAGCCACAGCCTGTGAGGATACACCCACGCCGCTTCAGGAATAGCTTTCCAGGTAAAAAGGAAATTCCATTTTGTCACATTTCTAGATCAAAGTTAATACGTTAGTTCCTTGACATGTTTTCCCAAGTTGGAGAGCCCCCTACAGTCCTGCATTATAAATAGAAAGTACACAGTAGAATAGACTGTAGTTTAACAGCATCAGCATAATAAGAGATCTATATTGGCGGGGCCAATAGACTTTTAAAAAGTTCAAAAGCCATGTTTCATGTAGTATCACGTCGCAGGGCGGTGCCATCTGCTGGTTACCAGTTTGACTTTATCGAAAAGCTTTCCATAATTTCTGAGGATCACTGCATTTCAAGCATAGGTATTGATACTTATCTAGGTTTCCATTTAAGATGCTCTAGATGCCTCTGCCGTATAACCTGAAACCTTCCCTTTTACCTCAAGTGGCACGTCTTGGAGGGAAGGAGGTGCTAAGGTGGGCGGTGCTAGTTAGAGCGGCATGACCTGAAGGTAGTTGCCTTGAATTATCTGGCAACAGCAATCCCAGACATCCTATGCCTAGTGACCAGCACAATGTTTGGGAAGAGAAGGTATTTGACCATACCTACCCCCCCCCCCATATATAGACCAACGGGCACAATAGTTGGCAATCTCGTATGTACATGCCTTTAGGTTGTCATTGAAACTACTTTCGTTCTTCTAGGAGTGTTCTGTTACCTAGCAAGAGCAATTTCCAAATATTCCATGCCCAGCGACCGGCACAATATTTGAGTTTATAAAAATAAGGGCTGTCAGGATCGAGAATTTCAGGTGTTGATGTTTGGATCAAGTGGGGTTCTTTAGTGAAGCCTTTTAAAGGCAACCACAGCTCCAGGTAGTTTTCTGGACCTTTGGTTCTAACCTGTTCCAGAGTTTTATAACTTTAAACAGCAAAAATTAAAATTGATAAATGGCCTTTTTTAAGCAGCTTGAATCACCTTTAAGCAACTTTAATCCAAAACTGATAATAGTTGCTTAAAGCTACTTAAGGAAGGCCATTAATCAACTATATTAGTTGCTTAAAGCTGCTTAAATCTGATGGTTCATGCAGTGTTTAGCATGTGGGCTTTTCTTATACTTCTGGAGAATTGCTTTGATCATGATCTCAGTCCCAGACATACAAAGAACATCTGACAGTAAGTATCTTAGCTACTTTGTCTATGAATGTTTTGTGTCTATCTTCTTTGAGACCAGTAAGGATAAAAAGAAACGTTAGGTGCAATTTGATATTATCAGAGGATGTTATGTATCTTGAGTTGGTATCATGTTTTCCTGACTGTACAGAATATAGAAATGCATATAAGCACAGGGTGCAACCAAATCCATTAGACAGTGTCCTGGGCCACCTGGTGTCTGGCGTGGAGCTACTGGATGGAGAGTCCCATTATTCATTGATATTTGTCCCCATTGTAAATACAGATAGCATTATTAGCAGGAATGAATATCACTAATAAGCCTTGACACCAATCTGGACCTAGCATGTGTAGGGATAAGGAGTTTCACATACTCTATAGCGAGGGAACTATGGCATACAAATGCATCCTATCCAAACTTGAATAACATATTTTGCGGGTTTCGATTTCAAATTTAAACAAAGCTTACACATAGAAAGCAATCGTATCCAGGTATTGATATCACTCGTTTTATTTTTACATGAAAAATGATACATGTAGTTTAAAAGTGGAGATTGAAATATTTTGGATAAATATGTTACACTTTGCACACTTTGCTCAGTTTGCACTGATATGACGCTCTGAGAGATGCAAACATAACAGTATGTCCGTAAACCTGTTTTGTTCCGATCCAATGCTATCTGTCTTGTTAGGTATGACAGCGAAGGTCTGTGCTACATCATATGGAGGGGGGGACCTATTCTTGCTCTTCAACCGTCTGTAGCAGTGAACGTCTGCCAGGAGGGATCCATCCCTGATGCATTGCTTACACTTGATTAGGCGCTCTAAAATACGCACTATAACTGTCTCTGTCTTGAGCAGCCTCCCTGAGATAAGTCCCTTATAGGGATAACATGCAATAACACGTTGGAGAGCTAGTGAGAAGTGCTATCTGATGGTATGCATTTAACGGTGGTCAATGACCAATGGCAGGGAAGGCAGCTTTCAAGTGGGATGCTTCTTTTCTACTCAATAGATAGTAATGTTCTTTTTTGAAACATAGAGATAGGGACAAAAAGTACTATCTGCTTCTCTCTGTCTCCATCTGACTCTGTCTGTCTGTCTGTCTCCCTGTCTCTCTCTGTCCTCCTCTCTGCCTCTATCTCTGTCTCTGTCTGTCTGTCTGCCTGTCGTTCTGTCTGTCTGTCTGTCGCTCTGTCTCTGTCTCTCCCTTTCTCACTCTCTCTGTCTCTCTCACTCTCTCACTCTCTCACTCTCTCTCTCTCTCTCTCCCTCTCTCTCTCTCTCCCTCTCTCTCACACTTTATTTCGCTGATACTGCGTAGTGTCAAGTGTAGAGTGCTCCTCATTCATCCCCCCCCCTTGTTTAGATCAGACTCTGGCCAATGATTGCGGATTGCTGACTGGGCTGCTGACAACTGGAGCTGCCTAGCAACCACTGGGAGGCATGGCATGGATGGCCGCCATTATACCTCCCCTGAGGTCACGTGACCCGTTATGACCTCTGATCTGCGGACAGGGCACCTGTCTAACATCCTCACGAGGCTCTGTATGAACCATTTAGGAACAGCATACTGCTGTAATACAGTTCGTATAGACATAACGTCAAGACGCATGATTCTAGCCCTGGCAAATGACCTTTCAGCGCTGTGACATGCCGACACTTCACACCAGGATGATGCATGATCGCAGTCGTGGCAAGTAGACTATGGTGTTGCAAGCATCCATACATTACAATATGAAAAAAACAACGTACATGAAGGCTCTGTGCGGTCACTAAAATGTTAAGGCTTGTTATTTAGCTTACATCACAGCTTATTTATGCTGTTAGCTTGCTTTCCTTTACCCTTGCGGGTATAATCCCATATGACCATCCAACAACAGGAGAGTTATTACTGTTTGGCTCAGTAAATATTTTACACCACTGTCCCAAGCTCTGCAGTCTCAAGGGAAATTTCCCGAATTGCCTATATTCAGTTTTAGACATTAAAGATGCTTACGACGCAATACACAATAGAATCAATCCCATTCAAATATCTCATAAGAGGAGATAACAATTTTACAATGTGATCCAAATGTGTCGGAGTGTCCATGACATACCATGTGATTTAGACGAGTTGAACAGTTTGGTAATCTTAATGCCATGTGATTTAAATGAATTCAACGTTTTTTTGCCATCCGTTAAAAGTAAATTTGAATTGAATTTAATCTATATAATTATATATATATATATCAACATTTTCCCCAAACCATTTGGAATTTTATTAGTTTGTTATGGGTCTCCAAAGGCAGATTTCAGACACGGCCCCCACATCATGGGCTGGACATATCTATATCGACAAATATTAAATTTAAGCAATGCAAAAAAGGGAGGTTCATTTTAGTGACATATATATTATTCATGTCCTAATGGACGTCTAAGTGGATCGAGCTCTCAGTCTCAGTTTGTGGCAGTTTGAAGCTTCAGCCGGAATAGTATAAACCAATTTAGTCAATGTTGTCTCTGAGGGTATCATAACCAATGGTGTAGGTCGCCTATTGTGCACGGCCATTAATTAAGCTGGCACCTGCATGAAAACAGTTGTCATGAAAGTTATCAGTTCTCTAACAATTATGGGGTAAATTGGAATTTTCTCTTTGTTGTAAAAACACATGGGTAAAGGACTGATATATATGCCCACTTGTGCTCCCAATTTGAGTGCACCCAACGTCATATGGGTTATGTAAAGGGCACAAGAGGTAATAATGTAAGGTCACTTTCAAAGCATTTCTTCCTACTAGGAGCTAGCAAATAAATAAAGGTACATACTCAAAAAAGTCAGCGTCATTGTCGCTAGAACCACTCTCACATGAAAGTCAGGCAGTGCCTTTCCACTCTCACATGAAAGTCAGGCAGTGCCTTTCCACTCTCACATGTCACTTTCATGTCAGAGTGTGTAATAAGTGTATCCCTGATTTTATTTTATCTGGACATCCTCTACAAAGGTCATTTTTAATGCCATTAGCAATAAAAGAAGCCATTTATTATAACTGTACCAATATTCGTGATATAAACTAGCAAAGTGCATATTCATACTGTGTTTTCTACATTGAATTACCTTAGTAGTCTAGTAGATAGAGCATCGACGTTGGCACTTCTGGCAGGAAGCATGAAACTTGTTCTAGCAACAAACCAATAACACCATTGGATTCCTTTGGTATGATTTAGGGGGAGTAGGTAATGTTAGATTGGTTTTATGATGTATAATTAGGCTATTGGAGATGATATTCTGTTTTTTTGGTGGCCATCTTGGATTTTAGGTGATTTGGGCCAATTGAATAAAGAAGACGACATCATAATTCATAATCAGTACTTATTCCCTGTCAGATTTAACCAGTTTGTCATGAATATACCACTGAAAATACTTGCATTTGCATTATAAGCCTGCATATTAGTAATTAAAAAATGATTTTTACTTTTTTTTTTCAAAGTCATTTTTGAAGTAGAAACAATTTTCAAAAATGATGTTTCCACTTAGCAATGGATTCAGCACATTGAAAACCCCCTATCAGCAAAATTTCATGCTTCCTGCCAGAAGTGCCAAACTTGGTCCAATATGATGCTCTATCTACTAGACTATAGGTCGCCTATGTCAAATCTACATATCCAGTGACGGTTTGAGGGGGCACGCATCGCAAAACAAATTTATGTTTTCTTTGATATCAAATTTGGCTAAACAGTTGTTGGCTAAACAATTCAAATGTATGTGTACAGCGTGCGCTCCCTATTTTCAAAAAAGGAAATAGATCCGCCACTGTTAGGTGATTTCCCTAAAGGTGTTGTATTACTTAGAGAATGGGGAATCCCTCGCACAATAGAAAGGTACAGTAGAAGTATACAGGTGCACAGACCCTGTGTGACATAGATGATACATTGAATTAGGATTTACATTTAAGAAGAGACTTATGTCCAGCGTTGGTTGTGGAGATGCTTATGCATGTCATATTGGGCAGAGCGATTATATTAAGGATAGGAAAGCGTTTTCCCCTACCAGGATCAATCGTCAATTTGAAATAGACATTGGTGAAATACATGGTTGAGTGCAGCATTAACGTTGAGACCACGGGCAGAATCATGAGATTATCACCACCCTTGAGAGATTATGAGATTATCACCAGACTGGATGACCTAATTTTGTCAGGGGTAATGAACAGCAGCTAAACAGTAATTGGCTAATTAACGAAGGAATCTGTAATGAATACCAAGGTGAGGTGTAATATGCATAGTGGTACGAGTGAGGTGCCATGGTTTGTCTGCATTGACTTTAAGGGCCGCATATAGTGCAGCCCTGGGGTTTGTTACTCAAGTAGATAAATTGAGGAAAAAAATAAATTAAGGGGGTGTCTATTTCCGGTGGTACGAAGCGAAAAGTTAAAATAGTGCATTAACCTGGATAATTTGTATGTTTTGTGCTTAACGTAAACCAGTGAAATAAATTAATGGGAAAAAAACAGTATGGCTGAGTCTGTTTCCCGAGCTACGAAGAGAAAAGTTAAGGGATGCGTTAAGCTGGATCATTTGTATGTAGGCTCGTTAACTCAATACAGTGTTTCCGGTGCATGTAAGTCAGATAAGTGGACGTAAAAAAAATACTCTGGCAATGAATCACATATCTGATTATAGCTTACACAGGATCCACTAAGGGGAATTACCAATGCCAAACACCACATGGTGCACCTTATTAGCACGTTATTCTCTTCTAGTAGAAGACTTTTATCAGTGTTATCAGCTGGTGGCAGGAGGTCGGGGCCATGGCCCGGGGCCCCGGGGCCACCGGGGGACGTGATAAATCCTTCTATGACTGATAATTTAGCCTCTGTCATAGCTATAAGTCTATGGGTTCTATCGCCTGCTGCCTTGCACTGCTTCATGTATACTGCCTATCTTATTGTAACTACCGGTTTATGTGACTATGTGTTCACCAATCTAGCCTTATCATGGCAAGCAGTTCTTCAAACTAGCACCCTTTCCACCGAAGATATAGCAAAAAGGAGATAAAGAATTATACTGTTTAAGTAAATGTGGAATCGTCCGTAGTTTTACACTCTACATGTAATACTGATGTATTAATGTACATTGTCAATAGTAGGGGTAGACAGGATGGAGCCTTGCTCCATCCAGTTCCTACTGGCTACACATGTGTGATGCTATTTTGTTGATTTGCATCCCGTGATTACGGTCCCAAATTTGAGACGATCGATGGTCACACATGGTTACTATAGAAACATAGGGAGTGCCCCCCCCCCCCGGGCATCGTAAAGTCGACCACCACCATTTCTCAACATTAAAGACAGATTTGTATGTTTCTTACAGATTTGGGCAAGGTTTAGGTCTACATTTTGTGGGCTTTGTTATTGATGCGCTTTTTAGGGGAATTTCTGTGGTGGTAGAGGATACCCTGAGGGGAGGGGGGAGTAGTACCTTGTCTGCTGACAGGCCGGAGTTGCGGGATGTGGGAGGGGGGGGGGTACCAGTGACATTGACCCGGCCCTGCTCAGTGTACAATGTATCAAAATAGATGTTGCACTATTAAACTCAATATTCCTCATTTACCCCAGTGGGGGTACCTTAGATCTTTTGGATTCACCTAGAGGAGATTAGCATTAACCATTTCATATGAGTGAAATCTTTCCAGAACTTGACAAAAAAATCACATTTGAGTTAAAGTTCCACATAATATGAATTTTTGATAAATCTGTTAAATAAATACATTTTGCTCAATTTTAATGTTATTTAACCGCTTAAAAAACACAGGAGTATGTCAAGTATGCATTTTGCCTTTCAATGCATGTGTCTATAACTATCATGAATAGGAATAACTTAGGGAGTGTAGAAAATAAGGAATGCCCCCCCCCCAAGCACTGAGGTCGCTTTCTTGGACCTTCTAACCTATTGTCAATCTTGTCCATGAGTCGCTAGGTCACTTATAGTATTGCCCTTGGTCAAAAGTAACCTTCAAAATGGCCCAGGTCGCCGGGTTGGTTTTGGGACATCAGACTATGTCTCCGTATCCATCTACTGGGACGCAGGTCACTTTCTCATGCCGACCTATGCCCCTTTAAGGGCCGCAACATTTCCCTCCCATGCTTGGCGTGAGAAAGAATGCCATCACTGTCCGGACCTGGATTGTGCTTGGAAACTGAGCCTCTGGGCCGCCGTCGGCGCTGCCGCTAGTCTAGCATTTCGGCAACGTTACATCTAACCCTTTACTGCGTTATAATGCCTTGATGGACTGAACATTTTGATAATCATTATTATTATTAATTGAATCCATACTGGGTAACTTTTGAAGCCCTTCACCATGCATGTTCTATTGAAGGATTGCCATAATACAGCAATGCACAGATGCAGTGGCTCGCATTATCATGTCAAATTGCCAATGTACCATGAGTGAGCATTATGCTGTCAGTGAAGGGTAAAGCTGCCCCAGTTGGCGGCCAGTATTGGTGACACAGAAACATAAAGTACAGACATGTAGAAGTCCTTGGTGCAGGGATGAATAACAAGCGAGATAAAGGACAAAGAGAGATAGGAAGATCATTCACTCACTCACTCACTCACTCACTGACACACTCATTCACTCACTCACTCACTCTTTACTGCGTCACAATGCCTTGACACACATGACGCACACATGACGCGAACATGACATGCACATGACGCGCATATGACACGCACATGATGCGCATATGATGCGCACATGACGTGCACATGATGCACACATGACACACACATGACGTGAGGAGTTTGGGCCACTAGAATAGGAGGCCCCAGACCCCTAAATTTAATATGGCGACATAGCCATTTCTTAATTCTTATATGGCAACATGGCAGTATTTCACAATCGACATCTTAGATTTGACATGCAACATTGACCTCAATGACATGGGTCATGACTTGTATTTTTTTCATTGCTGTCAGAACTCACCAAAATGCATGATTTTATGTCAATAAATCCAAAATTTCCTTAAGGGAGTATTCATTTATTAGTTAGGGGGGGGGGGCATAAAGAAATTGAACCCATCTGGGGTGTAAAATAATCATGCCTCTCTTTTGCAAAAGCCTGGACGTTACTCTAGGGGGAGGGGAGATCTGTTGGATCCGGTACCGGGGTATGTCCATGTTTGATAATGGATATTCAACAATATATCTTAGTAATACTAGCGACATGGGTATTTCCTTAGTGACATGGGACATAGGCATTTCTTAAAATTGACATGCTAGATGGGGAATCCCCCATCTAGGGCCCCATAAGTCAGGGGGCCAAATGCCTATGATCCTTACCACAAGGTGGCGACAGGGAGGACAATAGTCTCTGTATACCACTTAAACTGTCCAAGAAAGCCTAAGGGCTGAGTCATTTGATATTAGCTGGGAGGGCCGGGTGGATTTTCTGCCCTATATGCCCCCCCCCCCCTCCCCTCAGCCCAGGTGACAATATATAACTGCACATGTGCTGCCCCCTTGTGTTAAAGATAATACTTTGCTGTTGTACATATCACATCAGCTTGTCACATAGAGTGGGTCTAAACTTTGTATTGACCTCTTAGTTTCACTTTCTGCTGTATGAATTATATGATGATTTATGTCGAGGTATCATACAAATAAAGAGAGGATGGATTGATTCAAGCTTTCATCTTGACAAGGATGGCGCCACTTTGTGACTTGTTTTATGGGGAAAGGGGAACATTATATGTTATTCACTGGCACAAATGAACTTTATATTCTTGAATAATCAAAAAGAAACAACTGTGTGCCTCAACATAGGTACCTACAATTCAGACCATGTCGCTGCGTCGATCTTGAGCAGAATGACCATGTCATTGTGTCCATTTTTAGGTATATAAGAACTTAGAGATAGATGCCTCGGGGTCGATTTATACCCCTAATTTTCCTGTGTCTGTCGATTTTCATAAGGGCCTACAAGGGCCGTGTCGCTGTGTCGCCCGTGTCGATTTTTACCCATGTACAGGCACAACTGGAAGTGGACAGGCAGAAGGGTATAAGGGGTATTATATACATCTTACCAACCTGGTGTGCAGTACCTAGGCCCTGTGGAAGATAGGCCGCCTGGCATTCAGCCACCTCATGTTCAGCCCCTGAGTATCAGCCCTCCAGATTTTCGGCACCCCGATAATATGTCCTCCTGAAGATAGGCCATGTGTCCAACGTCCATATTCAAACATACACCAAACACCAAAAGCAGGTTATGTAAAGATGAAAGAAAACCCTACTTTTAAAACACCCAATAACTCAACGCCCAAACAGTTATGAAACTAATATAACACATCTGGTATATTATATTTCTAGGCATTCAAATGGCCACTAACCCAACGCCCGAGTAGGCTATGATGAAGCCTGACCATATGCCTATCAAACACCCGACAATGTGCCTACCAAACCAAATACCCAACCATGTGCCTACCAAACACCAGACCATGGCATGTGCCTACCAAACACCTGATACTGTGTTGTATGTTTGCTAGGTGTGTTGGTCATTTGGTAAGTGTGTTGGGCATTGGCTGCTTAGATGTGCTGTGTGGATGTGAGTAGATAGGACAACGACTTTTCAGAAAATTCCTAGAAACTATCATACAGTATAATATATATACACTATGACTAGAAAATCAAATAGAGTCTAGAACTGCAGGAATGATGTCTCCATCATTTATATATTATTTTACATGGATTTCTAAAAAAAACTAAGTTGCCGCAATGCACCTGTCAATGGTAAGCAGTCTGCATGGCGCTGATGTGTGCCACTACACGGGTATTGGCATGCATTTAACTGACCCTATTCTGCTGCATGGTGTAGGGATATTACTCTCATTCAAAGAATATGTCCTTTATTCACTAGCTGTTTGCTTTATGCGATTATATAAGATCCTGACTAAGGGTGGCATATCAATTCCCACATAAATGAATATCAGTTTCTATGGTAAAACTAATGAACAGAAGCCTTCTATGGTTGAATGCAATGTTCCAGGAAAACCCTTATCGCCAATTTTCGCCAAAACATTTTTAGACCAAACTTCAATTTCCTCAACTTGATATCTTATATGGTTGAATATTGTCACATAAACATCGATCAAATACCTATCAAATCTTTGCAGTCAGGAGAGGTTAAATGTAAGAGGTACCACTTGTTCAAAATAAAATCGCATTGGACTTATCCCCTTTTCTATGAAGGTAGCAGCAAGGCCTCTCCTAGAGAAACCATTCCAATCTACGTGTTGCCACTACAGTTGTATTTATTTTACAATTTTTTTTTCTCATTGTCTATCATCCTGATACCTGCTGGTGGGTAAGAAACGGAGACACACGGTCTTTCTCTCTCCAGTGATATGCCATTTGATATTGTATGATGTTACATTGCTTAGTAATACATTATTTCCTTTGGGTTGTTTAGCACTATGACACGTACATACCCGGTGAAGCGGCTCCTAATTGCCCTACCTAGTGTGAGGAATATGTAGAAATCAGTGATAGATAATTTGCTTGGACATTGGATACTTGGGTGTTGGATGCTCAGACGTTGCTATAACCTGCCCTGCCTATTGTCATGTTTACTTTTCTTTCTGTCTATTCCCCTTCTCTATGACGTCATAGAGACAAAAATGTGTGATATAACTTGCTGCGCGATATTGCCCCAATTTACCCTGCATTCATCCCATTGGTGCCAGAAGGGCAAACAAGCTGCATGATAAATTTAAGCAAAATATTTATGGTCATGTTCTCCCAGCACAGTCTCAAATTTATAAAACTCTACCGAGAGGCTTCGACTGCAGAAACTCTTTTGCATAGCATCATTGGACGAAAATGATATATGGCCCTGGAATTGCAGTAAGTCAACTACAGTAAAACCTTGCGTATGAGCTGCGGCTAGTACGCGAGTGCGGCTTATAGGATCGGCCTCATGTCGGAATGTGGCTTGTATGAGTTTTTCCAAATTTTGATTTCAACAAGAAAAATGTAGTTTTGACCAAGGTCTGGGTTGCTGGCAATCGTGATTTGTTTTTTTATATCATAATTAATGATTAATTGATATGCAGACATATAACAGTTAACACTAGTAGGCGGTATCTTTTCACTGAATTGATTTATAACACCAGGTAGGCCTACCTGTAAGCCTAGCCAGCAAAACTGACCCCCCTCCCTCAACACCCACTCTGTTGAAATGTGTAGGTAGGCCTAACAACTAAGCAGTAGTAGCCTGTGACATATATGGGCCTACATTGTCGCAAGGCTTCCCCAGCATGGTTTATGTAGGCCTAATCCCCAGGGCCTAATCTTTAATCAAATTGACTAGGCCTAGTAGCATATGTAAATACCGTACCCAGGTATCAGGTAGCCTAGGCCTACGTCATGCGTCATAATGTAGGCCTACTAGGCCCCAATTTTTGGTCTATGATTTACGTAGGAACCCCCGTCCTCCCTCCCCTCCCACCACACACACCGAGGAGCGTGGGAAACTTCAGGGGACTGCTGATGCGGCGTCCACTACTATGCTATTCCCGCATGCATCATCATAGCGGACAAGGATCAGTGAATGTGAACGACATAACTCCAAGACTCCACTGTTGCATAAAAAATCTATGCTGGGGGTATAGATGGGGGGTCCCCATGTCGCATGTCGATGTTAAGAAAAGCTCGTGTCCCATGTCACTAAGAGATAAGCCATGTCGCTAGTGTCACTAATGTCTTTTGTTGAAATAGACATATTTTTGACCCCCTGGAAAATTTTGAAAATCTAGAAGCCAAACGGTCAATTCCAGTGCTATTATTGATGTTTCCTACCATGGTTCTAACCCTCAGACCATCTTCCCCATGTCGCTATGTCGCTTAGGTTGCCATGTCACATGTCGATTTAAAGAAATGGCCATGTCACATGTCACTTAGGTTGCCATGTCACATCACGATTTTAAGAAATGACCATGTCGCCATGTCGATTTTAAAAAATGGCCATGTCGCTGTGTCAATTTTAGGGGTCTATACCCATTATGCTGCTAGTGACGTGATGACGTCACACAGTTGTAATATGGCAAGGAGAGGCCTGTAAACATCGAGATCTTCCCAATTTAATTGAGTTTCCCACCTAACTATATGGTCTGTGATAATCATCTACAGACGTTGGGGGCATCGTACATAGGCCTACCATTTCACCTCAGGGGAGGTGACCGCCACATACATAGGTCTACCTGTAGGCTGTACTGCTTCATTATAACACATCAACAAGCCATACACTCAGGCATCCCCCTACCCACCTCAGAAAAAGCTATTATTGTCCAGGCTGATGTCGGCTTTATCTAAAACCCTAACCTTACAATACGGGCGAGGGAGGGGGGGGGGCATCTTCAACGTGAAATAAACAGTGTAGGCCTACCGTGTAGAGCGGGATTGGGACTCGCTGATTGTGTTATCCTAGTAAGGCCAAATTTAAAAAAAAAGGTTGGTTTCAGGTCACCCAACCGACCCTAGAAAAACAGGGCCGACCCTACGTTTTTTTGTGCAATTCTAAAGAAAATTTCATAATTTTACACTTTTCGGGTCATTTTTAGGGTTTACAAGGAGGATGGCTAGTACTTTCATGTTAAAAAAATAAAAAAATAAAAATAAATATCCAACCTACCGACCCTAGTCTTTCTTCCCATGTTACCTGAAACATACCTTTTATTTTTTTTGGCCTAAGAGTAGTGCTTCTTTTTTCTTCAGCTCTCCTCAATGTCAGAGCTTCGGCACAAAACTTCTGGCCAATGCCCTGGGGGCATCGCACATAATATTATATCTATATCATATCATTAGGCCTATATTACCGTATTCGACGTAATAAGCACACAGTGCGCTTAAAAAGTTATTATGGCCACCTTCTAGTAGTTAAGAGTTTAATTGGGGTCAAAAATTGAGATATTTTTGGTTATTTGTAGTATAAAAATCGGCCAAAAACGGGGTGTGTGCGCTTATTAGGGGGTGTGTGCTTATTAGGTCGAATACGGATTATGTTAAGTACCAGGAGCAACCACGGGGTGCAGAGGGCCCCCCCCCCTCAGGTCAGAAAGTCGCTGAAATTAAGGAACCCACGTCACAAAGTTGCTTTTTTAGACCATTTTTACTATAGACACATATTTCCAGTCGCCAGGTCGCTTAAATAATTGTACCAGGTCGCCAGGTCGCCAGGTCGCCTGGAAAACAGCCCAGGTCGCTTTTTACAGCTCTGGAGCCACAACCACGGTGCTCACTAGTTGGTGCATCGAGTGTTTCTAGTGTAGCCTCCAGAAAAGAACTGATGAAATGATAGGCATATGGCGGTCCTATTTATGGATAATAACTATTAAAATTGAATTGTTTTGTCATATTGGAGGGTTAGTAGACATTCCCGTATTGACGCCTCATACCAAAAGAAAGGGAAAATTCATACCATTTCACCCCTAGACATAGATTTTCGATTTTATCTTTCAATTTTACCATTGAAAAAATTATGATGCACAATCCTAAACTTGATATAATATAATGCCAAATATGTCCTTAATAAGCCTACGATGTGATTTATTTCAGACGCCCCTTCACTCTTTACGAGCAAATATTTTTAGACATCGAACAATTAGTGTACATAACAAACAAACCAATATAGATGCAGTTTGGAGAATTAAAAGAAAAGTAAAGAAATTAATTTAACTGAATTAGATAGAATATGCCAATCTACCTGTACTTGCCCTTATGCGTCAAACCCTATACAGTACATGTGTGTTATACATGTGAGGGTGTTTGAGAGATAACGCTGTTCGTTGGTTAAGGCCATTTGAGGGATAAGGCTGTTTGTGCTTTATAGCCATATTTTAGGATTAGGATAAGGGCTGTGGTGTGCCCTTGTCCCTCAAAGGGTTACTCGTTTGAGGGTTGAGGCCTCGTTTCAGGGATAAGAGCCCCACAGGGGGCACAACAAGATAAGCTTCCATGCTGGGGAGGGGTAAAACGAAATACCAATTTAAGTATTTGCGACATCATGCCACTTTAGTACCTCTTCTTTTTGGGGGGGAGGGGAGGGGGGCATTTCATAAATGCAAAACTTAGTGGGAGGGTCGTGGTAATATATGACTCATCCCTTACATGGTGCTCCCCCACTAGCCATCCCCCTCACCCTACTCTATTCCCTCACACTCTTTCTCACGTGCTCACCTCCTCACCCACTCACCTCTAGGGAAAGGGGAGGAGAAAGGAGGGAGAGAGATGACTAGAGATCATGCATAGGCGACTCTACATAGTAGTTATCAGTCATAGAAGGATTTATCATGTCCCCTGGTGGCCCCGGGGCCCCGGGCCATGGGCCCGACCTCCTGCCACCAGCTGATAACACTGATAAAAGTCTTCTACTAGAAGAAAATAACGTGCCAATAAGGTGCACCATCACTATTACTATTATATTCCTGAAATTAAATAATTAATTTAAATAAGCGACCTAAAGACATAACAGTTTTTTTTCATAAGGGGGTATAATTTGGACCATAATTCTATTTTTTCCCATTTAAGGACATAGCCTAGAATCATTATTGTCCAATACAACAGTTATGTGGGGAGTTGTTCACTAGGGATAAAAATCATGAATTTTTTTTTGCAATTTCTGTCAACAGTTGAAAATACTTTTTTTTCCAGAGATCTGTAATAAAATAAGTAGTACAGGACCCCCCATTTTTTTCACATTTTCCTTTTCTAAAGGATATAAGCTACCCTTGGAGGAAAAAACAAGAAATTTCAAACTTAAGAGTAGCGTCCAACCTTAAGTTTGGATTATCACTCTTAATTCACAGCAAGAATGATGGTCTTATTGAAGACTTGAGGTCATGGGGCTTAATGTTAGGGTAAATTGGCCCAATATAAGTGTCTGTATGATTTTCTACTTTAAAATAGTGGTATTAATGTTTAAATCCATGCCAATTGGCGTGCTTGGGCACATGAGGGTTAAAATGCCAAAAAGCTGTGCTCCTTAAAATCAATGATGTAAGAGAATATCCTGTAATAAATGACAAATAATAGAAATGAAAATCTGTTGAAAATTGACAACTGTTCCTACGTCATGCATTGAGACATATTTTGGTGATTAGAAGTGAACCATAGTTAGCATTTGTAATGTGTGTTCTCTACGATCTTAAAGACATAACTTAATGCATACGTACTGAAATTAGGTTGAACCATTGTTAGTGTGTGTAATGTGCATCTACAAACTTCTTAAAAATGACATATCTCCATCCCAGAATTGAAGCATACAGTGTTTTTTGTAAAGACACCCGGAGGGCAATTATCATACTTTGGTAACAGAGTGTATACTGATTAGGTACTAATGATATGAAAAATAGTAAATCATGGAAAAATAGTTTGAGGATTATATTTCACTCTCCCTACTTTTCATTCTTATTAGATTTTTGTTTCTATTTTTGGAATGGTGCTTATGTCGTTTTGCATCCAAACTCTTCACATGTTAAAATGTGGAATTATGCAATATTTCAAATCATTGAAAGGCTAAAACCGTATACAAATGTAGAAATATACTTTATTATAGGATGCCAACATATGTGACATGTACTGGGAAAAGGGACCTTAGTGCACCCTGCACTAAGGGCCTTTTTCGCAGATCGTGTCACATATAAAGATATGGATAACTACCTGAATTCTGTCCCTTTTCATGTCAATTCACTCTGCCCATGCACTCTGAGTTAAAGTGACATAGGTTAACGCAGATGGCCGGAAGTAATGTTTTGTATACATCTTGCATCCTATACTCTATTCCTGACTAGTTGATTTAAGTTAACCTAACTATTAAGTGAACCAACTTTTTACATTCACGAACCTTAATTTATCTGTCCATTTTCTGAATTGACGATAACTGTACAGATGGTCACTTTAGGTTAACGTTGTGAGAAACACTTTTTTAGCGTCCATACTAAATGACCACCTAGCTTTTACGTTAACCTATGACCGTACCTACGGAAAAGTTGAGTAACAAACCCCAGGTGGGTTGCTTTGCAGGGTTGCATTCATGCATCATGCCCACCATTCAACCTCATAGAGTCGGCATCATGCCTAAATGTAGTACTGGAGAATTCAAATAAGGGCTAAAAGAAGGTAGGGAATGGTATGCCTAGGGAAGACGAGAGAAGAAAGGCAGGGAAGCGATGGTGAGTATATGACTGGTTGACATCTATGTCTTTCTGATGTCTATGACTGGCTGACATCTATGACTGTGTAGCTCAGATCAATTCCAATAATTTCTTACATAGTCTACTAAGTAAAGGTGGTGTTCATAGATGTCTGCCAGTCATAGATGATTGCTAGTCCTAGACGCCAGTCGGTCATGGATTTTGAACCTGTATTGATTTGGTGAGACTGACTCAAATGTGTCTTAATTTATTCAGTCTAATACTAGGTGTAGGATAATCCTAAAAAAGAGAGCTTGTTCACAAATGTCAGACGGAAAATGATTAACAAATACAGCTTTCATCTGGTGTCCTTGGAAAAATCCTTCTCTTATTGCCTCATTTCTCTTTCAAAACTACAGCTTTCAAGGTCTGAAATTGTAGGTAATTGATAAATGTTTTATATCTTAAGGCAAATGGGAGGGGATTGCGTTTCCATATTAGGTGCACTGTAAAAATTATACATACTTTTTACGGGTTTACTTTGTAAAAATCAACTATGATTCACCGTCATCCGGAATATAGTGAAGCATTGTAAATAGCAGCCCTTTCATAGTGAATACCTGTTATGTGCTAAACTGATTTGGGTATCCGGAATACAAGCTCTCCAGACTGTAGGCCCCCAGCCTGTAGGCCCCCGGAACACAGGCCCCCTGCCCACAGGCCCTCCGGTTTTGCAGCCCCCTGCCTTTAGGCCACCCTGACTACAGGCCCCCTGTCTGCAGGCACAAATCTCACGTCCAACCCCCTCTTTTAAGTCTCACGTCCACTACCTCTTCCTCACGTCCATTACCTCTTCCTCACGTCCACTACTTCTTCCTCACGTCCACTACCTTTTCCTCACGTCCACTACCTTTTCCTCACATCCACTACCTCTTCCTCACGTCCACTACCTCTTCCTCAATCCACTACCTGCTCCTCACGTCCACTACCTGCTCCTCACGTACACTACCCCTTCCTCACATCACCTGTTCCTCACGTCCACTACCTGCTCCTCACGTCCACTACCACCTTAATTAATTAATAGGGACGTGAGGAGGTGGTAATGGACGTGAGGAGGAGGCAGTGGACGTGAGCATGGGGGTAATAGACGTGAGGAGGGGGTAGTGGACGTGAGGAGGGGGTAGTGGACGTGAGGAGGGGGTAGTAGACGTGAGAAAGTGGTAGTGGACGTGAGGAAGTGGTAGTGGACGTGAGAAGGGGGTAGTGGACGTGAGAAAGTGGTAGTGGACGTGAGGAGGGGGTAGTGGACGTGAGGAGGGGGTTGTGGATGTGAGGAAGTAATGGACGTGAGGAAGTGGTAATGGACGTGAGGAAGTGGTAGTGGACGTGAGGAGGTTGTGGCCTATAGCCAGGGGGCCTATGGCCAGGGTGCCAAAAGACCGGGGGCTTAAGATCCGGGGGGCCTAAGGGCAGGGTGCCTGTGGTCAGGGGGGCCTGAAGGCAGGATGCCTAAAGACCGGGTGCCTAAATTCCGTGTACTACTGATTTGGATTACAATGATTCACTGGAAATTTATCTTCTTATGTCTTATTCCAGAGGGAGCCATATTTAATTTGTCCTGCCATAGATGGATGACCTGGTTTGTAAGAAGATTGCCCTGGAGAGTGTTAGCTCTTGAAGTGGAGCATACATGTTGAAATAATGGTAATTTTCAATTAATCTATATGTTTGATAATTTAACAATTCAGTTTTATAACAAAATACCCTGGTCACCTAATACTATTCAGAAGAAAGTAGGTGTATTGATATGTGCACACCTATATTGTGGCAATATACTACACATAGTTGTATCCCCACTTCTGCCTTCTGTGAAAAAGCTGAATCTTTGTAAATATATGGAAGAGTGATTCTGCATAAAATTAACGATGACTGGCACTGTTTCAAACAACTGTGAAAGTTGTGTCCCGAAAGTTGCCAGTGAATCACCGTTATTTTGATGACTTTTCTTTACTGTGTGTTATTCTGTCTGACAAATCTGAAATCACAATGCATGGGTAAGTTTACCCAGCAGAATGATTACTTTCCTCTTCTGTCACATGGCCATGGAAATAATAACTGTGTCCTTGAGGTGGCTGAATAACTGTCTTGTAGCTGCGGAGGAGTTATATTAACCCTTGAAGGATGGCAAAGTTTATCAATGCATTTCTTATGACTCTACAGGCTATATTATTGACTCAGAGTCCTCCCTGATTCTTATGTGACGGCTCAGGATACCTTTCCGAGACAACAACTGAAAGATGTCTCAAATGTACAATATGTCATATTTCAAGTTGCACATGCCACCAAGAGACCAATATCAATAAGAGCTACGTCATGGTGTCATCCGTTTCTCCAATATTCCTACTAGAACCAACCCCCCCCCCCCCCCCCAAGAAAAAAGGTATATTGTGCATCACAACAAAGCAGTGCCAACAGCTTGTTATCTCACCCGACCACACTCACCTGCTTGCAATAACACCCGCCTGTTCGCCTGCCCCTCACACAATTGGCTGAAATGTGATTATAGGCTAGTGTGACACATGGTTTGAGGGGAGTTTTGAACCAGCAATATATTTCTGATCTCAGAATTGACAAATAATTCTTTGCTCCCCAAATGATGTACACCTTCAATCATTTTTATTTAAATTGATTTCAATCAATTGATTTAAATAAAAACTTTGAATAACACTTACCCTGGGTCAATTGTGATGTAAATCACACATTCAATCTCATACTCCTACAAGAACATAGGACATATAAGATACACTTGTAATACTTCTAATCAGGTGGATAGCCGAAAACAATACAGTACCACTGCATTGAAGTTATCGGCTGCTCTTATCTCCTTCATTTCTTCTTACACAACTGCATTAGTCTACCTTTCATCTATCATCTATCGATGTCACTATAGTAAGTTGATGCCAAAGCCACTTACTACAGAGCCTTATCGTGCTGACAGGCGAAATTTCTTTTTAATATCACTTGACAAATACTTGTAACTCAAAGATAAGATATAACTAAAGTATATACGTAGAAAATATGCAAAGTATTCCATTTAACACGTGGACTGGACGTCTGTTGGGGTGTTCCTTCATCTTAAGCGCCGCAAAGTGCTTAGATATACAATACCAATTTGATGACATGAAGCTTGAATGCAACCCTAGTAAATACCCTAGTAGCAAACACACTGTGGCCCCGGACGGGGCCAGACTGTGTTTGCAAGTCTGGCCCGGAGTGGGCTAACTGACGGGCTCCCGTCGGTTTAGGGCACTGGGCTTTGGTCTGGCCCCGTGCGGGCTTCCCATGTTGGGCGCAGATCGGGTTTTGGACGGGAAGCCCACTTTGGGCTCAGATCAGTTTTTGGATGGGCTTCCCACCTTGGGCTCAGATTGGTTTTTGGACGGGCTGAAAGTGGGTTCAGATCGGTTTTTGGATGGGTTGAAAGCGGGCTTAGATCGGTTTTTGGACGGGTTGAAAGCGGGCTAAGATCGGATAATTATGGGTTTTTAGAATCTATTCAATCATTCTACAATGTTTTCTTGTATTTGTTGAATCAGATATCCTAGGTCCTGCTAATCAACCCAAGGCATAATCATACTCTTCCTACCCAATAATGGAAGTATCAAGCAGGCCTATTATCATCAGGTTTGAGCCACATGCAGCATAGACAAGTGTCTATGGTGCACATTGGCCTTCAAAGCCATAGTTCATACCTACATGGGGCACATGAGTCTTGTATTAAGATTGTAATGCCACAGAAATAGTGTTTACACTGGATAGCTGCTTAGAGAACCTCCTTTTCATCATTCAAACATAATATTCTATCTTATTTCTAAACTGTGAGAACATCTATTTATTGTTTCCTATTCTACATCACTTTACCACTTTATTGTATTTATATAATGTCAATTTCATCTGGCTTTGTTGGAAAACTCTAGATATTGTATAGTAGTGACATCTGGTGTAAATCATCAGAACTATTAGACCAGTTGCCCTGTCCAAACCCAACCTCAGCCCTCATCGGCCCCGAGTGCGCTAACCGACGGGCGCCCGTTGGTTTAGGGCACTGGGTTTTGGTGTGGCCCCAAGTGGGCTGCCCGAATAGGGCTCAGAACGGGTTTTGGACGGGTTTCCTGTCATCTGGCCAACATGAACCCAAAGCGGGTAGCCCTCTTTGAAACTGATCTGAGCCCAAATCGGGCAGCCCGCTTTGAAACTGATCTGAGCCCAAAATGGGCAGCCCGATCGGGGCCACACTTCAGCCCAGCCATCTGCCCAACATGAAACCCAGCTCAGTTTTGCCCGACTTCAAACAGCCAATCCGAGCTAAAACCAAATTGGCCCCGTGCGGGCTTGCTACTAGGGTAGCTTTCCATGTGCTGCATGCATGTATCATGCTGAGGAAAAAAAGTTTTTTTCAGGCCACCCGACTGACCCTATCAAAACAAGGCAGACCTTACGTTCTTTATGCAATTTTCAAACAATTTTCGTATTTTTACCTTGTTTTGGTCAATTTTAGGGTCTTTCGAGAGGCGGGCTAGTAGTTTCATGTTTAAAAAAAAAAGTTTAAAAAAAAAGAACCAACCTACCGACCCTACATTTTCTTGCCATGTTACTTGAAACAAACCTTTCTTTTGGCCTGAGCCTACAGTGTTGATATTAGTGGATTGGCATAAATGCAGCGCTTGCGAGTAACTCACCGTTGCTGCAGTCAAGCATATATCAAATACTCCCTGAAAACTGTTTTTATAGAGAGTGAAAACCCTTGCTTCAAGCTCAATGACTGTAAAGCTTTTATGATTTCAAATTACCATGTTAAATTTTAAGTTGATGTTTCTCCTCATAAGTGCCCTCACTTGTCTCAATAATTTTGGTAAGCTGAACGGACAGGTATAACCCACAGGGGGATAGCTGACATCAGGTGGCTTAAATCAATTATATTTTGATGTATTTAACTCTTCCCTTTAGTATGGTTTTCCCACTGGTGACGGAATGATGGGTCCCTCTTTCCTGCTACATAAGATATAGTTCCTGGGACTGTTGCAGAATTAAGTGTTCGTTTATTTGATCAAATATCAGCTGATTATCTGAAAAGTTCATTTTGTTAGAATTGGCATGTTTCACTCAAAATATACATGAGTCATGGAATCATAAAAGTGTTAAAGTGATTGCTACATATATCCAGTGCTAGACGGATGAGACGATGTTGGGAGGTGTCGAGGCTAAGGGAGCAATAAACAAGTGTAATGAGAACTAGATGGGAAGGAAGGTGTCAGGGAGAAAGTAGTAGTGTGTCTGAGTGTAGGGAGGGGAGTTGCCTGGTTCGTGTTACAACAACGAATCGTTTTATATTTCAGGAATGGTCTCCAAGATGTGAGTCACGCCATATTTGGCCAGTCGGCTTCCCATCAGAAATAGTTAAAAAATCTCGTTAAATTGGCAATACTCTGGGAAGCGAATTCGTTTGAAAAACTGGCTTCTCAAATTGCATGAATCCATTAATGTGTCTGCCCTCCCAAATCTGTAGTTTAGATGGAAAGTTTTACGTTTAGCATGTAAGGAAACTATGGTATTGATAGGGAGGCTTTAAACTGATGTAGAACATGGAGCTGTGGATTTAAATAAGGGGAGGGTCAACGGAATGTAAAATAATATATATCAAGGGGGGGGGGGGGCAGACGATGTTATTGCCTTCCACAAAGGTGATTGCAGGTATCTGGGATAATTGAAAAAAAGTCTTCACAAGAGCGATTGGGACTGAATACGCAGTCAGCATTGGTCCCTGGGGCCCATATAATGGGTCAGAATTTTGAAAAATGCCACTTTCAGGGGCCATAACTGAATGAGAATGAAAATAACAAAACCTCAATTGATCTTTATACAAGTTTATTTTATTGAAAGACATATATCTTGGGTGTCAGAAAACCCTGATTGGCACAATGAACTCCTAGGATGTCAGTTTTTATAGCCCGGCGAACACAACTAAGAATAAAAGTGTCGGAATTACGACATAATAACCACAATGCTATTATAACCTGCTTTAAAACCTCATAGAAACTTGTAATTAGGTTTACATATAGCCACTATATGTATGATAATACGTGCCAAGTTTTGTAATCATCATCAATAAACTTTCCGAGTTATGGGTCGTCAAACTTTAGGGATCTCTTGAAAATGTTGAAAACACAACCCAGTAACACCAACTTTACAGTAGAATGCTCAAAAGTGCCCAGATTAGCATTAAAATCACTGTGCATCATCTTCAATATGTATACTTTCAAGTACATGCATTGCTTTATGTATATAATGATTCTGCTTCCCAGCGTAGCTGCGTAACACAAGCCTTATTTATCGTATAAAAGTGTCGGACCTTACGGTATTCTATACTTTACCACAACAGGTCTCAGACCTTTCAAACACCTTGCATACACATCCATCTTATATTTACATGTACTAAACAGGTTAGGCTTGTGGTTTAAGCCTATAAACAACCAGATTTGACACTTTGAGTCTATAAAATTGCACCCGTAAGATAGAAATACATAATTTTTCTCCGTTTCCTGAGATTACCTAGGCTCCCAAAAAATAAAATGAGCCAAAACAGCCCTTCTATATACTTAACCCATAGGGCTTACATGTTTACTATTGATTAAAATAGTATTAACCAACCTCATACATCTCTGTGTGGCATGGCAAGGCTTCTAACACGACATAGTGAAATCATATAAAAGTGTCGGACCTTACGCTAGACGCAGGGATTCAGTACCATTCACATAGACCTCTCTCACATCACTCACACACCTTGTATACCTATCTACCCTACATGTACATGTATCAAACAGGTTAGGCTTGTGGTTTAAGCCTATAAACAACCAGATATGACACTTTGGGTATATACAATGGCACCCGTAAGATGAAAATACTTAATTTTTTCCGTCACCTGACACAATAGAGGCTCAAAAAAAAATTAAAAAGAGCCACAAGTACACTTCTATACCCTTATTCTATAAGGCCAACATGTTAACTATTCGTTTAAATAACATCAACTACCATCGCACATCTCTCTGGGGCATGGCAAGGCTTCCAGCACTAACATAGTAAACCCGTATAAAAGTGTCGGACCTTACGCTCGACGCAGGGATTCGGTACCATTCACATAGACCTCTCTCACATCACTCACACACCTTGTATACCTATCTATCCTACATGTACATGTACCTAACAGGTTAGGCTTGTGGTTTAAGCCTATAAACAACTAGATATGACACTTTGGGTATATACAATGGCACCCGTAAGATGGAAATACTTATTTTTTTCCGTCACCGGACACAATAGAGGCTCAAAAAAAAATTAAAAAGAGCCACAAGTACACTTCTATACCCTTATTCCATAAGGCCAACATGTTTACTGTAAGTTTAAATAACATCAACTACCATCATACATCTCTGTGGGGCATGGCAAGGCTTCCAGCACTAACATAGTAAACCCGTATAAAAGTGTCGGACCTTACGCTTGACGTAGGGATTCCGTACCATTCACATAGACCTCTCTCACATCACTCACACACCTTGTATACCTATCTATCCTACATGTACATGTACCTAACAGGTTAGGCTTGTGGTTTAAGCCTATAAACAACCAGATATGACACTTTGGGTATATACAATGGCACCCATAAGATAGAAATACATAATTTTTCTCTGTTTCCTGAGATTACCTAGGCTCCCAAAAAATAAAAAGAGCCAAAACAGCCCTTCTATATACTTAACCCATAGGGCTTACATGTTTACTATTGATTTAAATAGTATTAACCACCCTCATACATCCATGAGTGGCATGGCAAGGCTTCCAGCACTAACATAGTAAACCCGTATAAAAGTGTCGGACCTTACGCTCGACGTAGGGATTCCGTACCATTCACATAGACCTCTCTCACATCACTCACACACCTTGTATACCTATCTATCCTACATGTACATGCACCAAACAGGTTAGGCTTGTGGTTTAAGCCTATAAACAACCAGATATGACACTTTGTGTATATACAATGGCACCCGTAAGATAATAATACTGAACTTTTTTGTGTTACCTGAGATTACAGAGGCTCCCATAAAATAAAAAGGGCCACAACTACACTTCTATACCCTTATTCCATAAGGCCAACATGTCAACTGTTGGTTTAGATAACATCAACCACCATCATACAACTCTGAATGGCATAGCAAGGCTCCTAGCATTAACATATTATAAAAGTGTCGGACCTTACGCGTACATTTACCATTGACACAGCCCTGTATGACAACAATGGAACTCCTTCAGGCATATCTTTGCTACATTTTCATGTACAAAACAGGTTGGACTCATGTTTTAAGCCTATAGACAACTAGATATCACATGTTTAGTCCATAGATCTTGGTTTGAAGACTAAATACTTAATTATTTACCTTACCTGACCTTACATTCGCTAATAAGTTAAAAAACCAGCCACAAAATCACTTCTATCCCCTTATTCCATAAGACTAACATGTTTACTATTGCATTAAATACCTTTAACCTTCATATCACAACTCTGTCTGACCTCTAGCATTAACATAGTGACACCGTATAAAAGTGTCGGACCTTACGCGTACCCAATAGTTGTTGGGTTCCTATCTGCCGCCACACGGGTCCAAACCCGATATCCAGCGTGCAGGTCGGTGAGGTCATATCTGCCGCCACACGGGTCCAAACCCGATATCCAGCGGCAGGTCGGTGCACAGGTCCACCCTGTGTCTAGCGTCGACGGCCGCCTCGTGGCTTCCTTGCCTCCTTCAGGGTCTCCACCTCTAGCAGCACAGCAGCTGGCAGGGCATACTTGTCTGCACGCCTACCGCTGGCGGCCAGAGGCTGTGGAGGGCAAGTCTTGCAGAGGACGTCCTGTGGAGGCACGTGGATGAGGTCCTTCCTGGTGGTCCAGGTGAACTCGTTCAGGGCCACGTTACCGCGTTGCATGAAGGACACTTCAATGTGCCCCTCGGTGTTGGCACCAGTGACGACCTGTCCAAGATACCACTCCTCGTTGTACATGGCAGCGACGTAGTCCCCAACCTTGAAGGCCTCCTCCCCTGCTTCCTCCTCCTGCTCCTCCTCCATGTCGGCTTCCAAGCTGGGGTCTGCTGCGAACAACTGGTGGTTGGTCCAGCCAGGACAGTGGCGCAGAGACTCGTTGTCCTCCCAGCAGCAGGTGTTGAAGCAGGAGGTGTCGCGTACAGAGATGGAGCGGTTGGGGATCACGGGCACTGCTGCATGTACCTGCATGGTACCGGGAACACTGTTGGCACAAGCCAACCCCTCTAGTCGTGACCGTGCCTCCGCCACATCAGCAGCAGAGACATGATGGTAGTGAACCGCGCTGCCTTGTTCGTTGCCTTTCAACACAAACTGTAGGGCATTGTCGATTCATTGGCCACACTTGATGAGGAGGTCGGCCATTCGCTTGACTGCTGCACCCACACCGTCACACGGGCCTTTACCATGACCTGCTTCAAAGTAGGTCCAGGTGCAGCGTAGGGCGAACAGTCTGAGGTGCTGGCAGATGATGGAGAATATCGACTTGTTCCGATACTGAGACGATGGTGAGTCTGTGCAGTAGTGGATGGTAGTCACGTGAGGTAGGTTGGTCTGAATCCAGAGGCAGAGAACTGTCAGGAATGCGAGGATGGCACCTGCGTCGTGTTTCCGGTCATCGGAGGTCAGAGCGATCGACTTGTGCTTGGTCGTACCGTCTGGGGCCTTGTAGTGGATCACAGCCGGGTGGACTGTGACTGGCTCCTTGCCCCAGAACGCGCTCTGTGCCTCCTCTGGATAGTTCACTAACCAGTTCTCCGCGAAGTCCATCTGGATGGTCACCTCCTGCTCAGACATACCCTCCCGCAGTTCCCGCACCACACGGTGCTGGTTCTGGGCGCGGAAGGAATGCTCACGCATCGTCTCGAACTCGGTCTCCATCATCTCGATGAATGCAGACTTGGTCAGGGTGTTGGGGACAAGGCGAAGCTTCTTGACGGTCTTCTGCTTCTGCGTCTCGACGTCCACCGGGCCGTAGGGAACCTCCACCATCTGCCAGGTGTCACACGTGACGGTGGGGTGGATGATGTTCTCACCGAGCTTCTCTGTGAACTGCTCAACTGTAGTGCCGCGGACAACGGAGTCGGGGGTACCTGGGTACTTTGCAGCGCGGAGTCGTAGGGTGAAGTTTTGGTGCTTCATGCACAGGCAGATCTGGGTGTTATTGTACCTCACTGGTAGGATCCACCTGGCCTCCTTTCGCACACCGTTGAAGAAGCTTTGGCTGCATTTCCCCTTCCGAGTCGGGTACCGCTTCAGGTACAGGTCGCGGAGCACAGAGAGGAACTCAGTGAGGATGACTTTCTGGTGCCTGTGTCCACCCACCCGCACAGAGTCCTTCTTGCCTGGCAAAGTGTAGGAGTGTTCAGGCTCAGAGAGGAAGTTGATGATATCATCCCTCTGCTCGTAGTAGGCCAGCTGCTGATCAGACACTTTACGCGGTCTCCCACCATTCAGAAGTGACCGCCGGTCGAGGCCCAGGTCCTTGGCAAACCGGGCTGTCAGCCTGGCTCTCTTCAACCTCATGCCGGGTGCGAACTTTCTGGTGACCCGCAGCCGTGTCATACGGGGGAGGACCTTCAGTTCAGAAGACAGAGCAAGGTACAGCTTGACAGCTTGGCGGTCGCGGCAGGGTGTAGTGTCTCCGGGGATGAGCTGTCGGCGGGTCTTCCTGATGCTGCGTTTGTACATCTTCACTTCCTCTCTGAGCCTGACCACCTCAGTCTCTACCTTTCGGTGGATCCTCCTTTCTTTCTTAGTTGTTGACTTGTGATGCCGGTGCTTTGCTTCCAGTTTGTGAATGTCGTCTTTGAGCCGGTCGTTGAGGTAGCGTAGCCGCCTCTTCCTTGGTGTAAGCCATCCTACGCCCATACTCCCCTTACAAGGAGTCTGGGGGCTGAAAGTGATAGTTTAGGATTAGTACAGTGTTACAGGGCATGATGCATGAATGCAGCACTGATGACTTGCCAGCGCTGCATTAATGCATCATGCAAACAAAAGTACAGTGAATTTAAGCAATTCCAGGTAACTAACAGTTAATACTAGTTCTATGCAATTACACAACTAACCACAGATTAATGACACATAGAGAGAAGGGAATGATAATTAATAACAACAAATTAAAAAAAGACACATAGAAACAAAGGACACAAAGGAAGGGTAAAGGATAACAACAAAGCAAAGGAAGGGTGATGCATAGGGGGGTAACATTTACAACAATAACTAAGGAACTACAACTAAACAACCAGGAACCAAGGAAGCAGGAACTAGTAACTCAAGCATTATTCTACTGTTCTATGTATACATTTACTTTTATCTCTCCCTAATCTGGTTTAGGGAGTTTCGCCCCCTTGATAGCGTTCCTGTAAATCATCAGTAAATCATCAATATCAATCAATATTAGGTCTGAATGCTTTAGCTTACAATGCAGATAAGTTTAACTTTTAAAAGGTCTATACTATATATATTATATACTATATATATTTACTAAGCATTACTTGTGTATATACATCAGTACTGTATAAGAAATGTACATGTAAAAAGGATGCTATTCTGTTCTTATACTCACAGCAGATCCTCCATCGCCTGGAGGTTGACGGGGCAGTGGCGCTTCGGTCCCCGTCGCGGCGAGCTCTTCTTGATCATCGCCGACGCACGCCGAGGCCGGGCGGTCGGGCAGGCATCGCTGGCCTGCGAGTCCATGGGCGTGTGTAGGGGTGAACCCGTGGTAGCCCCACACTGCGGACGCGACCTGCCACTTGTACGGGCACTGGTGCGGGGGTCGGGCGGCTGTAAAAATTTACAGGCTGCATAATGCATTGATTAGTACACAATGGGGGGGGGGGGTGTGTGGGCAATTTGAGTTTACAATTAAGATTCAAATGCTTACAGTCTGATGCCTCATGATTACTTAGTGCATAGTGCATTAATAAATCAGTATTTTTGAATAGGAACTTAGGTACATGAAGGCATTATGTTACAAATAACCACAGACAAAACTATATATTCTATCACATGTACTCACCGAAAGGGAGCTGCTGGCCTGTGCAGGAGGCGTGGCAGTCGCTGTGGCAGTTGCTGTGTTGTCGGAGGTGGGCTGAGGTGTTGTGTAGTCAGTGTGGTCGGCGTGGTCAGCGACAACCCGCCTCGGTCGGGGGGGCTCAGCGACAACCCGCCTCGGTCGGGGGGGCTCAGCGACAACCCGCCTCGGTCGGGGGGGCTCAGCGACAACCCTCCTCGGTCGGGGGGGCTCAGCGACAACCCTCCTCGGTCGCGGGGGCTCAGCGACAACCCTCAGTGGTGGGGCCTCAGCGACGACCCTCGGTGGTGAGGGGGCCTCAGCGACAACCCTCGGTGGTGAGGCGACCTCAGCGACAACCCTCGGTGGTGGGGCCTCAGCGACGACCCTCGGTGGTGAGGGGGCCTCAGCGACAACCCTCGGTGGTGAGGCGGCCTCAGCGACAACCCTCGGTGGTGGGGGGGCCACAGCGACGACCCTCGGTGGTGGGGGGGGGCTCTCGGGTGCAGTCGGCTTTGGTGCGGCAGACTTCTTGGGCCCACGGTTCTTACCCCGACCCTTCCCTTTCGGTGAGGGTGCCTGTGAAAGAATAGACATTATTGATAAGGACAAAAGTACTCAGCCGATGGGCTTATGGCACACTTACAGGATGTGAACTTTAATCACTGTACTGAGATAGTAAGGATCTATTAGTAGGAACACAGAAAAGCATGCATACATTTAAGTGTTGGTACAAAGTAAATACATGTATGTACAGAGAGATGCTTTTTGTTTGACATAATGCCATTGTTAAACTTACGCGTGGGGTGTTGGCTGGCAGAGGCTGAGCCAGATCAGCATCCGATACCGATGCTGCCCTCCGGGGAGAAAACAGCGACGGGGACACCAGAAGTGCCCGACGGCTGCCACGGGTAGGTGTGCGGTGGCTGTCAGGCTGGGCTGGTACGGAGGGCTGGTCCTCTGCAGGAGCCGGCTCAACTGAGGGGCCAGGTGGTACGTCCCCGGGCACAGGCACGGAGGGGCCAGGCTGTTCCTCCATGGGAGCTTGGTCACCTGCAAGGCGAGCCAGATTCTTTCTCTCACGGTGAGCCTGGACCTTTAAAAAAAAAGAGGATATTGTATGATTTAACATAATATGTTATGATATATTATTTACACAGTTTATAAATCTATAGATCTATGCATGTATTGTACAAGTTATTTGTAATGACACACAGCTAGTACCAGTACTAGTATCTATGGTATAAATTACATTATAAATAAATATATATAAATATATAAATAAATGTATGCCATTAGACTTACGTAGCCTGTCGCAACCGCAGTCCGGAGTTCCTTCTCTGGGGTGTTACACAACTCCAGGGTGCGGCGCTTGCTATCCTTTTTCCTTTTTCGCTCAGCCGCGTAGAACTTGTCTTTATCTTCCTTGATCAGTTTCTGCCGACGTTCCCGGCTTTTCTGGGCATCAGTCTTTTTTAGCCCCGGGGCTAGCTTCTTGCGACCCATGCTGGAAAAAATTAAGAAGATATCAGCAACAGCAGACAAGGTATGGAGACATTACTGGGGAGCTAGAGCCGTATGTAAGGTCCGACACTTTTATCCAGAAATTAAGTTAATGATTTCTACAAAATGACGGTTTGGCATGATGATAGTACCATAGGGGCATGTTGTGCTAAAATATGGAGGCGATTGCCTTAGTGGAAGTATGTTTTATCCTCAAAATATATAAAAGTGTCGGAACTTACGAGTTGGTCTGATCACCCTTAATCATATATAAATTATTAAACTATCATATATTTGGCAATAGCATATTAGAATAGATGACCATTGAACATCCTGTACAGAAATCGTCTTGATATTGTACATATTAAAGTTTCTAGGAGCGAAAAGCATTTTCTCGTGTAAGGCCCGACACTTTTATCGGAAAAGCATTATAATCACCGAAAACAGGGGTAAATAAACGGTTTGGCATAGATTGAACTTGCTAAAATGATGAAGGGGGGCTGTATCTATAATATAAACCATAAATAACCTCATTAAACAGAATATTTTGGGCCTGGTGGGGGGTTTTGAGAAGAAATTTTGGGCATTTTCGGCGACGACAAACCTCTGCCAGCGCCAAAAGTATACCTAATATGCTTTAAACGATCTAAAACTTCATCCGGAGCTGCGCCCGTGGGTATTCTATCTTATTATACTGGAACTTTTAGCTTTTGGATGAATACCTCGGAATATCTCGGGTAGATTCATCGAAAAAATAAAAGTGTCGGGCCTTACATAAAAGTGTCGGAACGCTTCGCCGACACGCAAATAGCCTAGAACGGACCGATGATTGCACAATCGAGTCGAACCGCGGCCAGCGTCGGTCGGCAATCATCGAATATTAGCAGAAATACATCACTTTTACACGAAAATCTGCATTTGGGGGGTGCTAGACATGTTCTACGATCAATGTATTCACAAATTTTCGCGAAATTGCTTACCTTTTTGCGGATATTTGCGAATATTTGGCGAAATTCGATGCGCTCGGCGAACTTTGCTGGTGTTTTCAATACGTAACGGCGTCCCACTGCCGTAAACCGGTTCGGCGCTGCTGGAAAGCGACGCGCTTTTACGACAATATGCTGCAAAAGATGTTCCCGCCGAAAATACGAAAAAAGTGTCGGGCCTTACAGAAATACGTAAAACTGCCCGAAATACACACACCGGCGAGGGATCAGACTGCTATTTTTCGCCAAGATGAAGGAAATATGTACTCGCGTGGATATCCATTGCTTAGATTCAGTTGGTTACCGGTATTTTAAGAATTATAGCCACATTTCGCCGTAAGGTCCGACACTTTTATTTTGTTCCAAAATCACTCTTTTGGACCTAGCTCCGTCAAAAATGATCGAATCTTTACAATTTTTTCACCAGCTTCCCTTCCCATAGGTTCCTCCAGATTGAATGAAAAATGAAGTTTAGGTGGCCCTTTTTACTGGCCCATCTGAAGTGCCAAACATAAAAGTGTCGGAACTTACGAGCGTGTCATTTTCCAGTATAAGGGCTATGACAAAAAATTGGGGAGAAATATCTTGATAAAACCAACTGATTTGGTGAGGTAACACATATACCTAATAGAAAATCATGAATTTGCATGGTTGGGAGTGCCTCAATAGATAGGGGGGGGCTTTGAAAAAAATGAAAATGGCCTGGAACACCGATTTTGGGCTATTTTTCAACTTTGAGGGGCCATAAGTCCCAAAATATTCACCCGACACATGCAATTTTACATTTTTCTGAAAGCCTAGGGTGTCCCCTCTGACATAAAAACAAAAAGAACCAGTATGGTGCAAGGATTTTTACTCCACAGCTACTGGAAGGTGGAAAACACAGGAAAACACCCGAAAGTGGCATTTTTCAAAATTCTGACTCATTATATATGTGTTTTACTTGGGCCACCTGGGCTTGCCCATATCTTGGTTATGGTCCTTTTTGTTCAGGGCTACAAGTGGAAGCCCAGATGTGTCAGCCCACAATTTCTTTTCAATAATACATTATAAATATTCCGAAACATACTGACATCTGATTTTCCTCCAGAAATGACCATTTATTGTATATGTTTATAGTGTGTGTTAAATCTTGACTAGGGCTGAGCACTTTGAATCTGGACTGAGCTTGCCCAGGTAAAAACACATATGGGCCCCATTAAGCAATGTTGACTGGGTGGTGTCTTTACATTATCTGTAAACCTGCGTGAACCCCCTCCCCTCCATTATTGTTGTTGGATAATACCTCTTAGGGGGCTCCCATAAAGTATGTACGCACGAAGGGGGTAGGGGGTTCAATTTTCCGAAAATCTTTGCGTACATAAACCCTTTAATGTGTACAAGAACTCTAGGGGGTGGGGTCAATTTCTAGAGAAAATGTGCGTACATACACTGAAAACCCAGGCCTGGATATAGGTGGTCAATGCTGCCCACTTTGGGTGGTCATGCCCACTTGACCACCTGGAGTGATCATTGTGATGACCCAAGGTGGTCATTGTAATAACATGATTTTGCCACTAGGTGGCTCTACTATACAACAGTGTTATATGCAGCATCTACCCCAGGTGATCTTTTAATTAATACTTATACTAATCTGGATCATAGGTTTCCATAAAATCGGGGATATAAAAATGATTTGGAACATAAGTTGATGCCGAGGATTTAAAAGAAAAGCATGCCAGAATTACCAGAAACATGTATGTGTAAGCATAGACACCTCATGTGTCCCTGAAACCATAGCTACAAGTCTGAGGAGTGGCTGGTATACAGCTATACACACATATGCCTGATTGGGCTTTTGACCAGGGCCATAATGCGCTCTCAGATGTGGATTGGTGGTGGGAAGAGGGGGGGAATTATGAAAATAGCTGAAAAGTAAACCTCATTATGCAGAAAAATATACTACTCCTCAAAAAATCTCGAGGTCAGAAAAGTGTTCATAGGTGACCACCCAGGGTGGTCACCTATGACCACGCTAGTGACCACTGGGTATTCCCTCAGGACACCATCACCATGACCACCCTAAAGGGGTCAGTAGTGACCACTTTAGACCCCCATTGGGTTTTCAGTGTACTTTATAGAACCCCCCTTAGTGAGTAATTGGAGACAGCGGTATTCACACCAGTGTACGATGCTGCTAGGTAAATAATTGATACATACCTATGGCACTATAGTTATGGCTAGACCCACCCGTATCCATGCATGGAGGAGTAGTGGGCAAGTTAGAGAATGTAGACAGAGAAGTGTGTAGTAAGTCCTACTGCGTGGTATGTGATCTGTGAGATGTTGCCGCAGATGGGAAAGCTGATAATGAATCATGGATGCAGTAAAGCTTTGCAATATAGTTAGAAGGTTATGGCCGTTTTGTTTTTACATATAGCGCATAGTTAAAAGGGAATGTCTGTGCCAAGCCAACACAAAATATATCACCCTAGAGAAGCCTTGGAATGCACATCATTAACCGTAACGTATCTACACAGATGTGACATAATCGACCTTTTTACATTCAGTTGAAATGAATGAATTAAATAAACTGATATGAAGACGTCTGCACAAGCTACATGACAACCACATGAACCAGATTGCCAATTGGGATTAATGGTACTGTTTATCATCTCATAACTTGCAAAACTTATGATTGAGATGTCTGCTGAAATCATCCATCAAAAACTGTGAAATGATGCATCCATTGAGGTATTCATTTCTTGAAAATTGCATTTTAGGTATTATACAATCACATAATGTACGTGTGTAGCAATATAAAAGTTGCTTCGTTGTCCATAGCTTCCATCTTACAGGAATAACCCGCCCGTAGCAGATAAAGTCACCAGTAGACCTAGTTTTGCCAGTGTTATCAAAAATGATTTGTTGGTTGAGGAGAACTCATTACATTTGCACTAGTAGTATAGTATGTATCGGAACGGGACTATAGTTAACTACTGTTTATTACTCAATCGACATGCAGCCAATCAGAGGCCGCCATTTGGTCACGTGACCCTTTGCCATGGTAACGTGACCTACTTAGGGCTCTCAGCCAATCAGAAGCCAGCATTCTGGGTGACCTACTGACCTACTTAGAAGCTCTCAGCCAATCAGAGGCCGGCATTCTGGTAACCATGGTAACGTGACCTACTTATGTCACGTGACCTACTTAGGCTCAGCCAATCAGAAGCCGGCATTCTGGTAACTAGGGTAACGTGACCTACTTAGGGTTTGTTTGTAAACAACACTACGTGGCTCTCTTGTTTGTAAACAACACCACGTGACACGTGACTGTTTGTAAACAAACAAACAAAAAAGTTATGTAACTTATATATAGAAATAAAAACACAACAAGATAATTTCTTTTTTTTTCATTTTATTCTTTATTTTCATTTCAATCAAAAAAACACACAAGTTTATGCTTTTTTAGCTCGCTTCTTCGATTTGCAACAACCCAACAGGCCGCAAAGTCTCACGCCGCCGTCACTCGCACCACCACACCCCGGACGACTTCTCTCCAATAGACATTGCACGACTTTGGATAAATCCAACACCATTTCGGCAAGGCAGAGAATCTTTGCCTCCATGAAACGGCCGCCATCGCAACAACCCGTCACAACAGCATCATCGATAGCTTCTGACTCACTGTCCGGTCGCTCAGCTTTGGGATTTTGCTCATGCGCATGACGCACTTCTTGGGGTTTCTTGTTCGACATGCTTCAATTAGGAAATGAACGTAATGAGGTCCACAGGTGTCAGCAGAAGTGTCTTGTAGTTGAACGCGGTTTCTTTGCCACTTGAACGGAGCAGAGCGTTCCACGAAAGACAAGAACTCCACACTCAGCGGCGGTAAGCCGAAGGAATCAAAGTAGTACACTTCACCCGTGCTCGACACGTAAAACGCCACCCAATGCTGACCTGGTAAATGTTGCGGATCTGTGTTGCTCACGAAACAAGTGTCTTCGATAGGGTGCTTCGGAATAGTGTCACAAGAGAAAACACCCAGGAAACGATGTTTTGTGTGAACGTTTTCCTTCAACACTCTGCTTATTTCAAGCGTGTTCATACGATACGCTAAGTACCGCTGTCTTGTCTTCAGTTCATGTGGTAGTCGGTGATGGGGTGTCGATCTCGGGTCAGCTCGACGACGTTGTCGTACACCAAGTAGAGTAGCACCGTTGTTGTCGCTTGTAGCGCCGAGCGGAAACTGACTTCCACCCTCAGCTGACCCGCTCTTATAAGGTTCACGCGACACCCGTCGTGCGATCTGTCTGGGGTTAAATCGAGGGGGAACACCGTGTAACCGTTCAGGAATTGATCGTATGAAATACCGCAGGAGCGCGCGCCCTCGTACATCCCCGTTTCCGTGTGTAGCGCCAAGTACTCTCTCACGGCCGCTTTGGTCTTAAAGTCGGGCACGTAGGCGTCGTTCGGCACTTTCTGATCGTTCACTATCACTTGAAGCGAGCTGATGTCGTAATGCTTCATCTCGAACGGGTTCTTGGTGTAGCTACCGTTGAAGGCGTCGTGGTCTAGGAAGCAAATCATCATCGACTTGGGAAGCTGGCCTGTGTTGGAGTGCGTGTAGCTGTGATCTCTGTTACCTTGAGGGATGGCGTACGTCGTCACCTCCACTCTGTTCACCGGGTAGTCGAAGGGACCGTGTTCTATCACCGCTCTCTCGTGCGTTTCCGCTACAGCGTCCGCCACCAACACGCGTCGCACGTAGAGCTTTGCTTTGTAGACCTTCAAGCTGTAGCCTCCGTCAGCGGCGCACATCAGATAGAAAGAGGGCGCTGCCTGTTTCAGAGTGAGATTGATTTCTGTCTCTCCAACGATGAGCTTCGGTTGATGAGCCAGGTCAAAGTGCAGTCGCGCCATCAGCGAAAAGCGCTTGTTGGAGATTAGCTTCCTGCGCGCTTTGTACCCCGCATTCGCGTCAGTCAACGCGTCAAACTGACCAGGCGTATCTTCATGCCACCCCTGGGCGCTCATGACGCCGTCCTTCACGTCTTTGTTGTAGTTGAGTAACCCTTCCAAGTAAGCTCGGTAAGGGTAGGTCTCGGTGTTGCCAGACACTTTGAAACCGCCGATGGAGACTTGGACGTCTTTGAAGAGCGAGTGAGCCAAGTTGTTCACCGGAGCTACCGCGTCGGTGTCCTCGAGCGCCGCTCCGTTCGGTTTCAGCACTTGACATTCCAGATGAAGGTAATTCTCGTTCAGGTCTGTGTACTCTTGCGACTTGTTGATGGTGAAATTTATGTTACCTCCATCCTCTAAAGAGTTTTTTGTTTCTATCCCCAGGAAAGACGACTTTAAGATAGTAGTCTGAGTCGGCGCTACGGTGTGCAGGTCGAGCTCAGAGAGCGCGCACTCGTTACTGCTCTCGTGTACGTAAGCCATTGTGTTCTCTCTTCACGCGGACGACAGACTGACGCCGGCCGCCTCCAGTCTTTTTATTTATACCTGAACGCCTAGGCGCTTACCGGTCGAATACATCCCCTCTACGTCTCTTGCAAGATCCACCGCCCGTCTGAGGAGAATGCCGGCGACGTTTCGACCCTTTCTTAGACGCGACAGTCGTCTTTCCTCCCGAGAACGCCGTACTCGCCAGTCTCTTCAGAGCGCCTGCGCCTCGGTCTTTCACGCTGCTCTTTAAAGTCCGACCCGCCAGCACATCTTTAGCTACGCCCACACCGGCGCGGAGCAGCGTTTTTCCCACCGACTTCAATAGCGGGGTAGCCGAGCGCATCAGACCTAACAGAGCGCCGCCCAAACCGTGCCCGCTCTGGAAAGAGCGCCCGCTGTACACGTTGATGCCGTTGCCCAGCTGCGCGTTGTAGTAATCGCTGTACCCTCTGCCGACGGTGCGCCTGGGTGGAAAGTACGGAACGCGTTGACGCATCATTTTTCTCTCTTTCAGCGCTCAATAGGTCTCAGATGAAGTGTCACGGTCACCTCGCCTCTACCGAATGGGATGGAATGACCGGATCGGTCTCTTAAATAGATGCCGACCTCGGTAAACCTCTTGGATTTCAAGGGGAAATAATCCAAATGGGGAAAACTGATAGCTTGCACGCCACCTCGACGCTTTCCGCCTCTGTCCACCGCGACGCAGCGTAACAGCGGCACTTGCATGTCGCCCACACGTCTCTCCTGGATCATGTCGGTGTATATGTACAGAGAGTGCACGTCCCCGAAAACATCCATCGAGTAGGCGCCGGTAGTCGGCGATGCGAAACACGTCTTCTCTCCGAAGCCTAGAACGCATGCGAGATGCTGAGTCAGCAGGACAGCACAGTGTCTCGGCGGTTTGATGGTGACGCGTTTCGTCTTGGAGTCGTACGATAAGATCCCCATCGGTTTGAGCAAGAAGCTGGAGCCCTCTAGTCTGTCATCTCGCAACGTCTCACTCAAGCGCTCGACTAGGGTGTGGTTGCTTCCGGTGAAAATAGGAGGTATCTCGAATATGTTTGGCATGAAACTGCGCACTCCCATGACTTTCTCCATCTCTTCGATCTTCTGTCTTGCTTGATCGCTGATCGCCTTCTTCTTCACCGCCGGGGACAAGAACTGCTTGTATACGGCATTCGTCTGTCTCAAGTCGACCTCTCTCTTGAACCTTTTTGTTTCCGGTTTCAATCGCTGCTCTTCCGACGTGTCTGATATCTCTTCCACCGTTACATAGCTCGCTTCCTTCCAGCTCAGCGGGTATTTTGAGCTGAACGTTAGCTTGCTCAGACCGTTCCCCTCCAGTCTACCTGCGGTTTTCTTCTTTCGGCGAATTTAGTGTCTTTTAAAACCTTGATCGCCTCCTCTAGCGAACCCTTGGTGCGCAGAGGAACAACGATGATCAAGTCGTCGTCGTGCACGTTAGTCCATTCTGTAGGGAGGATGATCTCAGTCAGAGCCGCTTCGTACGCTTCGGGCAGAAGGAGCGGCGAGTCGAAGTGAGTTCGGAAAGACGTCAAGCTGTTGTCAGGATAATACTCCATAGAGCTGTTGCTAGGTAGAGTGATGTTCATTTTTTTTTTTTTTTTTCTACGTTATTTTTTTGACGGGGATCCACTCGTTGAACTTGTCGTCGTAACCTAACCAACGTACGAACGCTAACTCTTTACCGTCGACGGTCTTGCAGCGCAACACCTCATCTATCAGGTAGTTGTTGTCGTAACGACTCTTGTACACCTTCTGAACCTCTTCCGGGTAGAAGACGCCTTTTATCTCCTCGCCCTTGTCGTCTTTCAGCTCGAACCCTCTGCTTCCCAATGTCTTAGCAACGTCGACCACTTCCTCGCGCCAGTTTCCCTCGTACCCTTTGTCGAAGGCGCCTTTAGTTCTCAACATCCTCACTCTGTCACCCGGAGCGATGACGTCGACGGCGGACGTCTTTGTTTTTTTCTTCTTTTTCCATATTTCGTCGATTTGTTTGTTAGTTGGGAGATCTTGTCGGTAGAAAACTGTTTCGCTGTTTTCCCAGCTGACTTGAGCCGGCGCCATTTTCAACGTCTTGTGGTGAGTGCGATTGTAAGAAGACACTACATGGTGCAGTACGTCTACGTAGCGATACGTGCGCTTGTGTGTGAAATAACGCCACAGCTTCTCCTTCAGACTACGGTTCAAGCGCTCCACTAGACTAGCTTTGATGTTGTCGTTCTCGCCAGTGAAAAACTCTATGCCCTCGCTCTTCAAGTGATCTTGAAAGATCTTGTTCAAAAACTCTTTCCCCTTGTCTGTCTGAACAGTGCGCGGTCGTCTCTCACCAGTGTCTGTCATCTTTCGGAAGGCCTCGGTAACATCAGCGCCGCTCTTGGATTTAATGGGAACGGCCCACGCGTACCTAGAGAAAACGTCGATCGCCGTCACCACGTACCGGAAGCGGTCGTTGTGAGACGCCAAAGCCTGCATGTCCATCAGATCTATCTGCCACTGCTGATCGATTGCGCCGGTTATAGTCTTGTTCCTTGCGAATTTTCTCCGAATGGGTTTATGTTTAGTGTAGGCGTCCAGCGACACTAAAGCATCTCGGATGACGGCCGGGTTTAGGTGGCGAAAATGATGTTTCTGGAGTTTAGTCACGCTAGTGAAACTGGAGGGCGCTTTGACGTCGGTATATCTAGCTACTACGCGCTTCTTTTCTTTTTCCTTCTTGGTCAGTCTCTTCACTGGTTTGCCCATCGTCGACCTGTTGAGGGCGTGAACGACGACGTCGCCGCTAGGCGGTTGCGCCCTTTCCTTTTCTTACTCCCCGCGCTCCTATAGGAAGTCGGAGTTTGGAAAAGTTCACTGCCCTCCTCGTCGTCAGAGGATTGATCGTCCACCTGGAGAGAAGAGTCTGCTGCTGCTACTGCTGCTGCTGCTGCTTCTCCTTCTTCCGAGTCGAAGCTCGGTCGTTTCCGACCTCTGTCAGCAAGCCGTGTGTCCAAGCTTTGGCCAGGTCCGCTCGCTTTATACAGATGGTTTCCGATCAAGGAGTCTGTGGGAACTGCTTCGCGCAGCGCTTTTGTGAACGGAGAGTAGCCCGCCGGTCTGGGTTCCGTCTTCCTGAACCTGGCGGCGTCGTTCAGTAAGTCCACTATGTTGATGCGATGCTCAGGTGGTATTCTCCGACCCGACATCTCGCGCACCGCACCGTCCTCGTTCCACTTGACCACACCGGATTTCTCCAATTGTTTGTACAGCGCCACGGTCCGGGTGCGATTCCTCTTGGGAACTTGGTTCACCAACCGCTCAAGTAGGGACGCGCTGGCTTCTTCAGCAGACTGACGGAGGTGAGCCGGGGGCGAAGAAGTGTAGGACGAAGAGATGTTGCTGTTGTTGGGATTCGCGAGAAAAAATTGCAATCTATTCAACAACCTTCGGTATTTCAACATTTTCTTGCGCGATTCCAAAGTGGGATCGTTCAACACTAAGTCCAAGTCCCTGTAGATAAACTGTAGCACCTGGTGCAAGGCCGCGTCGGGATTAAGGGACTGTTCTGCCTGCTTGTGGTAATAGGCCATATCGGCAGGTAGGCGGGCGGCGGTGGCAGGAGCGGAACTCTCGTTCTTTTCAGTACGCTCATCAGGAAGAGGAGGAAGGTTTGGAGCAGTAGAAGTACTAGCAGCAGCGACTGCAGTAGTAGCAGCGCTAGTAGTAGCAGCAGCGGGCACATGATGAAGTAGACCTGCTCGTGATGATTTGTAGAGCGTCTCAGGATCCACGAGCGCTAAGCGTTTGTAGTGTTGTTGCTGCTCTGAGTCCGTCATGGGGACGACGGTGGCGATGACGCTGGCAGTGGCGGTAGTGGTGGTACTGTCGGCGAGTAGGTGTCGAATGAGGTGTCTCATATACGGAGAATGCTCTTTATAAGCGGTAAGGCCATCCCTATGAGAGCCGGAATGAGGAAACCTCCCTCTTGTACCAAGACGCGTCTCTTTTTCTTGATGGGCGTAGATTTTTTGCCGACCTCCCTCAACACGTCAGCCGATTCTCGAAGCTTGTCCAGTTGTTTGTCGCTGAGCGGGATGTTCCCTACCAGTAAATTGTGACAGATCTCACTCAATGCTGCGATCAGATCGTCGCTTCCAGAGTCTATTAGATGCGAGCAGTCCTTTGGCGAGCACTTAGCTAAGTGCTTGAGAGTACCAAAGTGTCTTTCGAGTAGATGAGAAGACATTTTTGCTACTGCTTTCTCTTGTTCTTTTTTTTGTCTAGCGGTACGAATACTAGCTGAGAGTGTATGGACGTCAAAGAGGAGCGTATTCTCAGATCGTCAGGTGTTGACTGCTTGAAGTCCAGAAGGAGGTATGAGTGAGGTCGCTTGAGTTCATGGGTAAATATACTAGAGAGGGCCGCCGCGTTGGAGGGAAACACCTGGCGAGACAGACTAGCTATTTGCCCCATGTCGCGCGGGTTCTTGAAAACGATCATGTAGTGAGCGTTCAGACTCATAGTTCGAAAGTCGGGTGATTTCTGGAATAGGTTCTGAGTGATATATATGACGCTCACGTTCCAGTGATGCGAGTATTTAGTAAAGATGTCGGCTACCACTTGCTGATTGGAACTGCTCATCAGATCGTCCAATATCAGTAGAGTGTGTGGTCGTAAAGCCTCTTCTGCTACTTCCACGTCTCCCGCTATAGACTCTTTGCTAGGAAGACCTTCTCTGAATTCCACACCGTACTGATTTTGCATTTTTTCAAACAGAGGTTGCCACTCGCCGTAATGGTAAAAAGTCTTTTCCACCGGCGGCGTGACCAAATTGTTCACGTCGCTCAGAAATTGATCCACCAAGCGCGATTTTCCACAACCCGACGGACCGCTAATGATACAACTAAAGGGTCCTTGTAGTCGAGCGTCGAAATGAATTTCTGTGAAGAGTTTGCTTTTACTACTTAACATTTTTTTTTTTTTTTCAGGACGCGTCAGAGAGCGGTTGTGTGTCTGACTGTCTGCTGTGTTTCTCACTAGAACGGTCGGTAGTGAATGGTTGTGGAGAAAAGTCAGCCGACCTTTTTATTGATACCGGCCGGTGTCACAGTAGCGGCGGCAGAAGTGACTTTTTTTTTCATTTTTTTTTTTGCGATAAAATTCTATTTTCACTCAATAGTCATAAATGTTTGTATCAGACTCCAGAGGAGTCTGATACAAATATTTATTTATTTTTTTTAAAAGAAGAGGAGGAGGAAGAGGAGGAGGAGGAGGTGGAGGAGGAGGAGGAGGAGGAGATTAATTTTTTTTTTTTTTGATCATTTAGGCAAAGCTCGTCGCTTTGCGGCTTTTTTTTCTATTTCTGTGTTGTGACACGATCGTCTCGAAAAAGCAGTAAGGCGTGTGAGCGTGGCGGTGACAAATACATATTGGAGCGTATGGTTTAAAATGGTGCGTCCCTATCTTCTTCAATTCGGCTGCGTTGCAATATGCGGGATAACAAGTGACGACGTCGAAACGTTTAGAGACCGTGTTCACGTCGGCCACAACGCGCGCCCACCGAGTGGGAGCTGCAGTCGCTCCCAAGAGACCGATCGGCTTGTCGAATCGTTTCATAGCGCTTATTCTCACTTTATAAGAGGAGGCAGGGTGAGGAGAGTAGCGGCGCTCTTTCTTTTCATGAAACGCCCAACGAGTGGGGGCGCTGAGAGCGGCTGTTATGCAATGGTAGAGTAAATACTGTTCTGAGAAGACGGCTCTCGGCCATGTCGCTACGTTTTCCTTTTCCACTCTTGTATAACGACGATGGCGCTCAGCTTTGCATTTCTCGAGAATTCGGTACGCTTCAAGAGAAGCGTGAACCTCAACTACGTGACGCTCTCTCCTTTGAGATAAAAAAATAGCCGGGCAGTTGAGGAGGGCACTTTGTTCGCTTGTCCGTCTTTTAGAAACTCGCGCCCTCTGCAGCGCCATATTTCTTTCCTCCGAAACAAAAAAGACTGAGTGAAAATAAAAATTTAAAAAAACAAAAAGCTCAAAGAAAAAAAATAAGCAATAAGCAGACTCAGCTCGAAATTCCCTGCTGGCGTGATGGCAGTGACTGCAGGCGGTGGCGGCGGTCGGCTGGCCGGCGGTGGCGGTGTCGGCGGCGATGGTAGAAGGGTGTGTGGAAAGAGAGACGCATCTCAGTCTTTTATAGGAGCGGCGAGTCTGACATTTTCAGCTGTCGCATGCTGACCTGCTGCTATCATAAGAGAAACAAAAGCCCTAATCACGCTTTTCAGCTGGATCCTTCCACCCCGCCAGACATGGATCCCGATGGGAAGGTGGTTTAAAATTAAATCCGTGTACCAACTGTCATACAATAGAGTAATTAGTTGAACGCGTGTTACCTGTATAAAGGATTAGCGGGTCATGGGCTCAGCGTGTGTATAGAAAAACAACTACAGGTAGCGTGAACAAAGCGACCCCCTCCCTTTCTGTCACTCTGTCTGTGACTAGAGGGTGCGCGTGTGGTAAGCGGCTTAAATCTAAAGAAAAACAAATCACCCTCTCCTGTCGTCAGCAGTCAGCCGGCCGGCGGCTGGAAAATGCGATTAGAGGGATGATGAGCCACGTAGTAAGCGACTTAAGGCTGATCTAAAGACCGGCCGTGAGGGGGCAGCTGGCCGGTGGCTTGAAAAAAGGGGGGAGTAAGGGTATATAAGGGGGAGTGAAACCGTATTCGGCATCGTCATCATCGTTCACGCTACTACTACTACTACTACTACTACTACTACTACTACTACCACCACCAGCACCGCGCCTCAATTTGCAGATCCCCATGATGGAAAGTTGCTACCGTGACATGAAGCGGAATGACGAAGCGGCGCGCAAATGTGAAGCTGATGCTGTAGCCTCTGCTACTGCTGCTGCTAGTGCTGCTCAGCGTGCTACTGCTGCATTTACTGCGGCTGTTAGTGACGCTGGTTGTGATGACGTTGTTGTTGTTGCCGCTGCGGCTGTGACTGCTGCTGTTGCTGCCGCCGATGCAGCTACTCATGCCACCGATGCCGACGCTGCTGCTGCTGATGCTGTTGCGGCTGCCGATGTCGCCGCTGATAACGCTGCTAGTGCCCGCTCTGCCGCCCTTGCTACTGTCGCTGCTGCTGTTGTTGCTAATGCTCACGCTACTGCTGCTGCCGCTGCTGCTGCTGCTGCTACCGCTGCTGCCGAGGCTGCTGCCACTGCTGCCGATGCTGCTGCCGATGCTGCCGATGCTGCCGATGCTGCTGATGTTAGCAGTCGCGTCGACAAAGAATCGTCATTTGTCACTCTTAAACCTCCAGTTGAACGCGCGACGGGTAGTAGGGCTACCAACGCGACGGCCGGATGGTGCAAATGGTGTCGTCGCTTCTGCTCGTGCGCTTGCTTTTCTTCCGGTCCTACCTGCTGCTGCTACGGTATGATAGTGTTATAGTGTTTGAATGAGAACGCGCGTAGTTACACATAGACGCTGTAACAGATGTGCTCTTTTTTTGAAAATATAATTTTAACATAACATGGAACTTGTTGTGTTTATTTTCTATATATAAGTTGTTTGTTTACAAACAGTCACGTGGCACGTGGTGTTGTTTACAAACAAGAGAGCCGCGTGGTGTTGTTTACAAACAAAACCCTAAGTAGGTCACGTTACCCTAGTTACCAGAATGCCGGCTTCTGATTGGCTGAGCCTAAGTAGGTCACGTGACGTAAGTAGGTCACGTTACCATGGTTACCAGAATGCCGGCCTCTGATTGGCTGAGAGCTTCTAAGTAGGTCAGTAGGTCACCCAGAATGCTGGCTTCTGATTGGCTGAGAGCCCTGAGTAGGTCACGTTACCATGGCAACGGGTCACGTGACCAAATGGCGGCCTCTGATTGGCTGCATATCGATTGAGTAATAAACAGTAGTTAACTATAGTCCCGTTCTGATACATACTATACTACTTGCACTCCTTGCCAGACTGTCAGATAAGTTTATTTTGCTGCATTCTTTTTGTTGAGGAGCGTTAATTTGCTTTTGGGGAATGCTGGAGCCTGTAGCATATATCATCTAATGAAATCTACCGGACAGTCGGATAAAGATAATTAATTATCAATAACTTCTTATATAGAAATCTAAAAGGTTTCAAATGTCCATAAAATTGTTTTAATACTTTGTCAGATAATAGATCTGTCCATATGCAAGTAATACACGTAACATAAGAAGATGCCATTTTGAGCAGGGAATTAATTTCAAGCTCTACGGGAGATCAGTCTTCCTTGCGTTTGTTTCGTTAAATTCAACATTCTGTAGATAGGTGACGTTGGGAAACAAAATTCATTAAGGAATTAGTTTTAGGGCATATGCATGCCTCAACAACACAGAAAAGCTGAATGCTCCGACCCTTATAGTCTGTTGTGGCTATCCCAGGTTAGTCATAGGGGCATTGGTTAGGCATGCTATTCCAAAATGACTGAGGCAAAACAACATACAACTAATGCCTTACTCAACAGAACTTAGCATAATACTCATTGAAATGGAGAAGGCCAATGTGGGCTGGCCTGTCCTGACCAACTTGACAGAATTAACTAACCTAGGTTGGTCATATGGAGAGCCAGAAAATAGCTTCAGACCTCCTGTGATTATCAGCCTCCGTAGCTATATTGGATGACCTAGTTTGTACGTGGTGATTAACAAGCAGCTAAACAGTAATTGGCTAATTAACGAAGGGCTTGGTAATGAATATCAAGGTGAGGCCTAATGTGGCGGAACCCACGATGAGGAGATGGGGGGGGGGGGAATGCCCATGTCTGTGTTTAATTCACAAGGTGTCAACAGATCACACTTCATTTTCACTCATGGGGGATGTCAGTGAAGAGCAGGGGCATTGAGTAAGCCAGTATCAGGAAGCAATAGGCTATGGGTTAGGTTGTTATAGGATGGTAGTGCCTCAAAGAAGGATAGGGGATGCTGGGTAAAAACGACTTCCTAGATATATATATATATCAGAACTACCACGATATTGGTTGCAGTACACCTGCCTTGAAAGGAAATGTTATGATATTGACTGCTGTTAAAACGGTATTGCCTACATACACGACCTGGTATAACTCTCCCAAGTGGTAATGCGGCAATGCAGGGTTACACTACCGTGCTGGGTAGGCAGTTCTGCCCAGTACAGGCTATCACAGGCTGACTCCTGCTGGCCCATCCACTGTTGCAAGGCCTGGACATTACCCCTGCCATCCATTACCTCCTGTATCTCTGTTACTAGGAGGATGAGGGTACTGCTACGACTGCTAAGTACCACTTTTAGGGTAAGTAAGGAGCCCCTCTAGAGAAGTCTCATTTGTAATCCTTTTACAACCCGATACTGCTCCTGTCCCATACTATATCCCTCATGCTTGCTCACCTCCCTAATGTAGCTAGTCACTACTTAAATAGCAGCCCACCTGCCACCGGCTATCATAGTATTGAGCGAACAGACCACCTGCCACTGACTCTATAGTCTAAACAACCAGATAATTCCAAGATAAATGTCTGTCACTCCTACTTAAGGAAGTTAGTTTGTTAGCATAGAATAAGTATTATATAGAATTGCACGATTATCAGTCTCACTTTGTACCTATACTCCCATGGCATGCTCTCAATAGGAAGTCTAAGCATAAGACAATATTCTAAATCCTGTGTGACGGGTCAGACCGACCCAGTCAACATTGCTGGGGACCATATGTGTTTTCACTTGGGCAAGCTGGGTTGCCCACATTATAGGTCCCAGGGGTCTGTTACGTAAGGAATTAACGGGTACGAAAAATGACATAAATGAAGTTCAGTGTTTCAAACCTGGAAATGGTCATACCCATTAATTAATGGTGTCCATTAAGGGGAAAGGGCATGATTTGTGTTTTCTATATAAATGTGTGCAGTGTTACCATGCCCACAAGAAGGTACCCGTTAATAAAAATTGGTACCCTTTAATAAAATTTAGACACTGTTTCAAAGTGAAAGTTATACAAGTGTGAACCACACGTATAAGTCTTGGAATAATAATCTAAAATATCCCAAAAAGGGTAATTTACCCCAAAAAGTGTATTATGTAGATGCAACAAGTGATTATTTATAATTTGCATAACTTATATGTAAATTTAAGTTGAAATACAGATATTTCAAAACATGCCCGTTTTGCCATGCCCACTATTTAGATTTTAGAAACCAGTTGGTGATTATGGATATTTTATTATATTTGTTCTATGTGGCCCTATATTATTTTCATTGACAAATTCGTGCCCGTTAATTATTTACTAATATGATATTTTCATTGTTGTGTGCAACCTTTCCTATTTTCATTGATATGTGTGTGCAAGGAAGTGATGACGTTGTACACAAATTTGTGCACTTTACCATGTACCCTGCCCATTTTGGGCATATTCTGGGCATAATTAACGGGCATAAATTAAAGGGCACGAATATTAACGGGCACAAGATATTGTGTTGCCCTTTAATATTTGTATTCACCCTGCAACACTGCAATTTCTTACCCGTCACTGTACCCGATAAAACATACCCGCTATTATTTATAGCATCCTACTAACGGGTACACATTATGTAACAGACCCCAGGGGCCAATGCTGTCTGGAGAGACCCCTCAGGGGTCACACAACGGTCACTACCAGAGGGGGACGTGAGGAGCGGTCAAGGACACATCCTAACCTGTAACAAGGCTCTTGTCATAATCGTAAGATTGCCAAGACATTCCCAAGGGAATTGGACGTAATAGGTACGCCCACGGTTATGTCATATCCCATTAGATAAGAATGGGCAAGCCATTTATGGAGAATCAATTTACAAAAGTGCTATTTCATATCACATCCCAGCAAACACACCTTTAATGGGCCGGTGCTGGCCCAATGCTGGCAACGGTACTGGGCCGGTGCTGGCAATACGGTTCTGGCCCAGTACAGAAATGCAAATAGGGGCGACACCGGGCCAGAACAGTGTGCCATAGTCGGCCCAGTACTGGGCCTATATTGGGCCACTACTGGACCAATGCTGGCATGCAAATACTGGCCCAGTACAGTGTGCCATAAACAGCCCAGTACTGGGCCTATACTGGGCCAGTACTTGGCCAATACTGGCCCAGAACTGTATACCAAGAATCTGGACAGTATTAATCATACCATGTACATGTATTATGAGTTATATAATTGAGACAAAATCCGGGAAAAATACATCATATTGCCACCTATCATACATCCTGCACACATAGATAGTGTATAAAATAGGTGACCTGTCAAACATATTTCCTCAACTAGTTTTAACAACCAGGAGTGAAGGAGACCAATCTTACCAACATATGCCACAGCATAGCTACCAGTATAAGATATATCTTTAAAATACAAACATGAGGTGTTTATAATGAAAACCTCTTTGTTAGCCAATAACTGACCATATTAGATTCATAATGTTGTATTATATAGATGTCCAGTGATATCTATTTCATCATTAACTAATTTTCAACTGGTTGAGGCAATGTGAACCAAGATTATTGAGTAATAATTATACATATGGGCCATATATCTCATCAGACATGCAATGGTGCCATCAAGTGGCGTTATTGGGAACTAATCTAGTCAGATTGCCAGTACAGAGCCCGTACAGGCATACCGGTAATGGCAACCGGTACATTGCCACTAGTGACCCGTTACATGGAGAAAGAAAAGGCAAAGAAGTGGCATGCTATTGGCAGTGCTGGGCCGTTACTACCAGTACTTGCCAGTACAATGTCAGTACTGGCCCGGTAAAGGCGTGTTTGCTGGGATATTTCTGTTCCCAGACATGACTAATTGCCTCTCCCCTTTCACACTATTGCCTTCTGTCACTCCTAATGAGGCAACCTCTGTCTTTATTTTCCATTATTCTACAGACACACTTTTATTTCATTGGTACCAATGTCTAAGGAAACATGATATGAGTAGATATTTTAACTGCATATCTAGTTGCTTACTTGCCCAATCAATCGATTAATCACCAAGCAAACTAAGCTGATGTCTTGGCCACTTACACTCATAATCATTATCAATGATATTGTTATTGTGTTATTAGAGTCAATGCACGGACAGAAATACAAAAAGTAACCATCAGTCAGGTCATGAATTGAATTTACCTGGAAAATACTATCAGCTCAACTATCCACAACAAATCTAACCTGAGACTCTTGACTAAATCATTTGTAAGGATAACAGATGCACATGTAGGCAAATGTAAATGAACTGTCGTAGGGAGTTAACATGGTTGTAGGATATCAGATTTAAAGAAATGGGGGGGGGGAGTTAAAATAATTATACTCTAACACCATATTGCAATTTTCGTTGTATATAGGTCCCACTTCAGTGGTTTTGACCGTTACCGGTCAAAGACGTCACCAAGTCAAAGTGGTCACCTGGTCAAAGATGCTAGCTGGTCAAAAATGTCACCCGGTCAAAGACACAGCCATATACATGGACTTGGAAATATACAATCGAAATAATCTCTCTCTGAGAAGTTTTTGAACTGGTCATCTGTGATATAAGTTCCCACACAGCTAAGTGTCTTGGACATGTGTATGGGATTTAAGTTACAAGGACAGCCCTCATATACCATAATAATGAAGCAACGCTAGTGTATTGCAAGATTTAATATAACTGCCTCGCAGTGATAAGAAATACAAAGGCACTCTATACATACACCAGTAGACACCATTGACATACTTCAGCAGCCATGTTTTGTTGTTTTAATGTAACATTTATGTCGGTTATGAAAGGATACCGGCCTATACTATAAGGTGATTAATGGAACAGCATCCAACTGCTTTATCAATCCCCACTTAGGTCCAACCAAATGCCTATTAATGCAGTTCACTGAGCATGCCTGTAGCTCTTCTGTCAGGAGCAGGCAGTGCCCTCTGGCGCCATGTGGGCGGTGAGTAGATCAGACAACCGTTGTGATTATTGGCGAAATCCCTCTCTAACTGACACCTTCCAAAAGCAGATCCAATGCAATAAAGATCCAGGCACTTCCTCCAACTGTGTTACTCTGAATGAGATAAAAAGAGACAACATCTTTTGGATCAAGAATGGTGAGATAGGATTTTATATTGAATAACCATATTTAAAAAACGTTTTTAGAAATCCTAAGCCTTACAAACCTGAATACATTTTATGTGTTAACTTTTCTACCTGGCACACATTGTATTGTTCATGTCTTTGGGGTGAATCCGATAACCCATGTCCATTGTCAATACTCTGGTACCCTGTGGCCAAGTAGAGGATCCCAAAGAAAACCCTGATATAATTGATCTGATGTGACTATTTATAGAAATACTTGCCCTTGGGCTCGGCCTTCGGAACCAAAATGTAACGAGTGTCCTTGGTATAGATACGTAACATAATCCTTTATTCATATGGTATGAAAGTAATTATATGTAGTCATCCATGCCATAAACTGCACATGTATATATATGTAAAGTTAATCCCTATTTCATTTTAGACATCACCTAGCTTCTCATACTGCTAGCACTATGGTATGTAGATTATGAACATATATGATACATAGCACTTCGAATCATATACATCTATATATTTAACCAATAATGTATGAATATCACCGAACGCGGGGTGTGTATACTTGAATAATGAACCGAGGTGCGTAGCACCGAGGTTTGTTATTCATGAATACACACCCCAAGTTCGGTGATATTCATATATTATTAGGTTTATTATACGATATTTCCATTCAAATGTCTTTAATTACCTTATATGAGTCCTAATTTGGCCATTTTGAAAGATTATTGACTGAATATCACTCGTACAGCAGTAGCGCCATGTTGTTTTGACCTCCCACCAACCCTGCTCGCTGATTGGTGGAGCCTGGTGACGTCATAGCCTCAATCTCCAACACTGAGTTCAACATAGAATTTGTGAGGGGGCCAGCTTGGGGCTATGTTATATACTAACCAGCGTTTCCCTCCGCAAGCACCACAGCCGGATAGGCAGGGCCGCTAGCGTCTCCGCCTCACACACCAAAGGTACCCGGATCGATCCTGGGTGGAAACGAACCATTTTCAAAATGCCTATTTCTATGTGAAAAAAAATCCCTAGAATTATTTTAACGAAAGGCTAAGTAAAGTCCAACTTCTACCTTTATAGTAAAAAAGAAATTAGAAAAAAATATTGATTTTCAAAGAAACTATACCAAAAAATGCCTTTTCTTCTGTAACTCGGTAAATAATGGTCCTACAGGGCTGGAAATCCGCCTGTAGACTCCTTGTTTCGCCACCTACCTCTACCAGCGCCTTCACGGCGTGGTGGTTAGCACATCGGACTTCAAGTCTTGATGTAGCGTGTTCGAGTCTCCATAGAACCTCGGATTTTATGGCTGCCGATTCCCATTCAGAATCGTTCTGATATTCAGAATATCAGAACGATTCTGAATTCCCCATTCAGAATCGTTCTGATATCCAGAATATCAGAACGATTTCACCCCCCCAAGTGTGGGGTATGCAGGAATATCAGAACGGGAATATCACCTAAAATGGACGGTGTGCGCCCATATCGTATAATAAATATCTATATATCTATATATCTATATATCTATATATATCTATATATATCTATATATATCTATATATATCTATATATATCTCTATATATATATATATATATATATATATATATATATATATCTGGCAAACACAATCTCGAGTGGAACTCGTGTCATTCTTGTGTCATAACTCGAGAAATTCTGGGACGTTTTCTGTACATTTTCTTCATATCACCTGCAATTCCTTGTAGTGAAACACAGGTCATCATTCTACTTGTGGAATTTCTTGTTCTTTGCCCAAATAAACCTTGGAAAATATATAAAAACATTGAACATGTCACAAGAAACATGCATACACATCATACTCAACAGGATGTTTGTCCAACATTGGATCTAAAGAGGTGTGATCCTGTGACAAACATTGATTGGCTTCAGTCTGGTGGGTTCCCCTGAGTCCCTATTCATGTCTGGTCAGTGGGTATGGCCATGTCCTTTCAAGGGCCATTCATGTTGATACAAAAGTTCCAATATATCATATTCAGCCTATACCATACTTTCGGAATATATTGCCAGTTCCATAAGGCCGCCGGTCGGCTATTGGTAAAGACATCTCAAGATTTTCTTCAGGCACTTAAAGACATGGCTAATTCTTATTTGAGTAAAGAGCACACAAAATTGGAGAGCACTCTGACTTAACGTTAGGTCAATGGAGGCCCTATGGAAGCAGTGTAATTCTAATGTTTACTCTATGTTCCAAATACCTTTTTTTTTTTAGCTTGAAACTCCATTTAGTATTAGATCCAAGATAACTATCTTTTTTAGGGGTTGTAATCACTCAATTTGTTAGTTACATTTAAAACGAATTAACAAGCTGACAATAATATCTAATACTGTTTCCCAAATAGAAGTCGTAACACCTGAATAATAGTTTGTTAAATGGTTATCGAGGAGTGTCAGGACCCACTCAGTCTTTGGAATAATATATATAATTTCCATCAATCGATATACAATGACATATATATATATATATATCAGAAATAAATCACCTTTATGCTGAATTGAATGTGTAAAGCAGTTTTCAATGTGAGGAATTTGAAAATTGACAAAGAGTGCTAGGTTATCACAAAGACCACGATGCAATACAGCATGCACTGCATGATACATACAGAACACCCTCTGTGCACACACTGTAGTAGGTTGCTGTGACTGATGGCATATTTCACCTAGGGACCTATAATAGATGAGGCTGCAGCCCAAGTGTGCATCACTTTACATTAGGCTGATATGTCAACAGCTGCTGGTGTTGGGGGTGGTGGCAGGGCTGCCATGCAGAGAATGAATTGATGATCTACAACCATGGAGTGGGTGGATTCAGGCAATTTAGTGTGTTACAGGTTATCTGACCTTGTTCAGCAGTCATTGTGCAATGTTTTGAGCAATGATAAGCAGATTCGGGTTAAGCGAGTATTCCCCTGACAGAATTCAGCTTTAATTTTGTCCGTCAGACCAGATTTCTCCATAAAGGGAGTATTCCACTAATGGAATTGGCCGTGATTCTGTCTGTCGGACGAGATTCTCCCATAAGTTTAACATTATAGACTTTTATCGGACAACGTAATTTCGGCCGACTGATGTTGGTGGAATACATACTGTAGACATTAGATGACAAGTTTTTGGCCGACCGACGTTGGTAGAATACACGCTTTACAAATAGACATTTTCCCCTCAATTTAATTCTCCATATGAATTATAAGGGAACATTTGCCCCGGCAGGGTAATAAAACTTCTTCTTCTTCTTCTTCTTCTTCTTCTCTAAACCAATTAAATGCTATTATTCTGACAGAGACCACGTGGCATTATGTGGAAACCAATCAGCATACAGCACGCGTTTATATTCATACAAGTGTTTCTAGCTGGGAATAAATCTTTTCCTCTTTATGATGAAGCACAGACCGTCCCTAACGCCACTAAGATGAAAAGAAAACTGGAACTGGGAAAACTGACATACACGTATTTACACTTAGAAAAAACCCTTTGTCTATTTACCTGAAGCTATATGCTTTATCTATTAGCCTTTATGTCTAAAAGAAATGTGTTAAAAGTGACTATAAAAAAGCAAATAAACGTAACTCACTTTTGTTAGAGTGTAAAGGTACATGGAGATATGTATCTCTATTAAAATGAATCAAGATATCTGGTCATGGCGGGGATGGATACAATCGTGTATTCGATCAACGGATCATGGAATACTCTACAGTGATGGTATTGTAGTGGGTCGCCGCTGTACTATTTCTATGGAACCAGTTTGAGTTATATTTGGTATATGTGTTGTTGTGTATCCAGGCCGCACTCCTGTCTACTGCCGAGTATAAGGTTATATAAGCCCACACCTGAGGATTGGTGGAGCGCGGCCTGGTTATGTGCATTGAGCCGTGACCGCCACGTGTCACCCGACATATCTTGGGTACAGTGTCGGCTCGGATGCACCGGCGCGTGGTTACCCGGAGTTCCTCGGGAACTCAAGTGTTTACGAGTAATGAAGAGAATTACATAACGACCAGTACATAAGACCTGGGGTTCTGCTAATCGAGGACCCAGTCTTGCTGCGCACTTCGGCCAGCTCGACTGCTCCACAACAGAGCTTCCCCGAACTCTGTTGTACCTTTTAGGCCTAGTCCTGTCGCTGCTTCCAACTTGGTCACCCTGCGTCTTTCTCTGTTCCACCCTCTGGGGGAACTAGAGGAGATAGACGCATTGGTGTACAACTCCGGGTACAGAACTCCCTCTGTGAAGTCTGATCCAAGTGGAGTTAACCAAGATGGAAGAGAGCCTTGGAACTCGGGAATTATGTACTATACCGTGAGCGTATACCTCCTGTATGTTCATATGACCACTGGTGTTCAGAAGCCTATTTGATTATTGCTATCCGTCTGTATGATTACGAGCCGTATGTCAGAATGAATAAAGTGTAATTTCTGAACAACCTATTTTCGAATCTGGAGTTTTTCATAGCCGATGTCTATCTTAGAATAGCCAACAGCTACACTGGTGCCGTGACCACTTTGGGTAAGTATTGATTTACATTTATTTTTTTCATTTTTTCTTTCTGAAATTGAGAGGTAAGCTCTTATATGTTTGAACCAGAATTGGTAGGTTTCAAGGATAGTTATTACAGGTTGCTTTTGTGTGGTGAAGATATGTCAGATACAGAGGTACCTCCCCCGTCGGTTACTAACCAAGGGGAGGGTATGCGTCCTAGATTACGATCTAGGGTGAGGTTTAATGCTAGGCAGAAGGTGCATACGTTCAATCAGAATAGGGAAATTGGACATGGAGGGGAAGATGAAGCCCACAAGGTGAGATCTGAGGATTCACAAGGGGACCCTCCGGCGAAACGTCCAGCTCTGGAACCAGATAGGGAAATGGGAGGACAGGTCCAGGTGGGAGATACATCACGAGAGGATGTGATGCTTGGACCGGTTACCATGGAAGATATTGGAGAAGATAGTGACTCTAGTATACCTAGTCTGGAGGGTACAGTAGATATACCAGTGAGATGGGAACGTAGACCAGTACCCACTGTAGAAGCAGTGGAAGGGACTAGAGTGGTAGTCCCAGTCAGTCAGGAAGGAGTTGAGGTTGTCAAAAGGGACGACCTAGTAGAAACTCCTGAGGAAGGGAAAGAGACAGCTGAGGTAATCTCCAGGGGAGATAAGCTGTTCCCAGATCCTTTTAGGTTGACAATACCCGGTCTAGAGGTTCCACCTTATGAACCCAGGGAGAGGTTGAGCCTGGATGACATAAGGACGCTCAGATTGAGAAATGAGCATGAGCATATGAAGGAAGGGATAAGGCTAGAGGAAGAATCCCTCAGAAAGTTGAAGGAGGAAAGGGAAGCTTTCGAAAAGAGTTTTTTGGCAAAAAGGTCGGGAAACATTGGGGAACATGCAGCTCAGATAAAACATCTGGAACAAATTTCTGTCAATATGGGTCTACTTGAAGGTACTGAAATCAGACTGAAGTCTGAGACAGAAAAGCTAGTGGTGCGGAATAAAGAAATTAGTTCCGAGATTCTGGCAAGACAGTTACAAGTAGCGGAGTATGATGAGTTGTTGAAGAAACAGGATAGTAAGTTAGGAGAGTTAGAAGCACTAGCTCAGCAAGCTGAGAATCACATGGTGAACAAACTAGAACCAGAAGAGACTAAGGTAAATAGGGACTCGGTGGGAAAAGCACAAGAGGTGTCTAGAGATGAGACCTTTGTGACTGCCGACGAGCCCTCAGTATTTATAGTCAATACAGCGGAGGAGGTAGTGAAACCACCTGCCACTGAGGATCTAGATAGTTCCATGGTGATACATACAGCTGACATGTTATCCAGTGTGAGTGGACACTCATCCATGCATGGCAGTAAGTTTGATAAGAATGAGGAGTTCATGTTAGAACTGTGTGGTAGAGTTGAAAAGCTGTTTCAGGAGAAGTTAGATTGCTTTCTTGAAGAAACAGAGTCAGTGAGTGTGGAGAATGACACTAAGAGAGAAAAGGGAGACGTTCCGGTAGCACAGGCTACAGGGAATAAGCCTCCTGTGGGACCAGTTCACACTGCTCCAGCTCCAGGTGCTCATTCTACTCCAGCTCCAGGGACAAGGCAAGTTCCTACAGTTCCGGTAAATGTGTCTACGGTAGGTAGACCAGGTTTGCCCAAGGGAGCAAACATGAATGCTCGGCCGCCAGGTCAAGGGAATCTGGCTGGGCCTAACACCTCCTATGGGGGATGGAGCAATGTGGGACCGGATAACTGTTATGGGAACGCAAGGCCTATGTTCAATATACCACCTCCCCCATTACCTGGCAGTCATGTAACTCTAGGAAGCATGTATACACCAAGGACCGGAGGTACTAATCAGAGTGGGACACCCCATCAACATAGGGGAAATATGTCAATGGAAGATGAGGCAGTGTTCCAGAGCAATCCCGCAATTAGAAGATTGGGGATTGATGCGGTACCTAATGACGTGGGGAACTTTAAGGCAGTGGACTATGCTTTGAGTCAGGCTGATATACCGTTGAGAACGGGAATGACACCTGTGAAGAAGCAGGCTATCAAGATGAAGCAGTATGATGGCTCGGTTCCATGGAGGAAATGGTTCACACGATTTTCAGCAGATATGAGACATAATGGTTGGGAAGGCGATGAGTGCCTTGCAGCTTTGTCATGGTGTCTGCGGGATGGTCCTGGTGATCCCGCCCTAACAAGCTTTGAATTAAGCGGGGGAAGAACGTACAAGGGATTAGTGGAAACAGCTTCTTGGGCTTTGGGTTCCACATCCGGTGCGGATCCCGCATCTGAGCTAGAGGCAAGAGTTCAGAAGCCCGGTGAGGGGCACAGACAGTTTGGAATGGCTCTCAGAGTACTAGCAGCAGAAGCATTTGCATCTATGAGTCCAAGTGATCCATGGCTGGTAAGGAAGTTGTCCAGCCTGTATATAGATGGACTTAAGGACGAGAGATTGTCAAGCGAGATTGCTTCACAGTGGAAGACCACTATGTCACTAGCAGATATCTTCGAGCTTACGGAGGATGCTCTGAGAAAGAGGAAGCTGTTGAAAACTGTAGAGGCAGCCCCTGTAGCAGTAATGGAGATGCCCGTAGAAGAGGTTGAACTGGCTACAGAGGGTGTGCAAGAGGTGGCAGCTATAGATCCTAAATGGAAAGGACGTCGTTCTTTTTATGTAAGACGAAAGGTTCCAGGATCAGACGCTCAAGCGCCAGAGGAGGGTGCATTGAAGACCATGATTGGGAAAGTCATGGAGGAGCGTAGTAAAGCTGAGAAGGCTGAGAAGGTCGCAACTCGTGGTCGCGGTAAGGGGAAACCCAACAAAGACACGAAATGCTACAATTGTGGGAAGAAGGGTCACTTTGCAAGGACATGTTGGTCCAAGGATACCAGGAATGTATCATCGGTCGAGAAACAAAAAGACGGACCCTCTTCTGACCAAAGCCCACCACCGACGGAAAACTAACAGGGGTTGTTGTCGATGACAAGATAACAACCCCGCCTGTGATTGTCAAAGGTACTATCAGGGGAGAATCAAAAGATTCCATTTCATGGGAACCGCTGGGGTTAGCCGCACCTGAGTCTGATCCGCCAGGTGGAGATGGGCCCCAGGGAACGGACGAGAAGGGTGTTGAAGATTTAGCTCATCTGGACACCGTCCGTAGAATTGAGTTGGCGGAAGAAAAGGTTTTGTGCTTCGCGACTCAAACCCGATGATCCTATAGTTAAGTTTCTCAACTCGAGGGGATATGACTTGGGCGGTGAAACTGGAATCCAGAGATTTGCCTTGCAACCTTCTCCTTTACAAGGGAAGAGATGGTACTTGCCTGTGCAGATTCAGGGCTGCTTGGGGGAATTTCTGATCGATACTGGAGCTAGTCACTCCATGATGGGTCACCATTTCTTCAGGAAGCTCGTAGGTCTGTCGACTAACCCCGTGGGGTCTGGGTCGGTCAGAAGTGCTGATGGATCTCATATGCGGACACATGGCAGACAGGTGATACCCTTCTGGGTGAATCAACATTCATTTGTTGTTTCAACAACTGTGGCTGAATTGACGGATGAGGGAATCTTGGGAGTAGATTTTTGTTCTCTGTATGGAGCGGTATTGGATAGTGTGACAGGGGAACTCACTCTTCGATATCCACAAGAGATGAAAGTCCAGTGTGTGCTCCGCCGGATTTCAGGCGTCTCGTCTGTCTCTCAGACAGTGCGAATTCCTCCCCGCCATGTATGCAATGTAGTTGTATACTGCCGGGAAATGGAATTTGACCGCATGGGTGTGGTGGAACCGAATCAGCAGCATTTGAGTAAGCTGGGGTTGGTTTCCACCAGTGCCTTAGTGCAGAGTTCACGACGAACAGTAGTACCAGTCAGTAATATGACTTTTCAGGATGTGTACCTGGAAAAAGGGACGACCTTTGGGGACGTAACATATGCTGACGTGGTAGGAAGAGCTGACTCACCAGAAGTAGAGTTAGCAGTAAAGAGAGCAGTGGAAATAGGAGCTTTGGATCCATCCGCTATGCCAGTGGTATTGCAAGACACTGGGGAGCAGGATAGGAAGGAAGGATATGGATTACCACTGCATCTTTTACCATTAGTAACAGATAGCCACTTGGAGACGAAAGAGGCCAAAGAGAGTCTGGCTCAGCCATTGTGCGAGAATGCAGACTTGTTCTCTGCTCCAGGGGAGCAATTGGGTAAAACTGACCGAGTAACTCATCGGATAGACACCGGTTCTAGCCCACCATTGCGCTTGCCATACCGGCGCCTGCCTCTGTCTAAGAAACAGGCATTGGAGGATGAGGTAGACAAGATGTTAGGGGAAGGGATAATAAGGCCCTCAGATAGTCCATGGGCTAGTCCGGTGGTAATGGTTACCAAAAAGGATGGCACCTGTCGATTCTGTATAGATTACAGGAGACTAAATGGGATTACGAGGAAGAATGCCTACCCCTTGCCACGCATTGACGAAAGTCTGGATTCCTTGGGAGGCAATCACTGGTTTAGTACCTTAGATCTCCAGTCAGGGTACTGGCAGATTGGGATGCACCCAGAGGATAAGGAAAAGACAGCGTTCACAACCCACAGGGGGTTGTTTGAGTTCAATGTAATGCCATTTGGCTTATGCAATGCTCCGGCTACTTTCGAGAATATGATGGAGACAATGCTAAGGGGATTGTTGTGGAAAAACTGTCTAGTTTATCTAGACGACATCATAGTTTTCGGAAAAACTCGGGAGGAGTGTCTATCAAATTTGACCAAGGTGATGGATCGACTGAGATCCTACAACCTTAGACTGAAAGCTAAGAAATGCAAGTTCTTCAGGCAATCAGTGGAATATCTGGGCCGAATAGTCAGTGGCACAGGTATTTCGGCGGATCCAGGGAAATTAGAGGCAGTAGCTAATTGGGCAACGCCAAAGGACCAGAAAGAAGTGAGGTCATTTTTGGGCTTTTGCTCATACTACCGCGATTTCATTCCCGGATTTGCTGAGGTGTCGGCTCCTTTACAGGCGCTAGTAGTAGGAAAAAGGAAAGGAATGTTGAAGCTACCACCGTTTATTTGGACGGAATTAGCTGGACAGGCTTTTCAGAAGCTGAAGGAGTTATTCACGGTAACTCCTGTGCTGAGCTATCCTACTGAGGGTGATCAGTTCATCCTAGACACCGACGCTAGCAACGATAGCATAGGCGCTGTCTTATCCCAAGTGCAAGAGGGTAGGGAAGTGCCCTTGGCATTTGCTAGCAACAGCTTGAGTAAAACTCAACGCAATTATTGCACCACCAAGAGAGAGTTGTTGGCCATAGTAGTATACACAAAGAAATTCCGCCATTATTTGTATGGTGGGAATTTTATTCTACGAACAGACCATTCATCCTTGAGATGGCTCCTTAATTTCAAGGAGGCAGATGGGATGATGGGTAGATGGATCTCCGCGTTGTCTGAATTAGGGATAGAGAATACCCAGATTCAGCATCGGAGCGGAGTGAAGCACACAAATGCGGATTGTTTGTCTAGGAGACCAATCCGAAGATGTGCAAGAATGGACTGTGAAGACTGTGGCATACATAACGCGTTGGTGGCTCCAATAATGAATTTTGATCCAGCCTGGGAAGAGAACTTGGTGTTTTGGTCGGCGGAGTCCATACTTGAAGCTCAGCAGGAAGACGAAGGTATCAATATGATACGGAATCTGATCCTGGAGAGAGCTGCTCGTCCCGTCAGACCTGCTCTGTCATTAGAATGTGTGGAAGTGAGGAACTTAGTGGGCCAATGGTCGCAGTTGGTAGTGCGAGACGGCCTATTGTGTAGATGGAAAACTCTTGAAGGCAAAGCCAGGAGGAGGCTACAGATAGTCTTACCAGCTTCTCTGAGATGGGAAGTATTCGAGTTTTTCCATGGTCATCAGACTTCCGCTCATTTTGGCAGGAAACGGACTTTGGACAAACTAGCGAGGAGATATTACTGGCCTGGGATGTCTAAGGACGTAATACGTTGGTTGAGAGAATGCCCGACGTGTTGCCTGGTGAAGCCGGGCCCCAGGAAAGGTAAAACATCTCTCAGACAAGAACTGTTCGGAGTCAGATTTGCGAGGATAGCCATTGATATAATCACTGGCTTCCAGACAACTCCAAACTCCAACGTGTGCATGATGGTGGTACAAGACTACTATACAAAGTACGTGAAGGTGATCCCAATGAAGGATCACACGGCACTAACCTGCGCACAAGCTTTGGTTGAGGAGTGGGTACTAACATTTGGCGCACCTCTCATGTTACATTCAGACCAGGGTAGGGAGTTTGAATCGCGTCTCTTTCAAGGGATGCTGGAAGAATTGGCCATAGTTAAGACACGCACTAATCCGTACCGACCGCAGTCGGATGGGATGGTTGAGAGATTCAACCGCACGTTGATTCAGGGGCTGACCACGCTGGTTAATTCTAATCAGGATGACTGGGACACGTTTTCCCAGTATGTGGCTCATGCATACAACGGTACAGTGCATGCTTCAACTGGCTGCACTCCTAACAGCCTGGTATTTGGATCTGAGATCATAATGCCTGCAGATTTGGTCTTTGGCAGTGTACTGCGGAGGAAGGATGTCCCATGCCGAGTGGCATTTGCGGAGTCTCTGCGCAGAGAATTGCGAGAAGGCTATGCATTGGTGAGAGGCCACTTGAAGAAAGCGGCCATCCATCAGAAAGTAGGGTATGATACAGGCTTGAGAGAGAGGAAGTATGTAGTTGGACAGAAGGTGGTGAGATTGAAACCACCTGTGCATGGAAAAATCTCGAAAGGTTGGGATGGGCCGTTTGAAGTGACAAAAGTAATATCTGATGTTACTGTGTTGTTGAAAATTGTGAAAGGCAAGATAGTTGCAGGCCATGTAGATCGCCTGAAGCCTTGGCTAGGTCGCCGGCCCGGCGATGAGAATGAGCCTTTGGTAGAAGTGCCAATGCCCCAACCCAGGTGGGTGCGTAAAACACAGGTTACGGCACCCCCGCCTACAAAGAAGACTAGAAAAGCAACGCCAGCTAAAAAAGTCGATGGTAGGAAGAAGAAGAAGAAGTTAGTTACTGAAAAGGAAACTAGAGAGGTTCCTCCAGTAATTGGGAAGAAGAAACCCCAAGGACCCATACGTAGAAGTGCTCGTATAGCGGGTCGAGGTGCTGTTACGTAAGAACGGCGGGGCTGGGTTTGTTTGTTATGGTTAACCGGAATAGTTCGGGTCTCCAAGGACTTACCCGGTAAACCCCGGAAAGTTGCGTAACTGGTGCTGATTGTCAAAAACACAACGAGAAATACCGGATTTTGTTCTTTAGTCTTTGTGACGGGAATAATGGTGAAATTGACCAGTAGATGGCATTGGGGTACCCAACGTTCTGCTTTACTAAAGTTAGTTTTGAATGTTTACATGCTATGGTCTGTGAGTTGGTTTCCCATTTAGTACTTGTCGTGATGGTTTCGGATTAAAATCCAATCAAACCTAGTCAGTAATTTTTCTAAGGATAATATGAGGATCCTAATAAGAAATATTATGTGAAAAGGACAGGTGTAGAACTCGTTCTAACAACATGAGAATGGGACTCATACGTCTTCCGAATTTGTTCGGACAACCAAAGAAATTTACTTTGACACGTATTTTTTTATAATGTTTGTTTAAAGAGCGTTCTAAAGTTCATAAGCTATAATTAATACAGCCTTGACGAACTAAAGAACTGCTATTACTTGAAATGATGTGTAAAATACAATCCGAGATAACCCGGCGAAGATTGCAACTACTACGCAGTTTACTTCGCTACCCGGTTTTCTTCGGATAATACCGGATAACTTCTTCGGGAAGGGCTATCCGGTACCCGTGATCCTTTGCGCTTGGATGCGCACGCATGCTGGTTTGGCGCGGAAAGCGTCAGTCCTGCACATACCGTTGGAGAGGGTGGATGCGAAGGCACCTCTCTCCGCGTATGTAATCAGCGGTTAAAACATCTACATGTGAGGGAGAGAGGAGACACTAAAGTGAGGTAGTACAGGAGGACACTTTTGTAACAATTTTCCTGATTCTACTACTCATTTAAGCTCATTTTTAAGAGTGGGCTCCTCTGGCCCGCCCTCTGTGTAGTTATCATGGCGGATAACTATCCGTCGGGAGACTCCCATAGAAGGAGTCACTCGACGGAAGTTACCCCTCTGTCGCAGGAACAGAGAGAGTTGTTAGCTTTGGGGGACCTGGAGTCAACAGCTCCGGTCGATTGTAATCTTCTAAAACAATTTCGGGAAGCGGATTTACCTAGATTCGTGTATCAACCACCGACTAAGATGAAGAATAGGGGTGTGAAACGCCGAAATCACATTAATATCTCCGAGATAAGGAAAACTGAACAGGTTAAAACCACACAGTATCTCCTAGCTCGGGGAGAACATGTAAGGAAACTGGTAGATATGGGTTTATCAGTGGCGCAGGCTAGGGGGTTCGTGTCAGGGCCGGGGTTAAAAGGACTCGAGGCCGGGGGATTCCCCTTGTTCCAGGTTGGGAATATTGCGTCACCACCTTCTTCGGGAGTGACCCGGACTGACCCGAATATGCCCGGGATACCGGTGCACTCGGTCAGTCACGCTCCAGTGGGTGCTCCGTGGGGTTCTATGTCGTATGACCGTGCGGATGGTTTACATCCGGTGCATGGTAACTTTGTACCCGATTGGAATGCCCCTAAACAGTCAACTCCGGAACGTATTCCAGCCATGGCAGTAATGCATTTGGCAGCTAAATTTGAGAAATTTAAGCCGGATGCAGTAATTCCTGGGAGTAAGATATGCAGGGGGGCATACATCCAAGAATTAGATAAATTCAACGAGAAGAAATGTACTAAGCTATTCAGACCTCCTTCCGATAATTCCAAACCCTATACAGGGGCGGTTACTGGGGAGATAGGGAGCCGAGCTAGGCTACCATCCTACGAAGATACAGAGAGGGATATGGAGTTCTGGTTAGAGCATACTAGTTCAGGGGCACATCAAGCTTACAAGTTCTGGGATGAGGTTATAAAGCAAAGTATGGGGACATACAGGGCTGCCGACCTCTCCAACAAAGATAGAGACCGGTTGAAATGGGCCTGGATGACATTTGTCCCACCAGGTATGCCTACTTATAAATCTGGTAGAGGTTGGAGAGTAGGTTCGGGGCAGTGCCCATTCAATGAGTGTATGGATAGAAATCCAATGGCCGAGTATTTGGACCTGTACCAGTTCGCACGACATCTAGTGGAGTTCTACGGGCACTCCAAAATGATGTGGCAGTGCCGGTCCAAGTCTAATCGCTCAGTCAAATGTATGAAAGATGGTGAACCTTTCAGCACATCTAGAAAGGGTTGTATGGTAAGACATTTGGTAGATGTACACCATATGACGGCTGAAACTGCCATGTCCAATCTAGATATTCTCGAGAATAGCCCGGAGGCCTTAGGACTCACGGACAGAGAAAAGTGTGTGAGGGTACCACAGGGGTTGGCATACACCTTGGTGTTCAACCATAACCCGAGAAGGTTGTGGCTGAATCGAAAGGCGTGGCCATACTACATTCAGGACTTTCCAGAGAAAGCCTCTGATTATCATAGTAAAATGGAGTTGGCCACTCCTCCCAAAGGTAAAATGTTGTCTGAAGGTAAAACTGTGGACCAGGGAGTGTATACTCCTGTCTCGGTTACCTTAGGAGAGATGCGGACCACAGGTTCAGAGGAGTCCTCAGCTTCTGCTGGGTTAGACTCATCACCTGACGGCCGATCTACCCCAACCAAAAGACGTGCTCCAGGGTCTTCCTGTGGGTTTAGTAGGAACACTACTGAATCCAACAAGGAGGGCTCTGGCGGATCATTACCGAGGGTTGCTGTTAGCCCAAGGCTAGCCATAGAGGAGAAAATGGTAAATGACCTGTTGGCTTCTCCTGTAGGGGAGGAGGATGACTGTGTATTTGTGGGACAGGAGGTAATACCTCCTACCACAATCTCTGAGGCTAGAGGGAACCCGGGAGTATCAAGGAAGATATTAAAGACAGAAAATACTTCTACTGATAATCAAGGGTATGTAGCAGGGAAGATAGAGTCAGTAAGTGGGAAAGAGGATTCCAAATCTAAGATGATCTATAGAACGATTGATTTCCAATCTGAGGGAGACGATTGGGTGGACCAGAAATTCACCCCACCCACAGGCAGGGTTCAATCAAGTGAAATAGAGATGAGGAAGGAACAGGAGATTGGTCGCAGACTATCCTCCGTTCCATCACCATCTACCTGTATGGGGGGTCTCTCATTGAACTCTCCATCACCTGGAGTGGGTGAGGAAGATATCTCTTTGGAGTCGGTCCCTCTGCCTAAGCTGACTGGTGATATTGATCACCCAGAGAATATTAGTATCAGGAATCTTCTGAAAGAACAGTATGTCACTGGACTGAAAAGTTCATTTGACACACTGGATCTCGCTTGTCAACTAGCTCTGCAAGGGGCTAGGGCTCAAGCTGAGCAATTGGTAAAAGAAAGTCGTTTGGCCGAATTAGAGAAAGTGGAGACTGCGAAAGCAGAACTCCTATCTAAAATGTCCAAAATGACTGAGGAGAATGAAGCCCTCAAACGACAGTTGGGACAACGGGATGACATGGTAGCAACCTCTAGCAGAATTGTAGACGATTTGAGATTGAACATTGAAAAATCTCGTATGGAAAGTCAATTTTTAATTGACGATCTCAAAGTCAAGTTGGATCGCAGTAAGGATATGGTCAGTTCTGCTGAACATAAGCTAACTGCTGCCAGGACTGAAATTAGTCTAAAAACCAAAGTTATTCGGAAATTAGAACACGAAATTGGTGGTCTAACAGAAGAATTTTCTAGCTTTAAAAAGGAAGCTCAGCAGAACGATGACTTCTATGAAGAGTTGGCTGAGTTTTTCGAAGATTGCTATGAGATACCATTGTCAAGTTGGTACGACGAGAGTGTGTACAGGGTTGAACGGGGTTCTGCCCCTCTTCCCTTAGGATTTGACGGTGATGCATACGCACAAAGGTTGAGAGCTGACTCCAGGGCTAGTGATATCCCTCGGAGTCCTCCACCTCCACCTGCAGGGGACGAGACGCACCTGGCTGACTGCAGTTACGTGGCTGCCACCTCCATGGCCTGTGGGTCATCGGAGTTGGTTCCTGTGACGTCTGTTCCTGTGACGTCCGTTGCTGTGACGTCTGTTGCTGTGACGTCTGTTCCGGTGTCACCTGTCCCTGTGACGTCTGTTGCTGTGACGTCTGTTCCTGTGTCATCTGTCGCTGTGACGTCCAATTCTGTGTCGTCTGATGCTAAGACGATGCAGTATACTACAATGGGGGTGGACACAACCGTGTCTTCCCTTGAGACTATGGATACTCCAGCCGGGGTGTCCACTCTAGCGAGGATGGTGGTGAATGAACTGCAGACAGAGTCACCTAACTCGACACCTGTCTCAACACCAATACTCGACACCACCTCTTGTCAGTCACCTTACCAGATAACGGAAAGTGAGACTAGAGAGGCGGTTCAGATACTGATGGAGCTGACCGATGCAATTACAGAGGCTGACCTATGTCTGTCTATCCGTGATGCCGAGGTGCTTATGGCTCCTGAAAACGAACTTGAACAATCCATGATGGTGGATCCTCCAATGGACCTACCTGTGACGACTGGTTCTGTGTCTGGGAACCATCGTCCATCTACCCTGGACATTCCTATATCCATGGCGAGTGTACCTATGAGTACTCAAGTGCATTTTCCTAACCCTGACGCTTTGCAGCTAGGGTCTGGGATGGACATATCCATTGAGATGAGTGACAATCGATCTAGTGAATGCATGTCGCCAGTGTCCAGAAATGAAGAACTTTTGCTGAGTGGCGAGTCATAAAAACATTCCCAGTTGCAGCATATATGGAACCTCTACCATGTGTCGTCATCAAGGTTGAACTTTTGCAGTAGTGTGGTTATTGGTGCACCACGGACCGTAGGATGCTTTAAAATACCATAGACTATGGGTCACAAGATGGCTATATATATATATATATTTATAAAAGACTGAGATGACAAGAACAGTGGATCATTATCACCTATTTATGAAAAGACTTTGATATGATCTAGGTTTGCAGTTGTCGTCATATAAGAAGAAACTGTTAAAACCATCACCAAAGAGTGTTCTATTTTGCCATAAGACAGTATTTGTAAAACGGGTTCTGTTTGATTTGATGACTATAGGTACGACTATTGTATGCCGATTGTGATACTCTGAATTAACCGTTCAATGAGTAAAGGTATAAGGGACTGGATCCTGATGATACCTACTGAAGTGAAAGGTTGCTTGACTGCATTCGTACTATGTGTGGATCTGTGGTAATAACATATCAATGAACCTGAAAAACGTGAAATTTATTCAGGTACTGAGAGTGGAAATTGCGTAAGTTGTTATGGAGATCCGTAGGTTCTCGTTGATTACTTTCAGAAGGAAGGTATCAAGTGAGGAGCCGGATCATTCTATTTTTCAGCTTACTGCGTTTTTGATCTTTGAACTGAGTGTGGAGACTAATTCTCCCTGAAACGTTGAAGTATGTTACCATGACACTTGATCTGATTGCTTTTAGCATTCCTATATGGAGAATGTCACTTGTGTTATTATGTAGAGTACATCAAAAAGGACACCTATGTGACCATGGTTTGCATAAGGTTTTGAAGTCCTTGATTGGATTGAAACTGCATTTACCGGATCTATGCTATATGTTCATTTATTCCAAAAATATTGATCTTTCAAACCTTACTCTGGCACGTAAAGCGAGTGAGTCTATTCAAATAGACGGGTTGGGTCAAGGTTTACTATAAAGTCGACACTTGCCACCTTTTTGTTTCCAATATGTCTCATACTATAAATTGGTAACTTTTAAGGAGAAGTGCTCATATTGATCTGTATGTATACGATACCTGTTGTAACAAATCGTTTTCGATAAGACATGGTTAGTATACGATAAGTATGTCTTAAAGGTTTTATATATTTTTTTATGATATATAGTCAAGTTTGTTTTATAGGGCTTGACTGGCTGTGTGGAGTTTATCCTCTTAGTCCCATAAATCATGACTGTTATTGAAGGATGATACTCGATTATTGTGTAACTGGATCCTGATGGTTGATATGATTGACGTTAATATCAAAAAGGATGAATACATATCTATGATACCCAAGAAATATATTAGTGGTTCTGATAGAAAGAGTTACGCTTGTCTCCACTATGTATGTGTTTGGAGACAATATATTTGTTTTTTGGGTTGTTTGGAGATAAAATTTGTCATTGTATCAAGGTAGTATAATAATACTGCACTTTGTGCCGCTATTTAGACGCTGTGATATTGTCTGAAGGGGGGTAGTGTAGTGGGTCGCCGCTGTACTATTTCTATGGAACCAGTTTGAGTTATATTTGGTATATGTGTTGTCGTGTATCCAGGCCGCACTCCTGTCTACTGCCGAGTATAAGGTTATATAAGCCCACACCTGAGGATTGGTGGAGCGCGGCCTGGTTATGTGCATTGAGCCGTGACCGCCACGTGTCACCCGACATATCTCGGGTACAGTGTCGGCTCGGATGCACCGGCGCGTGGTTACCCGGAGTTCCTCGGGAACTCAAGTGTTTACGAGTAATGAAGAGAATTACATAACGACCAGTACATAAGACCTGGGGTTCTGCTAATCGAGGACCCAGTCTTGCTGCGCACTTCGGCCAGCTCGACTGCTCCACAACAGAGCTTCCCCGAACTCTGTTGTACCTTTTAGGCCTAGTCCTGTCGCTGCTTCCAACTTGGTCACCCTGCGTCTTTCTCTGTTCCACCCTCTGGGGGAACTAGAGGAGATAGACGCATTGGTGTACAACTCCGGGTACAGAACTCCCTCTGTGAAGTCTGATCCAAGTGGAGTTAGCCAAGATGGAAGAGAGCCTTGGAACTCGGGAATTATGTACTAGACCGTGAGCGTATACCTCCTGTATGTTCATATGACCACTGGTGTTCAGAAGCCTATTTGATTATTGCTATCCGTCTGTATGATTACGAGCCGTATGTCAGAATGAATAAAGTGTAATTTCTGAACAACCTATTTTCGAATCTGGAGTTTTTCATAGCCGATGTCTATCTTAGAATAGCCAACAGCTACAGTATTGTTTTTTCTAGTACCGTGTTCTGTACAAATTGTGGTGTTTGTTGCTGTGAGAGGTATAAGGCAGTACACAACACGGATTCTAAAGTTACTATATTTACACATGTAATCCCAGGCTATGCATTAGGACACTGTGTCTCATAAGTACAGTTTCCATTTATGGATAAAGAACGTGAACAATATAGATTCATGGGTAATCATGAAAATAATGGCTGCTGACTGTGGAAGAACAAATAGAACCCCCCCTCCTCCCGCTAGCATTCAACTAAACACACATGGGAATGTTCCCACCACAAAGTAGTTAATCAATAAGCACACAGAAAGCAGCTCGTATTGTCCTATGAAATCGATGCTATTATTAGCTGGTCTTACCATCAATATCATTTATATTTTCGCTGATTACAATGCTTTGATTCATACAATGACGTACACGGTTAAAAATGTCCTGCAGAAAAAACGGTGATTCACTGGCAACCATGCATGCCAACTTTCATTGTTCATTTTAGGGTCACCATTTTTTTTAAATCTCTGTAATTCTATACAGGCTTTTAGCGTTATTTCTAAACAAGGACTAAGGATGATTAATTAGCTATTGTAGTAGAATACTGGAATTATTCTGCTGTCGTGAACATGTTCTCAATTCACTACAATTATCCTCCTTTTTGATATGGTTGCATATCCAATTCATGAAGACATCTTAGTGACTGGAATTAATAGTTGTCATGAATTGACCACTAAGAGACATAGATAAAAGTCTCATATCACTTTACACAATCCGAAGTAGAACTATGCTAGGGTTGTTGTAAAACAACAACTACAGTGATATGCATATATTTATTATACACCCCATACGGTATATCAGTGTTGTAGGTATAGGGAGTCTGTATGCTCACTCAGTGGGCATACAGGCTCTGTATGCCCACGGTATGTCAAAATGTATGTCAAGGCGCGTAATCCAGCCCCAGGGCTGTAATCCGGCCCCAAGGCGTGTAATCCGGCCCCAAGGCGTGTAATCCGGTAATTTGGTCCAACATTCATTCTGAATCTGAGTGAGTGGAGGGTAAAATAGCTGATGCAGTGCCTTGGCGGATCCGTGGGCGTCACTTTCAAAATTCCTTTTCTTTAAAACGGTTGGACCAAATAGGATCAAAAGCCGGCCCCTGATTTATACATGCCTTTAGAAGACTCGATCAAAGTAAGGGAACTTTTGATTGAATAGTTTGTGGGAAAATCGTTATTTCCTGTTGACTCCTCTCTGGTTATTTTCGGGCTTCAACACGCAGTGTCAGAAACATGGTTGTCACATTCAAAATTATCAGACAAAATAGGATCTAAAGACGGTCCCTAATTCATACAAGCCTTTATAAAACTCGATCAAAGTTTGGGAACATTTGATTGAATGGTATGTGAGAAAATTGTTATTTTCCTTTAAATACATGCACGGGCCACTTTTGCCATCTCTGAATCTACTACCTAAAAGCTGGCCTCTCTCGTTACCCAAGCTGCCCCAGGCTCGTAACCCCGGCTTGTAGTCGTAACGTTTCGAAATATATATCATATATATTGTGGGGGTATAATAAATCAAAAACATAACTTGCTGGCATGGCTATCTGCAGATTCCACTCGTGGCATCTGGCAGATTCCACGCTTGCCCTTCATAAGTATACTTGTGGAATCTGCATATAGTTATGCCCACTGCGTTATGTTTTTGGTTATTACATGTATATATTTCTCATTACCACACAATAGGTTTTTATGGTGTCCAAACAACTCACCTAGTTTAAGTCTAGAATGTTGACGCTGTATTGAAAAAAAGTAATAGGGAACTATTTGTTTCCCAACACATTTAGTCCACTCTTCATAGTAGAAGCTTCAGAAAAGCCTGATTTGGAATCAGTCATCTGAACACCTAGACTCAGACCTGTAGTGTAGTATGCAGTCAGTAGATGGATGTAGCGTAGACCTGGTCTGAGCTTAGGTGTCCAGTTGACATGTCCCCCAAGAGTGTCAGGCCTTTACCCTAATACTACTTACCCCCTGCTGACCATCTCCGCCACAACATGTTCAGTGTAGGCCTGTAGGTAATGGTCATGTACCTTTAAATGTAATGGTAGTTCTCTGTATAATCAACGGTCCTTTTTAACAGTGTATCTGAATGTGTCACATTGTAAAGGAGCTCTACAATGTATCTGATATTGATTATGAATAGACTATGTTTATACGTAGGGGTATGTCTATGTGTTTCTTTATACACCCACAGACGCAAGTGAGTCTGTCGTGACAAACTCTTTACATGCACATCTCAAACATTAAAAAAGAACTCCTTGTTTACTACAAATGCTTTTAGTGAGGTGTTGAAAGTGCTTTCAAGAAATTTAGTTTTATTGCAATGTGTTGCATTTCGGCAGGACAAATGGGCAGTGAGTGATTCGGGGAACAGCCGACGTGGGAAACGAGGGGGTTTAGGGTAGACTGACCTAAAGGTAAACACGTACCATGAGATATCCACCTTAATTTTGTAGTTATTTATGTATGGTATTGTCTTTATTTGTGCTTTGCTGGAAGGAGTATCACTTAAAGTGTACTACATTTGTATGATGTACAAAATTATGGTTTATCATACAGTCATGAATGACTACAAAATTAAGGTGGACATCTCATGGTACGTGGTTACCTTTAGGTCAGTCTACCCTACATGTATGGATAAAACAGTAATGTAGTAGGTTTCACACTAACACTAAGCCATGCACCGCCCTTGCTGTTCACCCCCTCCCGGCCTCTACACTAAACATAGCTTCAGGTTCTCAGGAATGCAGCCTGTTCAGATACAATAAGGCTAATACAGGGTGAGGCACTTGGAGTTGCTGCCTCATGCTATACTGCTGATGTGGTCTAGATTTAGCTCACACACCAGCCTCCACAGAAAACAGCACTAGAGACACCATTGGTTGTGTTATAATGCTGGAAAACGAGTGTTCAATTCATTTGTTTATGAAATGAGCATATATATTCAAATATATGGATAATCAAGTTTTGGTGGCTTTTTTTTTTTGATTGACCAAAGCGATTTGATATTCATGATATTCAAACTACTATTTACTCATTATCCCTAATAATACGTAGTAGTCACGACACAGTCAAGTAGTTTTCATAGTTGGTTATTGAACATGCCTTTTCTTAGCGAGAAAACCTTATCACGTGAGGCAGGTTATATGGCTAAACTGTAATTTAAAATGTTATATTGTAATCGAGAGGAATAAAAGGAAAATAATATTGTATTCTGTATAGGTGGCTAAGCTAGAAACCTTTCTGTGGTAGATCATGCAGGGGTCAGTTAGATTACAGTGTGCCAATACTGTTATACACAGGTAGGAGATTAATATGCAAGTTATCTCAGAAATGTGTGTTGCAGGAACATATATATGAGGTGGTACACACACAAATTCGCAACACACTTTTCAGATCAAGACATTTTTGGCAAAAGGTGCATAGTGTGTAGTGTGTTAAAAAAAGAAGTGTGGTAAACGTGGCTGACGAAAAGCGTGTTCATAAGTGTGTAAACGCAACCCACTGTTCTTAGTACTGCGCAGTACGTTTATACATTTGTGATCTTTACTGGCAGGTAAGGGTCACCGTCCACAGAGCATAAATCGGACGTATAGGGCCATTCTATAACTGATTTACATAGAGAATGTATGGCAATTCTATCCATATGCGGCCGATTTATGCTCTGTGGATGGTGGCCATCAGAATGAGAATATTATGAGACTAACCAGAAAACATGAGATAACAATTTAATATACAATGCAATACCATTGTGCTTTATTAAGGGTCAATGAACTATTCTCTGGGCAATAAATATATCTATTAACAAACCAAAAAAGCCCCCATCTGTGTGCATTGAGATAAGCCGCACCCGCTGACACCCTGCATGGAGTTATGGACACAATGGGCGGCACCGGTGCTCACCGCTGCTTATGTAAATTCAATAAAGCAGATCAAGCACCATAAATCTAGTCAGGGTACATAAAGACCTGCCAGGACTCCTTCATCAAGTTACCTCTTAACGAGAGTCAATAGCCACAAGGACTTAACTCTTTCTTTGTTATTATGTTATATTAACCTTATTTTTGGACTCCAGACTATATTGGATTAAATGATGAATTTGGAGGAGTAAGTTATATTATTCCAAACAGTTCGGCAATAACAGTATATCCTGGATATTGGTTTTGTCTAAACAAGTAAGCCATTGCATTTCTATAAAATATGTGATTACCTACACTGAAAACCCAGAGGAAGGTTCCTAGTCATTATGACGACCTAGGTTGTCATAATGACTAATGGAAAGTGCTCTGGAGAATGGTGTATGAATATAGTCTCTAATTATTTCACCTCCTAACGAGAGGCATCCCTTTCACATATTTGGTTTAATCTTGATTAAACTAAGTAGCTTTACTTGTTATAAATAAGTTGTGTATGGGTGAGAATGATGGCCTTGAAGGTATAGAGACTACTCTGCTCCCTGTCACCAGTTTATATCTCATGGCTGAAAATTCACTTCAATCAATTTACCCTGGGGGGCAGCACGTGACAGGGAATGATCCATATACAACACCCAGATATACCCTAGGTTGTCCAAATGACTACCCAATGGTGTTGAGACTTGTCATTGCTGATGACTACCTCATCCATGTGACTACCTAAGGTTGTCATTATGACAACTTTGGTCTATATGGATCAGATATGTATACCTTAGGTAGTCACAATGATGACCTAAGGTCGTCACCTTGACGACCTAAAGTTGTTCATTTTGGTATTGTCAAAATGACGACCCTGAGGTTTTCAGTGTAATAACTTTTTGAGAGTTATGTAATTCTACATCTATGTATATTTATCACACTTAAAGTACATATTGGTACCAAATGATGGGTTTGCGCACAGAAACAGCAGAACAGAATTAAGGTGACATTGACACAGACCGCTTGTACAATAAGCCTTCAATAGCAATATCTTGTTGCAAACCCATTGTATGTCTATACCACGCCTGCATACCCATGCCAGTGGACATGTCAAGGCTGCTAAGTCTGCCTTCAGGGCACTATAATTGACTCACACAGTTTGAACCGTGGTGAAAAGCGGCAGTAGAAGTAATTTTCTGCACATGTGATCCTCTGATATCGATTATTTCATCTACATGAGGATGTCTTAATGCAAGTATCCTGTTGTGAGGATCTACACCCAAAGATACCATCCGTGCACTGGGATCTTGCCTCCAGACCACGATAATTGCCATTCTACAGAAGATGAGTGATTAGAAGGCCCCTCTGTAGGGTTCTATACGAATAAACATCACTGATGTCTAGTCCAGACTGAAATGCATATGCATAGATTGACACATATTATATAGCATAGGATAGGGATCACCATGTCAGTACAGATAGAGCGGTATGGAAATAAACAGTGACATCTATCCTCTCGCGATATAATGGATATGTGCTTTGATGGTCACCACCAAGCAACATGTTGATTTTTAATGCTAAGAACTGCTGACAGTTACGATGAAAACAAAATGGAACCCTAGATCCATATCCTGATAATAACCATGTATTGGTTGGGATGAAGTGAAATGAACGTAGACCTGCATTATAAATGCACAGATTGATCCACAATTGAATTGAAATTGAATAAGATTATGGTCACTATATGAGAACAAGACACATGTTCCCTTTTGAATGGCTGTGGATCCATTAACATCCGCCCATTTGCACCTGCATCACCTCCATGTCTACATGGAAACAACACACAACCATTGTGTTACACTCCCCTCGTGTATTCTGTCCTTAAGCATTCCCTTTCAATACAAAAGACGTCACATAGTTCTGGAATAGATCAGCTAAAAGCCGTTCGGCACTGAACAAACATGCAGTTAAAGGGAATTGCTAGTTCCTACACAGAAGCCACCTGGCAGCTCATGAAAAGTATTCTTTAAGCTGTATTCATATTCCTACATAGACCACTTTCCCTAAATGAAGTATTTGTATTTGCTATTTTGACAGTATACCTCAATTTTTCACATATATTTACTGCCAATGCTAGGACACCCATAGGATCCTACACTTCTCTAAAATTCATGCCTTTCTCATTTCATCCGTGACCCCCTGTTTTATTGGTCCTAAAGTGTTTGTATAGATGTCCATTATACATTCCCAAGGTTTGGTTACAATATCAATAAAAGAAGGGGATTTTCCATGACAGATAATGTGAAAATGCTGTTTTCCTATTCATTTCTATAGTTAAGGTACTCCCTTGCTCAAATGGCCGTATCATGAAAGTTAGTACCGTGACATGGCAATTTCTTTTGATTTTCTATTAGATAATAAATCAAACTAACATAATCCTGATTTATATGCAATAGTCAATAGAACATCAGTAATTCTGAACAAGTAGCAAGTCCCTTTAAGCCCCGGGGAACCCAAATCGAGGATAGCATATGGTGCGAGAGGATTCTGTTTCAGGTGAATGTCTATTGTTGGCACTCTCTTCAGGGCATCTGTCTGGAAACTGTTAGGTGTGTAGTGACCCAGAGGTTTGATTTGTTCATTTACAGAATGTATAGACAAAGGGTAACGACCATGGGTCCCTTTTCCATCGTTCTTCATGAGTTGGCCCTTGGGCCGTATCACACGAGGCCACAGGTCAAGTGTGGTGAGGCCCCTTATATACGTCTAGGTGCCTACTGTTGGGTCGCCACTCGGTCTGGAGGTCTCTGAATCACGAAAAGAAACTCATGGAGGTTGCTTTTGTGTTTACCTTTTGGTTTCATGAAACAAAATAAAGCCAAATGAAGGAATTTCGACGTTCAACTCAGCCAAGAAACTGAGAAATACGGCCACATTGTGTTCCATAGAATCATTGAACACAGCGATTCCCGTACTAAAGCTCAGTAACTCTTCTATCCCAAATGAATCTGGGCTAATATGACTGGGAATAAGGATATCATATCGAGTAAAGATTAACACATAGTCCCAGTTGAATATTTGTTCTTTCAATTCAATTTTCCCGAACCAGTGTTTTGTTGAAACTGTATGACCCAGAACACACTGTTTGCCCTGTCACTGGGGGCATGGCGCCAGGGTACGATTAATTCTCAAACTCCTATTATGGTACCCCTCCTCTGGTATCAACACCACCATGCACCTGTTGATATATGAGCCTAATGTAAAGTGCTGCACACTTGTCCTGCTGCCTCATCTGTTATAGGTCCCAGGGTGGAGCACGTCATCAGTCACAGGAACGTCTGCTGGGTTGGTACCCTACATTTATGTAGCATGTGGTAATCATCTTCTATCACTGTAGTGTAGACAATGGGGTAGCATAGGGGAAAGGCCCAGGTTAATTCTGAACCCAGGGCTATCAGATCCTACTTACAAGTATATCTACCTACAGTTTTAAAGAGTCTTCCTCTTCTTAATATTTTAGTGGCGCATAGCGTTCGAGTACTGTTCTTTGGGATTAGTTCATGAATATTGCATTCTAGTACCAGGGGATTTTAGACGGGATTATTCAATCTGTACCTTAGACGAAAATATTTAATATAATGGTGGACTCATTCTGAAGGGGCGTGGTGGGACAGCTCGTACAACCACATTTATATTGCAATGCTTTTATTTACATCCGAGGTAGGAGAAAGTTTTGTATCTTTATCCAGACATAGTGTAGGCTGTAAGTGTCATTTCATGAAAAAGCATGTTAATTCATTCTACCAAAGTTATTTTTTATCCTTGGAACTTCAGGATTTGGAAAAATGTGGGTGTGAATTTTTTCGTAAAGGTTGAAGGTCATCTAGGGGTCATCAAAAAAATATAATAAAAATTGCATTTAAATGTAGAAAACATGTATTTATGGTAGTTCTAATGATAAATAAGCACCCAGATCTTTTGTAAATATATATTATGACCCACTGCTTGAGTCTGAATGGTTGATGAGAAAATATAATTAATACTTTTGTCTTAAGAATTATTTCAAAAAAATATTGATATAATTTCTTATGTAATAAAAGAAATTGTGTTTATTATTCTTATTAAGAGTAAGTCAATCCTTGGAGTAAGGGAATTATGGAAAATATGGGTGTGAATTTTTCCGTAAGGGTTAAAGGTCATTTAGAGGTCATTGACTAAAAAGTGAATTTAAAATTACAATTTATTATGGAAAACATATATTCATGGTAATTCTAATTATAACTAAGCACCCACACATTGTGGGGATATTAACTATGCCCCACTCCTTGAGTGTAAATGGTTGTAGAGAAGATATAATGTAACAATTAATGATTTTAATTAACTATTTTTAGAATCTTCTGTGCACATCAAATTGTTCTTTTTACAGGAACATTTCCTTGTTGTGCAATTACCTTTTGAGCAATTGCACATCCTGACCTCTATTGGCCTCATGAAGGATTATGATTTGATCTGGCTCTTCATGTGTTTTGAGACAAGACATATCACTTTTGGTGGGTAGCACACCCTGACTTGCAGACACAACAAATTGAAAAGAACCAACCAAAATCATTCATATTTGGACTCTTGGTCATTTGTCAACAAGTAAAGACCAACTATATACTGTTTCCTCACACAGTAAGCAATATGGGTTCAATAAGAATGATTATGAGTGGAAATATCAATAGATATATGCATTTGTTAGGGTCATTGTGATACATGTACCTTAATAGTCTGTCTGCCAGGGACCAGTAGCAGTATTAGTATAACTTATGCAAAGCAGAAAATATCTGCATAATTTCCCGTCCAAATGAAAGGTTCACACAATTCCTTGCAGCATAAAATCTGGAATTTGGTCCGCACTTCCCTATGCATGTAACTTATTCATGAAACTATAGAAAGGACTAATACATTAGTATGGGTATTGACCCGGAGGTGGAGTAAGGAGCCTTCCTGCCCAGATGCCGTGACGTCACTGCCTTATTGCTCCAGCCCCAATATGGACATTTTTGCCTCTATATCACCTCAAAATGTCTGCAATCTGAGGCACCCAACCCAGATAAGGGGACACCCAAGAAGGTCCAGCAAAGACAGGCCTGCGCCGGCGATGGACGGCAATGGCATAACTCACGGGCAGCAAGAGACCGGCCAGGTAGACGTCGCTACGCAAATATAACAATATCTAATGTGGACTGCAGCCAAAATGTCCCCCATACTTCTATTTATCCATCATGAGGATGCCTGAACCATATTAGCATGATGATGCTATAAATACCCACCGATTTGAGATTAAAGCAACGCTGTATACTGACCTACCTTGATAATACCCTGGAAATGATACTGGTGTTCAATGCAGTTTCAAAGAGTAGATTCTGAGTTTTAAAAAAAAGCACCTTAGAGGCTCGTCTGCATGAGTTGGACATCAACATTAATTATTACATCATATTTTCTCCCCAACCGTTAACACTTAAGGAGTGGTGGGTCATAGTTGATGTGCCCACAATGTGTGGGTACTTAGTTGTAATTAGAATTACCATGAATATATGTTTTCCATAAAAAGTGCAATTCTAAATTCACTTTTTATTCAATGACCCCTAAATGACCTTTTACCCTTACGGAAAAATTCACACCCATATTTTCCATAATTCTCTTACTCCAAGGATTAACTTACCCTTGGTAAAGATAATTAACAGAAATTTTTTTATTACATAAGAAATTATATCAATATTTTTTTGAAATAATCAATAAGACAAAAGTATTAATTATATTTTCTCATCAACCATTCAGACTCAAGCAGTGGGTCGTAGTTCATATTCCCAAAAGATCTGGGTGCTTATTTATCATTAGAACTACCATAAATACATGTTTCCCACATTTATATTCAATTTTTATTTCATTTTTTTAATGACCCCTAGATGACCTTTAACCTCTACAAAAAAATTCACACCCACTTTTTTCTGAATCTGTATATTTCAAAGTTCCTGAAAAAAAAGTCCCGATGAATTAACATGGATTTCACAAAATCCTGCTATTTTTACATTTACAGCCTACACTAACAGTGCAGGACGTGATGATTGGGTTTTGCAAAAGACCATGGCACAGGGGTTGTGCACATCTGATTAGTTATGTTTCCAAGTGCCAATGAGAGTGGTGGACTGCAGATGGACTCCTGTCGAATAAAAACCGATACATTAGCAGTTGACATTGTTAGTAGACTTATTGACGGCCATCTAATAAATGATCTTAGCACTTAGGCTCTTGGTACAACCTGTGTTTTCCCCTTTTAGTGAACAATTGATGCCACCTAGGTGTATTCTGAGTTTCACGTCTGGGCTCTTCACATTTAATGCAGTGTGTATGTTTACACTCCCATTAATCACACCTGGTAAATCTGCAGAACAGTTATTCATGTAAGGCATGCTGAGACTGGGGTAGTATTGACATAATAGTTTAAGACTCTATAGACATTAACACCTTATTCAAAGGATGGCGGGCTGCAGGGAACCGATTATTGCTGCCATTGTAGTCCCTGAGACCATGCCCTGCCACCTGCCTTGCAACCAAAGAAGGTACCAAGGAGAAACAGATCTATCATTCAAACTAGAACGTCCAAGCAGATGCAACTGTGGGCCAGGTTAGTAGGTCACAGTGAGAGATAGATAGGGAGTGTAATATACTGGATTCACTTTACTAATTGTATTCAGAACCAGAAACAAGACAAATTCTATTGTCCGTATCGGTTCCTTGCTAATAGGCTATGATGTCCAACAATGTCAAGTTAGATACTGTACTGTGGAGGTTAGGGGTGTTCCATAAAGTACACCACACAGGACGGGGTGGTGGGGTCTTGGTCCCCAATGATAGAGGTATGGGGAAAAACGTAACAAAGGGGTGGGGCGGGTCTTGAAAATGGCCAGAACTTGCGTGACATAATTTATGAATAACAACCCGGTTTCCTATGATGGAGTTGCCTGTGGTAGATGTACAGAAAGCTAAGCACTGGGGATGGAACAGACACTTTGATCCTACAGAGCCTCGTATCAGCATCACTCATCCCGCGGTCAGCAGGTTAATTGGGCAGCTATTGCAGAGGGCCCAACACCTTGCACTGAATATAGGCTCAGTAACTGTGATGATGATATTGGCACAGGGAAGTTTCTCTTGCCAGTATCTCACATAAAGTGTCTTATCAATCAGACAGAAACGTATCATATTTAATTAACATTGGTCAAAATTCGAAGGATTGCAGGAACCTAACGACTTTGATTTGCCATGTTCCCCATCATGGCGAACCATTGTGATGAGCCGTGACACAATAGTGGTCGTAGCTGGCTGTGTCTCACGACCTTGGGACAATGTTTTTGTCTCTCATCGGGTGCCGTCTCTGACCGGGTGCCGTCTCTGACCGGGTGCCGTCTCTGACCGGGTGCCGTCTCTGACCGGGTGCCGTCTCTGACCGGGTGCCGTCTCTGACCGGGTGCCGTCTCTGACCAGGTGTCAGAAAAAGGTGTTTTAAAAAGAATTATACTCATATATATAAGGATTTGGAAAAACGTTATGGCGGTTGTTATATAATCATAGTTATAATTATAATTAGCTTCCTGCTGTTAGTATTTTGACCTTATCAAGCCAAGCTGGTCAGAGAAGGCACCCGGTCAGAGACGGCACCTGGTCAGAGACGGCACCTGGTCAGAGACAAAAACATTGTCCCAAGGTCGTGAGACACAGCCAGCTACGGTGGCCGTCAAGGCTCACAAAAGAATATCAATATTTTATATGAAAGTATTTTTTCCACTTTTCTGGGCGGTTCAAGCTATTTCTTAAAACAGTGATTTATTTTTGCTGTCAACCACGAAAATTCTTGCTATCAACTGTCAACATTGGCCAAGGAGGGTCACCAACAATCGGGGTTCACCGATTTTGACAGCAAAAAAAAGTTTTTGTTTTTGTTTAATCTAGAAGGAATAATGGTACTCTTTTTTCAGTTCTGGGATCCTTTTGGAATCAGAATATGGATAGAAAAGTCTTTTTTATTCAAAAATAGTAGAACATTGGTCACCATGGCAACCAAACATCAACAAATAAACTAATTCTGGGTAAAAACGTTCTTTTTACATTCCAAATAAGATCGATTTTAGAATGAAAATGGAATCTTCATAATGGCGTAATCATGACCGAAAAGAAAAAGTTTGCCGAGAGCAATTTTTTCATAACTATTTACTTTTCCTACAATATGTCCTGAAATATTATGTTTACAGGATTATTGGCTATTTCCCCTAATGTCAGCATATCCAATGCTGCGTCCCTTATTCCAAAATCCTTTGGGATTTCCTGGCAACGTTGAGATTTGGCGATGTCCATCTTATAATGTGACAATGAGTGGCTGACCCCTGGCAGCAGCTCCTCCTGGCGGTCACCCCTGTGGACCCCTGTGTGACCCCTGTAGTACCTCACTCTTGGCTGTCGTACAATGTGTAGAATATTGGATTTTGTCTATGTATTGATTCCTGAGACCATGTCTGGCAGTCTGAGAAAGACACGAATGCTTACATAAAAGTAAAATGCATGCTTCTCTATGCAAGTTCAGATCAGAATTACTTGGGTTGATAATGATCGTTTTTCAAAGAAAAGGCTCAGTAACCCCTAAATCTATTCATATAGCCAGTTATAGACACCACATGTAGTTTTCTGATGCATTTAATTGACTGAGGCGATTGAATAGCTGTTTTCCATACCAGTGTATATGGCAGTGGCACTTAACAGTTCGGGTGACTCATAATTGACCCTCAATTTCAAGGAAAGTAATGACAGAATTTGTATTCTGTTTCACCAATTTTTACAATCGGTCTCTTCAGCAATGCTCTCTTACCATTTAAGGGTCGCATGGTGAACTAATGCATTGTTCCCTTTGCATTCAATTTGCTTGAAAGCAGCCCTGGTGAATTTTCAAAATAGTGCTGCATTTCTACATCATGCCGAGTCCCATCAACACCTGGACAGACTATAAAAGCTGGACCTTACCCTTACCACCAAGAAAACACTCTAACAACAGCAGACATTGATATGAAGTGACTGGGAGCCTGTGTCTAGCTGCCTGGTCAGGATGTTGGGTGGCCGCTCAGCCTGCAGGTCAAAGGTCAGAAAGGGTCACGTGACACGGGTTGAGACATGATGGCGGCCCTCATTGGGTAGTTATCCGACATCTAGTTGGCGGGAGCTATCTCAGCAGTCAGCCACAATCTGACAAAATGAGGGACAATGTCAGCGTACCATGCCTCGAAACATGGTATAAGAAAAGCTGAAGAGAGAGAGAGATAGAGAGAAGGACAGAGAGAGTCAGTGAGAGAGGGTGTGAGAGACATACTGGCAGTGGTACAGATGAACACTCGGAGAGCGAGAGAGAGAGAGAGAGAGAGAGAGAGAGAGAGAGAGAGAGAGAGAGAGAGAGAGAGAGAGAGAGAGAGAGAGAGAGAGAGAGAGAAAGAGAGAGAGAGAGAGAGAGAGGAGAGAGAGGAGAGAGAGAGGAGAGAGAGAGGGAGAGAGAGAGAAAGAGAGAGAGAGAGAGAGAGAGAGAGAGAGAGAGAGAGAGAGAGAGAGAGAGAGAGAGAGAGAGAGAGTGATAGACAGACAGACAGACAGACAGAGAGTGGCAGGCAAATATGCAGACCCAGATACAGACAGACAGACAGAGAGACGGACAGGGACAGAGATGGATGGGAATAGAAAAGGAGGAATGATATAAATAATGTGAGGAAACTGCCAGCACAGACTGATTAAGTGGGGTAGTCCCATGAGTAGGGGGCATGGACAGGGACGATAGACTAGGGAGAGCTGGACACCTAACCTGTTGAAGGAGGAAGGGAATTAGCAAAGACGGGGTCTGGAAGAGTCTGACAGGAAACGAGGGGTCTGCAGCAGGTTCAGCAGGATAGCCTTCAGGAGTGAGACGGCGACCTTGTCTAGCCACCGCAATGCTCCATGCACCTCCCATCAACCTCTGACCGCTGCTGAAACCAGAACTGTGAGGGGAGAGTGATGAAGGGCAGCAGGACGGCGGGGGGGGGGGGGGGGGGGGGGAGAGTGATGAAGTAGCTCCAACCGCCAGGTGCAATCTAATTCAAAAGTACATGGAGTAGGGGTCTACAAGTTAACACTTTTAACCCCGAATCTCCTCACCCAAGTCTAATCACTTGGGATTTATTCACACATCATACCGATCCCCAAGAGAGGATCAACCACGGAGATTCGGCATGATGCATGGATAAAGGGCATAATCAGGCATGGATAAAGGGTCAAGCTCAGCCAATAGTATATTGAATAAGTCTGCAGTATATATAGTAAACTCGTATTAGTTCTTAAGATTATGTTATCCGTTTTCCACTATCCTGGTTGTGTGGATGGGCACTGGTTACAATGAAATCGGACACTGTTCTTCAAACCAAGTCATGTGGATATATAACAGTGTTTACCCAATCCAGTAGAGGCATGTACAACTCCTCTATATATACATATCACAATTATAAGTAATTAAGTAAGACTTCTTGAAATTATGAACATTTTATGAGCATACCAATATAACCGTCATTATAGAAATAGGGACTTCCGTTTCACACAACAGTAGCAGAGCCTGACAGATAAACGATGAATCACTAGACCTGGCCACGCCGACTGCCCAGACATGGTCTCAGACTCAGCGGATCAGACCAGACAGCAGCCAATGAGGGATTGTCATCAGGTCACACCTTCTTAGATTCAATGTTCCTGTTGAGTGGTATTGATTGCCAGGTCCCTGAGGATGCCGCTCCCATGGGAATTTGAGTTTATATATTAGCATATTTAGGTGAGGAATTCATGGCAGGTTTGGGTGGTGTGAGGTTTTGATATATTGTATTTAAGGTACTTGCCAGGGCTATATTCATGCATCATGAAGACATAGGGCATAATGCATTAAAGCATGGTGCTGACCATAGAGGGCCATATCCTAATGCCCTTGGACCTGCTTTTGGAACGTGTCAGTTAGAGAGGGATTCTGCCAAAAATCACAACGGTTGTCTGATCTACTCACCGCCCACATGACACCAGAGGGCACTGCCTGCTCCAGACAGAACAGCCAAGGATTATATAGGGTATGCTTCTTGGAACAGCTACAGGCATGCTCAGTGAAGTGTGTTAATAAGCTTTGAGGGGGGGGGGGGTATTGCCCAAGCTGCTTATGAATAGTAGACTGAATGAATGCATGCTGCTCTATGAATTTTCTTGTAGTATACTTGCCTTTTATTACAGACATGAATAATACATTAAGGCAACAGAATCCCCGCTAACAAAAAAACGTTATTTTTCGTCAAAATAACGTTTTAAATTTTACATGACGTTATGCCATGCTAAAGAGCCTTAGAAAAACGTTGACATATAACGTTTTATTATACGATTGAACGACTCATCGTGCTTTTTAGGTGATATCCCCGTGCTGATATCTAGTGATATCGGCACCCTTCCGGTGGATATCATGCCATTTCCGGTGGTCCTGAGCGATTCCGAAGTTTATTCACCCATAAAATCCGAGGTTCCATGGAGACTCGAACAGGCTACATCAAGACCTGTAGTCCGACGTGCTAACCACCACGCCGTGGAGGCGCTGGTAGAGGGAGGTGGCGAAACAAGGAGTCTACAGGCGGATTTCCAGCCCTGTAGGACCATTATTTACCGAGTTACAGAAGAAATTACATTTTTTGGTATAGTTTCTTTGAAAATCAATATTTCTTTATAATTTTTTTTTTACTATGAAGGTAGTAGTTGGACTTTATTTACCTAGTCATTAAAATAATTTTAGGGTTTTTTTTTCACATACATATAGGCCCTTTAAAATTGCTACGTTTCCACTAGTCCACCCTCAGGTTCGAACCGGGTACCCCCTGCGTATTAGCCATACGCGCTGACCGCTCGGCCACGGCAGATATGATACACAGCAGGGGAAATGCTGGTACAGTGGGAGGGAAACGCGGCGGAGAGTTGGCAGCGCGTCCCCGGCCGCGGTGCCCCTACACTGGCGCCCTGCTTGTTACTCCAAGCACTGTGAGCCTATAGCAGGGAAACCACAGACTCGAGAGATAGGGGTGCGGGGTGGGAGTGGGATTGCCTGCCTGCTGCCGGCCACTGACGTGGGTAGGCCTACAGGGCATCATGCCGACCATTTGGGAGTGTATCAACACCATAGGGTTGGCATGATGCATTAAGGAGTTAATGCAATCGTATAATAAACCTAATAATGTATGGCTAACAGGTCACTCGGGGTGTATCGTATGGATATCGGGCACTCGGCGCTACGCGCCTCTTGCCCGATATCCTACGATACACCCTCTCGTGAGCCTGTTAGCCATACGTTATTGGTTAAATATAACGTAATAAAATGGTGTATAACGTTATTTGTTTACTGGGATATAGCTACTTCTGTATGTAAATGTTCACTTTGTAGTTATCATTGTCCCATGTACTATATTATTGCTCTTTCCTAAGTATCACTTCATGATCTCTGAGGGCTATGTATAAACATATCTGGAATCCTGTATACGTATCCAAAGACACTTATTGCTAGATAACTAGTTAAGATATTACTCTGAGGGAGTTTATCACAATTTCCATATTCCTTCCGTGTAGCATTTATTAGATCTGACCAACCACGGATGTGTGGTGGACTGATTGGTGAATAATTGCAACCTAAAATATATACTGCTAAATACACCGGGGCCTTTTTCAGATAATCAAACTTGTCAAGGCATTTTTGTGAAATATTTGTCATACAATTGATTTTACACAATCTGGATGTTCTGAATCCAAATCTGCTGTATGCCATTTTCTATATCCCTTTTAACCCTAGGCCTAAAGTAGATATCAGGTCCCTTAGCTTAGTGCAAAAGGTATATAAAGGCCTGGAATTTGATAGGGTCAGTGCTGGTGGATCACCTCTCATATCTGTATCGTTAAAAATTTGAAATGCCTGTATTTGAAATCCTGTAAAGATTTTAAAGACAGCTGCTCAGCTCAGATCGAGACACTCTCTACTTCTTAAGAAATGGATGTAGTTGGACAATATTATTGATCTTGGTGTCAATTTCTATGGTGTTGCCCACTTCTAAAGCCTTCATAGTAGTTCTATTGAGTAGACTATTTTATGCCATAATAATATTCAATTCAAATGGAATGATTTAGCTAAATTAGACCACGGATGAAACTGAGTGTCGATATTGTTATGCTCCATTCGGAAAAGGTAAACACTGTTTTCACATATTGCCTCACATCAATACCTTTCCGTCAAATAAACATGACGTTGACTATAGATTGAAATGAAATAAAAGAGTTGCTTTATTAAGAATAAATCTGTGTGACAGGAGGCAATGAAGTAAAAGAGGAAAGACAATGAGAAGCCATGTCTGGGGAAAAAAAGTTAATTTGAAATATCAAGCGTGTAAAATGATTATCCCTATCCTCATCAATTGAAATAACTCACTCATGCTTGGCTGATGGGATATCGGGTTACAGTGATCATAACTATTGTGTCTATTGTCTGAGTTCTTGGCAATGTTGCAATTTGGCTAGAGCGTTGTTACAAGTTAAATTTGTGTCCTTGACAGCTCCTCATGTCCCCCTCTCCATGGTGGTGACCCCTGTCTGACCCCTGAGGTGCCTCGCTCTTGGCCCATATACATGTATAATGTCTATAAGCCAAAGGGAGTACTAGTCCTAGAATATATGCAAATATAATAATGATGATTCTAAACATGGTAAGTACACACGCAGGTCCTTTTTGTAAGATAAATTGTCTGATAGGGGAGAGGGCTCATTTAGTATCACCTAAATTATGTTATATCACCTTACTTAGGGACTTCAGAGCTATCCAATGCAGATACTTCACTGAGGCAACATTGTGGTGGTGAGCTGGTCACGTGTGAGCAGCATATAGCTTTTTAACAAGGAAACAGTAAACTTATAAACATGGCGGTATCCAACGAGACAATGAAGGAAGCAGGAAGATGGAACTATTCACCATTCACCCCAACTGCACTCACAACTGTTTGTCTGTCTAGCTGGTTGTTTTCTTTCTTTTAGATTTTAACCAGTAGCCTACTGGGATGGCTGGTATTAACAGTGACTGTCCACATTAGGGAGATGGGCAAGGATAATGCCAATACTGCGCAGGAGAACTGCACACAGTGGAACTTTAGTGAACTATGGCCAAGATGAAACAGAATGATAAAACTGCTGTAGGGACTTTCAAGCAAAGTTTGCTTTGCACTGTCTGTGCCTAAGATGGTCCTGACATTGCTACTGGGATGTATGGCCAACCATATAAGACACGCCACACCCACTGACCAGACATGAATAGAGACTCAGGGGACCAGACAGAAGCCAATAAATAATTTTCACCTTCCAGATGTAACATTCATCTCAGCTAGTATTGATTTCTTGATAAAGCACCTATGGCCACAGACAGTATACTTGTTTCTGGTTACTGGTTTCAAATCGTCAAATAGAGAGCTACTCAGTGTCCCGGGTAGCAGTGGAGCATTAGCTTATGGTTGGGCAAATTAAACTTACGTCTGGAGAATTGGCCAATATCATACAGGGACATGCTTGCAATTGAATCTAAACAATTTAGTGAAATTGAGGATTAAGGATACTCATACCTTTGGAGTACTATTTAAGTCAGCATTGTCTCCTGATTTGCATATTGAGAGGAAAGCTACCTTACTCTTTGTCTGTACGGCTTTGTGTTTCTAGGCTTTCACTCAATGCATGTAAGACTAGATTAGATTTTTATTTGGCAAATATGTCTCATACAATAATCGGGAGTTTTTTAATAAATGCCAATGATATTACTATTCTGTGTAAAAGAGTCTATTTAACAAGTCAAATTATCAGAGTCCATGTATAGTGGCTTATCGGACAGTGTCCAGATTTGGTTAAACTGACTAAGCTAATTAAATGACAAATGTTTATGTAACCGATTATGAAATTGACTGTTGCCGTTGGGGACATTATTTGATAAGTGGTCCCCGAGGCCTGAGGTCATGTAGTGTCAGTGAGTTTATGAAGTTTGTTTTGGTCGGAGATTGCTGCTTGAAGGTCTGTAGTCTGTCCCACAAGCGTGAACCCCTGTATTCAGGGCTGTTGAGGTAACAGTCCTTCACTAGACGCCTCAGTTTGAATTTCGGTCTGTTGTTTCCGCGCAGTAAGAGGTTCGCTGGCATAAGAAGTGACTGTCTACATAAAAGGGGTGACCAGGGATGGGGGCTTGCACAGCGTCTACAGACCTTAAATTAGCCTTCTCAGGAAGGGCTCATTCCCTGCCAGAGGTACTTAGTATTAGTACTGCAGCAGGACCCTCATCACCCTAGTAACAGAGATACAAGAGGTAATGGATGGCAGAGGTAATGTCCAGGCCTTGTCACAGTGGATGGGCGAGCAGGAGTCAGCCTGTAATGGCCACCACTCTGGGACCATAATGTCTACACAGAAAGTTCACGTTAACTTGTGGTGTCAGCGCATGTGTTAGGAATGCGTAATAGCTATGTAATGAATCCACATGTACCGTAAAACCTCGCGTATAAGCCGTGGCTAGTACGCGAGTCAGACTCAGCTTTCTTTTGATACCAAACATGCCTATATACGGTGCGGCTTATACGAGAGTTTTTATAAGTATACTACAGTACCAAATTAACAATTTTCAGACCCCCTCTGCGGCTTATATAATCTGTCAAAGTTAGGGGTGCGGCTTATACGCGAGTTAGGCTTATACGCGAGGTTTTACGGTATATCTTCTTTGCATGCACCCGTTGTATCATTCATTTAAGACAGAATGCCATACAAAGTGCTTCTATAAAATTAATATACCATCGGTCCATCCGGTTCTGAGAAATGTTCTTTGTGACTTGGTAAAGAGCATGTCTATAATGAATTTCTTCCCAGATGAAGACCTGGCCAAAGTCCAATCAAAAATCGGTAGTATTGGCATAGTGAATATTTCCGTTTTCTATCTGGCCCCAGCCAAGGCTTCATCAACAAAGAAAATTGGCCACAGTAGAATCCACGTTTAAAGGGAGTTGCGGACAAAATCTGATAACGCTTTGTAGCATGGACGCACTGGGAAGACCCATACTTTTGCCGTTATCAACTTCATATTCATTGCCTAGCCTCTAATGAGTCAGTTAGTATTAATCTGCTTGTTAACAATCCCTCACAAATCATGTCAGCCAATATAACTGTCATTATGGCGTAAAATATTCAGATATTGTGACACAGTTTGAACATAAAAAGGACAAATAAAAAAGATGGCTGTAGAGCTATTTCTATTTGTTCTTCTGCTCCGTGTTCTGAAGTAGATTTCCGCAAACCGACTTTTGATGAATTTCAAAAACAATTCAAGGTGGTGCAGCCTGAACCAGAGCCGATTATATCTATGAATGTCTCATTTTGATTAGATATATCATCTCTCAATTATATATGCCGTGTGTGACACCCTGACCGATAAATGTGGCCAGATTTCCCCAGATATTCAATTGCCGAAGTAGCCATAAGCTTCAAGAGAAAACCCCACAAAAACTGGCTTTACATATTTGATTATGTGGTTACTGGTTGATTTGCAGTAATAAAATTCAGGCATCTAGCATGCCTACTACTAAAATGCCATAATAAGGTTTGCTGTCACTGAAACCATTTGCTACCCAGTAAACAAAACACGTCATACAACGTTTCAGAACGTTTGTCTGTGGCTCGTTACTATAACCTAGCGTTGTACAACCTTACAAACGTTATGTTGCTATAAAATGGTATTTTTTGTTAGCTTGGTATCCTATTTCTGAGATATCATATATCAGCTGTGCATTTGTCCTCATGACAACCACCCAGTACATATATAATCATGGATCTTTACTTAGGACTGCCATAGATACCTGTTTTCAAAATGGGTACAGCTGCCTCAAAGTTACTGTAGGTAAGCTACCCAGCCTAATTGAAGACAGTTTGGGCTTGGTTTTGATACTAGTTAAACCTCCTGTGATTGATCTGGACTGGGTCGTGACCTTCAGTAACCAGCCCAGCAATGACAAAACAAGTCTAGAGCTGAGATAGTAGAAGGCACTGACCCTCGTCTGGCCCATCCAGACACTACAGGGTGTGTCTGTAGCTGTGACAGACCCTCATCTGGCGGTATTATAGTTCTCCATAGTTTTGCAAAGCGACTTCAGTTTTAAACTAATTATGTAAGATGCCAATCCAAACAAAACGTATCTACAAACTGACAAAATAGAAAAACGATAACGAGCAAAATAGAATTAGCATATGTACATGTATACATCATGTTAAGTGTATGTGTACTTTCAATACACTGTAAACATATTCTGTTGAATATACAGAGAATCAATGTAAAACTTTATGGTGGATCATCGTAAATGTGATTACGGTGAGGCAATGTTAAGTCAACCAATTTTACTGTGAATATCTGTAATCCAGTAGGTGAAATACAGTTTATTCATTTACAGCAAAGCTATGTCTTGTATAAATATTCCGTTGAATATACAGAGAATCAATGTAAAATTTTACGGTGGATCATCATTATATATTATTACAGTGGGGCAATGTAAAATCAATCAATTTTACCTTGAATATCTGTAATTCAGAACACTGAAACACAGTTTATTTTACAGTGAAACACAGTTTGTCTATTTTACGTTGAAGCTTCGTTTAATTGATGTTTAGTATTATCACACCAGGTGGCAGTTTGGTTCATGAGGAGATTTTCATGGATGCTAAGAACACCATTTTTGTGGTAATAAGAAAAATATATAGATAAACAGCAGTAAGGTTTGCTCTGTAGCCATCCTAGAGTGACTTCTCATGGATTGGCATTACAAAGTGTCATGAAGCATTTTATACGGCTCTCCGTTATTTTAACGGAATTTTTTTACAGTGTATTTTATACATTAATCCCCTACCTATTGTGTCCAAGCCCACACAATGGCAATGATCACAATCACCTAGCTCTATGGGCCAATCGGAAAATTCCTTACAAATCTATGCAAATTTGAAGAGATCAACTCGCTGTATCACGAAGTTGTCCTTCCATTCCTTCAACTTCCGGCGCTAAGCTAGATTTGTGATGCATGACATCAAATTGGGCAACCTGACTTAAACCCAATCTGATCCAAAATTTGGATACATGTAACCAGAATCGTAGGAGCCTATTGGTTAGCTCACACTAGACTTCACTGGTAAACACAGTCTGCCCCCAGCTGCTGCCACACCGTAATGGGGTAATGGAGCTAAACATGAGCTGCTGAGGAGGGCAACAAGATGCCTGCAAATATGCATTCAGTCAGAGTCCATCTTTGTCTATTTACACATTGCCATCTAACACTGTAAGGGTGGCATTACACCTTCATGACTTTTTCGTTATGGTGCAAGGATGCAGCCCTAGTGAGTAACTCGCCAGTACTAGATTCACATGACTCTGATACTCTCATGAAGGTTGTACATGATGCATGAATTGACTCGCCATTGCTTCATGTCTTCGATTATCATAACAACACAGGGCATAACATTAAAGCACTATAAGGCCTTAAGTGATTAATATCGTTTCTTAAAACCGTATGGCACTTTTAACGCGATAATTGTAGATACAGCAAATAAAGCATCTGATATGAAGAGTTTGAATATTGAGATACCGTCATTGACTATGGGAACTTATATCCAAACATCAAACAATATCACACATCATGTGCTACTGTTTTTCTTTTCCAAATGATATGGTGTTTATAACTATAACCACAGCATCGTCTATTGTACATTACACTCATTAAGTCAGAGAAATATAATGTGATTATCGAAATTGAGAATATAACACCAATTAAGAAAGTGATCAAGGGAAAAGGGTGGCACTGTTTTACTAGGTATGGCTATACAGTCTATACAGTATGGAGGCATATAGTGATGGCCAAATGCGATATTAAATATGACAGATAGCAATGTGTCCAAGAGAGGATTTGCTTAGCCTTTGGGGATGCCATGTGACATCTGACAGTCAATCAGTGGAGATAAAAGTATGCACGTCATATCACTCTAAATGCATTCATGCCTGAGCTACCAATTGCTGGTCAGTGAAGAGACTGAGAGTGGAGTCATACTCCCAATTACTGTATCTGCCTGCAATCCAACCTATATATTCATTTTGTGCATACTTTGTGCAGGTAGTCCTGAGTATTCAATAAAGGTTCATGCCTTTTTTATACACATCAGATTTAGAACATAGTAAAGCCTTCAACCGAGAAAGTAGTACATTGACACAAAAGTCTGGTATGAACCCTGACATTGGCCATAGATACGAGCACCAGAACAGATGAGTGCTGGGCCTTCTGATAGCATGAAGGGTATAGTGAAGCCGCGTCTCAACATTGATGATGTGTTGGGATAAGGGAGACAGCTGTAAGCTAGGCTGAGCATGCCCAAGGATAAAGGCTGTGTCTGGCCGCCTGGTGAGGCTATTGGGTGGCCACTCAGTCTGGAGGTCAGAGGTCAGACGGGGTCACGTGACCTGAGACAGGATATAATGGCGGCCCTCATTGCCATGGCTTTCAGGGGTTGTTATGAAGCCTCTGGATGCCAGAAGCCGCATCAGTAGTCGGCAGTCATTGGCCAGTACATGGATCAAACTAAGGAGGGTAAATTGAGAGTGCAATAGGGTCATATACGATGTGAGATTTTGGAGAGTGTAGGGTAGTAGGTATAGATAGACAGGGTGAGAGAGGGAGAATTCATACATGAGACAGACAATAGTGACAGCTGTAAAGGAGGGAGAGCTACAAGAGGAAGTGAGAAATTGAGTTTGAGTGAGGTAGTGAAGGAGAGTTTGTGGGGAAAAGGAGACCGAAGACATACGCGCGAAAAGACTCAACAACAGAAAGCAAAAGCGGAGAAAGGCATAGTCAAGAAGCGTATAGGGTAGGAGGTCTGACTTAGTACCTCGCCTATGGGCATAGTGTGACAAGCCTCCCCCCTCTAGCCCCATCTACCCCCCCATGAAAGTGGGCGACCTTGTGTGCTCACTATTGAAAACTATGGAGAATAGTGGGTTTTAAATGGTTCTTTTGAGTCTTTATTAGAGTGATTCCAAATGAAAAGAAGGGGTTTTCTAGACCAAAAAATCCTGCTGAATCCAAATTTTGTTGTCTCTATTCCCAAAAACTGACCAAATCCACTCAAAAATGATGTTTGATGATGCTAAGTATTAAATAAGAAAATGTACAAAATAATGTTGAAAATGTTTGGGACATAACCTATATATAAACCTGTCAATCAAAATCAGTACCTCAATCTACCCATTCATAATTGGCCTATCCCCTAATTTGACAGGCATTCTTCTTATGTATCACTCTACCTATCCTGCACACTGTCTATCCCTCAGCCTACCTATCCCTCAAGTTACCTATCCCCTGAATTAGAACCTTCTCTTGGATTAGCTCATCCCTCCAAAAGCTTAAAGGCTAAAGCCTATCCCTCTCTTTGCTACTCCTGCCCACTTTCTGTGCCTACCTATCACTGAGTCTACCTATCCCCAATCTGCATATCACCCAACCTACCTATCCCTCTTGTGACTATCCCTCACTCTACCTATTTGCCATGTTTTATCAGCCTTATCCATATTATATTTTTTAACTATGCCCATCTGCTAAACATAACATTCTTCACCATGTCCACTATGATGTGTACCTATCCTCAATTTTCCTATCACCCAGCCTACCTATCCCTCATTGTGACAAAATCTCTCACTCTGCCTATCCCTCAGGTTAAACTTGCATTATTTTTCTGTTTATTTGATACTATCTACTAAAGATAACAGGCCTACAATTTTTATGGATAAGTTAATTTTCCTATCACCCAGTATACCTCTCCTTCATTATGCCTATGCTGGCATATCCCTCATGTCTAAACTACACATCCCTCAGACTCCCTAGCCCCATGGCTTTTACATATCCCCACCTTGAAAGATACCCTCCATACCTATCTCTCAAACTACTTATTAGACACATACTACCTATTCTTTTCACACGTCATCTTCTTGAATACCTATCCCTCATGCCCTCTATGACTGTCCCTCATTTTGCCTCTCCCTCAGGCTCCCTATAACTTTTTACTGTTACCTATGGTGACCATTCCTTAGTCAACATACCCCTAAGGTATCTATCCTACAGTTTACTTGCACATATACCTGCATCTACCTATCATTCAAGTTTCATATCATTCAGCCTACCTATCCCTCATGATACCTATCCTTCATGCTGTTGCGGTATATCCCTCAGTGTGTCTAACCCATCATATACATATCCCTCACCCTGTGTTCTGTTCTCTCTTTCTATTTCTCAGTCTGCCTCTTATAAATTATGCCTGTCCCCCTCTGTGCCTATCCTTCAGCCTGCATATCTCTCATGTCTATGTGCATAGCTCTTAGCCTCTTAAATATCCATGCTTGTCTAGATCTATGCCTGACCTTGCCTGCCCTGAAGATGCCTAGCATTCTCTTTATCTATCCTACTTGCTCATTCTAGCTCTCTAGCTCTCTCTATCTTCCTATCCCCCATGCTGCATATCACACATTCTGTATATTCTTCATTTTACCCATTTCTCTATTTACCCATCAGCAGATAGCATAACTATATCTACCTAGCATAACTATATTTTTATATCACCAATGCTACCTATCCTGCAGTGAATATCATCCATTGCGGTACTTATCTAACAATCTACCTGCTACCCATGATGCATATCCTGTAGTCGATGGACATATCTATCTATATAACTATATTGGCCATGGGTGATAGGAGGACAGGGGAAATTTCCGGGGCAGGGATATGCAACATGTAGTATAGATGGATACATTAAGGGCTTCACATAAAAACATGAAGGGGATGAAGGATAGGCACTCTGAGGATATAGGTAGACTCAATTATATGAAGCATGAGTGATAGGTCGATGAAGGTACATGTGCATGTACACTGTGGGATAGGTACCTTAGGTGTATGTTTACTAAGGAATAATGTAGGTACATTGGGATAAAGGAAGGCTGGGAGACCTTAGAAAGGTAAAAGGTTATAGGGAGTATGAGGGATAGGCAGAATAAGGGCTAGTCATAACATGAGGGATAGGTATTCAGCAAAATGAAGTCTGAGAGGGATAGGTAGTGTGTGTAATAAGCAGTGTGAGAGATCGGTATGGAGAGTTTCTTGCAAGGTGGGGATATGTATGAGGGATAGGTAGGCTGGGTGATAGGAAAATTGAGGATAGGTACAAATCATAGTGGACATGGTGAGGAATGTTTAGCAGATGGGCATAGTTGAAAATATTGATAAAGCTGATAAAACATGACAAATAGGCAGCGAGAGGGATAGTCACAATGAGGGATAGATAGGCTGGGTGATAGGTAGATTGGGGATAGGTAGACTCAGTGATAGGTAGGCACAGAAAGTGAGCAGGAGTAACAAGGAGAGGGATAGGGTTTAGCCTTTAAGCTTTTGGAGGGATGAGCTAATCCAAGAGAAGGTTCTAATTCAAGGGATAGGTAACTTGAGGGATAGGTAGGCTGAGGGATAGGCAGTGTGCAGGATAGGTAGAGTGATACATAGGAAGAATGCCTGTCAAATTGGGGGATAGGCCAATTATGAATGGGTTGATTGAGGTACTGATTTTGATTGACAGGTTTATATATATAGGTAATGTCCCAAACATTTTCAACATTATTTTGTACATTTCTTTAATACTTTACATCATCAAACATCATTTTTGAGTGGATTCGGTCAGTTATTGGGAATCAAGACCACAAAATTTGGATTCAGCAGGATTTTTTTGTGTAGAAATCCCCTTCTTTTCATTTGATATCACTCTAATAAAGACTCAAAAGAACCACATAAAACTCCCTATTCTCAATAGTTTTCAATAGCGAGCACACAAAGTCGCCCACTTTTATGGGGGGGGGGGTAGAGGGGGGGGGGGGCTATAACATGGGAATCTACCGAGTCGGACATCCTACCTTAAATGATCCTTGGCATAGTGGCTGGGACATGTGTTGATAAGCTTCTGTTTACCGCTCCAGCTTCATCCAACCCCCTGTCACCAATGAGAGATCCCAAAACAGGAGGAATGAATAAATCCACTAAAATCTAAATTTGATTTATTGGATTTAAGCCACCTGATGCTAGGAACTTTTCCTAATGCGATTACTGTCTGTTCCTCTTACCTGAAGTAGTGCTGCCGAATTAATTCTTGGTGTATGCTTATGTGGTCTATCACATCTTCAAATCAGAAAGTCAAATATTTGCAGATATAATGCCCCTGCCAAATCATACGAGAATTCGTTAGTTGATACAAGTCCCCTTCATCGCGTCGATCTATATAAATCTTGAAATATAATTCAGATGATGACCTTTATAAATGAATATATTATAACCCCATGAGAATTACCATGCTATTATATTCCCATGAAACAGTATATATTCTTAAAAGGTACCTTTCTACACTGCCCATCTACATTGCCCGCCTACATTCAAGTAACACTATATGGCCTTGAGGATTAGCCCAACGTTTCTATATATGGCTCCTTATTATGGCAACATGTTATATAACATTAAAAACCTTACTTCGACGTAAAAAAACTTATTTTTGTTAGCTTGGCGACCCTTTGAAAGTGTACCAGCCCTTTACTGTCAGTGTGATGCTTAACCGCATTGTTTATTCATAACAAGAAAGCAGTTATCACCATACTGAATGTTAAAAGATGGCAATATTCCCAGATTGCAAAGCAAGCCAAAGGAAGCATGCTACTTAGGATGATTTTACTCTTCCTTTACCAGGCTCCACATAAAGATTTTTTCAGATGAATTTCAAATGGGATATTGGGATTTAGGGAATGGTCTAACCTTTTAAAATTGAAAGAATTTTGTAATTATTCAAACTAGAAGTACATCTATGACAAAATGAACAATGTTGAATAACCAGAAAGTAAGATACCCAAATCTCCCTAAATGTTCCTTTGAGCATGAAAAATTGGACAAAACCATTTTTCACCAAAAAAAACTATATTGTTCAACTTTTTTTTTTCGATTTTTGCCTTAAATATTGCTCAAATCATATTGAAAATGAGTTAAATATCATACAAGTTAAGATGCCCAGCATTTCTGAAATATTTGATGTATGTATAAATGGATTAAGATATGCAGAGACAATATGCCATAGACTACGGTCGGAAAAAAATGTGGGATTCTACCAACTTTTAGACTGACCACAGGGGGTCAAAAGTCGGCCAAAAATCGGCGATTAACTCGCATTAATGCGTGTACGGTCCTGTACAGTAAACTTGCAATAATGCGTGTATGGTAGAGGAAGGGTTAAAGACATGCAAACGAAAGACACACTACCATTCAACTGTTCATATGTATACATGCATTTTTAGATTCATTTATTACGGGTACATCAACTGCTAATTAATGCAGTAAATCTGTAGTGAATCACCATTTTTACCGTCAGTCATGGTACTAACAATGATATTGATGACTGCGATAGGGCCAGTATAATCACAGATAATTATGTTGCTCCAGCTCCTTACGCCTACTCTAAATGGGCTCCTCTCCTCTGTACCCTATGTACCACAAATGTAGTGTGAAATATAAGAAAGCTCTGTCAGCATCTGGCCGTTGTCAGTGGCATCTTCCTCATTCATGAGGCAATGTCGTGGCCACCGCAAGGACATGCTAATTATTTTCATGGCCAGGTAGCAGGAGGGTAAAGTGATTATTCTGTGTAAAGGGACCCTGGGAATGTCTCTGAATGTCAACCAGAATGGGGAGAAGGCACTTGGCATGAAGAACTACCCACCACCAGACATGCTTATGGACCAATTCCCACAGCATTCCTACTTAGAGCTGTCATTATAAGTGCCCGGCAAGCATTCATTAAAGAGTCTCAACTAGGTCAGAGACCTGGGATGCCATTGTGGAAGCCTGCAGGTTTTTGTGCTGGGCCGCCAAGTGGGCCCTATATATGAAGTGCCTGGATCCAGCTCAGGTCTTTCAAACACAAAATTATGAAAATCACTTATTTTAACATATAATTATGATTTAAAGTATTCTTTGTGACCTGATGCCATCCACAATAATGACCAAAATGTGCAATGAAAGCCTTTGCATCACCCAATACACAGTTCTAACGGAAATACAGGGTGGACCAGGGAGACACAGAACTGTTAGTGACTTTAAGATGATCGTTGCGCTTTTCCTGTCAGCCTACTCATAATGTCAATGGAATTGAAACAAGGCATTCTTTCCTATCATAAACAACATTAGTGTGGCTAAACAGTATAAATAAACAAATACATACATACACACACACAGATATTTTAGAATCGACACATGCCATGCCGTTGAACGACCCAATGAAAGACATAATGCTTGAAACTTTATCTTGAAAGATGTGGTAATCAGGGCAAATCCATACCCTGGATCACTTGCGATTGGCCACCATAGAGGCCTTCATTATACCTGTGATGCTGTCCTGCGATCCCAGGTTTTCCAGATAATCCGAGAGAATTCCCAGTGTGTTTGGATTCACCTTGGACTTTTGTAGGCTGGTCACCCCCTTGGACTTTTGTAGTCTGGTTGCCGCTGCCTGGGTCGCCATGGCCCGGGTCGCCACCGCTCGGGTCGCCACAGCCTGGGTCGCCGCCGCCCGGGTCGCCACTGCCCTTTCCTTTCATCCTAACTCACTCATCCTTACTCACTGTATATCCCTCCTTCAACCACTATTCATTGGCTTATATTGGGTTGACCTAACTATCGTTCACCCAATCAGCTCTCTCCCTGTCCTTCCATGCCCATCGCGTCCTCTTATATAATATCCCCAGTCACAACTTGTAGAGGAGCTGTATTTATGGTTATTGGGGGTAATTCAGTGGCGTTATTGACCATTACCTGCAGTCCTCCGGTGTCTCTAGGATATGCAGTTAGTCACACAAAGCCTGTTTTACTTTCCAAACAGCTAAAGCATTGGTTTTAACGTCTTTGTTATATCATGTAACTGTGGCAACCTGAGGAAGAGAATCCAAAGATAAAATACCTAGAAATCGATTTTTGAAATCTTTGGATTTTTTTTCTAGGAGAAAAAGGATGATTTAATTCCAATTTTCAGTTTTTTTGCAAAACGCAATAAATCCAAAATCAGTTTTTCTGCATATGTCCATAAAATCAGTAATGGCCTTTTTTTTCACTATTATTTTTTCTTGGTATAGTGGGACATACATGAAACACCAACAAGTAGCTTTTAAAAATCCTTGCATCTATTTTCCTTGATTTAGAAATAGGATTTTATTTGCTCAATTTAGTTTTTTTGCAAAACGCAATAAATCCAAAAGCAGTTTTTTTGCAAAACGCAATAAATCCACAAATCATAAAACATGGTTTTTGTGTCCATATTTCAAATGCCTTCTAAATAAAATAGTTTTTCTATTTTCAAATAATGCTTTTAACAATATAGACCAAGATTGTATTCAATGAAGCCTTATTAAGACCGTAAACATAAAAGAATAAACAGTCCTACATACAAAAACAATCTTTGGTGAGGTGGATTTATTGCGTTTTGCCAAAAAACTGCTTTTGAATTTATTGTGTTTTGCAAAAAAACTGAATTTTCTACAGGCCCTATCTACTTAATAAATATACTTTTTCAATTTTTTTTTTCACAATTTTCTTTCAATTTACCCTACAGAATACCCCTGACCTATTTTCTCCCGATTTTGTATTTTGGCCCTTATTGCGTTTTGGAACCAAACTCTTCATGAACGTTCCCAAAATGTTGACCTCTTACATCCATAATCCATATTTTTATCTATACTTGCTGCATTACATGGAATTAAACTAAGGTTTACTTGCTGTAAAGTGTTTGCATTTGTAGAAGTATTCTGATATAATATATGAAGTAACAGTAGAGGTATTGGAGTCAATTTCGATAATGTACAAGGAAGAACAGAAGTGCATTGTCTTGATGCTTGTTTTTATTTGGAAATCATTGGAAATATGTGCCCTGATGCCTCCTTTAAGTTGATAATAGGAAAGGTAAGCCTATATGACAATCCCTGGCCATGTCAGGTCACCTGAAACATAAAGATAGATATTAATTCAACCAAACCCTGTCACATATATATAATGAAAAAATACTTTCCTCCATATAATAGTTGGCAAAGCTTATCATTTCTTCTAACCCATACAACCAGATTATGTGTATGTATCACTTCTTATCAAACAGGAATAAGGCTTGTAGATGTAAAAAAAATTTAACTCAGGAAATTCAAGATGGAAAGGATATAAAATATGTACTACAATGCAATATATTTGAATATCACGTTTCACAGAAATATGTGCCTATGGTATGTTTACGGATTACTGCATCTACTGCTCTTTAATTATTTTGCATTGACAATTTACCTACTCAGACTCTATGCCTTCTGCATCCTCTGTGTCCTTGGCATCCTCGGCCTCCTCAGTATCCTCAGCATCCTCAGCATCCTCAGTATCTTCAGCATCCTCAGCATCCTCAGCATCCTCGGCGTCCTCAGCGTCCTCTGCTTCTCTGACGTTCCTGACGTTCCTGGCGTCCTTGTCATCCTTGGTGTCATCTGTACCCTCAGTGTCCTCTGCATCCTCAGCATCTTCAGCATCCTCAGCATCCTCAGCATCCTCAGCTTCCTCTGCATCGTTTGTGTCCTCCACTTCCCTGGCATTCCTGGTGTTACTGGTGTCCTCAGCATCCTCGTTGCCATCTGCATGTTCAGCATCCTCAGCATCCTCAGCATCCTCAGCATCCTCAGCATCCTCAGCTTCCTCAGCATCCTTTGTGTCCTCCACTTCCCTGGCATTCCTGGTGTTACTGGTGTCCTCTGCATCCTTGGTTTCATCTGCACCCTCAGCATCCTCAGCATCCTCAGCATCCTCAGCATCCTTAGCATCCTCAGCATCCTCAGCATCCTCAGCATCCTCAGCATCTTCAGCATCCTCAGTGTCCTCTGCATCCTTTGTGTCCTCTGCTTCCCTGACGTTCCTGGTGTTACTGGTGTCCTCTGCATCCTCAGTGTCATCTGCACCCTCAGCATCCTCAGCATCCTCAGCATCTTCAGCATCCTCAGCATCCTCAGCATCCTCAGCTTCCTCTGCATCGTTTGTGTCCTCTACTTCCCTGGCATTCCTGGTGTTACTGGTGTCCTCAGCATCCTCGTTGCCATCTGCATGTTCAGCATTCTCAGCATCCTCAGCATCCTCAGCATCCTCAGCATCCTCAGCTTCCTCAGCATCCTTTGTGTCCTCCACTTCCCTGGCATTCCTGGTGTTACTGGTGTCCTCTGCATCCTTGGTTTCATCTGCACCCTCAGCATCCTCAGCATCCTCAGCATCCTCAGCATCCTCAGCATCCTCAGCGTCCTCAGCATCCTCAGCATCTTCAGCATCCTCAGTGTCCTCTGCATCCTTTGTGTCCTCTGCTTCCCTGACGTTCCTGGTGTTACTGGTGTCCTCTGCATCCTCAGTGTCATCTGCACCCTCAGCATCCTCAGCATCCTCTGCATCCTCAGCATCTTCAGCATCCTCAGCATCCTCAGCATCCTCGGCGTCCTCAGCGTCCTCTTCTTCTCTGACGTTCCTGACGTTCCTGGCGCCCTTGTCATCCTTGGTGTCATCTGTACCCTCAGTGTCCTCTGCATCCTCAGCATCTTCAGCATCCTCAGCATCCTCAGCATCCTCAGCTTCCTCTGCATCTTCAGCATCCTCAGCATCCTCAGCATCCTCAGCTTCCTCAGCATCCTTTGTGTCCTCAACTTCCCTGGCATTCCTGGTGTTACTGGTGTCCTCTGCATCCTTGGTTTCATCTGCACCCTCAGCATCCTCAGCATCCTCAGCATCCTCAGCATCCTCAGCATCTTCAGCATCCTCAGTGTCCTCTGCATCCATTGTGTCCTCTGCTTCCCTGACGTTCCTGGTATTACTGGTGTCCTCTGCATCCTCAGTGTCATCTGCATCCTCAGCATCCTCAGCATCCTCAGCATCTTCAGCATCTTCAGCATCCTCAGTTTTCTTTGCTTCCTTTGTGTCCTCTGCTTCCCTGACTTTCCTGGCATCCTCTGCATCATTGGTGTCATCTACACCCTCAGAGTCCTCAGCCTTCTCAGCATCCTTGGCTTCCTCGGCTGTATTCTCGTCATCCTGCATGGTGGGCTGAAAGGTAAGTGCTGTTGCTTTACAAAAGTAGTTATAGATGTGGGTAGGGTAGCGTACACTCATGGGTTGGTGTGAGCAAGGGGACCACACTCTATCCTATGCCAGAGGTAACTGCCCTTTATAGAGCTCGAGGTCAGCAGTCTTTTGTCCTACATCCAGCAGTGTATGGAGGATAGGTTGACCCACCCCTTCAAGGACTGAGTCTCAAATATGTGTCTTTTTGTTAAACAGCAACTTTATAATTCAAAATTTGAAACACCAAACTTCACTTGTTATATTCTCTGCATCTTGGATGTTACATTCATAACTTGATATGCAAGTATTATTATTTCCTATAGTGTATATTTGAAACTTTATCCACAAGGGTTGGTTAGCCCATTGTTGGGACTGAATAACATGTATTGAAAGTACCGAATAAAATGTATTGAGCTTGAATTTGAACTTGAACTTAATGGCGAGGTTGGCCATGTATGTAGCGCTGTTTTTATTACATTTTCCCCTCAACTTTTCCCAGAATAATGCCCATAACCTCCTCCCAGACTAGTGCCCATAACTACCTCCTCCTCCTGTCAGGCAAGAATCAGTATAATATGGTATGTAAAGTAAGAATAATTGGTCTACCAACCGGTAGGAGAATATATATATATATATATATATATATATATATATATATATATATATGGGATATTGTTGTGTAAAATAAGTATTATTTCCAACATGTAGATTCTACAGGGGTCAGACACCAGATTGACATATGTGTTGGTGTCATTGAGTTGTCTATCTGCTTCTTTAAAGATGGTGTGTCAGCTATATATTTAGAGAATTTTTAGTTTTATCATATTACTATTGTACATCCTATCCCGTACGTCTTCCCTAACTTTTGAAATTATTGGTAGTGTCTTAATCTATAACATGAGTATGGTGGCCCTGGAGGCTCACGTAAAAAAAAAAATTAAAAGTGAATTTTTTTTTTTCAAAGTGAATTTTTTTTTTTCAAAGATAAGTTGTTTTTTTCAAAGTGAAGTTTTTTTTTTCAAAGTGAAGTTTTTTTTTTCAAAGTGGAGTTTTTTTTTCCAAAGTGGAGTTTTTTTTTTCAAAGTGAAGTTTTTTTTTTCAAAGTGAAGTTTTTTTTTTCAAAGTGGAGTTTTTTTTTTTCAAAGTGATGGTTTTTTTTCTAAGTGATGTTTTTTTTTCAAAGATTTTTTTTTTTTTTTTGTCTTCAGAAAAAAAAAACTTTTTTCAAAATGAAAAACTCACTGTCACTGTCAAGCTGATGGATGCCAACTTGTGACAGCTATCCTTTAGCATTGGGATGCACTACATGTGGCAATTTATAGGATCCTGTGCGGAAATTTACACCGGGTAAGTGGCCCGCATGATAACTGGCCTTGGGATAAAGACATCCTTGCCCATTGGCGCCTTTCAAGTGGCCCTTTCCCAAGAAATTGGCCCTTTGGCCCGGTAAAAATGTATGACAGGTATCCTTTAACATTGAGAGTCAACATATTATAGCATTGTTATATAGGATGCTAGGTGATAGCTGCCTGTTGAGTGGTCAATTTGCCTGTTGAGTGGCCATTTGGCTGCCGTAACTGGCCCTCGTGACTGGCCCCTGCGACTGGCCCCTGTGACTGGCCCCCTGTGAAACCTTGTGACAGCTATCTTTTCACAATGGAATGGAGTATGTTTATGTGGGCATTCATTGGATCCTATGAGACCAGGTGATAAGCCTGCATGAGAACGGTAGAATATTGGCCCATTGGCCCATTGGCCCATTTTCAAACATGCCAAAAAACACCAAAAAGTTGATATTTAGGAAATTGGCCAATTTGGCGAGAAAAAAGGTCAGAATCTCAAAAAGTCGATTTTTGGGAAATTTGTCGATTTGGCGAGAAAATGGGTCAGATTTTAAAAAAGACATAGACTTTTTGAGATTCTGACCCATTTTCTCGCCAAATTGGCCAATTTCCAGAAAAATTGACTTTTTGAGATTTTGACCTATTTTCTCGCCAAATTGATCAATTTCCCGAAAAAATCGACTTTTTTAAAATCTGACCCATTTTCTCGCCAAATTGGCCAATTTCCCGAAAAATTGACTTTTTGAGATTCAGACCCATTTTCTCGCCAAATTGGCCAATTTCCCCAAAAATCTACTTTTTTGAGATTCTGACCCATTTTCTCGCCAAATCGACAAATTTCCCCAAAAATCTACTTTTTTGAGATTCTGACCCATTTTCTCGCCAAATCGACAAATTTCCCCAAAAATCTACTTTTTGAGATTCTGGCCTATTTTCTCGCCAAATTGGCCAATTTCCTGAATAACAACTTTTTAGTGTTTTTTGGCATGTTTGAAAATGGGCCAATGGGCCAAGGGGCCAATATTCTACCGTTCTCATGCAGGCTTATCACCTGGTCTCATAGGATCCAATGAATGCCCACATAAACATACTCCATTCCATTGTGAAAAGATAGCTGTCACAAGGTGTCACAGGGGGCCAGTCACAGGGGCCAGTCACAGGGGCCAGTCACGGGGGCCAGTTACGGCAGCCAAATGGCCACTCAACAGGCAAATTGACCACTCAACAGGCAGCCTAGCATCCTATATAACAATGCTATAATATGTTGAGTCTCGATGTTAAAGGATACCTGTCATACATTTTTACCGGGCCAAAGGGCCAATTTCTTGGGAAAGGGCCACTTGAAAGGCGCCAATGGGCAAGGATGTCCTTATCCCAAGGCCAGTCATCATGCAGGCCACTTACCCGGTGTAAATTTCCACACAGGATCCTATAAATTGCCACATGTAGTGCATCCCAATGCTAAAGGATAGCTGTCACAAGTTGGTATCCATCAGCTTGACAGTGACAGTGAGTTTTTCATTTTGAAAAATGAAGACAATAAAAAAAAAAAAAATCTTTGAAAAAAAAACATCACTTAGAAAAAAACACATCACTTTGAAAAAAAAACCTCCACTTTGAAAAAAAAAACTTCACTTTGAAAAAAAACACTTCACTTTGAAAAAAAAAACTTCACTTTGGAAAAAAAAACTCCACTTTGAAAAAAAAAACTTCACTTTGAAAAAAAAAACTTCACTTTGAAAAAAAAAATTTCACTTTTAATTTTTTTTTTTACGTGAGCCCCCAGGGCCACCATACTATGAGCACATGCAGTGCAATATTTTCTACTGTAGGTCGACACTAAAACATGTGTTGATAATGCATGGCTTAGTGCATTCTCTATCAGATTAGTTCCCTCAATACTTTCCCGGGGGAGTGCCTGAGTCAGTGAGGTAAATCAGGTACATTGTTATCAATCTCATATTATGTGTTAATAGACAAATATGTTGCACTGTTTATCAGCTAAAATGATAATGGAACCTATGGCATTGAAGTGATATCCATTTTGAAGAAAAGGTTTTGGAAGTCTATTAGCTGATATACCATCTTTAACATTGTCACTTGTGTTAAGAATTGGAAAAGCACCACCTTGGCAGGAGTTCATAAGGGGCAACTGGGAGTCCAACTTTGGACAGAGACTGCTGGATGGGGTGAGTTTCCATGCCTAAACCCCTTGATGTGGTGCTCAGCAGGATGTTTACATTTGAGTGGCCTACCTCTGCATTTTACAGCCCTGTAGTTTGTCATTGTGTACATTTTGTCAATAATAATTGATTACAAGGTATGCTCACCTCTGTGTTTTCATCACTCTGACCCTGCTCGGCTTCTCCCTCAGAGAAGTTGAAGTTTACGGTGCCCTCTGCATCCTTTGTGGCAGTGGTCGTGCCAGCGGCTTGCTCGGCCGGTGTCTTAGCTGGCAGTGGATTCCCATTTTCCTGCAGGATCTGAAAGGTAGGTGCCTTTTATATGTTATAGCATATAGGTGTGGGTTGGGGAATCAGTGGGACGGGTCCCACTGTAGCCTTTTTTTCTAGGTGTCTTTTAAAAACAAGTGAGACTCGGTTCCTCGGTCAGGGTGGTGTGAAGATTGCAAGATTCCTACATCCAACATTCACACACTACATCCAGGGTGTGTACGGAGGATGGGTTAACCCATCCCATGGTAGCACTGCTCCCAGCTACTTGGGATCTGGTGGGTCTAGACTTTCCAACAGTCCTGTGTGTGTATGTCACTGTCAGGCAATTTTATTTTATTTTACCATAAAAATAAAGAATGGTCTCAAAGTACATTTATATGAGTCAGGGGGTTATCAGAGTATACTGTCAAAACTGTACTCTCATATGCAGTCTAGAGGTTGTAGGGATGTTGGCCCTGAATGTAGTGCTGTAATCAGTAGATAGTAAGAAATTTACCTGTAAAGTGAGAGAATTCAATAGACCATAACCTCCCCCCAGACTAGTCCCAATAACCTCCTCCTCCTGTGAGGCAAGAGTTTGAATAATATGGGATATCATGTATAAAAAGTATGTACTTACGCTTCTTCCATGACATTGGAGTGCCACAGCAAGCAGACAGAGGGCAATGGGCAGGTACTGCATCTTGGTGAGTATATTACTGACAAGTTGTGGTAGGGTGTCTGTGGTGGAATGCAGGTTACTGATGACCACTCACTGGCATGTGTCTTATATATAGGTCTGAGCTGTTAACCCTTTAGATGGCTGCCTTAGTGTGCTATGCCCTTTGTTGGCATGATCCACCGATACAGCGCAGGACTGCATCCAATTATCATACTGACACCTCGGGAGTGTATCAGCTCTTTAGAGTCAGAATGATGCTTGAATGCAGCACTGGCAAGTCAATTCCAGGGCTGCATTCATGTATCATGATAAGGATGGCTTTAATGTATCAATGTACTATGTGACCCTTAAAGGGTTAACAACTTCCAGCAGAATACCTATCAGCTGATCAAACTAAAAGTTGCCATGATAGAGGGGCCTACAAACTCCTGCCCACCTGTCAAGTCACTGTGGACATCCCAAGTGGCCAGCTGTCTATTGAGGATGCACCTGCTCATGGAACAATGCCACACCACTAACCAATATGTCTGTGTTCTAACTTCCAGGCTGTGTGAATGAGCTTCCGGTTGAGCAAGTGTAAAACTGCATTGATTCTCAAGTATGCACTGTGCCATGAATGCAGCCATGTTACAAAGACCACTGTAAAGTGACCCCCTATCTCTGACCACCTACCATAAGTTGCTAGTTAATCATACTTTTCAGTTGATTTATGTACTATTTGTAATTTTAAATGAATAGATACACATCTCACTTTAACTTTAATCACTTTTTCTTAAAATAAAATATCCACTTTCTCAAAAGGTAAGGCTCATGAGCTAGCACCTACTAACTTCACCATGAAACGATCAGAATTTCACCCTAAGACGACCTCAATTTACATGGTGTTAGCATTAACTGTATTACAATGATTATTCTAGAAGGAATGCCACCTAGATACATACTTTTCAAAAGCTCCAAAGCTTAAGAAAATACATCCAAAATGGGAAAATAATGATTCTGTATAATCCTAACATTATTCTATTGTGTAAATCCAGTTAATCTAGATATGAATTACAAATGATTCATATTATTTTGACTGATATAAAAGTGGTCGACTCTGGGTTAATTTTGGTCGACATTAAGTGAAAATAGACCATATGAGATTTCGAAATACAAAGGCAATAATCTAAGCATAATATTGTTCAGAAAATTATCAAGCATGATCAATTGTACCCCCTGCATCATCCCCCAATGTATTGTACAACAGGTATGATCCAATAGTTGTTTTATTTGATGTAATGAAGCATCTGCCAAAGGTCATGAAAAACTGTGACGGGAAGGGTCAACTTATGGTGAATCTACCCTACCCTAAATATAAAATCTCAAATTCCTCAATCAAGTAAAATCATGTTCTCCTTTACAATTATTAGCATCCCAGTAAACAAAAAAACGTTATACAACATTTTATAACGTTATATAACACTATATGACGTTTCTCTGAAGCTCCTTACTATGGCATAACGTTATATAAAGTTTTAAATCGTTATTTTGACGTAAAAACCCTTTCTGGTAGCTGGGATGTTGATCAGCAAAAGAGATATTAGCAATTCACTTCTTTGCTGAGAAAGTTTAATTTAAACATGGTATTTAATTTAAAACCAGCGGTTTTTTTACACCTTATATGTATATAATACTAGTTATTCCCCTATATTTAAAACGGCATTAGTTGGTTCGCTGGTACCAGCCCATTGAATTACGCTTGAGTGCTTGACAGGAACAGAAACACCAAAAGAGGTTACATGACTCTATGTACTTTCTTCAAAGTTAACTTGATTTTTCTCTCCAGTTTTAGTTCAATTTATATTTTGAGGCCTTTGTATCGGACCAATTGTCTCCCTATTGGGCTAATTCACATGATTACACTGGTCAAGCAGTGGAAGAGATATTATGCCTTGTTAGCTGGTCTTACGGCCGGCACACACATGATTACATTGTATGTAAAAGAAAAAGAACTTAAATAGGGCCTATTACAAATACCCTGCAAACAGAATATCATGGGGAACTCGCGCCATTCTTGAGTCTTGAGGAGATTTCTAAATGTTTTGTGAATGGGACATGTTTACAATTCCCGCGTCTTTCCCGCGTCTTTCTTGTTTTATGGTGACCTCCCCAGATCTTCCCCAGTTGTGAACGTTTAATTCGCGAGTTCTGTTTTGGAGGGCATTTTTCATGTATATATGTATGTTCTTTTATAGCTTTATAGCAAACTCCTGCCCACCTGTCAAGTCCATGTGTACATCCCAAGTATCCAGCTGTCTATGGTGGATACAGGGGGGGGGGGCACACCTGCTCATGGTACAATGCAACACATACATACTGTACCATGAATGCCGCCATGTCATAAAGGCTAGTCACCATTTCAATTTTGGTTAAACAAAACGCATGAAAGCAGTTGTAAATGTTCCTTAACATGGTCATAACAATACATTTTCACTTTAAGTGTAAATGAAAACCACAACACATATTAATTATCTTCAATGTAATATCTAATCAGAGCAAATGCCCCAACTAAGTCCATATGTTCTCTTTAATGCTCTGATGATACTATTAGGCGGGGACCAACTGTAAGGCTGGTTGATGAAGGCAAAACCCTCCTGTGGAGCACTATTTTCACTAAGAAGTGTCACTAAAAATTATTATACAATTATACATGGTAGCATGTTAATCATGATGAGAGATATTAGCAATCCATTTCTTTGCACCATCTTGGTACCTTGTAATAATCATCCTCAATCCAAAAGGAAAAAGAGATACGGATGGTCTCAACCTACATTTCTAAATATTGCATTTTGAAAACTTAAGATAATACAGTAAGGCCAAATACGCAAAAAAAAAAACCACACTATTAATCAATGAGCAATTAGTCTAGTGAATTAAGGGAAATATACTTTATTTCTGGATAAAAGTACCAAAGTTGGTTTATAGGTAGATAAATATAATATGTTATTGAATATTTTCCTTGCTGCAAGCAATATGTGTCCTGCAACACTATTTTTGGGTCCTTTTCCTGAAAAATGTGAAATATGACAATAATAATTTTATAAGTTAATCTCTTGCAGGTTTCTAGCATTGAGACCTAATATTATTGCCGTAATAGACATTAATTGTCATAAATATGAAAGAATTAGCCCCCAAAAAAAGCGATATGTGTGCAAAATTAAAGCTGAAAGGCAAAACTAATTGTGGCTTGATGCTTTCATTTTAATTACTTCCACAAGCTGGCAATAGTACTTTTTTAACCGCTCATATATTTTAAGGGTAATTCTATGTGTTTTCATGTATGTTTTACCCTGTTAGGTTACAAAATTGGTAGTAGTAGGATTATCTAGGGGAGATATGTGATCAATCTATAGGGATTGGGTATTGCAGCAGAACACCGCAAACAAAGGGCTGCAGCCACCACAAGTGAACTGCAGGTGTCACACTGGGGGGTTTAGGGGCATGCCCCCTCAAGACAATTTTGAATTTAAAGCTTTCAAATGGTCCCCCCGTCACATTTTCCCCCACCTGCTCAGAAATATATGAATCCCCCCCCTCCAGGAAAAGATACTATCTACTCCCCTGAAATACTTTTCTTAAATTAAGATCTTTCTTTTCATTTCCTTCTCTCCTTTTCCTCCATCTTTCCTCTCCTCTCTCTTTTTTTTTGTTTGGGGTGGGGGCAATCCTGTTGCATCCCCCCCTTTCCCCTGGATCAGCCTTTTTTCAAATCAAAAGAAACAGCTAATGAACCTGAAAAATATGGTCAAGTTGAGCAGAAATGTTCATCCAACAGCTGTTACCTATTCTATTAAATAGTCGAATCCATGTGATAAATTTTCAATATTTATTAATGCCTCTTCCTGAGGCTAAGGTTAGTCATGGCCACTTTTACACTATTAGTCCCTTAAATAATGAAGGTCTTAACTATATACACTGAAAAGCACTGACTTATATAAGGGAGTAGTCATTTTTTAACAACAGGGGGGGGTTTGTGGATTTGGGGGGGGGACCAACAAATTCTGGACCCCTTGAAGGGGGGGGACCAAAAAAATTACACCCCTTTTTAGCGAAAAAGCCAGCGCATTACTATAGCTCAAAGGGGTCGGCCGTGCTCATTTTCAACCTGCCTAAGGGGGGGACCGAAAAATTTGTGACCCCTTCCGAGGGGGGGACCAAAAATATTTCAACCCGCTCACGCGAAAATCCACCGACCCCCCTGTTGTTAAAAAATGACCACTCCCTAATATGTCGGTGAAATAATTAAATGTCTAGTCCATTTATACACTGATATATTGGAATGTATTGTAAACTCCCAGTGTGTATGGCTGCATACAGAGTGGTTGCTCACCACACTGCAGGCCCCACTGTACCTGCAATATAGATGTCTCCAGCCTAATAGCCTATATATACAGACCAGCAGTGGTACATAATATAGGAGCAACTTCCAATGGCTCTTTAACATCTCCCCTTAAAGATATCATTTTTCTCTTTCTTACATTGGATTACTACATGTATTTTCTATCAAGTCTGTCATTGGCATATTATATGAGACAATAACTCAATTTCTGATGGAGCATCCTAGTAATAGTAGTTAAGGTAACTAGATTCTGTCTAATAACATCCGTCAGATTATTTGCAAATTATCAAAAGTAATTTTGACATGGCGTACTGCACATTGTTTTAGGATTTTAGATCATTTTCCCATGAGCCCTATACGTACAACATTTTACTAAAAGAGCCCTGTGCTGTGAGAATGACCATGTACTTCCCCCGTTCATTAGTGTTTCAAATTGACCCCTTGGTGATAGTCTGGGCAGTGACAGAATCATGGATGAGCGAGGTGTAATAAAATAGTGTCTTTTGCTGGGACATTGAATCAACCCTGCCACAGCACTGCTCTCTGGATCATATCTGACATGAGCGTAATCTTCAATCTTATTCATGTGTACTACCATCAAAGAATCCTCATTTTGAGTGTAATACTTTAGTTTGTATTAACCCTGCAAACAAGATCTCGGGTCACAACTCGGGATCCCTGCAATAATTGTGCACGTATCTGGCACGAGAATATGTGAACACCTTTTGACTGTGTCATATTCTGTGGAATTCCACATTATTCATATCAATCAGAACTTGGGAATTAAATGTTCGCAACTGGGTAGAATCCGGGTCGGTTACAATGACACAAGAAAGGCACGAGATATTCCCAAAAATTGTGAACATGTCCTTGTTACAATCAGAATTTGGGAATTGAACGTTCACAACTGGTTAGAATCCGGGTAGGTCACAATGACACAAGAAAGGCACAGGAATTGAATGTTCGCAACTGGGTAGAATTCTACCCAGTTGCAAACGTTCAATTCCCAAGTTCTGATTGTAATAAGGATATGTTCACAATTCTTGGGAATATCTTGTGCTTTTCTTGTGTCACTGTGACCTACCTGGATTCTACCCAGTTGCGAACATTCAATTCCCGTGCCTTTCTTGTGTCATTGTGACCTATACGGATTCTACCCAGTTGTGAACGTTCAATTCCCAAGTTCTGTTTGGAGGGAAGCCTGGATAATCCAGAACTTTCTCCATCACAGGTATAGTAGCCCATAGAGGAGGTTCTACCAGCAAGGAAAGTTTCTCCCTTTCTTAAGACAGGTCCCTAGTGGATGCTCAGCCCTTATCTCCATGTCTGGGAGAGATAAGGGCTGTCGCTGGTCTGCACCTCCAAGGGGGTTTCTCCCAGTAGTGTATCTAGTGCAGGTAAGGATATGAGGGAGGGGTGGAGGGGGGGGAAGGGAATCTACATATAAATATACCTTATTTCAGCTATATTTTGTCATCCAAATCCATATATTTCACGAAATACAAGACCGTTTTACAAACCTACTTATATATACCTAGCTAGCTATATTATCTCACTGTACACAGATTAATGATTGTTGCAAAAATGTTAAGATATTAGCAAATTGGTTTTTCTGAATTACATGTATATTCACCCAAAATCAAAGGGAGAACACCCCCCATACTACTTTTTCCCTGTATGGTATTAAGAGCCGGATTTTGTGTATAGGTGAGATTGTACTTAAACCTCAGTATTTACACCAATAAGGATGTGAAGAGTTTCGTTGCAAAATGCCACAAATCCATTTCATGAGTTTTGTGATTTTTTTGAATAAATCCAGAAACAGTTTTATTGCGAAACGGAATGAATCCATACTAATCATGAAAACTAGATTTTCGTGTCCACATTTCATTTCCTCTAAGCAAGATTGTTTTATTCTTGAGATGACACTGTTTATAGTATAGAGCAACATCATATATGATTAAGCCAGGTTTCATAATGAAGAGTGGGAGAACAATTGGTGGAAATTCAATTTGATAATAATGAATCAGAAGCAGGTACCAAGGCTCTGGAAATACCATCAGCCCTTTTCAATGTGACACACTAGAATACCTACATAGCTAGTTGGGGAAATCCTCCTGATTGCTATTTTAAATGTATGTTCTCTTCAATAAGGGTACGCTTAGTTTTCCATATAATATTCCATATACCTATTTGTCTATGAGGGAGTTATCTTTCGGATGTCTGACTCTGACTTGACAGAGTCTCACTCCATCAAAATGCCTCACTGGTGGCCTCCAATTATCAGTGTGTAAACCTGCCATTAACACATAGATCTATAACCTAATATTCACATGATCTAATTGATATACACCTTCTGTTCTGTGGAACTTTACTACAGGTATAATTGGAAACGAAATCATGTCTTCACTCAAATGGGCCCCCTAACTTAGAGATCCTCTAATGAGAATCTGTTATTATATTTCGAAGCCTGAACATACTGCTATATTTTGTGAGGTAAAAACCGGGCCAAAACCTGGTATAACCCCATGCATAGATAACGAGCAAAAACCGGTAGTGCATCCCAAGATATTCAATGTTGTTTGTTTGTAATTGTTTATTTATACTGGTCAGGACATAGGATTATAGCCTGTATTTTTATACAGAACAGTGTAATGTAGGTCCAGTGACCGTCCTCAACTCTGATGGATGAGGGTGCTCGCTGGTTATGTACTGGATATACTCCTGGGGGTCGAGAGGCAATATCATTGATATAAGCCAAGGCCGAAGGCCGAGGCTTATATCAATGATATTGACTTGAGACACCAGGAATATATCCGACATACAGCCCGCTTTCATAGACTGATTATGTAAAATAGCCTGATTACAGCTCTTTTTCCACACATGTGGCCTAGGAGGATATCCTGTATAACCCTCCTAGGAGGTTATATGATCATCAAACATATACTCTGTGTGTTCTTATAGAAATACAATGATCAGAGCACATGCTTGAAGAGTGTAGCCTCATTCTGATACAGCATAGCCATATATAAACTAACCATGAACCAACACTCACAGCTGGCTTCTGGGGTGAAACTCCTTGAGTACATGGTACTTCTGGTTTGTACTTCCAGAAGCTGGGTTCGAATCCCATGTCGAGCAGAACTTTTGATATGCTTGACATAGATTTTTATTTATTTGGCTATTAAGATATTTCAAGAAAAAAAAGAAAAGAAAAAGAAGAAGAAAGAAAACGGGGGTGCGGGGGCGGAGCCCCCGAATTATACAACACCAGCACCAACTAAACAGCACTCTTAACTTTATCTAATGGGACAATACCTCACCAACATAGGCCCTAGTTAGCTAGTTGGCTTTTCTGATACTTCAAGAAAAAAAAAGAGAAAAAAACACGAAAACGGGGGTGTGTGGGCGGAGCCCCGGATTTATACAACAGCAGCACCAACTAAACAGCACTCTTTACATTGTCTAATGGGATAATCCCTCACAACAGTTAACAGGCTCAAACCCATGTGGCTGGGTGGTCCTGCTGCTGGCATACAGGGTAGTTCTTGTTTGGATTGGGACCAATTGGGTTCGAACCCCTCAAATTTTTGTATAACTTTACTCATTGAGCTAAAAAGGCAGAAGCACTACATATACTATTGGCTGTTTAGCATCATTGCATGAGTCCCGGTGGAGCAGTCGGTTAGCTGTTGGGGCTCAATGTTCCGAGTTTGTGGGTACGGATCCTGCTAGATACCCGATCTCTCAAAGAGAAAAAGAGCTCTTAGATATAACCACCTCCTAGGGGTGTATATGTATATAGCTGATAGTAGTGTTGGTTAGCATATGAGTTTTTGATGTTATTCTAAATGTAGTTTTAACATAATATTTTTCAAAGATGAGATGGTATAGGGATGGTGATAATAATGATGATTTAGCAAGGACCTTTTCCTTGTCTTCTTAGAAGGCATGTATGGATAAATCAAAGTCGGTATATATATATTGGTTTCTGCTATGTATGCTATTTCTAGCTACCACCTATATTATTTTTACTGGATGGATCTTAGAAAATGACCCCCTCCCCCCGAACTCCCTACCCACGTCAACAGGGAGGCGATCTATAAGCTTGTTATATTTTTCATTTTGCCATGTTGCTAAAGTATCTTCTACAGTGATCTCCCTATAGTTTCCACCAATTGTGCATTCAAATTTATGGATTGCCTATACTTGAGGTGCTTCCTACTGATGGGGTTATTGGGTACTACCACCTCCATTAGTGTGCCATCATGTGACATGTCACTTGCAATTGTATCTTTATTTGTGTCCTTCTGTGCTGCCCTGCAACACTTCCCTCTATTATTTTAGAGTGTTTATCTTTATGGGTTTTCTCAATTCTTCTGTATTAATCTTTGTTTATGAACCCTTAATGTATGACCTGGCTGTTGGTACTTACTTTGTGGCACTACTTCAAGATCTAAGATCTGTTTCTTATCCCTGTTTTTATTTATATTTGCAGTCTGTATAGGTGTGTTTTCTTGCATACCATGTGTTTATCCCCATAGTCCAGGGCAGGAAATATCATCCTTTTTAATACGTTTGCTGCTGCATGTCATTTTTAGTCCGATTCTCCTGCCTGAAATCAAGGTTCCTGCTTACTATATCCACATGCTTTTTATGTCGGGCTTAGGTGTAAAATGACAGTCTGGTTTGTGTGATAAATACACTACCGTGTTGTCAGCATAGTACTGGCAATTTAGGGAACATCTTGAATCATGTTCTAGGGACCCTAAGGGAAAAAAAGATCTTTTGGTTTAGTGGTGGGGGGGGGGGGGTGCACAAGGGGTTCCGTCAGCCCATGGCCTAATATGATGAAGTACCACCATAGATATCTGGGTCACTTTCAAATATATTGTATTATTCATACTGAAATGAACAATTTTCATTCCAAATTATGTATAGGCTGTGGAACCCGGGGAATATGGGGGTTGCAACCCCCAAACCCCACACTATTTCAAGTCTGGTGGATGGAAAATGTTTAATCCCCACACTTTTTTGGGAGCGTTTTTTATTTAATTTGTCTGACCGCTCCACCGCCTATGATGTTTATGAAGAAAATGTACAAAGAAGAACAGACTTGTTTTTTTATGCTTGTTTTTATTTTGAATTCATTGACAATGTGTGCCGTGATGCTTGCTGTAAGTTGCTTTTATCACTACAAGAAACATATCTTATATAACAATGCCTGGCCATCTCAGTTCAACTGAAACATAAAGATAGATATTGATCAAGCCAAATTCAGTCACACATAATCAAAAGATGATCTCCTCACATAACAGTTGGCCAAGCATCTAATCACCTCTAATCCGTACACCCAGATGATGTTAATCTGTCACTGCTTATCAAACTGACAGAGGGCCTGTGGATGTTGACAACAATTAGCTCAGGAAATTCAAGATGCAAAGGATATAAAACATGTACTACAATGCAATATTTGAATATCATGTTTTTTAGAACATGGGCCAATGATATTTTATGGGTTACTGCCTCTAGTGCTCTTTCTATTTTCAGCATTAACAGAGTACTCTATTCAGACATGTTGTTATAGTTTTAGCGCATCCTTTAGACAGTGTCATGCGAATGCCATATGCGACGCATTATTCCTTAAAATGAATCATTATCACCACTTACCCATCCAGTACACTAATGTCAATCTAGAACAATCAAGATCATTAAAAGTCTTTCAGATCAATGCTTAGACGATCCTTTAAATTATCTGCAAAGAAGAGATAGAAAACATGTCATGTGTATCTTCAGTTGAGTCTATGTCATCACTACCCTAATAAAGGTATCATGTTTATTACCATAGACCCGTGCATTTCATGCAATGTCTGCTGCACCCATAATATGATACAACTATTATCAATATAATTATAGATGACCCTGATTGATTCCAGATGGATGCACACTAGCCTCGTATCTGTTGCAGAAGCCAACATAGCCATACATTGTTGTATTAGAAACCAAAAAATAATTGATCATGATCAAGACTGTTCTCACCAACTGCACATCTTAGCCCATGCAAAAAGGCATTCTTCTGGGAAGCATCAGCATCATCATGTTTCCCTTCAACAACATCCGCAAAGTATTCTGAATCAGAAGTGTATATGAAATTGAAACTGTGAACAATACAATCATCAAAAGATTGTTACAAAATCATAAGACTTTGTATGAGAAAACTATAAAATATTCCCAATACAATCAGATTATCATTTAAGTACAAAATCGTGTTCTCATATACTCTGTGGCCCTAGTTAGTCTACTTGACATTCCAACCATATGTGTATGATGCATATACATGTTCTTGCCTTCAATCACATATCAGATACCAGACAATGGATACATCTTATTAGAGCACTATGTCGCCCTTGATGGATTAAAATGAAAGACAAGCTACCATGGAACTATTTGTTTCAAATCGGAGGGATCACCTAAATATTAACCATAATGACTTACTTCCAATAGTGTCAGGATCCATGGTGTTTGGGTTATCACAACTGGCAAAGATAGCATCCTTATCAAGGCCATCTGCAGCATCTCGCTTCGTTTTCTGTAATGTAAATATTCTCTTTAGGTATATTGTCATGTGACAAGTACCCTCACGCGGCACGCATGCGCGTCCTCTACTCCGCCGCGCCCACAGGTACTGCTGACGCTACCACCGCAAGGAGCAAAGCATGCGAGGCACACCCCGCAGCAGGCGAGGCACACTCTAGAGCATGCGAGGCTCACCACTCCAGGCGACCCACATGCCTAACCCTCATCCCACTACAATGTTAGATGGGGGGCTCCTTGTACACTAACATAGGGAGAGAGAATATGGAGGGGTATTGTGTAACTGTCAGTTTGACAGTTACAGACCCCTAACATAGAAAGCTATATGTCTAGACCAGTTGGAGGCTTGGCCCCATATGAACTCCAGGCTCCCAGGTTTTCATCATCATTCTACACATGGACTCCACTGAGTAAGGACCTGTTCCCAAGGACCTGTTCCCACTGAGCAAGGACCTGTTCCTACTGAACAAGGCTATAGGCTATGCCTTACTAGGCCCAACTATCGGACAGTGTACAGGACCCCTTCGCTCTAGTCCATCACATCACCTCAGGACTCCAAAGAGCAAGGACCTCTCCACTGGCTGAGACAAGGCCATAGACTTTGCCTTACTATGCCCCAGTATCAAACTGCGTACAGGACGCTTTGACTCTTGGGTATACTTACCAAGTCCTATACTATTGTGTGGATAGGTGTAACTGAGTGGAACCTACATTGTACTTACTGTACTGTTGCTGTCAACTTGTAATCAATACCAACTATACTATAAGACCTCAAGACTTACTCACTTCATATCAGAGGACATCTCACAACTATGGGGATTCCTCCTATGACAATATCATATTGCTTATCTTGAATCAGAATTAGTTTCCATTCTCTATTAACTACATTTTCAATGCAATAATATTACAGTTCATACAAACCAATCAAATCTGCTTCAACAAGATGATGACACTCTCTCGGGAAATCAGATTAATTCTTTTCAGCCATGAGTGTCTTTAGCAAATGTCTTAAACCCAGAAACTATACAAGTGGCAACAGTGCTCCTATCCGTGATTACCATAACAGACATTGACATTATTCTCTATAAAGTGAGATAGGCCTCGTGTCCACTCAATCCCTGTGCTTCTGTACTCGACTAAGGGCTGAGAATTGGCCAACTTCAGCACTGCAGTAACCAAGTGTGATACTTAGTGGCATACTTAGTGAAGCAGCTAATATCTTATATAGACTTATCTATAAATCTGTTACTGACCAGAGAGCATCTTCCTGAATCCTGTTAATTGTGCTCGTTAAAGCTTTTATTATTACAATCGTATTTTTGTCCTATTCAGTCTCAATAAAACGGAGAAGATAGTTCTAAATATTATCACTAGGGACCCCTGTTCCAACCTTTTGACCTTGCACCTGAAGTAGGGTTTTTAGATGTTGTTTTACAACTAACCCCTTGAGTGGAATTTGAAAGATTGAGCGGCCTACCTCTGCATTTCATGAATGGTTTTGGCAGAGACAGTTTGTTATTGTGTACTCTAAAGTATTTTGTCAATAATACTTGATTACAAGGTGTGTCTCACATCTGAATCTTCATCGTTCTGGCCTTGCTCGGCTTCTTCCTCAGCGTCCTCATCGTCCTCAGCGTCTTCAGCGTCCTCAGCGTCCTCAGCGTCCTCAACATCATCGGTGTCCTCAAGATCCTCCACGCCCTGCCTGGCATCCTGCACCGCAGCGGGCATGGTTACAGTCTTGGCGACTGCTTGCTCAGCTGGATTCATGTCCCCCTGCATCATGGTCTGAAATGTAGAGGCAGTTTATATATTTTTCACAAAAACAGTTAACATATAGTTCTTGGTAGGGGAATCTGTGGGACGAGTCCCAGTGTCTCTGGGTGTATTTTAAAAACAAGTGAGACTGGGTTTTTGGGTTCAAGCAAAAGCAAGGGCGAAAACCTACATGTCCAAGCACAGTCTTGGTAGTGGAGCGGGTAGTTAAAAGAAGGGTCCGTCACTAGAAGTACTACACTGGTCACCTGAGCCTGTCGCTGTGCTATGTTGCTCCCCCTCTATGCTGTGGCTATGCAGGTCAGTAAGTCAGTCCCGCAGCAATCCCGGTGCAAGGCAGATGGGGGAGTTTCCTTTAAATGGGCTGTATCATTAGTTATAAATTTATTTGCAAATTCTAGATGCCAGGAATATTCCTGATTATGCCTAGTAACAAATATGTGACCTCTCAATGAATTTAAATACATGTATCCTCACCAGAATATAATGCTCAAAGGAGATGGGGGACTTCTAGTGACGGACCCTTCTTCTAACTACCCACTCCACTACCAAGACTGTGCCTGGACATGTAGGTTCTCGCCCTTGAGCAAAAGACAGCAGAATGGAGACTGCAAGAATCCCAGGTGGGAGTGGGTATAGGCCAAGGGGGAGACACTCTATCATGTGACTGATAAGCCTTTTATAGGGCTCCAGGTCACATGGCTTATCCTTCATCCAGCACAACCCCCACACACATACCTGAATGCAGGGTGTGTATGGGGGGTACGTGACACCACTCCTTAGTAGCACTGCTCCCCACCTGGTGGCTTGGGGACTGGTGTGCCTGAGTCTAAGATTCTAGACATGTAATCAGTTCTCTGTGTGTATAATCATCACAGACAGGTATATTCATTTATTTATGATCACCTGATGAAGGCAAACTACAGCCGAAACGTTGTGATCAACATGATTTAAAATGGTAAAATAAAAGCGAATTTAAAAATAAAGTTTGGTCGTTCTAGTTGTGTCTATTATATATATATAATATTCATTTATTTTACTTTGAAAATGAAGAATGGTCATGAAGTTTATTTTATGAGAACAGGGAGTTAGCCGGGTATAACGTTTTGACTCTAGTCCCATCAGGTGTTTAGTAAATGTGGAGAGGTTGGCCCTGTATGTAGTGTCCTTATCACTAGATGATAAGGGATATACCTGTAAAGGGCAAGATTTTAATAGACTTGCCCTCCAACCTCGACCCTGACTATTGCCTATTGCCTCCTTCCAAACTAGTACCCATAGCGTTGCTCCAAGACTAGTCCCAATAACCTCATCCGGGTGGGGTATAATATATATATATATATATATATATATATATATATATATATATATATATATATATATATATATATGTGTGTAGGGTATTGTTGTGTATGAATAAGTATGCACTTACCTCACTTCCCTGACACTGGAGTGCCACAGCAAGCAGACAGAGGGCAATGGGCAGGTACTGCATCTTGGTGAGTATGTTGCTGACAAGTAGTGGTAGGACGTCTGCTGTTCAGTGCAGGTTCCTGATGACCACTCACTGGCATGTGTCTTATATGTAGGTCTGAGCTGTTAACCCTTTAGACAGCTGCCTTAATTTGCTTTGCCCTTTTTTTTGGCATGATCCACCCATGCAGCCCCGTGCTGCATCCAATTATCATGCTGACTCTTCGGGAGTGTATAAGCCCCTTAGCGTCAGGATGATGCTTTTATGCAGCACTGGCAAGTTACATGCTATGGCTGCATCTATGTACCATGATGATAACAGCTTTAATGTACTATGCGGCCTTAAGTTAAAGTGTAAACCACACCCAGCACAATACCTACCAGCTGATCAAGCCAAAAGTTGCCATGATAGAGGGGCCTGCTTTGTCAAACTCCTGTCCACCTGTCAAGTCACTATGGCCAACCCAAGTAGCCAGCTGTCTATTGAAGGTACGGGGAGATACACCTGCTCATAGTACAATGCCACACCGCTAACCAATAGGTCTGTGTTCTAGGCTGTTTGAATGAGCTTCGGGTTGTTCCCGTTTAAAACTGCATTGATTCTTCAATACACTGTGCCATGAATGGAGCCATCTCACAAAGGTTAGTCAACATTTCACTTCGCTTTCAACATCAGGCTGCTACATGAAAGCAGTTGTAAGCGGGTTATAGAATTTTTACTTTAAGTGTAAAATGAAAACCATGACACATTATTCCCAGTGAAATAACTAAACCAACACGAAAATAGATACCAGCAATCTATTTCTTTGCAGAGAAGCTTTACTTTGACACATACTATTTACTTAAAACGAAAAGTCTTTTCCAATAATAGATAGTAATCATTTGATATCAATATTTGAATGCTATTTGGTGCATATGTATATATATATATTTTTTTTTGGAAAATTCATTTTCATGATAATGTAAGCTATTTTACCATTCAATTCGGGAAGAAAAGAACTGTTAACAGTGAATTGTAAGTTGGGTCACCTAAAGTCCTTGTCTGCTTACAGTGTAAATAGTTGGTTGTGCTTTTTCGTAGGTGAACAGTATAACATAGTAAGGTAAAGCTACAGTAGATGCTGTAAACCTACAGCAAATTCGACTGTCTACATGTACACTCACTGTTTTCAGTATTCTCGAAGGGAAAACTTGTTCCTTTTCTCCAGTTGACACGAGGCCAAGCTTGTAAGAAACCCACAACAACTAGTTCACTCCTCCTCTTTCATTAGCCATGTAGACATCTGCATACACCAAGTAATAACATAAACCTTAGAAGGTGTTCACTCCTCTTATATTAGCACCCTCATAGAACAGATCATTCATGCTTTGAGTAGGCTTCCTTCCTTGCAATTACGGTCCAAATTAACCTAGTTGGTACTAACTTGTTTCTATTGGTAAGACCAGTATGAGAAATGATATAAACCATGCATAACAACATGTATAGTCCGTTCAGGCCACCCTGCCGCAGCATAGACATGAATCTGCAGACATCCAGCTATCTGCCATTCACTATAATCTCTCATTTATGCCTCATCAACTCAAATAAAAACTTATTTGGGCAAACAAAATGGAAAGCTATGGTTCCATTCTACACAAGGTATTGGTTCTGCAAAGATGTGAACATTCTCACTAGTAGCTTTATAAATATGAATGAATAAATAGGAACTAGGAAGTATGTGCTAGAACAAATTTCGCCGGAGACAATCTGTGAATTCAACCCAATTGCATTGTACTGCAAAGATATAGGCATATATATATCCCACATGTTGAATGGACATAAGGTCTGTGGACACAGCAGTTCATATGTTAACTGAGGAAGCCGGCAAATTGCTACGCATCTATGTAGGAGGCTGTAGGTTCATATATTCCAGCGTATTTGTGTTTTAGACCATTCTGACATATTTCTAGTCTTCTTGGGGTAATACTATGATATAGTCTATGCAGTAGAAAATTACTCTCAATTGTCACACACTGTCATTTATCCTTTTGGTCCTTAATTTACATGTTATGCACACTATAGATGTTCCCACCATATATGGGACTCAACAATCAAGGTGTATTCACTGAAGGGAATTATCAGTTTGAATGTTTTTATGCCAGTTATTTCTTTTTTGATTATATAATAGAAGCCCTGCACATCATTTCTAAGCATTATTAATTTAAAATGTGGACAAATTCTGATTTTTATAGCTAAGTGGGAGATTGGAGCAGCCTCAAATAGGGGTTAGTGTGACCTACACAGGCCTTTATACAGTCAGATTTTCAACTTTCTGAAGCATCATATGTGCCCCAGACAGATTATTAAGACTATTAGCATCAAACACAGAGTTTACAATTCTTTTTCTCTGGGAAGCAGACTGTCTTAGCTTTCCAGAACAGTTTTAGGTTGAGAAAATGGGCTAGTATTGCTTGAGTTATGAGGCAAAATGTAGCAATTAATTTCGCACATCTTTTCACACTTTTTGCAAGAAGGCACCACTTAACTATTGAAAGCCTGTTTCGTAGACCAATGGTCACATTCCCTATAGTAGAACACAGTGAGATGACAAATACTTTATTTTGGCTGCCAATACGAGGCCCCACTAACTTCTCCACTAGTTCCCTCCCCCATTTAGGATTGTAGCTCTAACTAAAAGCTTGGATTTGCACCTACTAACGGGTCTCTGAGCATAATGGTCCAAGCAATTCTAGTGTATTCTGCTCAATGGCAGGCATAAAGCATGTTTTGGCTCATTCTGAAAGTCTGTTTAGAGGCTAGTTTATTCCAAAATAAGAGTGCTAGAATAATCAAAATAGATTCAAAATATGCGGGATTTAGTTTCACCCATTCTGTGGACTTTCTATGTGTACACTATGATTAGTTATCCTGTAATGGCTGTCAGAGTGATGAAAGATAGATAAAAATCCAATATTTCAGAAAAAACTGTCACAGTTTCCATGGCAACTGGTCACATGATTTTCAAAATATGGAAGTAACAATACCTGGATTATTTAGCTCTTTACCTTTGTTTTAACCTGATACCTGGATCACTTTTGTAGGTTGAGGGGTTGCAAAATTATCAGTGACTCTTCAAAACATACAGGGGAAACTTTAAGTTTTGGGTCCCATATATAGTGGGAAGATATAGCAGATAGTACTCTGCAAGAGCTTTACGGTGTTTTACATGATCTCATGATACCAAGTGTCAAGTATGATTAGAATGAGCTCGAAACTATTTCTCTCCTCTAGAATTTGTTGTATAGACTGCAAGAACAACATGACATTGAGGGCTAGTGTGCAAGGCAAGTCACTAGAATGTCCTGAAGCCTCTACCTTAAGCCTCCACCTAACTGCTGAACAGGTGATCGATTTGGGATTTAATGTCAGGCTTCACGGACCTGCCTCATCGAGTTGGCTCTGGGGGATCCCTCCAACCTGATAGTATTGGGTTAGTTAGGTAGTAGCCCACCAAGCCCCTAAATGACACTCCTAGTATGGCCACACGCAGGCATGATTACCACGACCCTGCCTCATTATGGCAGGGGATTGGTAGCTTGAGGAAAAAGCATACTTTGGAGAATCCAAGTACAAATTCATTCCAATCGACATCAATCATTAGACGTATGTGCCAGTGGATGGTTTGGAATGGCTCATCTAGTGTTAGACCGTCCATGACTTCAATGATTGCTAGATTCATCTCTTTAATAACTCGTTTAGTTCATTATATACTGCAGTTTTGTTTTTATGTTTACAGATGATTGCAAGTGGTTACTGTTGATCATGATATTATAAATATTCTGCAACGTAGCAAACATTCATATACTTACACTGTAACATACAACATTCCAGCGGTACAAACATGATACAGCAGACACATCTAGTTCAGTGTTCCAAAATGTTTGGCTTAATGGCTTCCATACACTGGGAATGTTGTAGTGTGGGTACTGTGTCCTGTTGATATAGAGTACACTATACATATGGCCTGCTGTCTGTCACAGATTCTCAGTATCCCGCTGACAATGATGTCTAATTAGTCCTCTTTCTAAAACTTCTTATGTTCACAGTATGGAAACAACAATTGCTGGAGCAGCATTTTTGTAGTAACAGGGAGAACACAGTCTACCCCTTTGAGGTACAGGGGGCTTCATCACTATAGCCTCTGCCCTTTGTGTTATGTGCCTTACATGGAGTGTGCTTAGGGTCCTAATGGTGAGCGTGAAAGGTCATTGCTCTTGCTGCTACAACTAAATGTGCCTAACCTTATGACAGGATGCTTAGACTTGTGGTTTGTGTTCCAACAGCATGTGGTCGGTCTAACTAGTGAAGTAGGTATGGAGTTCTTATAACCTATGAGAGCTAACATTAGTGACTGTCTATCTCTGTCTCTTTTTGTACATGTCTTTCTGTTTGTCTCTGTCTATTGTTGTATTGTCGCCCATATAACCATGTGTAGCCTGATGTCTAAATATACCTAGTCTTACTTCCAGTCTAACGATGAGGCATAGTTAGGTCAATGGTAGATCAAGCTTATATATATACTTTTTCATGAGTTCATGAGTTTATGTTACTGAAGTAATTTTAGAGCAATGAACAGAACACCCTGATCCATAAATAGTTCCTACATTGCAAGTTACAACAATAAATGCATATGTACATTGTATCCATTATTTTATCGAGTTATTTTAATATCAAAGATAGTGCAGAACAAGGTTATTATGATATTAGTAATGCTACCTGGCCAGTACGACCTAATCATAACAGAATCCTGCTAGCCTTATTCTGATACAGGTTTAATAGTGTCATTGTAACATTTCAATTGAAGCAACATGTACTAACAGTCATGTCTCACAAATAAAGACTATGTACACTTTCTTTTTAATGTGATTTATTCAGGTAAATAATTACATATGTAAAATATAGTATACCACTTCAACAACAGTGAAGTGGTAGACCACTTCAACCAACAAAGACATCCCTACAGGGCCGAAACATTCAGGACTTAATACCAAACTGAGCACTCTCTCGGAGAGTAAATATTGGCAACCAATCAGAGACAAGTATCATGGGGCCTGACTATAGGTCAAGGCGAGTCGATTCTAAATTTATTGAAGTTTGTTTAGAAATGATAGTAGATACCTACATTTTAATAATAGTTGATGAAACTGGCATTGGAATTGGAAATAAAATGCTGGGAGATGCAGGCCATATGGCCATAACTTCTTATTCAAAATTATATGAAAAATCACCGCTCTCTCCAATGCCAATTACATCAGGCATTTGTCATAACATCAGACACACCCCTTTAGGCCCTTTACATTAAATGTAACATAACCTGTCCAGAAGGACAAAGCAATTACTTATACTCATAAAAATGTACGTTCGTACACTATTAGCTGGATTATTAGTAAGACATGCCCTAGGCTACTGTAATAATTCAGGACAAATAAAAGAATTTGGACTGAACTTGGTCAGTTGGAATTAAGTGTTGGGAGAATCAATAATGCGACGTCCCCTATCCAATATCTTCACTTTGTCTAAATACCCTCACAGATCATGTCACTAATGATCAATGGGTAGTTTTAGTCTTTTTTCCTATGGAATAACCTTGATATGTATACACTACTGCGTTGTTTGCAGGATAATACCTTACAGTTTTATCATTTCGGCGGGCAAGGCCACTGGCGGAACCCCCACCGAGGGCCTCTTGTTTTTCCCGCGCTCCGTGTCGTCGGTGACAGGGGGCGCTGGGAGGGGTTTTTCCGCCCTCGCTTACCGGCGGCGTCCTGCGTTGGCCGGCGGTCTGTCCCCCGCCTTGACCCCCTTGGTTGTGGCAGGAGACTGGGCGCTATCCTATTTGCTCTTCGCTGTCGTACACTTTGGTGCCTTGTGGTCCCCCCCACACTGCTTGGATACATGTGCGAACCTACACCGTCCACCTTTGGGGCATGTTTCCTCGTAATTCCACAATATGCACCCATTTTCCGGGCCCGTCAGGCGGTTTGGTGCCTTGTGGCTCGCCGGCTTTTTCTTTGTAACTGTCGCTGAAGCTGGTGCCGGCTCCCTTGCTGTGGCTAATCTCCTGCCCTCCCAGGTGTTGTTCATGCCGTAGTGCCTCATGGTGAGGTTGTAGTGCCCCGGCCCGAAGGCTGACATGCCCTGTGGTTCCGCCAGCTCCCCGACAGCCAGGTCATAGTCTACAGAAGCGTCCGGGGGGTATATATAGTCAGGGCTGTTAGGGTAAAAATAGTTTTGCAGCGGACAAAAGTGTCAAACTTCTTCCATGTATAGGGAAGGGCATACCTTTCAATATTTTCTCTTGCTCCAGAAAAAAATCCTACTGGAACAGCCTTTTTTGGCCATTTTTCAAAATGGCTACCAATGGGGAGGGAAAACCACAAATAAATGGATGCTATGAGCATCTACATTGAGTAACACCTATCAGGTGAAACAAATTAATCCCAATTTATCTTCATATATATAATACTTGACAGAAAGGATGATCGCTGCAGAATAAGAACAGATTTTAGCCACCAGGGGGCGCCACTATGGCCTAAAATCAAAGAAATTTTTGCTCTACGGTACTTCTTTTGGTTGAAAACAATGATATAACACAAAATAATTTTTGGTGAAAAGTCTCTATATTTGCAGTGCAAAAGAATGTTTTAAAGCCTAAATGGGTGTCCTTGTTGCCATGGAAACATGATTTTCATTCCAAATGAATAAAAACAAAGAACCTAATTGATAAAATGATTATGAGCATTATTATGGTCAATATAGACAAGAATTACCATTCCTAGATCAAATATATAACCTAAAGAATGAAAATGTATGATCAGTTTCTAATCATCATAATTGTGAGCAGGCAAGCAGAAAGGGGAATCCCCATGGTATAAGTACTTATTTTAGGCACCAGGGGGTGCCACTATGGGCTAAAATTGAAGAAACAGGCTTAGAATTGACCTTGGGTACTTTGTTCTGTAGAATACAGTAGTATTACTCAAAAGATTCCATTTTATAGCTGAAATAAGTGTCCAAGTTGATATCTGTTGCCACAGAAACATGATTTTCATTCCAAATGGAAAAGATAAAGAAGCCCATTGATAGAATGGTTCACGAGGATTACTGTGGTCAAAACAGAATTAGATTCCCAAACCTAGAGCATGATATGTGACCCGTTTTAACGAAATGGGTCGGAAGTCGCACATTTAGGAGCCTAGATATGGGCATTTCAAGTAGCATAGTGTGGAAAAAATATTATTTTTGAAAAATGAGTTTTTGACATTTTTCTAACATATGAATAGTTATCTTCTGGCAAACTAAGTTGAAAAACTAATTTCTACCCCCATTTTCCCCAAAATCATGGCCATGGGATCTACAATTGTATTGTATGATATAGTTAATATCTATTTTAAATGTTAATTATCTTAATTTAATTAATTTCCATTAAAATCAACAAAAAAGTATCAAAAATATCGCCAAATTGTTAATATTGGCCAATATACTACTTGTTACATACCAAATGAAAGCTCTTGATGAGCTGTACACGAATATAGCAATATCAGAACATTTTAAATGTGCGACTTCCGACCCATTTCGTTAAAACGGGTCACATATATAACCCAAAGGCTGATAATTTTTCTAATTATCAGAATTATGCTGATTAGCAAGGGATATCTTGGAAACTATGAGACTTAGAGCTTATTGGAATTTTGGATAGGGCAATGCCCACTCATATTTATGAAGCAATTTCTCAAAAACTAGAATGGCTATCTTCTAGTGTAATACATTACTGGAAATCTCATGACATCAATTTTAAGGTTGCCTTTTTTGTTGGGTGACCCTTTTCCCTTGCCTGTTCACAATCAGACTAATTAGATAGAGATATCTATGAGACTCTCGGAGTTACCATACACGTCCATGGCCAGTATGTTGTCACTCACAATTCACTATATGCATCATGGGTAGACACCTGAAAGTAGTGCCTTGAATTTTAATAGGGTATTGGATTGGAGAGGAGGGAGGGTGTATTGAGAAGCCGGCAATCAGGCCTGACCTAGTAATAACCATCAGTTTCAGAGTGGAACTCGGCAGTGGTACAGCCCAGTGAATAGGATGAGGGGTGAGGTAGAGTGGTGTGGCTATTGACTCAGCCTTCAGGTGAGGGTACATCAGGTTGTGTGGCACACAGGTCTTGGCCCAGATGCTGGCTTGGTAAAATGCTCAGTATTGTAGGGGCCAGATTCCGCGTACCCTGGTGGAAAGCCTGAAGGGGTGAAACACCTGGGTAATCCTCCCCCTCTGTACCATACCAATCCAGTAATGTGAGACACGGTCTATCTGATAGGACAAGGGGATGTAGCTCAGTGGTAGAGCAGTCGCTTGGCAAGCAGAAGGCCCTGGGTTCGAGTCCCGGTGTCTCCGAAAACGTCATTTTTGGAGAAACCGTGTCCCTCACAGTATGCTGAAGTAGTGCATCTTAGAAATTGTGAAAACAATGATCGTATCATCTTTACTTTTTATGGTTGTAGGAAATCCAATGAATGCTGTCCTTACATGTGACCCAGAGTTATCATCTACAAGTGTTACAACCACTAAACTATCAAATTAAATATTTTAGATCAAGGAAAAGAATATATGTTAACCTGTGTTGGAGGTATGTATTCAAGGATACCTTCTCAGCCTTTGGCATACAGTTCTTGCTGCATTGATAGACTCCAATGAGCTGCTTTTGTCATACATGATGCTTTCCAAATGTTGGCATACTTGGAATGGCCTAGTTTCAAATGCCTCTCATACTTCACTGTAGCATTTTAATGTTCGGCATGTTCCCTTCTTTTCTTTTTCTGAAGAGGGCTGATGAATAGTCACAACCTATGAAGGCATGAAACATTATTTGGAGGGATTGTGATATTGCTCTTTCTAGTTTCTGGCACAAACTGTATCAGCTGTAATAGTATATGCCCCTGAATCTGTTGTAAAGTTGGACTTCACTTTTGGTATATGACAATCCTCTTTACAAAACAATGAAATACCTGACATTTGTGACTATAGTTAAGGGTCACTGGATATTGGCTCTAGCTAGTTCTGAGCTATGATTTTCTTACATGAAATTATGATAGCCATATCTATCACAGTTGGGCAAGACCTGGCTGATAGAAACTGCCCGAGTCCATTAGGTAAGAGGGTAGCCATGGATCTTTTTACTTCATGGAGTCATCGAAGAATCTTTCAAAACTATTGATCACTACCATCGCTGAATATTCAAAGACTTCTGCCACAATGTGAATTATGTAATGTTGAGAGAATTGGCAGATGGCCCACATTACCCACATAGCTACAACACAACTTTGCTGCAACACTAAAACTGATGTTGGTGCAGCATTACAACAGTGCCTGCACCACAACAGTGTGGACATGTCACTGCTATAGCACTGCTGTAGTCCCCTATTTAAGCACAGGTTCACAAATCAGTGAAGGTCTTGTATAAGGACAGCAGTAAGCCATATTGTTATATCAATAAGTGCAGGGGTGATAGTGCTACTCCCAGTAGTGTATACCTGCAAGCGAGGAGGGACCAAGAGCAAACATGGAACATTGAGCCAGCTAGACTTAATCTCACTCAGAGACAACTCACTAGGAATCACACAATTTCCCCACCAACCCCCCCTCCCACCTCAGCCTGGCTTTATCTTGGAAATACATGTATCCTATCCTCTTTGAGCAACAATGGGACCAAGATTCATAAGCACTCTCAAATAAGCACAGGTCTCATGCAAGTGCCAGTTAAATGGTGCTATCAAAATTGTTAAGCATACCTGGGCTTATATCCAGGCCACTATGGTATTCAAACCCTTTTGACCCTTAACCTAAGTAGAGCGTATGGCAATGATGGGTACTATAGGTAGTAGTAGATCACTAGGTAGTAGTAGATACTAGGTAGTAGTAGATACTAGGTATCTATACCTAGTATACAGGATAGTTAATATCAACCAGCCCCAAGTAATAAGTGGATGAAAATGACATCATTTTGATATTCTAATCAAAATTCCTTTCTTTGAAAAAAAAAAGTTCTTTCAAACATCAATTGTTAGGAATTTCTGTCAATATAATGTGCAATAAGGTTATGAAGTTGAAGAATCAGCTGTTTTCCTGACCTAATTGTATGCTCAAAACTTTGGGTTTGATTCATGACACAAAAATATCCTCCTGATCATGGTTGGTTTTAACATCAACCAAGCGACCATCTTAGATTTGGCAGCCATTTTGAATTACATTTTATTCAAATTCATTTAGTTGGGAAACCATACATCATATTTAATACAACTTACGACTTTTCCTGCATTTATCGGCAGTATTTCCATCAATAGCGATCACATTCCCTGTTCAGTCACTTTTTCGGGCAGCCATTTTGAAAAATGGCAATAAATACCTGTTCCAGCCATCAGATTTGGCACTTTTGGCACTTTTGTCCGCCACAAAACTATTCTACCACTTTTTGTCCTTAACAGCCCTGACTAATACCAGGCATGTGCATGAGACACATATAGCTGAGGTGCTGTAGGTAGCCCTTCATGGCTTGCCCACAGTCCTCTGAATGAATCCCCCACTCCAGAGCCCTGAAAAGCAACTCCTCAAAGCTAGCATTACGAAGGTCTTTCACCTTAGGCAGGTACTAAGCCAATGAGTACTTACTCTCGGCTTGAGTGGCGGTGCGGGCCGGCGCTCCTGCTACTCCCGGGGGTGGTATAGGCGCCTCCGTGGCCGGTGAACCCCCCTCCTTCATAGCGCCGTTCTGCTCCTTGACGGCCTTTATCTTGGCCTTCAGCTTGATTTTCCTCTGCTCCCTCTCTTCTTCCTCGAGTTCCCCAATCAGCTGTCTCTCCTCCTCGTCTGCCATGACCACCTTGCTGGGTTTCTCTACCCCCGCTTCCTCCTGTTTGTTTAAGTCCGGCAGCGATCCTGCTCGCTGTGTCCGGTTTCTTTTACAGGACACTCCTATCGGCGGTCTGTGGGTTACTGCACACTTCCAGCACAGTTTATCCATCTAGAAACATGTTCTCATTGCTGTCCCTTGGGGAATTCAGGCACATCGCCGTATTTTCAGCGGAGACACATGTATTCAAACTTGTACTCTCAGTGGCGGTTGAAGGAGTGTTTGTGTTGAGGTAGGCGAGACGCGTCCTTGGCAACGCCCGCAGCGCCCCGTACCAGGTCAGAGGGACCTTACATAATACTAGCATTAACTGCGCCAATCCTGCACTATAATGCACTTATTCACTCAGGCAAATATCATTATCATGTTTTCCATTAAAATTTGCAAAAATAAAATGAAAGAAAAACCTTTTAGGGATGTGCACGGTGATGAGAAGCAAATATATTATTTAGAGTGGCCCGATGCTCTGGACATAAATAGCTACAGAAAAAAACAATACTTTACTTGTTTCCTTAATTTGGTCCGACAATTTAAAAGAGGTTTCCTTTACAAAGCAAAAGATTCATAAAAAAAATCAGGCAATGGAAAAAGAACCACTCTGTAAATACAGCTATCCTAACACTTTCACTGAGCTATAATGAAAAAAAACACTTTTTATCCTAGAAATTGTCTCCCCAGCCAGGCATGTGTTGTTAATAATCACATGTCAATATTGATACCATGTCTTCCAAATTGGATCATTTCACTGCCTATGCTTTAGCAACCACCGATTGGTTGGCACTATTTATACATTAAATCAGTGAACACACATTATTATCATGTTGAATAACCTAATTAAATCCTGTGTAAATGATACCAACACTCCCTTTGTCTCCATAACACAAGGATTATTGCAATCCTCCCCCTGTCTGCAAAACCCAGCTGCCGGCCTGTGTTGCAGAATATGCAACAGGTATAGTCTCTGTGCATGAACCTTGTGTTACTCTCCTTTACATCACATGCCTACTTATGTTTGATTGGTCCCTGTACTTCTGACACAATTGACGTTGGCGTCAGTTAAACTGCATAAACATTGTAATTCAAGGAAAAATAGTTCACTGTCATCTAGTAGGTAAGACGTGATTTTTGCTGGTTTCAATTTTCTCCTGATTCTGCATCATGAAAAGGTTTAAGGCCACAATATTTAAGAACTCTAAGTCTGCTTTAGAATTAGCCCTGGAGGTGTTGTCAGTAGAAGCAAGGAGTTGTTAAGTGTGCACCAGTGATTTGAGGAAGGATGGAGAAGGAATTAAGCTGCTTATGTGACTCATAACATAGAGTCAGAGAATAGGTCCTGTTGAGTGTTTGCACCTTGAAATACCCCAAACTGTTTATTTTAGAAATGAAAATGTCTTAAGCAAACTACTTAACCCTAAATGTTATCAGACTATTATATACACAGGTCCTAATTTATGAGTATGGACCCCGAAGTTTGACAGGGCAAAATGGACATTTTGAGGCTTATTGACATGTGACAGGAGTAATAAGGAAATAGTGACATGGGAGACATTTCTTAATCAAAAGGGTGACATGGGTATTTCCTAAAATAGACATGGAAAATCCCCCCATACACCTACACCTCACCCCCGTCCCATATTTCTGGAAAAAGTTATTCTGTTACAACAATTCAATTTTATTTGACATTTTTCATTTTAAGCAGTTATAAATGTCCTTCAATGATAATTATGATTGGGTACCCTGTACAATGGTGCTGATTTAAACTTAGTTTTTTATATTTCCAGAGGGGATCCATCGAGCATACTGCATATATTTTTACATAATATTGATAATCTCATTCCCAACATATATAAAGTTCCGCTTGTTTCTCGATATCCAGGTATTCTTGTAGACTGGACTTTTGGAAATTGATCAGGGAACGTTCCACATCTGCTCATGAATATTGAAGCTCATGAATATTGCAGCAAGGCCTTATGTGGAGAGCAGTCAATACTGAAGGGGGTGGGGTGGGGGTCGTCTGTGGCCTCATCCAGCCACCAGCTCACACTCTGGCTGTTAATGGTCCCATTTAGGGCCAACCACAGTGTCATTTATCTCGATACTTCCTGACCAGATTAGTCATGAAAGGATTTCCCTTTTAAAGGGTACTTTCCTACAGTTAGACCCATTCATGTTTCATGGTCTTTTAGCATATGTTTCCGCACATTTACATCTCTTGGGAGACAAAGCCATGAGGCAGAAGGGCATTGACACACATTTGTGTTATACAGGCCTACTTTATCTGGACACAGATGAAGGTCACATGGTGAGCACAAGGGACTCTCAGAATGGGTCCATCAGGAAGTGTAAAAGAACAGGAAACATGACTATAATTTGGGGAGGTGCTATAGGTACTGTCGTGATGTGTCATATATATTGCTTGTGCTTTGTTGATGGTTGATGACATACAAATACTGATTGAATCGAATAGTTGGTGGCTCCATATATAAAAGTAGTACTTGGTAAATGCTATGACTTTTTTTACTTATAAATATTGTGTTATATTCAGCCCTTTTAATAATGTCTGCATTGTAAAGAAGTTAATCATAATGTATCTAAGAGAAATCGGATAGAAAGTTATGTGCTCTTTATAAACCAGTCCTCATTAAACACGTAAACACATTAAACACATTACACAGGGCAGTATAGGTAACCATGCCCACCACCCATCTACGTTATACGGCATCCTTTCTTGCTGTATTGGTCTATGGTTATGGAAACTTGGAATGAACATTGCTGGTGCAGATCAGTGATGGCCAACTCCTCCCGTTGCACAGGAGGCTACATGCCAGACTAACAAACTGACTCCTGTATATCAATGATAATCCCTGCAGAATGTTTAGCCAAGGTGAATCTCAGCTGGACACCTCACTTTACAAAGTAATTTCAAGAATAATTGACAAGGTAATTGGAAAATGAACACAAAAGCCAGTCAGGTGGACAGAGACTTAGGTTTAGTCAAATGTAATCTTTATAATTATAACATTAATTGTGTTTGAAGTTTCTTTGCATAGCTGAATTGCCAATACCAAAACACATCTAGTAATATAAATAACCTGACTGGACATATTGTTCATGCCAGAGATCAAGTTAACATTATTCATTGACACACAGTATCTTTATTATGGTCATAGAATCTCACATCTATCAGTTTTTTGATTCAGCCCTAATGTATATTGTACATAATATGAATCTGAATATGATAATTATCATCTTCCTGGCCAGGCTTGCAGTCTACAACACAAGGATAACATGAAAGCACAGAGAGAGAAGCCTCCTCAGGCTCAGTCCATCTGCTATCCCATCTCCTTATGTAATAATGGCGACTCATGTCACCTTCTTCCTGCAATAAATGACCACTGTCCAGTAGGTGGCGCTGCCATGGTGCCCTCTCACACTGCCACATGTCCATCAATAGTGGTACCAATGCTGAGGCATTGATCCCGTCCAACATCCTCACACTGTCCCACACACCCATTCTCCACTTCATGGAATTAATTGATAAATGTGATTATATCTTGTCGAACCTCCAGTCCCTGTCTCCTCAGCCTTAGCCCCCACCCAATTCCCTTAGTCCCTGCCTCACTCTCCCAGTCCCTGCCCCAGCCCCTCATTCTCTGCCCCACCCCCTCATTTCATGTCCCACCCCTCCAGTCCCTGCCATAATCATAGCAGCAAACCTAATGGCAACATTTGGCTGATTTCCTATTAACCAATTACCGTAGAATTTCGAAACCTTACATGATCAATACATGGTTATTCACCTTTATTCTGAAAATAATTTTGTAGTTTTATCACTTGGTATTTTCTGGAAAATGGTTAGATTTAGGATAAGAGTAGGAATATAATTGCCACTATATAAGGCAGGCCTACCCAGCTGGCCACCCTCCCACCTGGGGGTTTCGTGTGACACCTTCCTGCAGTGTGTAGCAGGGGGAGTGTGTTTTGGTCAGGGTGGGTGTGTGTGTGTGTGGGTAGGCTGCACCACCTCTCTGACTGACTGGTGCAATACCGGTCAGTGGAGGGGGAGGGGGTTGGGTCTACACTCAGGTAGACTTGCCACCTGTCTGTGGTTATATTCTTAGAATATTTTACAGTATGGACACACCTCAGTCAATATGGTGACTGAGACACATGGTTTCTATTCATAGAGAGTATACCGCCCTTGGCCTGACCGACACTGGTTTCGACGTCGACTGTAGTCTCATCAGGAGCTTATAGCATGGAAAGCATGTAGGTGGTAATACCCTTTGGATGGGTATTAAGGTGGGGACCCAGTGTGACCAGACTGCTGTGAGTAGACGTGGTCAGGGTCCCATCTCCAGGGCAATTTATAAAAATTGACTCTGGAGGAGGCGGGGTTGTTCCTATATTTTGGCTATACGGACAGAGGTAAAAGGTGGCTGCCTTCAGACTCTGTGCTTGGCCATGGGTGAGTGCTAAGTGATTACACTACTATGTTATTTCTTATCCAGTAGTCATTCAAATTTGGAAGATGCCGATTAAAATTTTTAACAGGGCATTTAAGTCGCACTCATCTATACACACTATCCATAGTGTTGAGGCCGCCTGGGGCTGTGGTTTCTAATCTGTGAATCCAGTTGAATTCAATCTTAAGTCGTAGCTGTTTAGCTTTCTTGCTTTCTGGGTGTTCATAGAAATAGTCCAGAATGTAGCATTTCATGTCCCGGTCAACATCATGACCGGGTCTGCTGAAGTGATATTGCACATCTGTGTGCATGTTCTCCTTCAGGGTGTCGTATTTGTGTCTGTACAGTCTGGTCATCACAGGTTTCTGTGTTTGACCTACATACCTACATTGTTCCTTGCTTTCTTGTGTCATTGATTGGTCATTTATTGTCATTTATGCTATTTGTCATGAAAAAGTTGAGTGTGACTGCTATATGTATCTGTGACAGTACTTTCAGTGTCAATGAAATAAAGGCTGATATTTTAGGTACTATATATTTTCCACCACACCAATGTCTTGTGTCTTCTCTCATATTATTGTTATATTAACTTATATTGATATAGCCTAGCTACTTATTTGTAGTAATATATCATATATGATATTAATCATTAGTGTAGTTTCTATGGTAACTATTATTACATATTATAGTCTAGCCTGAGTGCAGAACTCTCAATATATTAATGTATTATAACTTGATATATATATAGTCCTCTGAAATGCCCAATTTTGCTCAAAATCGTCCGTAAAATGTTGGGCAACGAATTTCTGTAGTCCTCTAAAATGCTCAATTTTGCTCAAAATCGTCAGAGGGTTTTGAGTGAAGAAATCAATTCTGAGCACACCCTTACCAAAAATAACATTATTGTGATATATTTGAGCCATATGCGCAGAAAGCTGCACAGTGGTCCATTCTGCCATAGTCTCAACCTACCTTTAGGCTTGACTACCCTGTAAACACACTACCTGATCCCAACGTAGGTCAGGGGTTTGTCTAGGTTTGCTTTCAACCAAAGGTCTGAATTACGTTTTTTTGTAAGGTTTATGAACGTCAAAACGTGAAGGTTTACTTACGTTCAATGAACGTTTTATACTAAATTACGTTTTTCTACGTCATTCAGACGTAGATAAACGTTGAAAATCTACGTAGATCAACGTTAAAAGCTGTCTCTTTTCAACCTAAGTAGCACAGATAACTCCTCAGTGTCCCAGAAGGTGGCAGCACTATCAAGTAGAGAGAGAAGTATACTTCACTTTAGCACGTTTACTACATTAAAACCAATTTGCTATTGATGCTTATGAAATAATACCATGGAAATTAGACCTATATTATTATATATTTATATATATGGGAGAGTAGATAGAAAAAGTTCAAGTGACATATATGTACCAGGGTCATTTATTAATTAACACCACATTGCTGGTAGTAAAATAAATTTAAAGGCTCAGTGCAGCAAACACTTAACACTTATAAACAATGTGCCACTTTGAAGGGAGGCGGTATATCAGTCTGTTTAAAAAAGGGTAATAGACATTTAAACAAATCGAATATTATAAAATAAATGAGGTTCACAATTATAGAAGTTATCTGTACAAACCATGTCGATAGGTGTAAAGTAACTTTAGTGACACATATATATATGGTCATATAACCTGTTCCACCCAGAATTATGTCAGTTTATTTTTTTTCCTAGGGTATATTTACGTCTGAATGAGGTAGAAACACGTAAGTAAGACATAAACGTTCATTGAACGTATATAAACCTTCACGTTTTGACGTCCACAAACCTTGCAAAATTACGTAGTTTACCCTCCAAATGAACGTAGATTTACGTCCAACCTACGTATCTGTGCTTACAGGGTATTAGCCATTCTGTTTCTGTTCCAGACCAGGGAGTAGATCCACAAGTCAAGTAAGCCCCCAGCAGCCGACCCCATATCTATAGTGGGGCCAAACCAAGGTCCTGGTCCCAGGTCTCCCAGCAGCCTGGCCCAGACCTACAGGAGTTGGGCAGGCAGACCACTAACTGATGGATATGATGAAACATCCGAAACCTCTAGAATGAAATACCAGCCCCCGTGCCATAAATCCTACTGAAAATTGAAAAGAATGTTTTTCCATAATTCATATAGATCTAGTGTGAAATTGACATTAATTAACAATTTTTATGCCATGTAAACATGAGATTTTTGTCATGTAAACATAAGGTTTACATTGCAATTTGCCTAGATTTATGGATATATGAACTAGATTTTACTATTCTGTAAAGAGAAACATATATACATATATATATATATATGTATATATATATAGTATATTGATTCGGTAAAAGACATGTTAACGTCATTTTCTTTCTTCAGTTATCTTTAGCTGCCACAGGGGATCCTGTTTCTTCACTGGGGGTGGTTTACGTCTAACCTGTGCGCCACATTCCCTTTGGTACACCAGGTAAGCTTTTCCCTTTCACCCTTCGTTCTGGTTCACATTCAGAGGTGTCAGTACCGGTCACCTAACCCAGTACACAAGCTGGACCATAACAACCAGCACCCTGCATGGATGCATCCAGTTCTAGATCCCGTGGATCCTACTTTGGATTAGGCTGACACGCTTTGGCCCTGGTTGGGATTGAGCTGGTGATTAATGTCATCAGTTCTGAACCTTGTCTGAACCCATTTCTATATAATTCCTGGGCCACACGTGTCTTAGCTGTTACTTAGCCTTCATGTCATATTCTAAATAATCTCAGATACCGCATGCAAGTACTTCATGTGAAATACACTGTTAAAACCATTGTCATAATAGCTCTCTCATAAGATAATGGTGACTGATCGTAAGACCAGTTAACGAGGCTCAGGGGGGTTCCACTGCTAGACCATAATGTACAAAATACAAATCAATCAATCAAATAACATCATTAAAGTTTAACATTTTATTCAGTAACGCATAACAGCGGGCCTACCGCGGCCTCCAAGCCCATCCTACCAACTTTTTTTAAAGGCAGTCTTTGTCTTCTTTCTAGAACATGGCGTGGCAACCTTCATCATCTCGATCTGTAATGTAAATATTCTCTATATGGGGTAAATGTGCATTATCACATACCGTATATCCCCGTTTATAAGCCCGGGCTTGTATTGATTTCAAGTGGTATATTGACCCGGCTTATAAATGGGGCCGGCTTATAAACGGGGCCGGCTTATAATATTTTGCATGGGGAATTTCTCTGACATCCTGTCATATTTTCTGAATAATTCTGCACTTTTCAATAATATTTTGGATCAGATCTTGAAAACTTGAAAAAAATATAAGCTGGTCGCTTTAGAAAAGATATCTATTGTTTATGAATTTAATTGTGATTTGTATAACCACAAGAATTACTTAAATAGTCCAATTAGATGCAAAGTTATGACCAGATAATGATAGCCTGATGGGTTTTTTATTCCTTCCCCCGGCTTATATTCGGGCCCCGGCTTATATTGAACATTCTCTATATGGGGTAAATGTGCATTATCACATACCGTATATCCCCGTTTATAAGCCCGGGCTTGTATTGATTTCAAGTGGTATATTGACCCGGCTTATAAATGGGGCCGGCTTATAAACGGGGCCGGCTTTAATATTTTGCATGGGGAATTTCTCTGACATCCTGTCATATTTTCTGAATAATTCTGCACTTTTCAATAATATTTTGGATCAGATCTTGAAAACTTGAAAAAAATATAAGCTGGTCGCTTTAGAAAAGATATCTATTGTTTATGAATTTAATTGTGATTTGTATAACCACAAGAATTACTTAAATAGTCCAATTAGATGCAAAGTTATGACCAGATAATGGTAGCCTGATGGGTTTTTTATTCCTTCCCCCGGCTTATATTCGGGCCCCGGCTTATATTGAACCTAGTGCCCTTTTTGACCTGGCTTATAAACAGGGCAGGCTTATATTCAGGGCCCGGCTTATAAACGGGGAAATACGGTAATCCATACAATAACAATTCATATTACCAAAGCAAACTTTATCTGCTTCAACAAGACGAGGACAGTCTCTTATCAAATCAGATTGCTTCTTCTCTGGCTAGGTATGAATGTAACGCAATTGTCCTGAAGCCAGATATAATATGGGAAGCAACAGTCCTCCATTTTTTAAGTCAATGCCCCTAGTAGCAAGCCTGCACAGGGCCAATTTGGTTTTAGCTCGGATTGCCTGTTTGAATGTGGGCCAAACTGAGCTGTATTTCATGTTGGGCAGATGGCTTGGCTGAAGTGTGCCCCTGATCAGATCAGTTTCAAAGCAAGCTGCCCGATTTGGGCTCAAATCAGTTTCAAAGCAGGCTGCTCAATGTCTGCTGAGGGCTGGTTTGGACAAGTCAACTGGTCTAGTAGTTCTGACAAGTGATGCCAGATGTCATTACTATAAAATATATTGAGTTTACCAACAAAGCCAGATGAAATTGACATTATACAATTATACAAGAAAATGTTGAAGTGATGTAGAATAGGAAACAATAAATATATGTTTTTACAGTTTGGGAATCAGACTGTATATTTGAATGATGAAAAGGAGGTTTTCTAAGCAGCTATCCAGTGTAGATACCATTTCTGTGGCAGTACAATTTGTCTAAGACCAGACTCATATGCTCCATGTAAGTATGAAGGCCAATGTACACCATAGGCACTTGCCTATGCTGCATAGGGCTTAAGGCAAAATCCTAGTATCTAAAATTAGTATACAAACCCCTTGAGACTTATCATGGGTCATTTACAGCATATAGTCAATGCTCAACCCAAATATGGAAGTGATTGACCAAGCCATATTGATACTACAGCCTTCCACACAATGGGCATCTTTACATTGAAAATGACAGAGGTCGGTCCTAATGGACTCCTCGCCAGACTTAGTCATAGGCTGGGGACATATACATACTGTAGTATATCAAATTATTATACGATATGGGCGCACACCGACCATTTTAGGTGATATTCGCGTTCTGATATTGGTGCATACAGGAGACTTGGGGGGGTGAAATCGTTCTGATATTCTGGATATCAGAACGATTCTGAATGGGGAATTCAGAATCGTTCTGATATCCTGAATATCAGAACGATTCTGAATGGGAATCGGCAGCCATAAAATCCGAGGTTCTATGGAGACTCGAACACGCTACATCAAGACTTGAAGTCCGATGTGCTAACCACCACGCCGTGAAGGCGCTGGTAGAGGTAGGTGGCGAAACAAGGAGTCTACAGGCGGATTTCCAGCCCTGTAGGACCATTATTTACCGAGTTACATAAGAAAAGGCATTTTTTGGGAAAAGTTTCTTTGAAAATCAACATGTTTTTCTAATTTCTTTTTTACTATAAAGGTAGAAGTTGGACTTTACTTAGCCTTTCGTTAAAATAATTCTAGGGATTTTTTTTCACATAGAAATAGGCATTTTGAAAAAGGTTCGTTTCCACCTAGGATCGATCCGGGAACCCTTGGTGTGTGAGGCGGAGACGCTAGCTGCCATGCCTATCCGGCTGTGGTGAATGCGGAGGGAAACGCTGGTTAGTATATAACATAGCCCCAAGCTGGCCCCCTCACAAATTCTATGTTGGACTCAGTGTTGGAGATTGAGCGCATGACGTCACCAGGCTCCACCAATCAGCGAGCAGGGTTGGTGGGATATCAAAACAACATGCCGCTACTGGCGTACGAGTGATATTCAGTCAATAATCCTTCAAAATGGCCAAATTAGGACTCATATAAGGTAATTAAAGACATTTGAATGGAAATATCGTATAATAAACCTAATAATATATGAATATCACCGAACTTAGGGTGTGTATTCATGAATAACAAACCTCGGTGCTACGCACCTCGGTTCGTTATTCAAGTATACACACCCTGCGTTCGGTGATATTCATACATTATTGGTTAAATATCTGAGTGGGTTATCATTATAATTTCTATGATAAGTTAGGAAATGAATAGCCAACATATCATCCAAATGGAACATGGAACATGGGACATTTCTCAATTAGAGCCAAAACATATTTACAAGTGTCTACGCTAGGACATAGTTGTGTAATGTCAAGTATGGTTCGTATACTTAATATCAGTCTGTAGGATTATACCACAGCTCAGTCAGTAGAGTATCTGCCTATAAATCCAAGGTTTGAGGGTTCGAGTTTCTCTTGGGGAATTTTACTAAAATGTTTTCAAAATTTTGCCCTAAACGAATACACACCAGGGGGAGTCACTGAATTTCCAAAGATTCTGAGAATGTCCACCAGGTGGGGTTAGTGTGTTTCTAAAGATTCTGAACATCTCCACCGGGTCCCGCCACTAGTTTCCCTGAATTATCCTTAAAAATGATGATAATAGGCCTGCTTGATACTTCCATAACTGGATAGGAAGAGTATGGTTATGCCTTAGGGTTGATTGGCAGGACCTAGGATATCTCATTAAAAGAAAAGCCCACCCGTTTTTCAAGTTGTCTTCTATCGATTATACTTGTTCTACAAAGGGTCTGCTAAAGTGCATAATGTTGAAATATGTGGTATATGCTAGTAATAAGAGGATATCTAATGCATAGAGTGACGTCACAAGTGATTCAAAATCTCTCATAAAGTACAGAGTATATACCCATTGATTGGTCTAGACAGATAGTCTGTGCCCACTGATTGGCCTGGACAACTCTTTGATTGGTTGCTCGGTAATGTACACCAGTTTGAGTATCTCTGGACAGCCAATTAAGGACTAATCGTAGGGTACTCTTAATACAGATGATTTTGTGCCTTCTATTTCTTTATTTTGTTGGCTATTATGTCCTACTTAGTAAATACCTATATTGATTGTAAAGGAAAAACATGTGTATAACTAGATTATAAGGCTGTGCCGTCCCTGACCAGGTGCCATCTCTGACCAGGTGTTTTAAAAAGAATAATACTCATGTATATAAGGTTTTGGAAAAATGTTATGGCGGTTGTTATATAATCATAATTATAATTAGCCTCCTGCTGTTGGTTTTTTGACCTTATCAAGCCACGCCGGTCAGAGACGGCACCTGGTCAGAGATGGCACCTGGTCAGAGACGGCACCTCGTCAGAAACAAAAACATTGGCCAAAGGTCATGAGACACAGCCTTAAAGATGATGGGTGATTTATCAACTACTCTCTGACTTCCTAGTAGGCTACAGGTCATGGTAAAATTATGCTTTTTAGTATAGGATCAGTCTGCTAGGGCAGGTTCTGAATCACTAGTGACGTCACTCAGTGCAGGAGAGTTTCTTCTCTTACTAGCACATGCCAGACATTTCAACATTTTGCAATTTAGAATATGTCTTTTTGTTATCAGGTGGTACCCTGGCACCAAATTGGCCAACCTGTCCAAAACCCAATCTGAGCCCAAAGTAGTGAGCCCATCCAAACAGCGAATCTGAGTCTTGGACCCAGATATTATGCGGAAGCTCCCATCTATGATCACTAAAGTATACACTGTTAGAAGTAAAAGAATGTAACCTCCACTATTCTTCTTAGTAAAATAACATTCACCATACATGTGAACTTCAATCAATAATGAAAAAGAACAAAGATAAACATCATAGTACTCACTTTCATGCTTTCCTACTGAGGTAGGCCATCAGTTTCTTAATCTGTAATGTAAATATTCATTGTGTAGGTTAAGGGTGTGTTATCATATTGCTAATTAATTGAAGCTGAATTAGTCCTCATTGTATCTAGAGCATATCTGAGTGCAATACCATTACATTTCATATAACCAATGAAACTTAATCAGCTCCAACAAATTGATGACACTCTCTAATCATATCAGTTTTTTTTTCTCTGGCCATTCGAGAAGCAACAGTGCTCCCATCCCTGATTACTAAAGCATACCCGGTTTGAAGTAAATAGAGCTCAGCAGAAGAATCAACTATAGTTTTAAGTATATACTACGATATTAGTTTAAATGGGTGGTAGAATATTATGCTGTTGGTTTACAGTTAAAAAGGACCACATGAAAAATGAATTATCATGCACTATTCTTCTGACTTAATCAAACAATGATCATCATACACAATAACTTTGATTGATGAAACAAACCAAGACAGACATTAGTTTACTTACTTTCCCGGCATCGCTACAATATTTCCTGATGGAGCTCTTCATCTTCCTTCTCTGTAATGTCAATATATTCATATAGGGTAAGGGTGCATTATCAAAAGGCTCATGAAATGAAACTTATCTAGTTTTCATCTAAAGACCACATGTAAATGCAAAACCATTACAATCATTATCAATCAATGAAACTTAATCTACTTCATTGAAATATTGACACTGTCTTATCAAATCACATTATCTCTTCTCTGGCTAGGTATGAGGGGCTTGAGAAAATTTCTTGAATACAGATACTATGGGGAAGCAACAGTATTTACTTTCCTGATTACTAATCCTACACTGTTAGATCTAAATGTAGCTGAGTAGTAGAATCTACTATGGTTTTACAGTATGTACTTAGGTATACATGTAAATGGGCGATGGAATATACTGTTGGTTTTGAGTAAAAAAGGATGCATGGAATTTGAACTGCCCTGCACTATTCTTCTGTCTCAGTCATATGACAATCACCATACATGTCAACTTTCATCAAAAAAGAAAAAGAACAAAGATAAACATCAGTGTACTTACATTCCTGAGGTACCTACTATTTCTCCTGATGTAGGCATATATCATCGAACTCTGAAATGTAAATATTCTATATGTAGATTAAGGGTGCTTCATCATATTGCTTATCAATTGAAACAGAATTGGTATCTGTAGCAGATGTCAACGCAATACCATTGCAATTCATTTAACTGATGAAACGTAATCTGCTACATCAAAATGATGACACTGTCTTATCAATTCACGTTTTTTTCCTTCTCTGTTAAGGTATGAGTGTCTGAAGAGAATGTTTTGAACCCGCATACTATAAGGACGCAAGTGTGCTTCCATCCTTGATTACCAAGGCTTACACTGTTGGAAGTAAATGTAGCTGAGCAGAAGAATCTACTATAGTTTCACAGTATAAGCTGCAATATCAATGTATATGGGTGGTAGAATATACTGTTGGTTTACTGTAAAAGAGGACTACATGAAATATATGCATTACCCTACACTAGTCATTTGACTCATTTAACCAACAATCACCAGGCATGTGAACTTTGATGAATAAAAAAAACCAAAGATAAACATCATAGTACTTACATCCTTGCCATTAATACAATACTTCTTGATGTAGGTCACCATATTCTTACTCTGTAATGTCAATTTTTTCACTATATATATATATAGGGCAAGGTTGTGTCATCAAATTTCATTTTTATTGAAACTGAACTAGTAATTCATTGCATTTAAACCACATGTAGATGCAAAACCGTTACATTTCATATTAACCAATGAAACTTAATCTGCTCCATCAAGATGATGGCACTCTGGTATCGAATCACATTATTACTTCTCTGGCTGGATATTAGTTCCTTAAGCAAATGTCTTGAACTCAGGTACTGTAGGGAAGCAACAGTGCTCTCATTCCTTATATGAAAGCCTACGCTGTCAGCATTTACTGTAGCTGAGCAGTAGTATCTAGTATAGGTATACAGTATGTACTACGGTATTAGTGTACATGGGCAGTACAATTATAGTGTTGGCTCACAGTTATAAAGGACCACACGGAATATAAATCTCCCTGCACTATTCTTCAGACTTTGTCGAATAACAATCATCATACATGTAAATTTCAATCAATGAAGAAAAAGAACAAAGATAAACATCATAATACTTACTTCATGCGGTTCCTACAAGATGTCCTGCTGTAGGCCATCGTCTTCCTACCCTGTAATGTAAATCATTCATTAGTAGGTTAAGGGAGCATTATCAAATTGCTTATCAATTGAAACTGAATAAGTTTCCATTGTATCTAGAGTATATCTGAAGGCAATACCATTACAATTCATATAACCAATGAAACCTAATTTGCTTCATCAAGATGATGACACTCTTTAATCAAATCAGATTTTTTTCTCTGGCTAGGTGTCAGGATCTGAAGGGAATTTTTGAACCCAGATACTGTATGGAAAACAACAGTGCTCCCATCCCAAATTACTAAAGCATACACATGTTGGAAGTGAAATTTAATATAGCTCAGCAGAAGAATCTACTATAGTTCTACAGTATGTACTGAGGTATAAGTGTACATTTGCAGTAGAATATACTGTTGGTTCACAGTTGAAAAGGACAACATAAAATATGAATTACCCTGCACTATTCTTCAGACTTAGTGAAATAACAATCACTATACATATGAACTTCTATCAATGATGAAAAAGAACAAAAATAAACATCAAAGTACTCACTTTCCTTCTATATCTCTTGATGTAGTCCATCATCTTCTTACTCTGTAATGTAATTATTCATATTTCAGGTTAGGCTTGAAAATGAAAAATAAATTAACCTGCACTATTCTTCAGACTTAGTGAAATAACAATCACTATACATGTGAACTTCTATCAATGATGAAAAGGAACAAAAATAAACATCAAAGTATTCAATTTCCTACTATATCTCTTGATGTAGTCCATCATCTTCCTACTCTCTAATGTAATTATTAATAATTCAGGTTAAGGCTCGGTTTTCATTTTGCTAATCAATTGAAGCTGAATTAGTCCTCATTGTATCTAGAGCATATCTGCATGCAATACCATTACATTTCATATAAATATTGAAACTTAATCAGCTCCATCAAATTGATGACACTCTCTAATCACGTCAGTGTGTTCTCTCTGGCCATTCCAGAGGCAACAGTGCTCCCATCCCTGATAACTAAAGCATACCCGGTTGGAAGTAAATATAGCTCAGCAGAAGAATCGAGTAAAGTTTTATAGTATATACTATGGTATTAGTTTAAATGGGCGGTAGAATACTATGCTGCTGGTTTACAGTTAAAAGGACCACATGAAATATGAATTATCATGCATTTAACCAAATAATGATCATCATACACAATAACTTTGATTGATGAAACAAACCAAGACGGACATTAGTTTACTTACTTTCGAGGCATCGCTACAATATTTCCTGGAAGGCGTTTCACCGTATGTTGATGTTATACCTAACATACGGCCTTAAGATGCGGACAAGATGCGGACAAAATACATCCAAACTACTTTTTTTGTTTCAGTTGGTCCTCCGTATACCCTCCGTATCTTTTATTAAAAAAATACAACATACGGCATCCAACATACGGCCCTCTCAACATACGGACATTGTCACCTGTCTCTTTTGGAAAAATGTGCAAAAACCAGTCTACATTCCGGGGAACCCCTAGGGAATTCCCTCTGTGATGTCATAATATTGATACACATACGGAGGTAGGCTGGGGAGGGTATAAATAGGGTCCGTATGTTTGGTTATGTCAGGGAAGAGAGGTGGTAGTACACGTGAGGAGGTGGTAGTACACGTGAGGAGGTGCCCAGTGGGCACAGAACATTGAATCAACATTTATAAATGGTTGTCAATGTTGATTCAATGTTGGATCAACGTGGATTCAACATTGGACAGAATTTTGTGCCCACTGGGTGGTGGTACACGGGCTGTGTTGGTGCAACACAAGAGAGGTTTCTCCTCTGTGTGGATCCATGTTTTAACCCTGTTTTATGTCTGGGACTCGTATGTTAGGGGAAGAGACAGGGGAGGGACAGGAGAGGTTTGGGAAGGGACAGGATAGGTCGGGGAAGAGATAGAAAAGGTCGGGAAAGGCACCTCTGTACTCTAATAGCTATTGCCTGTTTAAACACAAGGAGTCTGTGGGCAAAGTTTCAGCTCTGTAGGGCCATTATTTACCGAGTTATGGAAGAAAAGACTCTTTTTAATGTAATTTCTCCCAAAATCCATATAATCTTTTTTCTTTTTTTTTTATCATGAAGGTAGAAGTTGGACTGAACTTATTTACCCGTTAAAATAATTCTAGGGCCATTTTATTACATATATGTATAGCACTTTAAAAAGGGGGACTTTACTGTCCTTGTGGAGGTGGCAGACAATAGCTATTAGAGTACAGAGCATGTGTTGCCTACCATGTACAGCAAGCTGTGATTATTCATACATCTTTCTGTTAGGATTTCTGAGCGAATATATATATGCTTGGCTACCCGTATGGCTTGTATCTATGTTGTACTTTGTAGTAGTTGAAATGTTAGCACTCAAGAGGTTTTGCACCTGTGTGGATGGATATTCCGGGCTGTGTTGGTGCTGCCACCTAGAGGCTAAGTCAAGCTGGCCTCAACTCCTCTCATATATATATAAGGTAATGGAGATCGCAAGCCTTGTGTTGGAGGTCATGTGGATCTAAACCATTTTTCTGTAAGCTAGTAGAGTCCCCCACCTCCCTTCTCCCTTTTTAAAGTGCACATATATATGTAAAAAAATGTCTCTATGATTGTTTTAATGAATAGATAAGTAAAGTCCAACTTCTACCTTTATAATTAAAAAAAGATAAATTTAAAAAATTGATTTTCAACGAAATTATACCCAAAAATGTCTTTTCTTCTGTAACTCGGTAAATTATGGCCCTACAGAGCTGAAACTTTGCCCACAGACTCCTTGTGTATAAACGGTGGTAGACAACAGAGTACAGAGCTGGCTGTAGTGGTGACGAAATGGTAGTAGTGGCTCCTACCATTTCCTCATGGCCCCTACCACTTCCTCACGGCCCCTACCATTTCCTCACAACCCCTACCACTTCCTCACGACCCCTACCACTTCCTCACAACCCGTACCACTTCCTCACAACCCCTACCACTTCCTCATGTACACCACATCCGGTACCAACATACGGAGCATAAATACCACATATGGCGCACAAAAGAGACATACGGCCCTAAAAACCAGGGTATATGTCCTGTTTTCAACATAGCACCCCCCCCCTACCCCTCCGTATATCTTGTACTAAATACGCCAAAGATACGTTTTTTTCTTGCTCCGTATGTTGAACAGAAACGCAATTATGGCCGTATGTACATACGGCCGGCCATATGTACATACGGCGGCCGTATCTTTTTCCGTAAGATGCGGACATGTTGAGCTGAAACGCAAAAATGAACTGAAACGCATAAAAGACACATACGGCCCCTCCGTATGATACGGTGAAACGCCTTCCAGATGGAGTATTCTATCTTCCTACTCTGTAATGTCAATATATTCATATAGGGTAAGGGTGCATCATCAAAAGGCTCATGAAATGAAACTTATCTAGTTTTCATTGTTTCTAAAGACCACATGTAAATGCAAAACCATTACAATCATTATCAATCAATGAAACTTAATCTACTTCATTGAGATATAGAGACTGTCTTATCAAATCACATTATCTCTTCTCTGGCTAGGTATGAGGGGCTTTAGCAAATTTCTTGAATAAAGATACTATAGGGAAGCAACAGTATTTACTTTCCTGATTACTAATCCTACACTGTTAGATCTAAATGTAGCTGAGTAGTAGAATCTACTATGGTTTTACAGTATGTACTATGGTATAAGTATAAATTGGCGATGGAATATAATGTTGGTTTACAGCAAAAAGGGATGCATGGAATTTGAACTGCCATGCACTATAGTAGTATAGTATGTATCGGAACGGGACTATAGTTAAGTACTGTTTATTACTCAATCGACCTGCAGCCAATCAGAGGCCTCCATTTGGTCACGTGACCGGAAGTGACCTACTTAGGGGATTAGTGGTGACGTCACGTGACCTAGTTAGCCAATCAGAGGCCGCCATTGGGTCACGTGACCGGAAGTGAGGTCATATGACCTACTTATGGACCGGAAGTGACGTCATATGACCTACTTAGGGGACCGGAAGTGACCTACTTTAGGATCACGTGACCGGAAGTGACCTGATGAGTCACGTGACCGGAAGTGACGTCACATGACCTAATGGCCAACCGGAAGTGACCTCATTGAGGATCACGTGACCGGAAGTGACCTGATTGATCACGTGACCGGAAGAAGAAGAAGAAGAAGAAGAAGAAAAAAAAAAAAAAAAAAAAAAAAAAGGAAGAAGAAGAAGAAGTGACGTCACGCGACTTAATGAAGAGATGAGCGTCTTTAAGGGGTCACGGGCTTTAAAATGTGATATCTTTTTTTTTTGGAGGAGGAGGCGAGTCTCTTATTTTTTTTCGGTAAACTAATAAAAAACACTACGATATAAGTTTTTTTTTCATTTTTTATTGTTTTACGAGCGACTGGAAGTGACTTATTGAACTAGTTAGAAGCGTTCTTTAGAGTGTATAAGGGGGAAGGAGGGGAAGGAGGGGAGGGGAGGGGGGGAGGGGGGCCCTTTTAACATGCATGGGGAGGGGGGCGCTTTTAGGATGCATGGGGCGAGTGGTGGGGGGGAGGGGGGGGAGGGGGGCACTCTAGGGGGGGTGGGGTGGGGGGGGGGGCACTCTAAGGGGCGCGTTTGTCTCTTTTAAGAAAGAAAAAGATTTTCAATCGAGAGACACGCTTCTTCCTCTCGAGAGGAAGAAGCGTGTCTCTTCGTGTTTTTTTTTTGTTTATCACGTGCTGCGATGAGGCGATCAGCTGCGACTGGAGGAAGTGACACTTTAAGAGATCGCGCGTCTTAATTGTTATGATATTTTTTTTTTTTTTTACTTACTAATGAAGAAGACGTATGAAAATAAAACACAACAATTCACATGTCCGTCGTTCTCGTTGTTTCTTGCTTGATAAAGTCAAGTAATATCGCGATGCCGAGGCCAAACTTTCCCATGTCCTCAGTCAACACTCGAAGGAGTTCAAAAGGCGTACCGCCGGCGCCGTCAGCTTCATCTTGCCACATTTTCAACACTCGGAAGGCCCACTCAGCGGGACTTCCTCCGTATTCGCATTCTTCAGCGATCTTATCTAACCTCTCAGGCGACAATTTTAAATGGTCCCCCACCTCTTTCCACCTGCTACCCAGACGTCTGCCGAGGGTGCCCAAGTGCTTATGCATCGCGCGCGAGTCGGGGTTTTCGAAATCCAACCCCTGTCTGTGGAGAAGGGCCATCCACTGAGCCAACAGTTCCATGCGTCTAATGCGGGTGAAGACGCGACCGAGCTCGCCCCATCTATGACGATGCGGGGTTTCACCCCACCACACTTGGAACATCGCCGTACACAGCTCCTCCGGTGTCTTGACACTGCGCTCTACTAGAGCATCCATACGGGCGGCGCTGACTTTTAAGCTACTGCCCAACTCTCTCCAACAGCCGCTCAACTCTTTACCTAGTTGACGAAGCAAGGCGTCGCTATAGGCTAACCGCCGCTGTCCTACCTGTCGGGTCTCCCCATCATCGGTCTGCCTCGCGTCGCGTCTCACGTCGTCAAGCCGCATTAACTTTTTTTCAGGCGCACCGGGCGGTGAAGGCGAGCTTGAAAGTGGAATAGCTTGAGCCATCTCGTCTCGTCTTGGCGGCGGCGGCAGCGGCGGCGGCGGCGGCGGCGGCGGCGGCGGCGGCGGTGGTGGTGGTGGCGGTGGTGGTGGTAGTAGCCGTTACTGGGGTCAGAGGCGATATGTTTTTTTTCCAACAGAAATGAGAGCTTTTTATACAGAGGGAGTTTAATCCCATTTCCAACAGCGCTCCAGCTGTCTAGCGCCCTGTCCGCATGACGCTTTTTCAGCCGCTCCGCTCCTTAAGAGCTTAGATGACGAGGGGGTGTGGCATCGCTATCCGTGGAGACCAGCTGAAAACGGTGTTTTTTCCTCACTCATAGCCTTAATACCTCCTACCCCCTACCCGAGGACGTCTCCCTCCCTCTGACATTCATTGTAACAAACGTCAGAGGTCAGGTGAAAATCGGATTTTTTTTCATGCACAGCCTTAGTCAGCTGTCACCCCTCCCTATTGAACTAGCCGGCCGCCCGCCCGCCTGGCCGGCCCGGTCTACTCACCACGGCAGGAGGTGGTGATTTTTGTCTTACACTTAAGTCGCTCACCACATGCACACGCCTCTACTCACAGACAGACACGTTCGTCTTAGGGGGGTCCTGCTTCACGCCACACGCCTCCTGTAGTTTTTTTTTGTATACACACTGTAAGCTCATCACCGTTACCGTTAATCCTTTATACAGCTAACGCGCGCTGAATGGCTGAACAGGGTGGTAAGCGGCTTAGCTCACCACAGTGGATCCCTCAAAAAGGGATCCAGCTGAAAACGTCATACCTTATGTCTTTGTGAATGGCCGCCGCCGGTCAGTCGACGGCAGGCAGCAACCGCTTAACCCTTTATACAGCTAATGCGCGTTGAATTGCTGAACAGGGTGGTAAGCGGCTTAGCTCATGACAGTCGATCTCTCAAAAGGGGGGGGGGGAAAGGGATCCAGCTGAAAACGTCATGCCTTATGTCTTTTTGTTTCTCTTTGTGAATGGCCGCCGGCCAGCCGGCGGCAGCTGAACAGGGTCGGTAAGTAGCTTAGCTCTAGAAGCGAGAAGGCGTATATAAGGGGCTTGGAAACCTCCATTCACTCACTCATTCTTTTGCTGCTCTCTACAGTCACCACCATGAGCAAAAGACAACATCTAGCGGCGTTCAAGAACAAGAAGACTACGCGGAACAGCGTTCGTTTAGCGTCAGTGCCTGCTCTTGCTACTGAACATGAGACTACCGCCGCAGCCGGTTGGTCTTATCACCCTCCTGCTGTAGCGAGCGCTCGTGGCAGTAGTAGTAGTAGTAGTAGCAGTAGCACTAGTAGTAGCAGTAGTAGTAGTAGTGGTAGTAGTACTAGTAGTACTACTGGTAGCAGTCGTCGTGCTAGCGACGTTGTTACACTCGCGACGGTACACATTGCTGCTAAGCGCGCTGCCGCTGCTACCGCCGTCCCGCCTGCCGCTGCTGCTGCTGCTGCTGCTGCTGCTGCGCCTGCTACTGCTGCGCCTGCTACGGCTGCGCCTGCTGAGGCTGCTGCTGCGCCTGCTACTGTTGCGTCTGCTGCGGCTGCTGCTGCGGCTGCTTCTGCTGCACCTGCTGCTACTGCTACTACTACTGACGACAACGCTCCTGGCACAGCGCAGTACTGGCAACCGGGTTTTTACCTCCCCACTACTGTTGATGACTTTGATGACCTGCCGCACGTTGCACAGCCCCTCTCCTCCACCACTACATCGACGGACGCCCTCGACGCCGCTCGCGCTGAGAGTTACAGCTATTCGGACACTCAGCCCCTGAACCGAGAAGAAGAGGAGGAGGAGGAGCAGCAGCAGCAGCAGCAGCAACAGGGTGAGACAGAGAACGACGCTGACGACGAGGCGTACGAAGAACCCGAAGGGCAAGGGGTGAGCGGTACGTTTTTCGGCTTCCCTCTTCGACCTTTCGACCTCACTTCCTCCACTGCTAGCGCCCCCCCGTCCGGTCCGTGGCGACTGCCCTCACCGCCACCTTACGAGGGCGGCGGCGGCGCTTCATCTTCTACCGCTACACACAGCACGGACGGCGTGTGGCTGCGCTGTTCCAACAACGAGACCTCCGATACCACCAGCGCTGACGCTGCTCCTGCTATCGGTTCTGCTGCTGATTCAGCTCACGCTGATGGTGTTACTCATCCTGCGGGGGTGAAACGTTCTAAGGTGAGTTCCAGAACAACAAGGCCCACTAAGAAGAGAAAAATACAAGAAAAAGAAGGAGATGGACGAGAAGAAGCAGAGAAAACACTCGGGTTAGAGTTCTGCTTAGACGGAGCTTTGACGCTGGAGATCTGGGAGGACGTGGCTAGACTGTCTAGGAGGCCGCGCTACACAAAAGACGGCCAGGTGAAAGAGGCGTCTCTGACCAGAAGCAAGCGAGTGCACTTCACGGCCGACGCGCTGCGCGAGCTCATAGCACGCATCGCCGATATCCGCGCAGTGGTGCGCATACGCGACACAGCGGCCGCGCAAGGAAAACCTAATCACACCCCCTGGTTCGCAGTGCTGGATGAGGCGGGCGAAGTGTACGCAGCTGTGAGCTACTACAGCGGTAAGAACCTCGTCCACGTGCGCAAGTACGAAGGTCCTGACAAAAAACCCACACAGCAGGGGGTGACGCTGTCCGCCAGAGCGCTCAAAGAGTTGGATGACAAAACAGAGATCATTCTGAAATATCTCGGCATAGATTCCGAATGAGAGACGCTCAACGCTCACGCGCGCACACACACAGCGTTTGACGTACGCTGTATGAGACAGACAGACAGACAGACGAATACACAGACAGCAGACAGAAAGATAGTTACATAGACGACAGATTGATAGATGGCTAGATAGATAGATAGATAGTTAGACGGCTAAGTAGTTGGTAACCGAGTGAAAAAAAACATGACACAGTACGTATGCGAAAAGTGTTTCAAAATGTTTAAAAGAGCGTACAACCACGAGAGACACGTAGAAAATTGTAGAGTAGTAGCTAAGTTTTGCCCTCTATGCGGCGAAGGGGATTGCCGAAAGAGCGCTTGTCGACGCGAATCTCTGGACTGGGTGACCGTCCCTCCGCGCATATGTGCTGTACCGAACGGGGAGGAAACGTTCACGGCGAATTGGCCTGCGATACAAACGGGCGTCAGGATGCACGGGACTCGCGTGAGTGTAACAAACTTCAGGCTACCAACCGGCGAGTTGAGTGACGCTGTAGATACTATGCGTCGCATTCACTTGACACAAAGATTCAGATACAAAGTGGGTTTCTCGGTAGGCTTACTGTTACAACACAGAGAAGACAAGAGCAAACTGCGCTACTTCCACGCCTCCCAGAACAACGCAACTCTCATACAACCGCTCCCTACTGTAACTAATTCAGAAACTTTGGAAGAGCTCCTCTCAAAGATGCAAAACACCGTCGCTTGCGAGGAGGTACGGAAACTTTGCGACGCTGACACCAAGTGGCACGTTCTTTTTCCTACCAATTTGAACATCTGCGTTTACATGGGACCGGGGGAATTCCCCATAGGCGGTAGGATCACTCAGGCCGGTCGAGTTGGAAAGAGAAGCGGCGTGTTAGATTTTCCCAACAAGGACAACCTCTGCATCTTCCGCTGCATTTCCTTTCACTTATACAACACCAGCAAGCGCGCTTCAGATTTGTTACGTCAGTTCTGTCCCGCTGCCACACCTGAATCCTTTCCGGGTCTGAACATCCGCGACTTACCCGCGTTAGAGAACTTGTTTGACGTACAAATAGCGGTTTACACCGCGTCGCGTCAAGTGCCGGGGCGGAAGTTGAGAAGAGGCGTTACTCTGATCAGACCGCCTTCCAGAACTGTGGCCGCCCGAGGTAAAGTCAACCTACACCTGATGGCGAAAGGCGGTTTGCACGTCTCTCTCGTCACGGACTTCAACGCGTACGCGGGCATATACGAATGTTGCAAGTGTAAGGCGGCGTTCACCACCGAGTTCTTGCTGAAGAGACACAGGAACCAGCTTTCCTCTTGCCGACAAGTCAAGTTGCGCTACGTAGGTGGCATCTATCAAAATTCGAGAACGATTTTCGAAGCGCTAGCAGACTTCTCCATTTTTCCCCCCGACGGACATTCCGGAATCTACCCTTACAAGATCGCCTTCGATTTCGAGGCTTTCTTCAGACCGTGCAAAGAACCGTCGACGGAGCACGTGTCCCTGCTGTGGGATCACGTCCCTTTGTCGGCTAGCGTCGCATCCGACTTTCCGGGGTGGGAGGGGCCCGTCTGCTTCGTCAGAGCGTCCGACGCAGATTCCGACCCCTTGTTGGACCGAGTTTTAAATCACATAAACGAGAACGCCAAAGCGATCGGGGAAGCTGTGCTAGAACTTTACCGACCGACGTTAGCGAAGTTAGATGCGGCGATAGGTGAAGCTCTCCTGCTGGAGGAGGCGACGTTCACCACCCCTTCTCCAGGCGGCTTCGCTGCGGCTCAGACCAGACACCCGTTAGTTCAACTGAAGAAGCGTCTTCTGAGATACATCCGTCAAGCTCCAGTGGTGGGCTTCAACTCGGGGCGTTACGACTTGAACCTGATCAAAATACGCCTTCACTCGTTCTTCGCCTCCGGAGACCGAAGAAACCAAGAATTCAGCGTCATAAAGAGAAGCAATCAATACTTGGCGGTTTACACACAGCACACGGTTTTCTTGGACGTAGTCAACTATTTGGCACCCGGTTACAACTACGCGACCTATTTGCGAGCTTTCACCAGGAACGAAGAGAAAGGTCACTTTCCTTACGAATGGATGACGTCTACCAGGAAACTGGCAAACAGAACGCTGCCGCCGAGATCGGCTTTCGACAGCGAGCTGACGGGCGTCAAAATGTCCGAATCCGACTACGCCGCATGTCAGAAAGTTTGGTCCGACGAGAAGATGCAAACTATGGAAGACTACTTGATCCACTACAACAACAAAGACGTGAAACCTTTCATAGAAGCTCTGAAAAATCACGCTAAATTTTTCCAAGATCGCGGCATCGACATGTTGAAAGACGGAGTTTCTCTCGCCGGTTTGACTTTACGCTTCCTCTTCCAAAACCTAGAAGACGCGTTCACAACGTTTCCCCAGTTCGACGCCGTCCTCCACGCTCTGATCAAAGAGAATCTAGTCGGCGGTCCTTCCATCATCTTCCATAGATTTCACGAGAAGGGCACCACGCAGATAAGGGAGCACAAGTACGGCGAAGAAGCGAGACCGTGCCAACACATCCTAGGACTAGACGCTAACTCTCTGTACTTGCGCTGCATGAGCGAAGCGCACTGCACGGGCTATTACGCGGTGAGACGGCCCGAGACCGAGTTCAAGCCCGAAATCAGGCAAAGAAACTCTCACAGCGCTTTGGAGTGGTTACGCTTCGTAGAGCACGACCGCCACGTGAAACTGCGCCACGCTCTGAACGGCGGCGAGATGGCGGTAGGCTGTCGGAGAATTCGCGTGGACGGATTTCACGCGGCCTCTAATACGGTTTTCCAGTTTCACGGGTGTTGGTTCCACGCTCACGAGTGCATACCGTCGCACCGATATCAGTGCGCTTCACTGAGAGAGGAGAGACGCGACAGAACGACCAGAGTAAGCGCTTACTTGAAAGCGTTAGGTTACAAGCTGGTCGTCGTGTGGGAGTGCGAATGGCGAGAGATGAAGCGTCGAGATGAGCGGGTCAAGGCCTCCCAACAACGCTGGAAGGTTGACGCTTTGAAAGTGTCTCGAAACGCGATGAGCGAGAGCGACATCCTTTCCGCTGTGAAAGAGGAGAAAATGTTCGGTTTAGTTCAAGTGGACATCACTACGCCGCCTCACCTACGAGAGTACTTCGAAGAAATGACCCCCGTTTTCAAGAACGCGACCGTTTCAAAATCGGACATAGGCCCTCACATGTCAGACTTTGCGCAGGAAGAAAAGCTGTTGAACACGCCTCAGAGATGTCTGATAGGGAGTTACCACGGAAAAAATATTCTCTTGGGAACGCCGCTTCTCAAGTGGTATTTAGAGCACGGTTTGATAGTCACCAAAGTGCAGCTGGTGGTAGAATACCTACCTAAACGCTCCTTTGCCGGTTTCGCGGACGAAGTGACGGTGGCGCGAAGACGTGGCGACGTGAACGAGAACGAGAAAATTCTGTCAGACTGTTACAAGTTAATGGGAAACGCTACGTACGGTAAAACAATCTGCAACAAAGAAAAACACACGGCGGTGAGATACACTGACAGTCGGAAGTTCGAACTATTGGCCAATTCGTGGCGCTTCAAAAAGGCGTCCGAGTTGACTTCCGATCTGTTTGAAGTCGAACTACAACCGAAAACGGTCAAGAACAACCTCCCTATTCAGATAGGGTTCATGGTATACCAGTACGCGAAGTTGAAAATGTTAGAGTTCACATACGACTTCTTGGATAGATTCGTCGATCGGCGCGATTATGCCCTTTGTCAAATGGACACCGACAGTCTTTACATGGCTCTCAGCGGTGCCACGTTGGATGACCTAGTGAAACCTCGCCTGAGAGAGACGTACTTCAGAGAGAAACGAAAGTGGCTTCCGACAGCGGTGTGCGACGAGCACTTAGAGCTTTTCGTGAAGACAAAAACGGAAAGAGTGCGAGAATGGTGTGCGCCGCCCGGCGGATGTTGTGAGAGACGGTACCTTCACGATCTGAGAACTTCGGGGCTCATGAAAGCGGAGTGGGAAGGTGACGGGATCCTAAGTCTCAACCCTAAGACTTACATTTGCTACGATCGAGTCAGCGACACCGGTGAAAGAAAATCCAAAAAATGGAGTGCAAAAGGCGTACAGAAGAAACAAAACCCCCAGGAACCAGACGCCTTCTTGGATGTTCTTCGCCAACGAAAAACTCTCATTGCTGTAAATAGAAATTTCAAAGTGGTGCGAAACAAAATGGTCACCTACACCATAGAGAAAGACGGCGTGCGCTACTTGTATTATAAGCGTCGCGTGCATTCTGACGGTGTGACAACGAGTCCTTTAGAGATATGAAAAAAAAAAAAAAAAAATAAGCGTGTGCATCTTTTCAAAAATAGAGTGTTTATCAAGATTGAAAAAAAAATAAATAAAAAAAAATTAAAAGAAAATATTGTTGTGTTTTTATTATCATACGGCTTCTTTTACTAGTAAGTCGCGCAGTCTCTTAAAGCGTCACTCATGTGACGACGTCGCTTACAGTCACGGGATCCTAAACAAAAAAAAACTTCTTCTTCTTCCGGTCACGTGATCAATCAGGTCGCTTCCGGTTGGCCATTAAGTCGTGTGACGTCACTTCCGGTCACGTGACTCATCAGGTCACTTCCGATCACGTGATCCTAAATTAGGTCATATGACGTCACTTCCGGTCCCCTAAGTAGGTCAGTAGGTTACCCAGAATGCACCATCCCCTAAGTAGGTCACTTCCGGTCACCCAATGGAGGCCTCTGATTGGCTGCAGGGTTACCCAGAATGCACCACTAATCCCCTAAGTAGGTCACTTCCGGTCACGTGACCAAATGGAGGCCTCTGATTGGCTAACTAGGTCACGTGACGTCACCACTAATCCCCTAAGTAGGTCACTTCCGGTCACGTGACCAAATGGAGGCCTCTGATTGGCTGCATGTCGATTGAGTAATAAACAGTACTTAACTATAGTCCCGTTCCGATACATACTATACTACTCACTATTCTTCTGTCTCAGTCAAATGACAATCACCATACATGTGAACTTTTATGAATAAAGGAAAAAGAACAAAGATAAACATCAGTGTACTTACAGTTACGCTTAACCTACTATATTTCCTGATGTAGGCATATACCCTGGAACTCTGTAATGGCAATATTCTATATGTAGATTAAGGGTGCTTCATCATGTTGCTTATCAATTGAAACTGAATTGGTGTCTGTGGCAGATCTCAATGCAATACCATTGTAATTCATTTAACTGATGAAACTTAATCTGCTACATCAAAATGATGACACTGTCTTATCAATTCAGGGTTTTCTCCTTCTCTGTTAAGGTATGAGTGTCTTAAGAGAATGTTTTGAACCCGGATACTATAGGGACGCAAGTGTGCTTCCATCCCTGATTACCAAGGCTTACACTGTTGGAAGTAAATGTAGCTGAGCAGAAGAATCTACTATAGTTTCATAGTATAAGCTGCAATATCAATGTTTATGTGTGGTAGAATTTACTGTTGGTTTACCTTAAAAGAGGACTAAATGAAATATTTGTTTTACCCTACACTAGTCATTTGACTCATTTAACCAACAATAACCAGGCATGTGAACTTTGATGAATAAAAAAAAACAAAGATAAACATCATAGTACTTACATCCTTGCCATTAATACAATACTTCTTGATGTAGGTCGCCATATTCTTACTCTGTAATGTCAATTTTTTCTATATATATATAGGGCAAGGTTGTGTCATCAAATTTCATTTTTATTGAAACTGAACTAGTTATTCATTGCATTTAAACCATATGTAGATGCAAAACCGTTACATTTCATATTAACCAATGAAACTTAATCTGCTCCATCAAGATGATGGCACTCTGGTATCGAATCACATTATTACTTCTCTGGCTGGATATTAGTTCCTAAAGCAAATGTCTTGAACTCAGGTAATGTAGGGAAGCAACAGTGCTCTCATTCCTTATATGAAAGCCTACGCTGTCAGCATTTAATGTAGCTGAGCAGTAGTATCTAGTATAGTTTTACAGTATGTACTATGGTATCAGTGTACATGGGCAGTACAATCATGGTGTTTGCTCACAGTTATAAAGGACCACATGGAATATAAATTACCCTGTACTATTCTTCAGACTTTGTCAAATAACAATCATCATACATGTAGATTTCAATCAATGAAGAAAAAGAACAAAGATAAACATCATAATACTTACGTTCATGCGGTTCCTACAACATGTCCTGCTGTCGGCCATCGTCTTCCTACCCTGTAATGTACATCATTTATTAGTAGGTTAAGGCAGCATTATCGAATTGCTCATCAATTGAAACTGAATAAGTTGCCATTTTATTTAGAGTATATCTGAAGGCAATACCATTACAATTTATATAACCAGTAAAACCTAATTTGCTTCATCAAGATGATGACACTTTCTAATCAAATCTGTTTTTTTCTCTGGCTCGGTGCCCGGGTTTCAAGGGAGTATTTTGAACCCAGATACTATATATGGGAAGCAACAGTGCTCCCATCTTACTCTGCACCTTTCTTCAGACTTAGTGAAATAACAATCGCTATACATGCAAACTTCTATCAATGATGAAAAAGAACAAAAATAAACATCATAGTACTCACTTTCCTACCATATCTCTTGATGGTGGCCATCAGCATCTCACCCTGTAATATAATTATTCATAATTCAGGTTAAGGCTGGGTTATCATATTGCTTATCAATTGAAGCTGAATTAGTCCTCATTGTATATAGAGCATATCTGAATGCAATACCATGACATTTCATATAACCAATGAAACTTATTCAGCTCCATCAAGATGATGACACTGTCTAATCAAATCTTTTTTGTAACCAGATACTATTCGAGAAGCAACAGTGCTCCCATCTCTGATTACTAAAGCATAGCCGTTTGGAAGTAAATATAGCTCAGTAGAAGAATCCACTGTAGTTTTACAATATATACTATGGTTTTAGTTTACATAGGCGGTAGAATAATATCCTGTTGGTTTAAAGTTAAAAGGACCACATGAAATATAAATTATCATGCACTATTGTTCTGACTTAATCAAACAATGATCATCATTCACATTAAAATGAAACAAGCAAAGACAAACATTAGTTTACTTACTTTCCTGCCACCCTTACAATATTTCTTGATGGAGCTCTTCATCTTCCTACTCTGTAATGTCAATATATTCATATAGGGTTGGGTGTGTTATCATAATGCTCATGAAATGAAACTCATCTAGTTTATATTGTATCTAAAGACCACATGTAAATGTAAAACCATTACAATCGTCATCAACCAATGAAACTTAATCTTCTTCATAAAGATATTGACACTGTCTTATCAAATCACATTATCTCTTCTCTGGCTAGGTATGAGGGGCTTAAGCAAATTTCTTGAATACAGATACTATAGGGAAGCAACAGTGCTTACTTTCCTGATTACTAATCCTGTACTGTTAGATCTAAATGTAGCTGAGCAGTAGAATCTACTTTGGTTTTACAGTATGTACTATGGTATAAGTATATGGCAAGCCGTTTTCGTAAAGTTGACATAAACTCGAAACCCCTCCTATCTTGAAACATAAGGGGTTTCTGGAAATAAACCTAGTGTATATCAGATATACTTTAAAAAATAAAAATAAACCAACTTTATCTGAAATAAACACACTTTATTTTAGATGAACAAAGTTTATGTCAAATAAACCCAGTTTATTTTAAAAGTTTATTAATGAAATAAGCACTGTTTATTTGAATAAGCACAGTCTATTCTGAAACAAGTCTAGTTTATATCAAATAAGATGGGTTTTATCTAAACAAACTGGGTTTATTTCTAAATAGCTGGGGTTTTGGTAATGAACGGGGTTTATTTCAGATAAACTGGGTTTATTTCATAATATCAGGGGTTTCAGAAAGAAACCCCTTCTATTCGAAATAAACCCAGAACTTTTATTTTTCCAGATAGTAGGTTTTTTTCTATAACCAAATTCATATTGAAATAAACTGTGTTTATGTCGAAATAAACTAGGTTTATTTTTAAATGGAAATGCTGAATTTGAAGTCGGGTAGAGTACAGCACTGAGCCTCGTATTTCGCAAAAGCTGAATAACCAGCCCCCGTATTTCCTCAAACCTCCGTATTTCGCGAAAACTTCACTTCCGGCCGTGCATAAGGATCACTCCGCATACTGCGTTCCATACCCTCAGGCAGTCCGAGATGGTCTAGTGGTTAGCGAGCTCGCATCTCACCGCGGCGGCCGGGGTTCGATTCCCGGACTGTGCACGATACTTTTAGGCGACGTTTTGCCGAGCAGACCGGACGCTGCTATAAGCTGATCGTTGACCCACATTTAGATTGAGACGATATTTTTTTTTTCATTGGCTTCGTTTGTGGGTTATAAAAACTTATTTTTAATGGAAACAAAGCCTAAGCACTATAAAACATCCCATATTTACACGTACAATAGCTGAATTAGGCCCTAGCCCCCCAGAAAATTTGGTTGAGCCTTTGTCAGTTGATGGATCGGCGAAAAATTGACAAGTTGATCGGCCTCAGTCAGGGTCTTGAACTTAAACTTGACCTAGATAGATGCATGCGAGTAGAGCTTTCGATCATATTTTTTTTAATGGATTATCGTTTTAATCGTCTTCCTTTTTGAAAAATTAACATATTTAAATCGTAAAGCAGGCCTAATGTGTACAAATAAAGATGATAGAGACCATCAGGGGGAGGGGACTCTTTTTTTCAAAACCAAATTACGTATGGGCTGAGACCGGAAATGAGGGCGAGCAAGGTGTCATGGCGGTGTCGGGAGGTGTTTGGAGACAAAGCAGGTCAATAAAATGTCTTTTTTTCCTTTAATACTAGACATCTGCATTTAAAAATAAATACAGGATCAGTTTAAGTTGTGTATTTCCCCTCCAGATTGACATTGAAAGGCCCCGTATTTCGTTTCAACCCTTATAAAGGGTTTCAACGAAATACGGGGCCTTTCAATGTCAATCTGTCGGGGAAATACACAACTTAAACAAATCCTGTATACTTATTTGAAGTAAACTTGGTTTGTTTTGACATGAACTAAGTTTATTTGATATAACCTGGGTGTCAACTTTACCCAAACGGCTTGCCATATAAGTGTACATCAGCGATGGAATATGCTGTTGGTTTATGATAAAAAAGGATGTATAAAATTTGAATTACCCTGCACTATTCTTCTGTCTCAGTCAAATGACAATCACCATACATGTGAACTTTCATCAATAAAGGAAAAGAACAAAGATAAACATCAATGTACTTACAGTCAAGCCGTTCCTACTATATTTCCTGATGAAGGCATATATCGTCGACCTCTGTAATGTAAATACTCTATATGTGGATTAAGGGTGCTTTATCATATTGCTTATCAATTGAAACTGAATTGGGTTTTTGAATCTGTGGCAAATCTTACTGCAATACCATAGCAATTCATTTAACCTATGAAACTTTATCTGCTACATCCAAATGATGACACTGTGTTATGAAATCATGGTTTTCTCCTTCTCTGGTTAGGTATGAGTGTCTTAAGAGAACTTTTTTGAACCTGGACACTGAAGGGAAGCAAGTGTGCTCCCATCCCTGATTACTAAGGCATACACTGTTGGAAGTAAATTTAGCTGAGCAGAAGAATCTACTACAGTTTGACAGTATAAACTACAGTATCAATGTTCATGGGGGTAGAATAAACTGTTGATTTACCGTAAAAAAAGACCACATGAAAGATGCATTACCCTCCACTAGTCTTCTGACTCATTTAAAAAAACAATCACCATATATGTGAACTTTGATAAATAAAAAAGAACAAAGGTAAACATCATAGTACTTACATCCTTGCCATGAATACAATAGTTCTTGATGTAGGTCACCATATTCTTACTCTGTAATGTAATTTTTTCTATATAGGGCAAGGTTGTGTCATCAAATTGCATATTTATTGAAACTGAATTAGTTTTTCATTGCATTTAAACCATATGTAGACGCAAAACCGTTTTTGTATTAACCAATGAAACTTAATCTGCTCCATCAAGATGATGGCATTCTGCAATGAAATCACATTATTTCTTCTCTGGCTAAGTATGAGTCTTGAACTCAGGTACTATAGGGAAGCAACAGTGCTGTCATTGCTTATTTTGAAAGCCTACACTGTTAACAGTTAATGTAGCTGAGCAGTAGTATCTAGTATAGGTTCCCAGCAAACAAATAATATCATAAATACACCATTTCATAACATTATATAACGTTATATGTCAACGTTTTTCTAACGCTCTTTAGTATAACATAATATTATGTAAAGTTTAAAAAATGATTTTTTAGATGTAAAATAACTGTTTTTTTGTTAGCTGGGTTTACAGTTTGTACCAGGGTATTAGTGTACATGGGCAGTACAATTATATTGTTGGCACACAGTTAAAAAGGACCACATGAAATATGAATTACCCTGCACTATTCGTCCGACTGCGTCAAAAAAGAATTATCATACATGTGAATTTCAATCAATGAAGAAAAAGAACAAAGATAAACATCATAGTACTTACATTCATGAGGTTCCATCGAGATCTCCTGATGATTTTCTCAAGGGAATGTATTGAACTCAGGTGCTATAGGGAAGCAACAGTGCTGTCATTGCTTATTACGATAGCCTACACTGTTAGCAGTTAATATAGCTGAGCAGTAGAACCTATATCATTAAGACCTACCCAGTATTCACTCTGTTACCAATGTATAATAGTTGACCCTAGGGTGTTTTTAGGAAAAGCACATGCTTCTATAATGGGGTTGAGATATATCGTTTTGCATCCAAACACTTAAAAGGACACTGTCTATTGAAATCATATTCTTTCTTTTCTGGCTAGATATGTATGTCTTAACACTTTTAATCCTGACCAAAAATTACTTGGCTTGCCATGGGGATGGCCTCTGAAAACCATTAGTTCCCAGGAGATCTGAGCTTATTTCAATTCCTATATTATGCCTATGTAAAGGTTATCCACTATAGTCAACACTAGGCCTGCCATGGCATTGACTATAGTCAACACTAGGCCTTAAAGAGTTAAGCAATTGACCTGAACCCAGACACAATATGGGAAGCCACAGTCCTTCATTCTTGATTACTAAAGCCATTAGGTCTTCTCTGGCTGGTATGAGTGTCTAAAGCATATGTCTTTAACCCAGATACAATAGGGAAGCCTCAGCTCTCCAATCTCTGATTACTAAAGCCTACACTGTTAGGAGCTGAGCAGTAGTATCTAGTATAGTTTTACAGTATGTACTAAGGTATTAGTGTACATGGGCAGTACAATTATAGTGTTGGCTCACAGTTATAAAGGACCACATGAAGTATGAATTACAATCATCATTCATGTGAATTTCAATCAAAGAAGAAAAAGAACAAAGATAAACATCATAGTACTTACATATATGCGGCTCCTACCATATTTGTTGCTCCTCATTTTCCTACTCTGTAATGTAAATATTCTTTATGAATTACCGTAGACTAAAGGTGAGTCATAATATTGCTTATCGATTAAAACTGAATAAGTTTTCAATGTTTTCAAGTCATTTCTTGTCTGGCTTGAGATGAGTGTCCTAAGCTAATGCCTCGAGTACAGATACTATATGGGAAGCAACAGTGCACCTATCTCAGATTACTCAAGCTTACACTGTTAGAAGTAAATGTAGCTGAGCAGTAAACGCTACAATTATTCATACATGCTCTAGGTTTTTTTACTCTAGGTTTTTAGTGTACATGGGATGTAGAATATACTGTTGGTGTAAAATTAAAAAAATTACATAGTTTTGGATAGACTATATACAGTGTACACTGAGAGCCGCCTGTGTGAAGTGAGATATGCTTAGTTTCCACTCAATGTCCATGCTCCTATGTATGCCTAGGGGTTGAGTATGAACGAACTACAGCACATATATCACCCAGTCGTGTACTTTCTCCCATGCGAAACATGCAGTATTCTAATAATTATACATTTATTCATCTGCTACTGACCAGAGAAAATTTTGCTGAATCCTGTTCATCGTGCTTCTTAAAGCTGTGAATGTCAATTTCAAGGCGAACCAGCAATTTTTCTAAACAAAGTAAAATACAAAGTTATCATGTTGGATGAATGTATTATACAATTTTGGTAGCACTATAAACAGGTGTATGGTTACTTTTACCAAATTAAAAAAAAGTAGTGACATTTAAGAGAGAATTAAAGTTTTAAAAAATAGCTCTTACCAATAGCGCATTTGAGCACATGGAGATATTGATTTTTCTTATTGCTAGAAACATCATTGTGCTTCCCAGCAATCAAGGCTCCAAAGTACTCTACAAAAATGAATAATTGATTGCAAATGAGTCACAGAATATTACATTTCACCCTCTCTAGGTGTCACATGTGATATGATGATTAGAATAAAAAAAGTGGCATGCCCTGTTCATTTCGGAACTGCAAATCATTATTAATACTTTACCAGCCCCTTCGGGGACTGGGATTGTGGGTTGAGGCATAGTGTATAGGCCTAGGCCCCCCCCCCCACCCTCACCTGCCTTCACCAACCCAGAGTCGGCAGCCTGGTGAGTGGGGCGCGGGAAACATTGCCCCGTCATAACCAAAATAAGAGTTCAAAGAAATCACTCCACTGATATATTTCTGTATAGTTGTGTAAGATAAGCTTTTTGACATGTACACAACATACCTGCACATATGTGCGGTGTCCGTAGGCAGAGCCGGAATCAAAACTGATTGACTGAACTTAATATAACGTTTCCATTGAGATCTTTTAGTTTTCCAAGTGTTCGGTACCCAAGCCTTCAACCTGAGCTGCGCTGCCTCCCGGTCTAGCTGAAGCCTCCTTTGGACCACCTCTAAAACAGAGGAACAAAGGTAAACTATTAGCGTCAGTGGCTTGTGACAGGGTATCTGCGAGCACATTATCCTTCCCTGGCAGATAAACACCCACTAACTGACAATTACTAACCACACACAACCAAAACAATTTTCTCAATAAACACATAGCCACAGAATTCACACTTTTACCCTTATTCAGGGCACTGACTACCTGAGTGTTGTCTGTAATACAATAAACTTTATGGTCCCGCCACAAATGGCTCCAGCGCTCTACTGCCTCATATATTGGGTAGAGCTCTCTCACATTGATATTCTCAGGGATATCCATGGTAGGATGAGGCCTACAGTGGCCATGAATGTCGTCTGCCATGACGATGTCATCCAACCAGTGTCCACATATCCAGTCTAGATCGGTGTACGCCCCATACCCGATACCTGATGCATCAGTGCAGATCCTAGATGTATGGAGTGGGGGTTGAATAATCTTCGCCGAACCGTTGAACCACCTCTCGAACTGTCTCCACCATTCAAGATTCTCCTGGAATGACACGGATAAAGTCACATAAAGCTTCTTCGCGCTGAACACACGTAGCATAGACACCACCCTGTGGGAAAATGTCCTACCCCCCCGGACTAAAGTAGAGCAGTGGCTTAGCACACCACATAAGCGCTGGAGTTGGCGTTTTGTCGGCCTGCGGCGGCCAGCAAAAAATGCCAACTCAACATCTAACTTGTCCAACTTGTCCTGGGGGAGTCGTAGCGACATCTCTAGCGAGTCCAGTTCCACCCCTAGATAACGCTGAATCTGCGCGGGGGACTGCACCTTCTTGTATGAGATATAGAAGCCCAACGAGCAAAGTGTCTGGTGCAGAAAAAGCTGTGCCTCCTTGCACTGCTCGTACATGTCGGCCATTAAAAGAAAATCATCTAGGTAGTTGACACAGAAATAACCGTAGGCATTAACATAACGAGCGACTGCATCTGATATGCTACTGAAGATGTGCGGCGCCACTCTAGTACCAAAACTCATAAAATTGTCCTGAATAAACTGGTCCTGTCCATTGACATTCCAAACCAGACTTTGGAGCTCTCTATCACATGGCCGTACCAATACCGTACGGTACGCGCTTCCCAGATCTGAGACGGCCATGTAGCAGCCCAGAGTCATGTGATCTGAAACAGTGTTGATGGAGTTGTAACTAAATGACTTGAATGTGGTGTCCATGTAATTGTTAATGCTTAGAAAAGATGGACGGCATCTGTGATAGGCCTATAACCTCCCGATGCTTTGTGAACCGCTCCCATCGCGTGCACACAATGTGGCGGCTTGTCCACTATTGTTAACTTCCCACTCTCCAATTCGGTGCACATGATCTCGTTGATGGCCTCAAAAGCGTCAATGGTCGGCGAACTATAATTTAAGCAGAAATAACTGTCTATCGCGACACCCGGAACCATGGCAAACACCATCTAACAAAAAATGGGAATTGGGGTCCCAATTACAGCGGCCATAGACTTCTGAGGGGCCACCCGACAACATTTCCCGCCAACCATTTAATTTAAACTGTGAGCGGACACTGCTCAGGAAATGAGGGGCCGAGGAGTCCCATAAAGGGGTGTAATTACTATAATTATCCAACAACTCCTCTATACTAGCCGTGCACATAAGGTCCCCATAACTACTAGGGTACAAAGAGTCCAGGTCATAAAAATAGTCACAGTCCTGACTGAAAACAGCTGGGAGCACTGGTGAAGCTACGGTGCGCGCATACGAGAAGTTTATCGTCCTATCCGCAGACGCGGGCCTCTCGTGTGCGTAACGTGCCGAGTCTCCCGCCGGTCAAGGCCGACCCTGCTGTTGCTGCTGTTGATGATGCTGGTGTGGCTGTTGATGCTGCTGCTGTTGCTGGGGCTGATACTGACCACCGTGATTGTCATAGCCCCCACGGCAATCTCTACTCTTGTGCTGACCGCTACACTCTACACAAGCTTGCTTCTTGAAGCAAGGGTTGAAGTTGCACTCCGTGTTGTTTCACTTCCAGCAGAAATCCGGGGGCCAATCTGACATCTGGCGGTCAAAACGAGGGCCACGATTGCGGCGACATCTGCCGCGACCCCCGCCCGAACCTGACTGACTGGCACCCGCATGAGGGGATGACCCCGCGAGCATCCGTTTCACCACTAGCATATGTTCTGCACTAAGATGGGCTTCTACTGACCTAACATCACCTGCTACAAAGTCACTCAGTTCACCCCTTATCACTCTTAAAACTACCTCATGGTCATACCTAGCCAGCTGGTCGGGACCGAAAGCTCCACCCTGGCCCTTAAGTGTTATAAACCTCATGTGGGATCTATAGCCTGCAAGTGTGATTCTGGGTAAATTGGATTTGATAAATCCAGAACACCATTCATACCACTCATCAATTCCTGAAAACTCATTTCATGGTACAGCTTGTCAACATCAATATAACAGTCTGGTCTCATTTTGTTAGTTGACCTCTTTCTCTTACTAGTATCAGACATCAACTTCAGATTCTTGAGCCAATCTGTATCAGGCATACCTTGAGCATTGGTCTGGGTGCTGAATAGACCATTGCCATCCCCCTCTAGTAGGCCTAGTGCAGCTGTAGTGAGTCCAGCACTAGCCAAACCAGACTGGAGAGTGTGCTGAGCCGGATGTTGAACTTGGCCAGTTCCCAACTGCTGTTGGGGCTTGAACATGGAGCCATCCTTGTAGTATAGCTGTGGCTGTTGAGGCTGTTGGGGCTGTTGATGTCGACACCATCTCAGGTAGGCCTCATAAGAGGTGTCAGTGACAGTGTGAGAGGGGGGATGAGTGTCACTCAAACCAGGTGCCAGTCCCTCTACCTGGCCCATCCTGAATGAGTGCTCCACTGCACCCCCACCCATAACATTCACAGTACTGCCAGCGGTAGCTCGATCAGCTGATCGTACCCCGGTTGACCCACTGAGATCGAAATTGTCAAAACCACTGCCCTCAACAAGTCCACTCCCCCGAGGTTGCGCGCCTCTAACCGGGGGTTGTGCGCCTCCTCCCGGCTGCTGCTCGCCTCTCCCCGGGTGTGTGAGGGGTCTGGCTAACTGGTACAGCTCACCTTGTCGCTTCTTAAGAGTCAAAAACCGCTAACAAAGCATCTCTGTCGCTGTCCGCGGCCTGTCTGCCATTTTGGTTGTTTACCCCAGCGGCCGCGTTCGCCTGCCCGCCGTGGTTAATCGTCGCGTCCGCTGGTTTGGCGCTGTCCGCGTTAGAGTCGCCGTGCACCAGCGTCGCGTCCGCGCTATTGTTCCTCACTGTAGTAGACTTTTGGCTCTCGAACTCCTCCCGGACTTGTTTAATGTATGCAGATCCGTCCGCGACATGGCCACTGATCGCAGCATTTGCCGCACGGGCTTCTTCCAACTGAACCTGTAAGTCTCTTACTTTCCTTTGTCGCAGCAGGACGGCTTCCCTTTGCTCTTCCACCCCCAGGGAATGGATCAGGTTATTCATTGTCGCAGTATACACATCGTCAGATGCGACATTCTCACCCGCAGGATCCTCGTCTTCCGAGCTCTCCCGCCCGGCCTCTGTGGTTTGTTGGCGGGACTCCCCGCTCTCCTCCCCGGGGGCGGTTTCATGACCTGCCTGGTCACCTTCCCCCGTTTAGGCGTCCATTGAGGCCTTGTTCTGCCCGGTCCTGTTGATGGTAGGCGACATTGGCTGCTCCATCACCACAGGCTGTTTCCTGCCTTCATTGGGTGCATCGAATGTAGTGCACACCTTATTATTGCGGTTGTAGGTTGCACCACACTCCTGGTTGGTGCAAACCACCATTTTTACAGGAAAAAATAATTGACCCCTGCAGCCAGTCTGGCCAGGCTCTGATCAATGGCTGACCAGGCAGGCTACCGGCACACTGGAGGCTGAGACAATGGCGCCTCCTGGTGTGTAACTAATACACTACTCAATATGATTGAGTCTCAACATAAATTGTAATACTTTGGCCTCAGTTGACTTTATTTACTGCCCATGTTGATGCCTTTTTTCTAATAAAAATAAGTTAGCCCTGCAGGGGTTATTCATTGTGCCATTTTCTGCCAAATTTCTGCCATTATTCTGTTTATTGTTTTTTTTTCACTGAATAAGGGTCATTTTCTACTGTTTATACGTCTAATATGGCCCCTATTCTGTGAATATACCCCTGTGTGACTAGCTTCTATTCTCACCATTATTCTGTGTCTTCTTGGTCCCGTTTTATTGCTTTAGGATCCATTTTTTTAATCCGGGGTCAAAGTGCTATATGGCCCTATTTACTCTGTAGATTGCCTCACAAAGCCATTGACAACATCCTTTTGAATTTGAACGGACCAAAACCTATGTGTTTAACTGAAGTGCCATATTCTGTATTCTTGTTAAACGTTTCTTGTGTATGATCCCTAAAAATTCATATATGGGCAGTTTATTGTTTCCTAGTTAAAAGACAATATCACTTATTGGAGCTGATTGATTGATGTTACACAAAGTGCCTCGAAATGATAATTTGGCGTCTGGAATCGTATATGTGGGGCTGGGAAAGGATAAATTAGAAAGCTCAGAATGTCTAAACAAGTTAAATATATTGAAAGGTGTATATTCCCCATGTGGTGTGCACCATAATTGTTCCAGGCCGTCTGCTGAGCCGTCTGAATTCGGGCTGCAGCAGTTTGTAAAGACCCTTTGTGCTTTAGCACCATTATGTCGGACGATGTCTGCCCTCTGAGTTAACTGAGCGCCGTCCGGACATTCCTTACTGCCTTTTGAGCCAACACTGACACAATCATAGCGAATGAAGTGTCTCAAGTGTTTCTCAGTAATGTGACGAGTAAACCTGACTTTAGTATGCCAAGTCTTACCTACATCACGGGTCTCATCCTCCTGAATGCAAGTCTGGAAGGGGCACGGGGTATTGGCTGTCCACCTCCCCACCGCTCAGAAGATTTGGCCTTCTGGAATGCATTGTAGTACTTCTTGTTTGCCATCCGTACTTTCTCAAGGAGATCAAAGTGATACAACTGGACCGAACGGTCCAGGGGATCCTCTCTAATCCGCTCCTCATCGTCCGAGAAACCGTCAGCATTGGTTTCTAGCGGACGCTGTGAAGAAAGATTATCCTTTACACAGTCCCTCACACACATAGGAGCGAAATACTTGGACCCACTCACTGTGTTAGCATTCATGGCGGTGTCACACAACGCAGTGAGTTCCTTCTCGGGCATTGTATCAATACCCGCCAAAATAGCGTCAACTTCATCCGGCATCCAATGACGACCTCCTGATTGCCTCCTTCAGGACCCGATCCCGATGGATAGCACACTCCTGTAGAGCAGTGTAAGCTGTCCGAGGCTCCACCGTCTCCTGCTGAAGTTTCTCGGCCTCCTGATCAGCGTCAGCAATAGCCTCCTTTGTTCTTTGGGCCACTGCCTTTGCCAACTTCTGAGCCGGAGTCCTACATTTCCGTTTCTCCCGCCGCCCTAAGAAGGTACGATACTCCGCGAAAGTCTCCAGATCACCGTCCAGATCCGCCAGGGCAGTAGACTCCCCTAACATACCAGACTGCTGATCAGCAACTAGGAGAATGCGATCCTTCCTCCTATCTTCCTCCACCATCTTCAGACTACTATTCGGTCGCTCGGGGAACCAGACAGGAAAGGTTTTCCCTAACTGTTCCAGTCCGCCGAACGTGGCAGTCAGACTAAGATCAATTGATCTTATTTCCGACACTCTGAGTGATTTTACTAAACACTGTCGCAGCGCTTTTGGGACTGGTTCGTTGTCCTTAAAGCTTTCGTCGTGGCGATGAGCCGGCAGAATGGAACCTGACCCCTCATCTGTATTATGAGGTGCTCCAGATCCCACAGCAGGGTCACCACTAGCAGCCTCATTTATCTTGTAGGGCTCGTCCGAGGTATCCATATGGGATTCATCCTCGCCGAGCTCCGGTTCAATCACAGGATCAGCCACCGGGGGTGCGCTGTAGTCATTGTGACTTACACCGGTGCCCGCACCTTGAACATCTCTTTTGGTGGCTCAGAAACATCTTTCGGTGCTTCCGAGACAACCTCTGTGGCTACTGATGCAACCACCGTTGGCTTTGCTGGTCCGAGTACATCGAAGTCCAGTACCACAGGTTTCGGGAGTGTCGACTGACTCTCCTCCAACTGGCTCACCGTGTGGACGCCTTCCGACGTCCCCCTGTCCCTGCTCCCTCTGCCAATGCCGCAGTAGCATTGACAGCGCGGCTGCTGTCCATTCCCTTTGATTATGCTATCAAATCGATCAACGGTGCTTTAGCCAGCTTCCCTGTCACTGACTTCCGCACCTCGGCTTCGGACTTCTGTTGTCCGGGGGCCGTCTAGGGCTTCGCGGCAGCTTTCGCATTCGCTCTTCCCGATGGCTTCCGGACCTCCTTCGCAGTGCTACTTGCAGTGGAGGAAGTGACAGTGTCCTTCTTACCCTTAGTACCAGTAGTACTCTTCTTCGGTTTCGGGACCTCCGGTTTCTCAACCTTAGTGGCCAGTTTCTTACTGGGTCCCGACTGCTTTACCACCTTGGACGCAGATCCTCGGTCCGTAGACTTCGACCTGTCCCGATTGGCTTTCTTTCCACCGGTCCGCATAGTCATCACTGCCAGAGGCTTGCTCTTTCATAGACAGCCGTCGGCTCACCGTTTTTTTAATTATCAGCGAGACGCTCAGGTTGACCAACCGTGAAGGTTGGTATCCTTGTTCCGCTGTCTCCAGACTCGGGGGCAAATCGAAATCATCGTCACCATTCAGAGACGGGGATTTCACCGGGGAGAGAGCTTGGTCGACTTCCATGTCAGCAAACGTCTTAGACAGTTCATCTTCTGACACGGGGTGAGCGGTCAGAAGTCCCTCGATAGCTGAAACTGTCTCGTAGGTTCTCGTATGGTTCGGACTGGTGAAGCTGCTGCTCAGCCATCCTTACCGGCAAAAGTTGTCTTTCGACAGCGGGTTTCGACGGGAAACAACTAGTTCCCCGCTGCCCCAAACTGCTCTAGACGGGCACAGAAGAGGATTCAACCTTACCTACTCTTTTTACACTGCTTGGAACACCAAGAAACAACTGCATGACAAAGCTCTATCTGGAAATGATCCAGCATCTGATGAAATCATGCGAACGACTGACCCATATTTACTGATGAAATTGGGTAAGGAAGTGTCGCCAGGACCTGGATGGAACAAAGGATCCACTACCCTTCTATACAAGCTACTGCAGCAGAAGTTCAAAGATCCAGTGAGAGCCACAGCGCTGACGAGGACTGCGAAATGGCATCTATACGAATGTACTTTTCACCCAGTCTACGGGGTGGGCAGACATCCAGGAATGTCCACTCACTCACCTATGAGACTGTAAAATGTGGTAACCTTCTTGGTAGAATGCTCGAAAAAATCAGAGACGGACTCTTGAACAAACCAAGTGAAAAACCAGAGCCAGGGCAACAACAACAACAACAAGAAGATGGGCAACAACAAGTGCAGCAACAACAAGAACAGCAACAACAAGAAACTCCTGGTCAAGATGTACACCACCCAAGACATCCTCCAGGTACTCCAGATGCCGAGGAGGGAGAAGACAACCAAGAGGGCGCTACTGGTCATGACAAGACTCCTACAAGAAATCTGGAACAAGAAACCTTTAATCTATTGGAGGAGGTAGAGAAAATGGCCCAAAATGATGAAGAAGATCAATGGGACAAAGACAAAGAGTCCAACATGTCAATGAAATCTGGTAATGGAGAAGAAAGCGACTACTCACCAACCAGTATCTCTGAAAAAAACAGAGTGTTAACAAATGTGTGCTCACCCCCCCCCCTGAAACATCTTTGTAATTATTGTAAATAGTTGTAGTTCATAAAAAGGTATACATCCTAATAATTTATCTGACTAGAGCCAAAAATATTGATAAAATGTTACTCGTTCAAAAGTAATACGAAAAGCTGGTCAGTTGGCATCATCCAAACTTTAGAGTACTTAAATATATTAAAATTGAAAAAACACTTTTACTACCGGTACAATAACAATTCTATAGCAAATGGTTGAAAATACAGGTTTCCAAAGTGTATAACATTAATGTTAATATATTGTTTGTATAGTATTATGCAGTCTATCAGATGTAGAATAATTTGTGAAATTACCGGTACCCTGTATTCTGATTGATTTTCTTTACTTTCTTTAATTATTGTAAATAGTTGTAGTTCATAAAAAGGTATATATCCTAATAATTTATCTGACTAGAGCCAAAAATATTGATAAAATGTTACTCGTTCAAAAGTAATAAGAAAAGCTGGTCAGTTGGCATCATCCAAACTTTAGAGTACTTAAATATATTAAAATTGAAAAAACACTTTTACTACCGGTACAATAACAATTCTATAGCAAATGGTTGAAAATACAGGTTTCCAAAGTGTATAACATTAATGTTAATATATTGTTTGTATAGTATTATGCAGTCTATCAGATGTAGAATAATTTGTGAAATTACCGGTACCCTGTATTCTGATTGATTTTGTTTATTTTCTGGGACTCAAAGCTGTCTAAAGTTTATCAAATGCAGAATAATTTGTGAAATTACCGGTACCCTGTATACTGATTGATTTGTATACTTGTTGGGACTTAAAGCTGTCTAAAGTCTATCAAATGTAGAATAATTTGTGAAATTGCCGGTACCCTGTATATTGATTGACTTGATTTACTTTTTGGGACTTAAGCTGTACGATGATGTGTGTATACAACGTTGGGTACATGTATATCGATCTACCGGTACTAAACCAAATGTAGAATAATTTGTGAATTACCGGTACCTTGTATATTGGTTGATTTTGTTTACTTATTGGGACTTAAAGCTGTATGATAATGTGTGTTTACAATGGAATATACATGTATAGTGATCTACCGGTACTAAATCTGTGAATTTATTTTGATTTAAAGCTGTACAACGATGTGTTTACAACAACTAAATACATGTACCTGGAGCATTCATATCCCCTCCAAATCCAGCCCTTGCTCAAAATAAGGTATGAGTAGCCATACGTGCTGTAGCTCACTAGATTTGAAAAAATCGCTGGGGTACAGGTCTTATTTGTTAGGTAACTTGAAAACTTTTGTACCTACTGATATAATACTCAGAATTTACAAAACATACGCATTACCTGTCGTTGATTATTCTGATATTTTGTACAACGGTGCTAATGCTGATTTGTTACCTGACCTACAAAGAATACAAAATGGGTGCCTAAAACATTGTCACAAATTACCAGTGCTATCGTCTACAGACTATATACATCAAAAGGCAAATTTACCAATGCTAAATGAACGCAGGATATATCATGCTAGATTACAGGGTTACAAACTAGCAAAAAATCTGAGATATTGTGTAACAAATACATATCATACCAGGGCATTTACTGCTGCTGTTTTAAAATATAACATTGTCCATACTGCCTCGTACCAAAGGTCTCTTGAAGTGTATGTATCTCAGACATGGAATGCTTTAAAAACCAGAGAACAAGTTTAAAGTGCTAGCAAAAGAAATGTGACAAGACACGATTCCAAAAAACAAGAAAAACGTCTTTGCCGGAGAAACTGATACACAGACGAGTGAACCTGGTTCCGACCACATGTTTTTTGACATATTTTAGATCCTCTGTTAAATAAAGTCACAAAATGTTCTGTCAACAATGGCTGTGACAACAAACGAGCTTTTATTTTACTTTATCAGTTTTTACTCCTTTACATTTTACAAAACAAAATTTAAACTAGAATTTTACAACTCGTCAATGTACTATATGATATGGGTGATTTGTAAAATCAGCTATGCTGAAAATCATCCAGACTTTTTTATTCAAGTATTTCATATTTGTCTTATTTGGTCGTAATTTATGAGTGCAAACTATAATTAATGTCATCTGTAATCTTAAACTGTGATATCTACGCTTTAACACTTATTTCATAGATCGTCGCTTATACCAATCATAGACAACTATTATGAAAACAAAACCACCGGTAGTTTATATGAAAATGTTTTTATTTGACTCAACATACTGCCGACCAAATGGCGGTACCTTGACCAAGGATGAATTCAATGTAACTGTGATACTCAAAAAGACTAATAAAGGTTAAATTGTCTCTTAAAAAATTGTCTCTTAAAAAACTCCTAATCACTTTCTCCTACCGCCTCTGTCCGCTGAACCGGTCTGGCTCTAAGCCAAGACCAATATGGCGTTTCCCTCGCTTTGTTTCGCATGATTAGGCGCGATCCCGTTATCCGGCGTGACCCAATTCCCATAATTAGGTCACGACCTTTCCCGCCCCGCTCCTTCGGGGTAGGGGGACCACCGTACCACTCGGGCAGTTCACAAGAATCATAAGTATTCGAAAGAAGGAGCTCTTCTGGAGTACTTAGTGAATATATATGGGATATCGAAGATGACCCCACCGGATTATCCGTTCACCACCCTCTAGGTTTACTCTTTGACTCTTTCCCCATGCTCTGATTACCCCTTTCGGTGGCACACATGTAACATAAATAGACAATAAAGGACACCACACTCGTTGTGTAACAGGCTAGGTCACCGCCCCTCTAGCCACTAGCCGAGGGCTCCTCCGGACGGGATTACCGTCCGCATCCAGTAACCTGGCCGGGGGACACTCGCTCTTAACCAATAATCTAGCCTTGATTTTGGTTTTCCGTGCCCTCCTTTCTTCGCCTGCCAAGACTCTTTTCCACAGTCTTCCGAGACAGCATCCTTCCCTTCCCTTTTGGGATACCCACTGGTACCCCCTCCAAGGTAAGAACTTTCTTCTCCGGATTATCTTCCTGCACCTCCGTTTCCGGGGTGAGCTCCCTCCCAGCCCAGGCACGTAACCGAGCCACATGGCTCATCCAGATACGTCCTGCTTCGGACTGGATCAGTAAAGTCTTCTGACTGATACATTTGACCATCGTATGTGGTCCATCCCAGTTATTCACCAGCTTTACATTACACAGCGGTTCATGCAGGCAGATAACTCTATCCCCCACCACGAACCGGGGCAACTTCAGGCCAGTGTCATAACCGACTTTCTGCCATGAAGCAGCCTTGAGCAAATCAGCCTGTACTGTACAAGGAGATTCCGGACTTATCCCTACCACTCTCGAACACTAAGTCAGCCGGCATGATCAAGTCCTCTCCGAAAACCAAAAGGTTCGGTGTACAATCAGTGGAACTATGCACCGTATTGTTATACGCATGCACCACAAACTCACACTGGTCGTCCCAATCATCCATATGAGTGTTCACTAACAGTTTCAAGACCTGAATCAGAGTCGGACTGCGGTCGGTACGAATTCGTCCGGGTCTTGCAAATAGCCAATTGGTGACACATAGCGGCCCACAATTTTGACTCAAACTCCCTCCCCTGATCGCTATGTAGCATCAAGGGAGCACCCAGATGGAGGATCCACCCCTTTACCAGTGCTTCCGCACAAGTAGCAGCCATATGATCTTCCAATGGATATACTCGAGTGTATTTCATATAGTAATCCGAAACCACCATCATACATGTATTACCTCACTTCACCCCACTGATAATATCCACTGCTATGCATGCGAATCTCACACCGAATAGCTCCTGTTGCAAGTGAAGTTTACCTAATCCCGAACCAGGCTTTCCCAAGCAACAGGCCGGACATGTCTCAATCCACCTCAACAGATCACCAGACATGCCTGGCCAATAGTATCTCCGACTCAATCTCTCGAGTGGGCGCTTCTTTCCGAAATGACCACTCATAGAGTGACCATGACAATAGTAGAGAATGTCCTTCCGCATTGCAGCAGGAATTACCATTTGTAATACCCTCCTCTGCCCCGGACAAGACTTCCACCTACATAGCAGATCGTCCCGCATCTCTAGTTCATGGAACTGAGCTAGAAAGCGTTGCATTTCCCGGTTTTCCAGTGATATCTCGGGTCTCACTGGACAGACCCTGGTGGGAACTAATCCCCTCAACCGGCTGATGGTAGGGTCAGCTATCTGGTACGTCCTTATAGTGTCGGTGGACCGATCCAACAGGTTCTGCAACAACCCATCATAAGGCAAATGCACACTCGCTTATCCAAGTATACCAGGCACTTCCCCCATAACAGATCACTCAACAGAGTCTCGGTCATGGCTTCAAAAGTTGCCGGGCGTTGCATAACCCAAAAGGCATCAGTTCGAACTGATACAGTCCAATGTGACTCGTAAAAGCCGTTTTCTCCTTATCCTCCTCCTTCATCCCAATCTGCCAATATCCGGACTGCAAATCAAGGGTGCAGAACCATTGGTTCCCGCCAAAAGAGTCCAGAGTTTCATCAATTCGGGGGAGAGGATATGCATTTTTCTTGGTTACCCCATTCAGCCGTCTATAATCGATACAAATCCGAATAGAACCATCCTTCTTAGTAACCATCTGAACCGGCCTGGACCAAGGGCTAGTGCTAGGCACGATCACCTTCTGGTCCAGCATGGTTTTCACTTGCTCTTCAACAACTCTTTTCTTACTCAATGGTAAACGTCTGTAAGGCATCTTAAATGGCTGCGCATCTCTTACATAGGTCTGACTGCATGCATGAGGGCGCCGCCATATGGGACGCAGAAGAACCTTAGTACTTAAGAGTTTAATTATGTAAACAATGGCAGTTTGGGGTGTTCCACTAGTGTCATATTGCTCTTATTTAAACCGAGCGCTCTTTATGATGTCATTAAGCTATATTTCAAATGACTATGGATATGACACAAGAGGGAAAGGAGAAAATGAACATTTTCATTCTATGGGCGATAATAGATGCATCTTCCATAAGCCCCCGATGAGACAAAGCACATGGCGGATCGTCGCCATCATTTGACAGCTGATTGTTGACAAATGTATTATGGTTATCCTACACCATTTTTCACATTTATAAGAGAATTGCATCCTTATTTAGCGTTATAAAATTATGTCCAGCACCTATTGTTAAAAATATCTTCATAAACCGTCAAAATTTGGCGTTTTTTCGACCCCACAGTCAGACCTATGTAAGACGCCCCACACGCCCTCTATCGGGCTGGCGCAACATTGGTCTGACGTTGAGACTACTGCCCCGCCCCCTGCCTATTTAAAGCGTAGGCCTTCTCCACCTGAGCAGCTTGCCACTCAGCCAGTGTATTCGGAGTATGGAAACCTCGAGCTGCTTCCTCTTGTGCGACTGCCATTTTCTGACGTTCTGACTCATATAATGACCACCTGACTTGCTATCATTATCCGCGGATGCATATGAAGTACTGCTACAGTCCCCTTTCCCTTCATGTAGACTCTGGCGAGCCTCCATTAAGAATTGCTGAATCGCAACTTTCTTATTCCGTAGTAAGTCTACCTCCGCGGTCAGACTACCCTGGGCTTCCTTCAAGCTGTCAGTCTCCCTGATCATCTCGATTCGGAGACCCTCATTATGATTGACCGTTTGGTCCCTGGCATTGCATATTCGGTTCAAGTCCGTTTTCGCATTTTCGAATTCGGACCTTACTCTGCTCAAGGATTGCGTTAGTTTGTTGTTTTCCTCCAGCAAAGTTGACAATTGCGCATCCTTTTCCTTGATTTTGGAGTTTCGGTGACATCGAACTGCCCTTCCTCCGGATTCAAAGTCCTCTAAGGTGTCGGGGCAGCTCGCCTAGATCCACCAAGGTTGAAAGTTGACAGATTCATTTCCTCCAGTGAACGACTCAATATTTCGCCCATTCTTACTTTAGGAGATTCCTCCTTCCTCGCCGGTCTAGTCGCTCCAATATGAGTACTCGCACCTCTCGTAGGGGTCACTGCCATTCCCTGGGCAGCTACTCCCTCCGCTGATGAGGTATTAACCTCATCTGACCTCCATACTCCTTCCAGAGCACGTGGCCAACAGCTCCCCACAGGCTAACCTGTGTTTTCACTGAGAACTGGTCACGGCACCAGTGTAATAAACGAGACTTTGTTCCTTATAATACTGGTAGTGTTATTAAGTAAAGAACAAGGTCGACACAGTTCAGATCAAGTGTACAGGTTGCGAATCTAAGGTTTATTCAAGAACCTAGACAGGCGTAGCTATAACGGTGCGAACTCCCTATAGAGTTCGGAGCCGGTCAGTAGGCTTTACAGCCCATACGATCAACAGGGTCTCTAGATTAGATCCAGAGTGACCGACGAGTCCTATCGGATGCTGGCTATATATAGGCGACCAGCCTGCGCGCGCACACGCAGACCGGAAGCCTATAGCGACCTCTATCCATACCCCAAGCCCGGAGCAGGTGCTGCCACCTGCTGTCGGGCTGAAGGGTTCGGACAGAGTTCGCAACACAGCGTCCAACAGAACCCGCCATATGATTAACCCTTAACCCCAGCCCCTACACATGTTTAACTTGACTACAACTATGACAACAAGGTATAGATGGATTTATTACAGTATTAAAAATAAAGTAGATGGTGTTATCGCAACCTTTCGGCAAAAGGGTGTTACCTTCTTCAGGTGTTACCATTATCTAAATATCTTTTATTCCCCCAAAAAATGAAGAAACTGCATCAATATTGCAGTATATATATATACGGAGGTCTACGATGATCGGTCTGAACGACAGGTTCCTCAATGAGCGGGATCTTGGGTTGCATCACACTAAACTGTGCCTCAATGTTTGTAGTGTACAAGTGTCAAAACAAAGCGATCTATTGCACACAGAACCATGTTCAATTCAGGAACAATTTGCATCCTCTATCACATCTTATATAAGCCATTAACCATTCCCTCTGCCCATCACCTGACCCAGCTAGTGGCCATCAGTCCTCCAGATAAACCCTTGCCTTGAGCTACATCCACAGCAACAGATGCCACATTGATATCCCCTCTCAGTGCAGAGGATGGCCAAGAGGACATAAATCTGGGTGGAACCTGAGATTTATACATGAGGGATAATATCATGGCTCGAGCTGCTCAATCCTCTTATTGCTTCCAAAAGCAGTTACTGCTTGAGAAGTAGCTCATCCAAACACATTGACCATGTGTTCTTTTTACTCCAAGATGAACGTATCTAACATTTCAGGAGTGAATTAACCGCGTAGGATTGTCATGATGCTTGATTGCAGCACGGTTGAGTGAATCATAATTTGAATTGTGGATCATTCAAAAGGGTTTACAGTTAAACACGTGGATCCCCTTGGTCATGGGAGTACTTTCATAGGTATAAAGTAGAGGAAAATGGCAGGATCGGGTAATTTTGGGTCATATTTCCATAGTAACATATTAAATAATTTTGACAATTTCTTTTTTAATGGGTAAATATTCAAAAGGTTTATTGTCATAGCATTGATATCTAATCAGTTCATGTTGTTGTTGAAAAAGCAAATTCATGAGTAATCAGTGGATGTGTTCAGCTCACCCGAATTACCCTAGAAATGCCTCTAGGAATATTTAGTCGGCCATTTCTGCAGAATTTGTCTAGTTTGCATGCAATGCAGATGGCGTCTTTCCCTGGTAGATCCATATTCGATTTTGCAAATCTAAGTACCCTGAAAACACACTACGTAATTCAGACGTAGCTGAGAGGTTTGTGTAGGTTTGCTTCCAACTAATAGGTTGTTTTACGATTTTTGCAAGGTTGTGGACATTAAAACGTTAAGGTTTAGTTACATTCCACCAACGTTACAAAGGCAGTAATTTCTAATGAATTAGGAATTTAATTTAGTGTTAATCAGCTGCATACCATTGACTATTCATATCCAAAGAACAGAAGTGTAAAGAATCACACATATTTGTTGCATTGGGGCACTTAACTGTTTGAACACTACATTTTTGACATTGGAAGGAATACAAAGCCTCCAGCTAGCCCAAAATATGGGCATGTATGTACCTTGATAATTTATACTGTAATTCACCAGGCTGTTCAGTTAAGCTACAATAATGTCTTGGTTGAAATTAAGTTACTTTCAGAAATATAGTACCTATATATATTGATCACACGGGTGAATGCAAATTCGTCTGCAATTTAATCAATTGATAGTACACAGATAAACACTTGAATGCTTTATTTTATATAGAATTAAAGTATTTTATACAAAAGTTCATTTTAACATATTATTTAATCGGAATGACGAAGGATAATGTAAATCAGAAGTCCATGTCTGTTGAACGTAAGTAAACGTTAACGTTTTGACTTTTATAAACCTTGTGAAATTACATAGTTTGGACCCATAATGAACGCAGATTTCCGCCTGAGCTACGTACAGGGTAGTCTGCAGTGGCTGACTTTATTAGCTACAAGAACAGAACTGAGGTGGACAATATGGAGTAACGTGGAGACAGTTAGATTTGCAATAAGAATGTGCTACCTGTGGAGATATACTCCTACATATTTTAGTTTTGGCCGCAACTGTTGCTGGTGCAGGTGTGGCTGGTGCAGGTGTGGCTGGTGCAGGTGTCGCTGGTGCAGGTGTGGCTGGTGCTGCTGCTGGTGCCGATGCTGCTGCTGGTGCTGCTGCTGGTTCTAGTGCTGCTGAGGGTGCGGGTGCTTCTGGTGCTGCTCCTGGTGCTGCTTCTGGTGCTGCTTCTGGTGCTGCTTCTGGTACTGGTGCTGGTGCTGGTGCTGGTGCTGGTGCTGGTGCTGCTGGTGCTTCTGGTGCTATTGCTGGCGCTGGTACTCCTAGGGCTGCTGGTTCTGCTGCGGGTGCTGCTGGTGCTGCTGCTGCTGCTGCTTCTGGTGCTGGTGCTGGTGCTGCTGCTGCGGGTGCTGCTGGTGCTGTTGGTGCTGCTGCTGCGGGTGCTGCTAGGACTGTTGGGGATGTTGGTTCTGCTGTGGGCGCGGGTGCTGCTGCAGATGCTGCTGCGGGTGCTGCTGCTGTTGGGGATGCTGCTGCTGTGGGCCCGGGTGCTACTGGTGCTGCTGCAGATGTGCTCGATGTTACTAACGCACCATCCTACAAATTGATAAAAGTAGAATTGTTGAAATGCATTGCAGAATATATTAAAAAAATTCTAATACAATGGAACTCCGTTTCCAGAGTAGCTACCAATGTGGGCCCACAGCAGCCCGCTGATGTGGCGCATATCGGACTGCCTCACGGACCCGACCGTAACCCAGCTAGCACCTTGTGTAAAAAGCATGACTTTTACTGTTCATATTCACGTTGATACGTGAAAATGACCTCATCACGACATCTTGAGGGAGTAAATCCTTTTACATAGTAGTTTGACAGGAAACTGACATATCATTTACATCTAAATGGCAATGTGAAAGAGACATTAGTCATTTGATATCTGTTTGAGTGTGGTAATTTTTTTATGTAACGACTGCTTATAATTATCTTGATTAGAATATTACATCTTTTTTTGAGAAATTATACACATAATACATTCGTGTCAAATTCATGCCCTAGGGTGAATGCTAAAATAATGTGACAGATTTGACACCAACATTATGTATGTATACTTAACATATGTTTTACATCTTTAGCTGGTCACATTATGATGTCCATAACACATTTGTACTTTAGCTCTCAAGTAGTTCATACTTTTGACACAAGATATCTCCCTTAACCAATATCAATAGAATTCAATCTACATAGGCAATAGTTTGACCATAAACGAGTATTTATTCAACAGAATAAATTTACATAGAAGATGAAACTTGAATAACTTTTTCTCTGGAATGTATGATCTGTTATTTTTGTTTCTATTCAACAGTTATTAATCGAATGACCAGGATATTAGTACGAGCACACCTTTTCTGTGGTTGCTAAATCTTTTCAAATCCCATAGACTGACCATGAGCTGAGATCACATCTTGGCCTCTGTGCTAGGATCAGTGTGCAGGAATATTGGTTAATTCTACAGGCAAAATGTGCTGATTAAATCAATTGCCTTCGATGTTACCTACTTCTGATGGAGGTGTAGGGTAGACATTAGATGGTTCTAGGGTAAATAACCCCCCTGATATTTAGCCCCCTGACATATAGCCACCCTGACATATGGCCCCCTGACATAAGGCCCCCTGACATATGGCCACTAGACAATTGGCCAGTGGGACTCAAAGCCATCAGGACAGTCTGCCCCCTCTTTCTTATGCCCGTCAGATTATCTCCATTCGGGATACTAATGCCCGTCAGATTATCTCAATTCTTTTCCTATGCCCGCTGGATTGTAGTGCCTGTCAGATTTACATTCTATGCCCGCTAGATTCTCGTGCCCGTCAGATTTACATTCTATGCCCGCTAGATTTTACTCTTCCCTGATGTCCGTCAGATTTTTTCTATGCCCGCTAGATTCTAGTGCCCATCAGATTTACATTCTATGTCCGCTAGATTTTAAACCTTCTCTGATGTCCGTGAGATTTGTTCTGTGCCCGCTAGATTCTAGTGCCTGTCAGATTTCCATTCTATGCCCATTAGATTCTAGTGCCCGTCAGATTTCCATTCTATGCCCACTAGATTCTCGTGCCCGTCAGTTTTACATTCTATGCCCGCTAGATTTTAAACCTTCTCTTATGTCCATCACATTTGTTCTATGCCCGCTAGATTCTAGTGTCCGTCAGATTTACATTCTATGCCCGCAAGATTTTATTCTTCTCTGATGTCCGTCAGATTTGTTCTGTGCCCGCTAGATTCTAGTGCCCGTCAGATTTCCATTCTATGCCCGCTAGATTCTAGTGCCATTCTAGCGGGCACAGAATAAATCTGATGGACATTAGAGAAGAATGAAATCTAGCAGGCATAGAATGTAAATCTGACGGGCACGAGGATCTAGCGGGCACAGAACAAATCTGACGGACATCAGAGAAGAATGAAATCTAGCGGGCATAGAATGCAAATCTGACGGGCACGAGAATCTACGGGCATAGAATGGAAATCTGACGGGCACTAGAATCTAGCTGGCACAGAACAAATCTCACGGACATCAGAGAAGAATTAAATCTAGCGGGTATAGAATTTAAATCTGACGGGCACTAGAATCTAGCGGGCACAGAATAAATCTGACGGGCACTAGAATCTAGCAGGCATAGAATGCAAATCTGACGGGCACTAGAATCTAGCGGGCACAGAATAAATCTGATGGACATCAGAGAAGAATGAAATCTAGTGGGCATAGAATGCAAATCTGACGGGCACTCGAATCTAGCGGGCATAGAATGGAAATCTGACTGGCAGTAGAATCTAGCGGGCAGAGAACAAATCTGAAGGACATCAGAGAAGAATTAAAATCTAGCGGGCATAGAATGTAAATCTGACGGGCACTAGAATCTAGGGGGCACTGAACAAATCTGACGGACATCAGAGAAGAATAAAATCTAGCAGGCATAGAATGTAAAACTGACGGGCACGAGAATCTAATGGGCATGATATGGAAATCTGACGGACATCAGAGAAGAATGAAATCTAGCAGGCATAGAATGTAAAACTGACGGGCACGAGAATCTAGCGGGCATAGAATGGAAATCTGACGGGCAGTAGAATCTAGCGGGCAGAGAACAAATCTGAAGGACATCAGAGAAGAATTAAATCTAGCGGGCATAGAATGTAAATCTGACGGGCACTAGAATCTAGGGGGCACTGAACAAATCTGACGGACATCAGAGAAGAATAAAATCTAGCAGGCATAGAATGTAAAACTGACGGGCACGAGAATCTAATGGGCATGATATGGAAATCTGACGGACATCAGAGAAGAATGAAATCTAGCAGGCATAGAATGTAAAACTGACGGGCACGAGAATCTAGTGGGCATAGAATGGAAATCTGACTGGCACTAGAATCTAGCGGGCACAGAATAAATCTGATGGACATCAGAGAAAAATGAAATCTAGCGGGCATAGAATGTAAAACTGACGGGCACCAGAATCTAGCGGGCACAGAACAAATCTGACGGACATCAGAGAAGAATGAAATCTAGTGGGCATAGAATGCAAATCTGATTGGCACTAGAATCTAGCGGGCATAAAATGCAAATCTGACGGCCACTAGAATCTAGTGGGCACAGAATAAATCTGACGGACATCAGAGAAGAATAAAATCTAGCAGGCATAGAATGTAAAACTGACGGGCACGAGAATCTAATGGGCATGATATGGAAATCTGACGGACATCAGAGAAGAATGAAATCTAGCAGGCATAGAATGTAAAACTGACGGGCACGAGAATCTAGCGGGCATAGAATGGAAATCTGACGGGCAGTAGAATCTAGCGGGCAGAGAACAAATCTGAAGGACATCAGAGAAGAATTAAATCTAGCGGGCATAGAATGTAAATCTGACGGGCACTAGAATCTAGGGGGCACTGAACAAATCTGACGGACATCAGAGAAGAATAAAATCTAGCAGGCATAGAATGTAAAACTGACGGGCACGAGAATCTAATGGGCATGATATGGAAATCTGACGGACATCAGAGAAGAATGAAATCTAGCAGGCATAGAATGTAAAACTGACGGGCACGAGAATCTAGTGGGCATAGAATGGAAATCTGACTGGCACTAGAATCTAGCGGGCACAGAATAAATCTGATGGACATCAGAGAAAAATGAAATCTAGCGGGCATAGAATGTAAAACTGACGGGCACGAGAATCTAGCGGGCACAGAACAAATCTGACGGACATCAGAGAAGAATGAAATCTAGCGGGCATAGAATGCAAATCTGATTGGCACTAGAATCTAGCGGGCATAAAATGCAAATCTGACGGCCACTAGAATCTAGTGGGCACAGAATAAATCTGACGGACATCAGAGAAGAATAAAATCTAGCGGGCATAGAATGTAAAACTGACGGGCACAAGAATCTAGCGGGCATAGAATGTAAAGCTGACGGACACTAGAATCTAGCGGGCACAGAATGCAAATCTGACGGGCACTAGAATCTAGCGGGCATTAGGATAGAATTGAGGTAATCTGACGGGCATTAGAATAGAATTGAGATAACAAGTGGCCTCTTGTCCGGCTGCTGCAGGTCAGGTGGCTGAATGTCCGCTGGCCTTAAATCCTCAGGGCTTATTGTCATTGGGCTTGTCGTCAGGGAGCCACAAGTCAGGGGGCTAAAAGTCCATGGGGCTATTTGCCCTGATACCCATTAGATACATGTCTTTTCATGATGTCTAAAATGTTACTGCATCTGGTATCTTATTTATGATATAGATTTTACCCCACAATTAAAATGATTTTGGAATGTAGCCACCTCACACAATGTTATAATTATTCCACTTAATAACATCTTTATATCGCATCTTCCTGATGTCCTTCAAATATTTCAAAGCAGGTCATACTAATATCATTATGTTACATTGAAAAGATGTTAGAAGAGTGACGTCTAAACCATTTGCATATAGGAAGTCATGAGGCCAAGAATACAACGTAACCAAATGTAGTAAATATCTGTTGAGAAAAGATGTAGAGATGATGTGATTTACTACGAGTTTTGCTAGCTGGGATATGGCCATAGGGCTGATTTTTTCTACACACGTTTCGTAAACAATCATAGCTGAAAAGCTCGTCCAGGCTGACTCTTTTGAATACTGTATTTATATAATATAATATAAATAAAATGTAACCCATGCCCATACTAGATTACACGAGCGTATTACAAACATGTAATCATGGTAGTAGGCAGTGATTGGGAGCCACTTTATTCTCATACTTATACTTTTAACTTAGGCATACTTGTAGTATTAATTATTGTATGGATACATTTCCAAAATATAAAATTGGTAATAAACTGATACTGACATGTAAAATGATACCGAGATATCGTCTACAGTCATAATGTATATGTATAGAAGGACAATAAAAACCTATTCAAACAAAAAAAACATACTACTTCTTATAACATGTTTATGTTGCATCAATACACTGGCTGTAAATTTTGCTTGGCAGCGGTTTGGTTTTACACACGGAAACTAAATAATTATGTTCAGAACTTCCTTTAAAGAGAATTATATGGAAAAATACAAAACTATGCACAAAATTACCTCTTTCTGTATTCCACAATTGCCGAGGACAATTCTGTCCATGTCAGACAATAGGCTCCGTACAGTATCCCCAGGAGGTGGGAGGCTACATGTTTTAGTGTTGGAGTGATAAATGGCCGCAGACCCCCTACTCCTGTGCAGAAGGAGGACGCACTCTACCAGGCTGCCTGTAGGGTAGGGGGTCAGTGCGGAGGGGGCACTTGGTCCGAGAGTGAAGTTTTTATAGGTACAGAATGAAGAGCAGGTGCTTCCCTTTGAACTAGTACCTGCAAATACACGGATTTATTTAACCAAGATATCATATTTTATGTCTACATCTGCAACACATAATTATCATACGTGATAGTACTTCATAATCATGATTGATCATATTTAGTTATGATTGTGAATTGGACATTGTACACAATGTATAATCATGGTTAGCCTAGACAGATAGTGGATAACTAAAGTAGTTATACTGTGCAGATAACGACATGTATGAACTCTTGTTCTGAACAAAGTGCACAGTTCAAAACTATTTCAGGACTTCAGGGTAAATGATATTGGCTATACCTTGCATGAGAGTCAGAAGCAGTAGATACACGCCTGTAGCCTTCATCCTGGGTCGACCTATTCACAAGGAGCTGCTCCACGACTGGACCCCTCACAGGGAAACTCTACGATAAACCTTTAAGTCAGAATAAATCTTTAAGGGCAGAGCAAACATCCAAAGACAGGATAGTGACTTAGTTTACTGTGCTTCTCTATCATCGGGATGCATGAATTCAACCCAGGCCATTAAATGACCAGTGTTGATCCTACTTGGGTGATACACTCATGACAGGTTGGCATGATGCTCCAATGCAGTGTTGGCGACCCTGAACCCTGAGGTATCATCTGGTCCTTAAAGGGATATACCCACCACGATCGATCAGCTAATTTCTCTTGTTGACGTATATAATCCTGTGGCAACTAATTATCCAAACAATAAAGTTGGACATACAGGTGCTTATTTCTTTATGAAACGGTACCCGCCCATGCACTGTGCACACTCTGCTCTCTGTTCCCAGCACCACGGTGCTTGATGGATTACCTCATAACAAAGTAAACTAGTAGAGGTTTACTTTGTGTGCCGTCTGGTTCTGAGGCCTCTCATTGTTAATTTGAACCCCAAACTCCTAACAATGTAACCTAGAACTAATTAGCGGCCTTCTAATCTCATCTTAAGACCTCCATTATGCTGGTCTATATACAATGACCGATATGCACTAGACTGGCACACATTACATACTAGCTCTTATAATGCACATACATTCATACTATACTAATCCAAGGAGGCATGGATTTCTCAGGTCAGTTGTCTCTAGATATAAGCATTACTTAGGCTGGCCCAAGTCGATTCTTGTTCTTTTGCAGATGTGTACGCTAGAAATAGTTCACTTATCAGCACTGATTAGAGGTTATGGGGTTCCCAGTGAACAAAAGACGTTTTTTAACGTTGTGAAACGTTGCAATGTATAACGTTATTTTACATTGTATATAAAACGTTATTTTACATTCTTATATGGTTCACAAAATAACGTTCGATTCACAACGTTATCTAACGTTATTTAACGTTTTCATAGGGTTATGGTTTATTACACAAATGTTTGAACTGAATCCATGGATGTAGTGAACAAATATATAGTTCATGGAGTGGTAGAAATTGAAAATAGAATTGTCAAAACTTTATAAACACAATCTCTGTCCCGATTTAGGTCCCAATGTTACATCTGAGGCAGTTTTTGGTTCCCGATTTCATATCAAACAGGTTTGATTTGAATTGGTTTGAAATTTAGCTTCTTTCATTTTATCCTTCAGTACGTGTTATAAGTGCCATATACTTTGTAAAGACGCCATAGCTGTGTGTTCTAAGCGCTGGTACATGAGTGCTACCCTTACAGGTTCGAATTCCAAAAGGAGTCCCATTTTCCTGATATGAATTAAACTTAACTGCCTAAAATTAGGATTTTTTTCATCTTATACTCCGCTTAGGTGTTGGTCCTATTGCTCTCAATAGGGACCTTTAGCAACCACGTAAAAGCTCAATAAATGTAGACGTAGCCTATCTCTTTAGCACTACTATGTCTGTGTTTAATGAGCTACGTCGGGTTTGCTAAAGGTCCCTACTGTAGGTCTATTTGCACATTTCATTTCTGCTACCCTGAGCGGAGGTTTTGCAAGGGCTGTCAGGAGGTTTTGTGAGTGCTGTCCAGAGGTATTGTGGGTGCTGTCAGGAGGTTTTGTAAAATCTGAGCGGAGGTTTTGTGGCCTAGTTTGTTATGAAAACACTTCACTCTCATGTGATTTGAACCCACATACACAGGACTCGTGTACCAGCGCCTAGACCAATCAGCCATGGCGCCTGTACATATCATTGTGGTGTGGAGCAAATAATTATATCCTCCTCTATATGATATTTGGCACCGTGGAGTCTGATACATTTCGAAACAATGAAATTTGGTATACATGTTGAATATGCCGATTAACAGATCCTCCGTGGCGTAATGGTAGTGTACTGAACTTTTATGCAATAGGTTGTGGGTTCGAACCCCCATACAGTCTTTTTCAGCTGAGCGTTATCTGCATAGTCAAGACAGTATTTTTTCAATAATGGGTACCCAATATCATTATTTTGTATCATCTTGGCCACCAAATGGGCTAAAAATGTATCTCTCGTATATATTGTCATTTAGGACTACCTCCTTGCAAGGAATTCTTTATGTCTATGATTTTTCTAACACTGACAGGTTCGAATCCCCACCTGAACAGGTTGCATTTTGCATGATTTTATTTTTCAAGAATAATGATATACATAATTATTTTGTAACAAGCAGAGTAATTGTGAGTGTGTTGAATTTGAAGTGTTATAAGTGCCAAAATCTCTGTACAGATGCCATGGCCGTGTGGTCTAAGCGCTGGCACAAGAGACCTACCCTTACAAGTTCGAATCCCCGAGGGAGCCCCATTTTCCTAATATGAATTAATTCTACTAATAGGAGGTTTTTCCGTTACAATTTTATGACATAAAATAACCTTTTAAAACGTTATTATCCGTCAAAAACCATTGTAAAAAAACGTAAAATAACGTTACAAAACGGTTGTACATTCAAACGTTATAGTATAACGTTAATATACGTTAATTGGAGTCAACGAATTTGCGTTAAATAACGTTATATTTCCGTTTTTTTCGAACGTTATCCAGACCTTTAGGAAACGTTTTAACCAACGTTATATAACGTTTTTTTGTTTACTGGGTTAGGGCTAATAAGGACAGTCTGGGATCCTTCTTCCTATCAGTACTTAGATGCTTATTTATACAGTACAATCTACAGTAGATCTACAGTAGAATCTACGGTAGAATGGATTTACAATAGAATGTACTGTAGATTTACAGTAGATTCCACTGTTTACCTACAATTTACTCTACGCCAACAGTAAAATATACTGTAGACCTACAAAAAGGACAGCCAACTTTTTACAGTGTGAAAGCAACATTTGTCGTCACGATAAACCAACACTTTGCTACATCACTGATATATGGTCGTCTATATTTCTCTCATGTCATAATTGTCTGCTTCATAAGAACCATCTATACGTCGATATACCTTGAATGATGCCACATGACATGGCATACTATACTCTGTACAGTTATTTCAAAGGCTAGAGAAATGCGGTCTGCCCCAGAACTGTTTTGGGCTGAGGAATGGAGCCTACTGTATGGATTGTAAGGAGCAAAACAAGTACTTCAATTAAGGGAATTAGTGGCAATAGAGATGTGATGAGAAGGCTAAGCCGTGACTTGAATTAGGGCGATGCTTACCCTGCTCCCAGCCAGTATCCCCGGCACTGCAGTAATATCTCAGGAGAGCCCAGGAAGATATATATGGTGGGCAGACCCACCTGGAATCGCATGGAAACCCACATACATGTTAATCAATTTTGTAGGGGGAACAGTTGGCTCAACAGCGAACTTTAAATTTCAACAAATGAACACATTAAAGGCAAAATCTACAACCTAGGTGAGATGCTGCTTGAAAAGTATAAAAAAATTAAATTCATGACCAAATCTAATGGGTCCCATCTGGCTCTCAGGTGGACTGCAACATGTTATGCCGAAATGAGCTTTGACGTTGCACGATTCAATCCTCCTTCATAAAATGCTCAAAATATATTTTGAATATAAAAAGTCTCTCTCGGTGGCCACTACTAGCCCTGGATATAATGACCAATACCCTGATCTAGACAAGAAGGTTGATAGGCAAGGCTATTTGAGAATACTGCATGGCAGTGGTAGCGCCATCACTATCCCTTACAGAGATGTATTCTGTACAAAGCTATGTGTTCCCCAGATTCACTTTCTGTGCTGTACTGTATTACACAGTGGGAGGACATATCAACCTGTTTTTCTCACTTGACCCAAGAATCATAAATCAGATATGAAATCAGCTGCATGGAAATAGTATGGCTTTAAGCTGCAGTGCCCTCACAAGCACTTCTACAGCGATGGATGACATGCTGGAAGCCCCTGCCAGGAATCGGGGATGATAAAGCGTTCATAAATTTGCAGAAGACCTGGAAATAATCCCAGAGGCATAAGTTAGTGGCAGGCGTGTTCCTGAGCTACTCAATCTTCTTACAGTTTACACTACACGTGTATGAGAGGTAGTCTCTTCTTTCAAGGGAATGAGAGTTACTATTATAAATAAGGAATATATCTAGCAAGCCTATAAGCTTCTCTGACTATTTATCCCGAAACAATTTCCGTCTTGTGACTTTCCATACTTGCCTGCTACTTGTCTGTCACATAATGTTTGGGCTCAACTGTGTCCACTATACGACAAAGGAAGTGGACGATTTCACCTGTTTGACGTCCAGCAATATGTTTAGTATTCGTTAATATATTCCTCTACATCGCCCAGTTGAAGTCAGGTTATAGGGTGCATGATAAATCTTTCCCCAGACTGCCATGGGCATTAGTGAACCAGGTATTGTAATAGAATAAAGAGCATATCACCCTATTTCTATACAAAAATCAAACATGTTTGATTTGAAAATTAGGGCTTTTATTGTTTGCTTTTGACGGATGATGGGTTACATAATGTTCATATATTCCAGAATTTTGTAGTCCATCTGTGTCCACAGGAAGACAAAACATATACTTCAAATTTGTACTCAAATTCATGTTTTGACGGACGACAAATGGCCTCATAAATGCTAATGGACGTGTACCTTTAGTTTAATCAGTGGGAAAATCTGAGCCAAAGGGCACCTCGAGCCACTAATTAATACATCTATAATTTAGTATTAGGTTGCATTATTGGTCTGAAAATATCCCAATTAGATATCAATACTATCTGACTATTAGGCCTGTGTCCACTGGCATATATAAAGCTGTTTGTCGTGCGACAAAACGTGAATTTGAATACAAAAAGGTGGACCCCTTGAAGGCGGGGCCCCAAAAAATGTGCACTCTTTTTAGTGAAAAAACCAGCGCGTTACTATAGCTCAAAGGGGTCAGCCACGCTCAATTTCAACTTGCCTGAGGAGGGGTAGGGGACAAAAAACGATTCGACCAGTTCGCGCCAAAATCCACCGACTCCCCCTGTTATTAAAAAATGATCACTCCCTACGGACCGTTAGAGAAACGTTATATAACGTTATAAAATATTGCATAACTTTTTTTTTGTTTACTGGGAATGGCATCCATTGTCTGTTTGATTGCTGGTGATCAGTCATGGCTTGACCAAAACCACTATTGAGCTGGTTTCCGGCATTCTAGCACAAGGTAGCTGGAACCAGCGTAGCATGTCGAATGAATTCTGGGTTCAGTGAGATGTCGAATAACCCAATAGATTTTAAATTATTTGAAAAAACAAACTTCCCCATCATGTCTCTTCCAAATGTAATAGTCCGTCAGAGCCCATTCCTGTAATTCTGATATGGACCTTTGTAACCTGTTAATTTATAAAGCTCAAAGTATGACTTCAATGCATTACCATTTTATGTAATACCCTGCAAGGACATTTGTGTTTGAATCGTCTGATATAGGATGTGTTATTATATCAACATAGTATGATATACATACATACACTGATATAGCGAATTAGCCTTCCTTTAGGGGAGACCGGGGCACGTTGAACCGCTTTAGCACCTTAATTTTTTTCCTGACCTTGTTATAGGAATCTGAGCTTTGATTTTTTATCAAGCAGTTACCTTGTATCATTGTGATATAAGAAAACCTATTGCAATGCAAATGTGGTCTTTTCTTATATTTTTCTTGAATTTTTGAAAATAAAATCTTAGGGTGGTTCAATGTGCCCCATGCCCGGGGTAGATTGATCCACCCACCGGGGCACCTTGAACCACATGCGTTGAACGATCCAAACAATCACCAATATAGATCAATAATTGAAACTTGGGTTGGAATTAGTTACTATTGTTCCTTTTTTATAGGATTGAATGCAAAAAATACATATTTAAAGCTTGAAAGTCACTCAATTATAGTTTCTATAGAAGTGACTGATTTTGTACCTTACAGATTTTTCTTAGAGTCAAATTAAACCAGTTTAAGAGTATTCCTGTTATTTGTTAAGTCTGAATAAATCTTTGATTACATTCTTCTACAATGTAATGCACTTTTCTGCCTCTGAAAAGTAATAAATATAAGGAATAAAGACACTGTAAATATGTTACACAAGATTTTTTTTTACAAACTGTAAACTATGTATTCTATCATAATTTTATGAACAAATTGTATTGAATTTGTTTATGTCATTATCCATATTATCTTCCCTTGATACACTACTAACATTGCATCATTATTCAGTAATTTAATTGTCTTAACACCATTGCCAAAGAGCCCCTAGAATGGGGGCACCTTGAGCCGGCTCAAGGTGCCCCAGAGCTTGGAGCATCTTGAGCATGGCTCAAGGTGCCCCGTTTTTTGTGGCTCAATGTGCCCCATGCTGGTCATCACAGATAACATTGATGTTGTTCGAATTACATAAGACACCTAGCAGTAAATTTGCATTCTATTCAAGGGTTCATATGTATACTTCTACCTCCATAGAGATCTTAGGCCAGCAATGTTTTTTAATGACACAAGAACAAAAGTTTACCAATCGCAAATATCTACTTTCAAGGCCATAAACCTTTAATGTTGTCTAACTTTCTCATCAGCATCCTAAGCTCATCATGATGTTGCTGATCTGAACTGTCTATATAAGGGGATAATGTGGTAGGCATACTGCCAGAAAATTCCCAAAGGAATAGCAAAGAGAGCGGGCGGCTGAACGTGCCCGGGTGGTCAACGTGCCCCGGTCTCCCCTATGAAACAATGTATCATGAAGTCAGCTAATAAATATTGAAATAAAATAATTATAGCCTACCATACGATTATGAATCAGAATAGTCAAATTACGACACTTAGCCTTCTGCGCTATAATTTTTTGAACTATCATTGATATAACTTACAGTGTGATCTTCACAAGCTCATTAGTTGTAAAACTCCACCTAAAAAGAATTATGAGTTCTCACGCTCAGTTTACCTACCATGCTACACGAAACACAACAGTTTTTCATCAGAAGGTGTGACCCTTCAACCTGCACTTGTAACGAGGTGACCTACTTGGGTTCTCATGTCGGTGTTGGAGCACCCCAGCAGAGCAGGCTCCGGGGTATCTCTACAACCTGATAGGTAAAGACAGGAAGTGCATGGGATTAGGAACATGCCCCCACACCTTAACGTTACACTTATGATTCCGCCGGACTTCCCGTCTGCCTCATTAGGACTAAGGCTGAGTCCTCAGACACCATGAGGGAGAGGGCACTGCCTGTGAATACATGTGTGTCGTAGCATAAATTGCTAACGTATAAAGACTTATAGGGATACAAATAAATGCTAATCCTAGGACTCTCAATGGTTTCTAGGGAAACATGCATTGGAGCAGGGCTAATGTGGAGTGGCTCAGAAAAAGGTGAGGCGGGTGCACAATAATCACTTCTTCCAATGTCCTTGGGAAATATCTGACTTCGTCATCGCCCATGTCCTTGAACTGTTTCAGACGTCTTATTTTATATTACTTCCCATCTCTTCTTACAGAGGCAAGATGCTGTATGGCCTCCCGCCTGTTTGGTTTCCGTCTGAGTACTATGTCTAGAACATAATGTTCCCAGGGTATAATAAAGCAGCATATATGCAGAAAAGGTGTTTTTTTTCTACTAGCAGAGAGGATAGAGCTATCCCAGACAGCATGGCTTAATTACCTAGGGCATGCATATATGGGTATTATTATGCAGATGGCACCTAGCTCAAGCAAAGTGCATGGACAAACGTTTAAATAGTGAGTCTTACAACAATGTTATGGAAATTTTAGTCTATAGTATTAAACATTGTCCCGCTGCAACGTTTTGACACTCCTCATTAAGACTATTGCTAATCGAGTGAAGTATAAAGAAAACAACATACAACCTTAATCATCAAGACTTTCCGGTTGTACAAGTGAGATGCTCTTGTGTGAATGTGGGGTTACTCTCTAGAGGCTGGAGATCAGGGGCTCGATTCATAACAATATTATGATAGCTTAATAATTCTACGACCACAAAAAATATGTCTGTAGGGAAAAGAGCTAGGCAAATCGTATTTTTTTATAGGTTGTCAAGGAATCATCTAATGCTGTAGTACAAATAAGTTGATATCATTTCACAATGAGATTGTAGGACACTTGCCCATAACATAATCATACCACTACCCAGTAAAGGGTGGTTGTAACAATAAATAATCTAAAAGTACTGTATTGTAGATGGACATAAGAATATTACACATACTACGATTTAGGGGTAAATTGTTAGATAATGATTTTCAAAAAATGGGTAATATTGTGAATTTATGAGGCACTCATTCCTACAAGGTAATCTACATGTAAATATCAGTCATTACACCTTGGTTTCGTACAAAGCAAACCATTATTTAAATATTTTTAGATGGCTGAGATGACTTTAGAGTCTGTCTCAGCCATATGTTGTGAAATGGGCATTTTCTCCCTTACAACCACCATATACAGGTATTCTGTGCAATAGGACAATTGGGAAATTTGCTCCAATTTTCTATTGAAATGCACCCCTTTTTTTCGTACGACAGTATTCTACAATTTTTATGAGATAAGCTAGTCAAATGAGATAAGCTGGTCGTAAGTGTGGTTATTTTTCTCAACCCCTACAACTGTTATTCAGCTGTCGTAGGTTTGACACAAAATGACCCCTAGACGATCAGCAATGTTCGTAGCAGTAAAATTGCCCTCAATGTCTTAGAAACTTATGAATCGAGCCCCAGAGCAAACGGCTGACTTATAAATTGGTGCGTGTAGGTTACAAGTCCTCATTATCTGAAGGTGGGTACACTAGGTTCATGGCAGCGAACAATTTGATCAATGCATGCATCATTCGATAGTTTTGACTTATATTTATACCATGTGCAACTTAAAATGTCGGCGCCTAGTTTCGACTAGTTACGTGCTGAGGAGCAGAGAGGTGGGTTTGGGTCCAGCCTACTAGGGTTGCCTTAAACCCGCAGATCTTACTGCACATCCAGTAACAGTCAGAGTGCAGTCGGGACAGGTACTCAGCTCTATATATAGGGGCACTGGGCTTTTTAAGAGCGGGGTGTGGCGACAAGTAGCTTACATGGTATGTGATAAAATGGTGTATACGGTGGCAGGTGATTATAGGGATAGAACCTAGAAAATTCCCTAGACATGTGAATTTGATTAAAAGCGTAACCCAACAGAAGGAGAATGTTTTAGTTCAAGGGTATGATAACTATCAAAATATAATCTCTTGGCAGTTGGGCATTTGGAATTCAGCTGAACCTGAAGACATAATCTGTCCCCACTGGGATGAGGTATCTATATTATGAATACCTAATCCCAGTGGGGACAGAACATTGAATAATTAAGTGTTGGTAGTTAGTTGGTCAACGTTGATTAAACAGTTCTTCTTCTGTCTACTGGGATATCCTTTCAACCCTGTATACACCTGACTTTTCTATTCATAAAGTCTTAAATAAATTCTTAACAACAATAGTCGTATTGATCAACCTCAAAAGAAAGATTCCGGGAATGTCCTACCGTGGTCCTTTAAATGTACTTTGCATGCTGGTAAGGAAGTTTGTCAGGATATAAGATAAGAGAGGTCACCTCTGGGGACTTGAACCTATTGGCCTAATCCTCCATACCAGTCTTTATTACAGGCCCATTGGGAAAACCTATAGATTTTTCTTTCTCGTAACAGAATGATTACCGGAACCTATTCAATGGATTAACATTTATATCTTTTTAGCAAGTACATTATGGGAAATTCTGGGGACCATTGCCATCTGATTGATCAACCATTTTGACAATGTTGATTCGACATTGAACTGTAATTAAATTAATGGAATAGATGGTACATACACACCCAGGTTGCAAGGGTATATTGGGCCAATGTCAGCAAAGATCGACTCCATCGCAATCGTTATACCAACCATGGCCCATTGTAGGTAATGCACACATTGGTTCAACATACAAATTACAATGATGGCCCACCCTTGGCAATTCCGACAATGGGCCATTGCTGGGTTGACCGCTGGCCCAGACCTGGTCCATGCTTGATATGGTTGATATTGACCCAGTGTTGGCCCAGTGTTGGAACATCTCAGGGCCATCATATTATTTCTGATGTTGGACCAACATAAATTTTAACTAAACTTGTCCAATATTGGCTGTGATCTACACCAGGGGGATTCAATGTTGCCTGAAGAATATCTTACAGGATGGCTCCTACTTTGCCATCATATTGGGTTATAATTTATGTGATCCCCACTGTGCTCTACACGTTCAAGGGTCAGAGGAAGTTCATTGTTGATATTTGATACCTAAAAGTGCCATTTACTGCATGACATCAGTGGTAATTTGTCAAAAGTAACTTGAAGACACCTCATGTGTGGGTAATGGAGTTAGATAAGTCCTAAATGATAGTAATACAGTTTGTATGGTGTCTAACCAATTTGGGATAGAGATCAAGATGGATTAAAAAGACAGAAATGGCTTTTTCTAAACTGATGATACTTGACGGTCATGTCTTAAGTATGTTTGCACAATCAATTATATACATAAAGATAGTATTGTTCAATATTAGTGATTGTTGCAGTGGTCCTATATTGAAAATCATATGTTGGGGCGACATATGTATTTCAAGGTTGCCCCGATGTTTAATTTCTAACCTTGGAATAACTAAAAACATTGTAATGTTGGCCCACCATTGGGCCAACATAAAATCAATATCCCTTTTTCCGAGCATGGGCCATTACTGGGCCAGCGGTCAAACTAGCAGTGGGCCAATATCAAAAAGCCAATATTGGCCCATTTTTAAGTGGTATATTGGCCCCATCATGGCCCAATGTACTTATGTTACCTGGGCAGTAGTCCCAAATACAATTATTTTTTATCAGTTTATAAATGGTGTATTATTAACAGAGCCTGCACATTTTCATAAATGAGTCTCATAAAGATACATTTGTAGTTGTATTTCATGATGAGTATGGCGATTGATCTATAATGGTTTGGCTGTAATTCGATTCATTTTTCATTGGACAGTGGACTATCACTTTTATTATCATTGGCTTCTCATTGTTTTAATGTATCAAGTTTGGCAAGCGATGATAGTCTTCGCAAACAGCTTGGTTGATCTTAACAGATGCACCGAATTTCCAAATTCCTGCCGGATCAAATTATAACATTTGATGATCTATAATTATAGAATAGCAAAGGACCTAGGTTATTTCGAGCAAATATTCTTAGGCTAAAGTTACAATTTGAATACAATGCCTAATTAAATTACAGATCACTGCCACATGAACACCTGAGCAGGGCACGGTTCTGGACGCCAATTAACCCTTTAAGGGTAGCAGAGTCCTTTGATGAACTATGCTTTGTTTTATGGTTTGTCGCCATGATGCATTAAGTAAGCCCTGGCGAGTAACTCACAAGGACTGCATTCAAGCATTATGTTTAACCTGTGGGTTTGATACACTCCTGAAGCGTCGGTATGATACATTCAGGCAGATTTGGCGAGTAGACTCTCCATGCCCGGGTTCATGCATGATGATGATAAGGAGCATACAATTCAGTGTGCCGCGCCCTTAAGGGGTCACACTGAAAATCCATAGGTTCAAAGGGTTAGTCAGCACAGACTATCCTAGGTTTGTCATAAACATGTGTGTTAGTCACAATGGCAAAGCTATATTCAAAAATGACTGAGGGGTCAGTCAGTAGTGGCTAACCTAGGTTCATCATTGGTGTGTTGTATTTATATACCACTAGTTGGTGCCACCTGTAAGATACTATGATGATCACTCAGTGACTCCCCCTGGAAATTAAAAGACTAAGGTGGGTACTGACCAACCTGACAATAATAACTTACCTGGGTTGGTCGTATAGGGAGCCAAAAGATGACTAACTAGGTTAGGCACTATACTTTGTTGTATAGGGAATATCAGTACACGACGGGGCCTGCGACCTGAACAAGCCTGATCCGACACAAGGACAATTACAGGGGTTAGGTTCCCTAGTGCTCCCCTATTGTCTTCCTGATACCTGCCCTTTGGTTAAAGATCAGCTACCAATGTCACAGCTTACCACTTGGGCGCTGTAAGGTGCTATAAGGTTAGGTTCAACCTTTAAGGGCTGCATGGCACTTTAACGTGCTACATCCCCTTTGTCGACACAATGAGTGCATCAGGCCGACCAATCAAGGCTGTCTGAACCCAGTATGGCCCTGGCGAGTTACTAACACATGCATCCATAAATCATGCTGACAAAAGTTATTTTGCAATAATGCATTTTTCATTTGGAGATTAATTTTATACCATTATGAGAAACATAATTATCCAACTTTACCAATATGTGGTCAATTTCTATTCAATACCGGACCATGCTTATATATCTTGAAAACCGTTCCTTGATTGACCCTTTTGCTCACTGCTGCTTCATGACGTGACCATCCGAGGGTCCATTTGTCTCCTTACCATTGATCAGCCGATTTTTTTCTCCTCAACTTCTTGTCGTTAACTTTTATTAATAAATGCTCTCACATGAAATAGAGCACAGCAAGCAAATTAACATATCCTTTTTATTCCATTGAGTTATGTAGAGGTATGAGTAACGGGTTTGAAAAAAACCCAGTGTCATTGATGCATGGAATAATTTGGCATTATGATAGAATAAGTGAATTAGGAAGTGACAAGTAAAATTAAATGACTGGCGGAAAACAGTCTTTCTACCTACCTCTTAACAGGGATCGCAGCAAACAACCAAGGTGTATGGTGCAAAGCATTTAGTAGACATCCTTTACGTCATCCATGCTGTCTGAATAGCTAAGCTATATTTCATCTGGCTAAGACAACTATGCCCTCCAAAAAGAATTTAAGAATGAAACCAGTTAGAATCCTGTGTATTTATCGAGAAAAGCACAAGCTGTATACACGGGAGATTCTGGAGAAAGGTGAACATTCTGAGTGAAATGTTCAATAGTGATGTGTATTTCCCGAGGTTTACTCGTGCAAATAAAAAGGAATTCCACAATTAGCATGATAACTTAAATTTATCTCAACTTTTACTCTTTTAAAAAGAAACATAAATTCTCGAGAATATGACGCAAGAAAATGCCCCGAAATCGTTCCGCATGAGATTTTGTTGGACATAATGTGGAGTTCAGCATTATGCACCGGCATGCCCACAGCGGACATTACACCCGCGGTGAGTTTAAATCACTCTTGCTGACAAATGGATTGAGCAAGGAGTATCGATTTTTGTTATCCTATTTTTAGATAGAATGAGGAAGTTACATGTGACGAGTTATTTGTTCATTTTTTCGGAAGAAGCAATTACACCACAAAGACACTCATCAAACGCCACATCAGACACTGCATGACATTTTGTAGGATTTGGTATCGAACATGGGCTGTAAGTCTGAATGTATCCGGAATGTGAAGTTATCTAAACATAGGTTATTAAAGACACTATTCCCCAAGAACTGAAAATGTTTGATCTCCAGATGAAGATTTGTAGAAAGCAACCTGAAGCAGGGAAACATAACTCCGCTGATGATCACTTAAGTAAGAGAAGAACATGATGGAAAATTAATGATTGGGTATTTTATCTAAGATTCTATAATTGGCAGCAGAGAGAGGACAGGACTTCAATTTTCCCAGGTCAGACAACTGAACCTGATAACATAATAACAGACATTAGTATTGAATCACTGCACCTGTTGCTCAATGATGACGACTCCATTGGTGCTTTGATAGTTAATGAGACAATTGCCTAATGACGTCCAATGTGCAATGATGTTCTTTTGATCTAGAGATCTAGAAACAAAAGCGTTAACATTTCTCAACGGCTCTGACCAACACCAAGCCACTAAGAAATACATTTTTAGGACTGGCCAGCTACTCGCAAAGGGTGCATCGACACGACATCGCTATACATTGTAAAGAAGTAAGCACCAATCTATTGATTTTCTCTAGAAAGTGAAAACATGACAAACTATGTTCATTATTAGTTTTTTATTCTTTGACTGTACGCTTAGGCTGCACTGATGCTCTGTCATCTTGATTCTGGCCACCTGGAACTGAGTAAAATTAAATTCATAACACTTGCTACATGGTCACCTGAATGTACATACATTGTTTACGCTTGTGAAACTTATGATATCTCTGAGGGTTGGTCGGCCCATTATTACGACTGAAGAACATGAATTTGAAGTTACGTAATAAAAACCCTTGAACTTGAACTTGAACTTGGTGCATTCATGCCTTATCACGAGAAGCAATTCATAATTCATTAGTATGCATGCTTGCTTCCCTTTTAGGGTGGCTTGATGAGAGATCTGCAAAATGTCAGATTATCAATTACCGAGAGAACCTATTTCTGTGCACAATCTAGGATGGTGCAAGCAGTGAACTGGGTACTATTAGTATTGCTAGACTGGCTGACATTTGAGCTACGTCTACTGCTGTTTACTCCCACTACCAAGCACATCTTGACATTTCCCGGTACCCACATACACCCCTAGTTACACTGATATCCAATGTTACCTGCTTTCCTGCCGATGATTTGAATAGCAATCAGGAGCTCCTTAAGAGCTGCATAATGCATGATGCATTATGCCCATTTGCTGTCATGATTTTGATATAAATTGAGTAATTCAACACTACTGCACTTAACAGTATACGGACCCTACAGGCTTGACACACTCCCGAATGGTCAACAACATACTTGCTTCCACAAGGCTGCATTCATGCATGAAGACAACATGATGCATGCAAATGCATTATGACATATTACATATGAATATATAATAAATAATTATGCAACCGTTAAGAAGTTAAACCAGAGATTACGCTTCCTGGGGTGTGTTTCTCTAGGTATAACTCTGGGCAGTGGTTAACGTAAAACCCAGGTGCCACTAGTACGACATACTTACATCATTATGATAAGGGGCCGATACTCTTCCGAAGTTTAGAGGTATCCCAGTGAACAAAGAACGTTTTTTAACGTTCTGAAACGTTACAAAGTATAACGTTATTTTACGTTATATGTAAAATGTTATTTCACGTTGTCATATGGTTCACCTAAAACGTTTGTATTCATAACGTTATATAACGTTATTTAACGCTTTTATATGATAGATTTATCACGAAAATGATGGAAACCAATACTATATCTAATGATTGTTGCTTCCCTTGGTACCACAACTACAAAAGTACATTTTATGAGCATGGTCAAAAACGCCCTTTAGCAGACCTAACTATGGTTTGATCCCGGGATCTTCAGCATGAGAGACTAACAAGTTACCCCGACTCCATAAAAACGTAAAATAACTTTTCTTAAACGTTATTTAACAGTAAAAATCCATCCTTTAAAAAACACAAAATAACGTTATAATAACGTTGCACATTATAACGTTTTTTTTACAACGTTAATATACGCAAAATTGAGTCAACGAATTTGCGTAAAATAACGTTATTTTCCCGTTTTTTTCAAACGTTTTCCAGCCCTTCAGGGAACGTTTTCCCACCGTTATATAACGTTTTCTTGTTTCTGGGATGTGCCCCTCTGCCTCCATCTTTTCACATTATGGGGGAGGCTTTTAAGATTTGGGAATTGTGTGTTTGGACTTCTGCCTTAGACATATAACACAAGAAAATTTGCCACACGTTTCGACGCATAAGTGCACTTATGTATTTGGTGTGATCTATGTTCTGACCAAACAAAGGTAATTCCACGTGTACTATCCTAACAACACGCACATTCAAAAGGACGATGGAAGAACAACTGCCTTGTAAACATGTCAGAATTGATTCCATGTCCACCAAATTGGATCTTTTCACAATGCTTTGCCAAACACTGATGTCTTGGCAGATTAAAGTCAGTGAATGATGTTTTGTTACCTTTTAGAAAAGCTTGTTAAATCATTGGTCATTGAGTGAATAATAGTTGTATTGGAATTGTTCATGTCTTACTCGAATTGATGACAAAACTTAATCATTTCCTTTCCATTAATTGCAATTTTTTATAGGAAATCATTATAGCATTTACAGGCACCCTTTTTTCCATTAAAATAAAAAATTCTCGACAAAAGGAAAACCTTAACCATTCCTAAAAACACACTTAATGCTGAAGTTAGGACTCAGATGGAGTCAGCCCACTAAATCAATTTCGTTAAAGAAATTCCAATTACTTCATATCATACTCAGCTATGTTTACGTACAACGTCTACGATGCTTTAAAACTTTTTGAGTATACTTTGAATCCAACCCCTTCAAACTTAAGCAAGCCAAATTCGGGTCCACCTGGCACCCAGGGACAAGAGGTGTTGTCGGCCAGGTATATCAAACTGATACGATGTATACAAATATATTGCTTTGGGTTGTATCATAATGAAAACTAAATGTCGTTAAAGGTTTTGAAAAAAATATGAGTGGTCTAATTGTATCGTTTCTAGTTTAGGATGTAAATCCAGGGGCTCGATTCATAAGTTTCTACAACACAGAGGGTCATTTTACTGCTACAACCATTGCTGATCGTCCAGGGGTCATTTTATGCTAGTTTTACGACACCTGTTGAACAGTTGTAATGGTGGAGAATGATAACCACACATACAACCAGCTTATCTCATACGACCAGCTTATCTCAAGAAAATCGTAGAATGCTGTCGTACAAAAAAAGGGGTGCATTTCAAAAGAAAATTGTAGCAAATTCTGCCCTATTGTACAGAATACATGTATATATGGTGGTTGTAAGGAGGAAAATGCCCATTGCACAACAGACGGCTGAGACAGCCTCTAAAGTCATTCCCTAATGTAATTGTGAAATGATATCAAAATATTTGTACTACAGCCTTGGATGATGCCTTGACTACTACCTGTAAAAAAATACGATTTGCCCTCATTTTCCTACAAACATGTTATTTAGTGTTCGTAGCCTTTCTGAGCTGTTGTACATTGTTATGAATAGAGCCCCTGGACGAATGTTATTATCATTTGGATGGTCGATTCAACATCTATCTGATCTGTATTTTTATATAGAGTAATATATAGTTGTCACAGGACAGCTGTAAATTTGAATTACATGGGGGGTCATTTGACCAGTTTTAATATAGGGTAAAGGCACCCATTTCGGACGCTCCTGGACAATCAATAGGCGACCACTTTTGGCTATTCAAATTTACCCATTTACCAAATGCCAATTTTGATATGGGGCATCCCATTGAGCACAATAGATATGGAATTTACTTTCCTGAAAGAATTGTATTGAATTTTGGCCATTAACTATAAATATATATACATCTAATATGTTGATTTCAAAATATTGAATTGCACCTAAAGTCGGACACTTCATGTCATATGTGATCCTAGAGTCGGACACTATGTACTGCTATTGGTTCAGTAGGTATATTTGGTTATATATGCAGAATTTTCTCACAAATATATAGACAAAGGTTCACGAGTTTTGGTCTGTTGACAGGATTATTTCACGAGTTGGAGGTGGGGCCGTATTTCACGAGGCCATAGGCCGAGTGAAATGCGGCCCCCACCTCCAACAAGTGAAATAACCCTTCGAAAGACCAAAGAGAGTGTGCCTTTGTGTTTATTTTTTATCCTTTTCGATTCAAATTCTAAAAATTATGATAGAGGAGAGCCTAAAATAGCGTTTTCTATGCCCTTCAAGTGTAAACAAACCGCCATTGATGACGTCATTGATGACGTAACAGGGTAGTGAAATACGGCCATGGGTTATTTCACGGGGGGTGTACAATACGGCACTCCTTGGTTAAGTCAATGGGACTGCTGTATTTTATAAAAAATAAAGCTTATTACTAAGTCAAGTCCAGATCACTGAGAAAAATACACGATGGGCACCCTATGGACACAGTATGAGCTATAATGCGCCATGCCACTTAACCTGCTGAGAGAAAGGACAGACATGGGGAGTTATTACCTACTTTTGGTTTCCTGTAGTTGGTCAATGGGCAGACATTCATAACTATGGAATTGTATCAAATTACATCTATAAACACTATAATGAAGATAACAGATGTAACTTACAGTACATGTACCTCCTTATTCATGTCTTATTTGGTGTCCGACTCTGGGTGTAATTAGTGTCCGACTTTAGGTGTAATTTGATGCTAAGATGGAATTGCCTCTGACAAAGCATTATGGGTAATTTATTCATAGTTATTGATTTGGACTATTACAACAAAGTATATACCTTACATTTATTATCCATAGAAATGCTGTAAGTATATAGGAAATCCCAGAAACAATTGAACAAGGAAACCAATTTTCTCATTTACCTTTAACTTTCTTTTTGAAAATATGGCAAGAACACCCCAAGTTCAGACAGTCATAGGACCATGTTGAAGATGGCTAAAATTTTATATCTTGTATTTGTTAGATGGATAAACACCTAATGTTTCATCTATAGTTTATATCATAGGTGCAATTGTTATATTGCCTATGTCATTCAAGACCAATTGTGTCCGACTCAAGGTGTCTGTCCGACTCAGGGAGCCTTTACCCTATAAGTCTTTTCCCATATCTCATTGAGGATTGCAGTAGTCGTACAGGATAAGCTACATTGGGGACCAGGTTCCAGCCATCCCCATATTGTCCAGTTAGTGTGAGTGGGGGTCGAGGACCTGCGAATTGATCCAATGCTGGCCTTGTGGGTAAGACCCAAGAGCTATCTTGTATTGGTGAATATGGAACAGGCACAGCTTGTACGCAGCGGTCCACTCTACCTCCAGAGCACCGCAAAATGTAGCCTTAGTTGAGCAGCCAAATCTCTGCCTCAACCTAAAGTTCTGTTCCTAACAAAAATTGAAGGACTGTGTTCATGGTCAGCTTATTCCCCAAATAAAGCCTAGTGGTATTTGCATTAGGTTGGACGACTTGACCCTTAAGGAATGCATGATATCCCAAGCTTCACATTGCTTCGTCTTTATGATGTACTAATGGGCACTGCTTATGAACTTGCCCATGATTTATTGGTTCATCATCCTGAGCCTTTGGGAGTGTATCAGTCAATGGCCAGTTACTCACATTTATCTGTTTCATGGATCAATGCTTAATGGATCATGACGACAAAATGTTCTATGCTATTAACAGGGGTTTTATTCATGCTAATTGCCGCTCTTTACTGGCCTTTATCCTGACCTCCAGTAATAACCAGACATGTCAGCCTAAAGCCGAGGCACTGTGGCAGAGTAGCATAATGAATACATTGTATGGGTATAGAGAGTGTTGGGGGAGCAGCTCACACTGTCCCTCATCTCCCCACCACCAGCTCACACTCTGCCTGTTAATGGTCCCATTTAGGGCCAACCACAGCGTCATCTATCCGGACACTTTCTGTTCAGATTAGTCACGAAAGGACCCTGTCAACTCTTTAGGAGCCATTTAGTGTACTCATTTAGCAAACCGGCGCTGTGTAGGAGTTTTTCTTAAACTGAAATACATGATAACTTACATTGTATATATCAGTATTTCTGGTGATATTGTAGATGTACAGGAACGGTATAAGGGGTCGGGTGCCAGAAGTCGTAGCTCTCCAAGTGTCTAGCATTTATAAATAGCACTGCTTGCCGTCTCCTAGACTCTGCACGTATCAAGGTAATTCATGACCAGTTAAAAAGTGGAGAGTTCGTTCCTGAACGACTAAAAATCCCTCCCAAAATAGACGCACTTACTGTTCATAAGGAGTTTATAGAAGCAGTTGTGGTGGTGTCTTGGGAAATGAAAAGTCCCCTATGTAGGTCCTGTATTTTGCATCTGCATCGTTTATAGGATTAGGCTGCTCACATATATAATAGAGTATATGTATTCTCTCTGGCCAAGTGTATCTCTGCCCCTGCTGTACCTACCTCTTCACATGATACTTGACAATCTCTATGCTTGTTTACCATCTTTTTTGACCATGGGCATTTATGCTGAGATTAAGGGGAAAATAAACATCTGCAGTATCTGCTCATGCTCAAAATGTGTAAACTAGTATAGGAGCGAAGGCAGAATGGCCCCGAATGGGGAATGTTGTTGTATTCATGGGGCCAATACTAAGTGCATGACATTGAGTTCTGCACTTGGCTTCCAATCCTTAAATGCCCAATTACCCCCAAAGAAGTAGGGTGTTTGGACATGGGGCTAGCTAAAGTGATGTGGTGAAGTAAACCGAAATCAATAAATCCGACCTCGTAAATAACACCTCTCTACGGACATGAGACGAATAGAGAAAGTATTTGCTTTACACTGGCCAAGCACTGGGAACTGTACCAGCGAACCCAGCTTTATAATATCCGGTTGGAAAGGGATTAAAGTCGAAACGTTTGCTGCCCCTCAAGTACCAGTTAGAGGGACAGCGTCCCAGCAGAATGGTCTAAGGAACAGGGAAACCTATATATCCAGGAAAATATCATGCCACACACAAGTAACAATTCAGTGTTAAAAACCATTCATAACGATCATTTGATATACTTGTTTGTTGCCTCAGTTGTGGATGATATATAATCTATAGAGGGACAAGATAAAGGTCATTATGGAGAGGGCCAGATATCCCGCACTGTAAACACGTGAATGTACCACAAACATGTACTCACATACGATGACACTACTTTACAGAGTGCTACAGAACAGAATAACCAGACATCCTGACCCTGTGTGACACTAATCTGCTGGGATATTGAAAAGATGTGATGGCGTGTCGGCTTGTAGGTTGTGCGCATGTCTGGTGTCAGGTGGGGTCAGGAAGCCACCACTGCGCATGTCAGAAGGCAGCAGGCTACTGGGAGGTGTTACCCCAGGTAGCAAGGGTATATTGGAGCAATGTCGGTAATGATTGACTCCATCGCAATCGTTATACCAACCATGGCCCATTGTAGGTGATGCACACATTGGTTCAACATACAAATTACAATGATGGCCCACCCTTGGCAATTATGATAATGGGCCATTGCTGGGTTGACCGCTGGCCCAGAGCTGGTCCATGCTTGATATCGCTGATATTGACCCAGTGTTGGCCCAGTGTTGGAACATTTCAGGGTCATCATATAATTTCTGATGTTGGACCAACATAAATTCTAACTACACTTGTCCAATATTGGCTGTGATCTACACCAGGGGGATTCAATGTTGCCTGAAGAATATCTTACAGGATGGCTCCTACTTTGCCATCATATTGGGTTATAAATGTGATCCCCAGTGTGCTCTACATGTTCAAAGGTCAGAGGAAGTCCATGGATGAAATATCTAAAAGTGCCATTTACTGCATGACATCAGTGGGAATTTGTCAAAAGTAACTTGAAGACACCTCATGTGTGGGTAATGGAGTTAGATAAGTCCTAAATGAAAGTAATACAGTTTGTATGGTGTCTAACCAATTTGGGATAGAGATCAAGATGGATTAAAAAGACAGAAATAGCTTTTTCTAAACTGATGATACCTGACAGTCATGTCTTAAATATGCTTGCACATTCGATTATACACATAAAAATAGTATTGTTCAATATTAGTGATTGTTGCAGTGGTCCTATATTGAAAATTATATGTTTGGGCGACATATGTATTTCAAGGCTGCCCTGATGTTTAATTTCTAACCTTGGAATAATCTAAAAACATCTTAATGTTGGCCCACCATTGGGCCAACATGAAATTAATATCCCTTTTTCCGAGCATTGGCCATTATTGGCCCATTTTTAAGTGGTATATTGGCCCAATCATGGCCCAATGTACTTATGTTACCTGGGACAAAGCCATATGTATACACTGATATCAGCAGGCCTCTATCCACGTACGGCTCTTATAGTTTGGTTAATGCATATCCACTCATTGAATTCCACAAAAAGATAATTCTCAGAAGATAATTTTAGTACTGTTTGGTTCCTAGACTGAAGGCTTCAACAATTATGGTAAACAACCGTAACATTAAGTTTGACATTTTGATAAAATACTTGAAATAGTATAACTAGCCCCAGTGCTACTGCTAGGTGTGTCAGACATGACATCATGTTGATCGGACCTAGCACTAGCATTGATTGAGAGAGACAAGCTAAAGGAAGGGGGCACCTCGAGGGATTGTGAGCAGCACTTGTCTACTTTACTGTGAAAACTGGAGAGCGCCCAATCACCTTAGAGTCCGTCCCTTACATAGGGTATGTGTGACAATTACATATGTAGAGTAACACGGTCCAGAATTAGGAATATTAGGATATAAAAGCCGCCCCCCCCCCAAAAAAAAGGTTTGCAGGCTTCTCAAGTCCCCCCCCCCCTCCCCAGGCTGGCAACAAATGACTCGGTCCTTAGAAAGGAGTCTTGAAAGTCTTAGACCAGCATTAAACTAGGTCCCCATGCTTCATGTTAATATTGACAAAGCAAATGTCTGAAGTACAGCCAGCTGTTTGATCCATGTCTTTGTGGTTTCATGGCTTCCTCCCAAAACTCAAGCAAATATTATCTCACACGTGCTTTCCTCATTCCGTCTGAAAAATAGAACAATCATGTCAATAGTATTTGCACCCAGTTGTCAATAAAAGGGTTTTAGCCTCTCGCTGTAAGTGTAATATCGATGCCAGGTACGGGTATGCCATCGATACAAAATTGATACAACCAAAGTCAAAAATAATTCCTAGAAAATATGTCATAGTTTGAGTTTAATCTTGATCTAGGGACAAAGAATGTCTATAAATAATGAATTAAAAAATATATTTAGGTTATTTTTTCCTGAGAGAATTTCATGAAACGAATCGAATATCTGCAGATATTAAAGGTGTTTACTTATAATGAAAATTATGTTCTGAATATAAGATAGTAATTTCTGGTCGTGTAATTATCATGAGACTGATTTGAGACAAGCTTGGGGCCGGTTTTGTGAACTTATTGGGTTTCAATTCCGCACTAGCGGTATGCAGTAATTCTACCTTGTGAAACCTATAACTGAAACTGGTTACTTGCATGGTCAAAATCGTGAGTTTGAGAGGTTATAACCTTGTGAATCAATGCATTGGTGGAAGTTGCATAGTGCTTACGGCACATGTGCAGATTGACAGACTGGTTAGGATAACAGATCATCTACCAATGCTGGGTCCTGGCTTCATATCCATGGCAAAGCTCCATGGTTAAAAGACCAGTCTAAATGGGTCTTATTCTATAGAACAGCTTTGGTCATCTGTAATGTTTCATGGAACAGTAGAATAGCATTTTCAACTGCCCTATAAGTAATGTCTTTACAACAAAATTGTATATTCTAATTCCAGTTTCTGACCAACCAGAAAACGGTTTTTAAACTGGTCTATTACCCATGCGAAATCAGATCTCCTGGATTGTTGGACCAGTGTTTTAACAACTCCGCCAACCTGAACAGATGACATGAAGTCCAACAATAGAAGCCTATAACTGAAAGGTTTATGGCCCCTAAAACCAACAATTTTTAACATGATAGCAACCAGTTTTAGCTAATCGGCTGGCTGCTATAATCAGCAGAGGAAAGAGCACTGGTACCAGACAAAATGGCGCTGTACAGTGATCATCTTGCTAATACGGAATACTATGCCAGGTACACGATAACAGACCTCCAGTCAGGACCAGACAGGCCATCTGCTGCTGAAGTAAAGTATCTTGTCGGCTTTTGTAGGGACCCCTACCCTTATTCATGCCACTATACCGTGGTATGACTATGAGCTCGGTGCAGAGAATCTCAACCTTAGTATTCCGTATTAGCAAGATGATCACTGTACCGCCATAATTTCTTGTGAATGGTGTTAAAGGCCGAATTCTTGTTGCCCCTCCAGTAATAGTCAGAGTCAAATGAGGACCGGTACTCTGGGCCTTTATATGGGAGGTGGGGCTTTGAGAACCTTGCGGAAAGATCGAGTCAATGTCAGTCCTTTTGATCTTGTTCTTCCAATGTGATCATTCCAGCCACTTAAACTCTCAAGGGGTTTGTTCTGACGCATCACTAACGCTGGTGGCTGTGTCTCATGAGATTGGGGCAATGTAAACGTCTCTGACTGGGTGCAGTATTTGACCTCCTGACAGAAAACGGTTTATTTAGGGCAGGTAAAGTTATATATGGAGATATAACTATCACCATTTTCTTTATGTTATCCCTTACATATCAAAGAATAAAAAATGTTTCCTTCATTTCTTTTTTTTGACGGTGATTGGTCAAAGATGGCACCCAGTCAAAGATAGCACCCGGTCAAATACATTTAGCCTACAATGGTTCCAGTTCTAACTTAGTCAATACTAACAAATTAGTCAGTAGGTCCTAACCTAGTTAATCATTTTCTGGCTCCCTATACGACTAACCTAGTAACCTAGGTTAGTTGATGCTGCCAGGTGATCATGCAGTATTGACCAACCCAAAGTCTTTTCCATTTCAATAAGTATTAGGCCAAGTCATTTTGGGTAAGACATAAGTCATATGTTATTTTGCCGATTGTCGGCTCTGGTAGGGTCGGATCTTCTCAAAACCGCGTAGTGTGGCTAGGGCTTAAGGTGGGAACATTCATTATACAGGCTGGTAATTGAAGCCATGTTGTGGTTTGGACTGCAGCCTTTACATTCTTAAATGGCCAGAATCAGAAAGGAAAAAACTGTGTACTTGGAAACTCAGCCTGTAATCGTTTGATGGTTTTTCTCTTTTCTAACGTCTATAAGGCATTTTGAAAAGTATGTTAGAGTGTGTCATGCAGTAGTTTAACAAGCTTGAGATTCTCTGCACCGAGCTCATAGTCATACCACGGTAGTGGCATGAATAAGGGTAGGGGTCCCTACGAAAGCCGACAAGGCTCAACCCCCCTAAAAGGTTCTACTTAAAGAAAAAATGATTTGCTGTCAACATCGAAAATTGGTGCTGTCAGTATCAACTTCAATAGAAAGATAGCTGTCAACATCGAAAAACGAGACTGTTGGTGTCAACTGTCGTTGTTGACAGCTGTGGTTTTGATGAAGTTGACACGACAGCAGTGATTTTCGATGAAGTTGATATTGACAGCAGTGATTTTTGACGAAGAATATTTCAAAATATATTTCATTTAAAGAGGGTTGCATTGTGAACCGGTATTTGCAACTTTGATTTAACACAATACCTTTCGGGAGTGATACTTTTCATACCTGGTTGGGAGCTCTTGGATTATTTACCATTCACCCTGCAACAAATGAACAAATTGCGTACACAAATGTATGCACGTATACTAAAGGTACGTACTTGAATGTGGCAAGTGCAAGGGTCCTTATACCTACCTAGCAACAAGGAAACTGACCCCAAATCATTTTTTGCCAAATCTCTCAAAAGACATTTTTCATGCAATACTTGGATTGCCGATTCTGACCAAGTATTGGTCGGTCAGTTCGATGTTTTAGTGACTCCAGTGATTTCAACCACGGTAGGTTGGCGCAGACATTTTGAAGCGAAATCTTTCTTGTATATTGCTCTCGATATCGTAACCTACTGCTGGTACTAAACATATTAGACGCTGGGGAATGACAACATAAGCACCACATTTTAATTATTTGAAGTATATTATACTTTTAATTGAAGGTTGACGCTGCTCTGACTTTCTAATCCAGAAAAATCACATCGAGTTTTAATGACTTGTGAATTAGTCAGCGGCTTCCCTCCACTAATTAATCTATGCCACTGGAAGTGAAGTACCCAAGACATGAGCATGGGCGGCAACACTGCAGAACCATCAATTAGTGATATACGCTGATCTTTATCTTTATGCTTGAAACCATAGTCAGTAATGACTTACCTAGATTTTCGGCCCACTATACGCCAAATCCAGGTTAGTCAGGTTAGTTAATGCTGACTAGCTGACTGACCGACCTTAGTCTTTTCAATTCTAGGAAGGACAGGGATGCATGTCTATCTCACTCTCTTTATATCTGCCCCACCCCCTCTCTCTCTCTCTGTTTGTCTCTGGTGCTGTCTCTCTCTCTCATACAATATCATTATACAAATAATATTGCATATAGCAGCAGGTATAACATACATCATTTCTTTTTCACGCTGTAGAGTCATAAATCCAGAGCTATATAGGAAGACTGTGCATTCTCTACACTGATATTCCTAGGCTCCCTATACGACCAATCTCTCAGTCACTATTATAGTATCTAACCTAGTTAGTCATTTATTGGCTCCCTATACCAACCCACCTTAGTTTTTACATTTATAGGGGGAGCCACTGAGTGGTCATCACAGGTGGCACCAACTAGTGGTATACAAATACAACACACCAATGATGAACCTAGGTTAGCCACTACTGACTGACCCCTCAGTCATTTTTGAATAGAATTTTGTCATTGTGACTAACACACCTACGACAAATCTAGGATAGTCAGCACTGACTAACCCTTTCAACCTATGGATTTTCATTGTAGAGTAGTTTGAGAGGCTACGTGTTAAAACGGCACATGTGTTTGTGTGAGCTGCTCCCCGGTAAGGTAACTGCTCATCCTGTGTAAACAATAAGGAGATTGAGCAGCTCAGCCACAAGGCGGCCACCTACTTATCCCTCTGACATAAATCCCAGGTTCCACCTGGATTTATGGACCCTTTATCATCTCTGAACTGAGCCGGAATTAAAGTATGGCATCTGTTGCTGAGGGAATATGTGGAAGAGAGGTCAAAGTATTCATAGTAGGGTTGTTAGGTTAAGTGAGGGATAAGATAAATGTCCTTGTATTGTGGCACGTGTAATACAGCACGCATGTATGGCATCCTAAATATGGGAACATGTGGCATTATTTGCAGAGTATTCACAGCAGGAAAGATGTACTGTGGTTAGGTTAAGTGATTGATTGAGTATTGTCCTCGCATTGTTGCATTATGATATAGCACGCACATGGCATCTGGATCATGGGAACATAAGGTCTTATGCGCAAAGTATGTGATTCCTAAGTGATCACGAAATAGTGCTCTAGTACTTTTACCGTAGTCCATAATTATACTTCATTTACCCCTTCCGTCCGCCCTCCTCTTGCTCTCTTGCTCTCTTGCTCTCTTGCTCTCTTGCTCTCTTGCTCTCTTGCTCTCTTGCTTTCTCCTCCTTTTCCTCTCTCTATCTCTGCTTCAGTCCATTGTACTCCCTCTAATGTAGTAACTACTTTGGATATTTTGGCAAATGCAGACTCAAAGTAGATATATAGAGCTTAGACAGAAATGAATATAGAACCAAATGATGTTAAGATCTCGTTATACTTGTATTATAGTGTATTGCACATTTGAATTAGTGGAGTCAAAACTATTGAAGACCCTTATATTTCCACAATTAATCAGAAGTATTCAACACATATACTGAATCTTTGATATAAAATACCTTGTTTTTTGTTGAATTAGCCTCACACACTACAATATGCAACCCCTTAGTAGTACTCTTTGTAAACTTGTAAATGATAATCGTTATCGTGTATTATAGACTATACCAGAGTCGGGCATCTTTTTTGTAAAAGATGATTACAGCTAAATATAGATACGCCCAGAGGAGTACACATCGAACAACTATCGTCTTGATTTGTACTAATATCTTTCCTTCTATCGAGTTGACCAAGAATATACCCAGAAGAAATGAATAGTGTTTGAAATTAGAAATGCCTTAAACAAAGGATTGATCTATGGCCATCTATGGTAATATCTCTGTGCCAGACACCAAATAGTCAGTAAACCCATTGACCATACACACACAGAAAAGTGAGAGTCATTGTTGCTAAAGCTACCCTCACCTGAGGGTCAGACACTGCCTGACTCTCAGGTGAGGGTAGTTTTAGCGACAATGACTCTCACTTTTCTGAGGGTGTACATTGTCATTGAGAACGGATTGGTGGCATGTTATGATATCTGCCTGATCACAGGCCGAGGTATTGTACTGGCAGTAATGAGAGAAGATCATTTTGAGATATCAAGACATATCTGTTGCATAGTCCATAGTTTATTAGTGCAGGTAATCACAAGGGGTATGATACTAACCCTCTAAGGGCCGCATAATGCTTTAAAATGCTATCCCTATGTCGGCATGATGAATGATTGCAGGCCTGGCAAATTTACCTACCAGGGCTACATTCACACATCATGCCGAACCTACACCCCAGTGGGCACAGAACTCAGGCGAACCTTGAATCAACATTGAATCAGCATTGACAACCACTGTCTAATCATGATTCAATGTTCTGTGCCCACTGGGATGAGTGTATCAATCCTATATGTTCGGCACGAGATGGGAATGTAGCCCCGGCCAGGTACACCATGATGACAAAGGGCACATGGCACATCAAAGCACTAGGGTAGACTGACCTAAAGGTAACCACGTACCATGAGATGTCCACCTTCATTTTGTAGTCATTTATGCACGGTATTGTCTCTATTTGTCCTTTGCTGGAAAGAGTATCACTGAAAGTGTACTATGATACACAACAACAGGGCTTATCATGCATGAATGACTACAAAACTAAGGTGGACATCTCATGGTATGAGGTTACCTTTAGGTCAGTCTACCCTATGTGGTCCTGACAGGCTGACGAGCTTGGGCTTCAATCATGACGTGCCTAAGACAATACCAGATTATGGGTTAGATGCCTGATGTTGCAGCATTCTCTGTGACTTCACTTTGATCAGGTATGATTAGAACTGACGTTCCCCTGACTACAAAGGTATGTAATCACAAGTGTATCTCTGTGATCTTATCAACAGTGTCTATACCCACTCCTTCTGCTTTCAGCGAACAAGGTATTACTTCGGTCTTGATCGGTTGCTTGTATCTCTGCCCCAACCTGCCACTTCACTTGGTGCATTTTTGATCATTGAATATACACCGTTATCACTTGTATACATTAATTTCAATAAACCCTTCTGGTATATGATTGGGGAATTAGGTAAATAACAGACTCCATTACGGCTATGATAGTATGAGGGTGGGGCAAAGATATCTAACTAGAAGGTATGAACAAAGTACACAGACGTTGATGACAACTTGTGTGATGAGGCCAGAAGGTACATAGACAGAGCCACAAGTCACTGGTTACTGTACGACTGGTGCTTGTGCCGTATTGCACATTTGCCACAGGCCTAGTGTAATACAGCCCAAGCACCACTCGTGCAGTAACCAGTGAAGAGGGCACTTTTAAGTGACGCCCTGTATTTATTTCAGGGTTTTCCATGAAAAATAGACAGAAACTACCTATAATTCCATAAAAAACATGAAATCAAACTTTCTTAGAGGTCACATGCATGACCCTCCGATCGCGAAATACGGTCACAGCGTGCAATACGGCCGAGGGTTATTGCATGCTTCCTTGGGGAACGGCCCTCTCATTGCTTTAACCTTGACAGTCCGTATTTACCATGAAATTAATAGTATTCCATGATCTAATTCCTTTCCGACTAGGGAATGAACAAGGCTATGCAGGGAGAGTTCTATATGGTGCGAGGAAGGTCCAGAACTGCAGTAGACATTTGTGCTGATGTGACTTGACAATCTTTAGAGAAATATTTTTGAAGTAGCTGTCGGTCTCCTCACTAATATGTCGCTTTGCTTTGCATCTAAGTGAGTTAATTTGGGACTATATATGTAGGGTAGACCGGGACCCGTTGAACCACTTTGGCACCTTTATTTTCTTTCCTGATTTTATCAAAGTCACCTGAACTTTGACTTTGTATATCTATTTTTGATGATAAAATCTTAGAGTGGTTAAATTTGCCCCATGCATAGGGTAGGTTGACCCCCCTACAAAGGCACCTTGAAACACATATAATTATGTTGAATGGACCAAATAATCACCAATAGAGATCTATAATTGAAATTTCAGTTGGAATTAGTTGCTATCATTACTTCAGCATAGGATTGAATGTAAAAACGACCTTGACAGGAATCTTTAATCTATAATGCATGATGAATAGGGGAATCACATGATTATTGTCTGCAATTCCTAGCAATTACAGCTAAGTTCAATGATTTTTAGAATCTTTTATGGAAGCTCTGATATATTTTCTCTTATTCATTTAAATTGAGGACAAATATGGCTGCCACGGCTAGTTGCCTCCATTCCCAGATTGCCACCAAAGCTTTTCTTGATGTCCGACATGTCCCTAATGATCCCTGATTGGTGGCTAAGCTCTTTCACAAATTTCCCACCCCCTACCTTTTTGCGCCATAAGAAACTCTAAAACCATGCTGGCCATCATAAATAAGATTGATATTATTGAAATAACATAACACACCCATTGGGTTCTATTCAAGCATTCATATATTATACTTTGAGATCTTAGGTCAGCAGTGTTTTTTGATGACACAGGAACAAAAGTTTAACAAAAGGAAAAGTTTACTTTCAAGACCATTAGTACACCAGCTTATGTAACTTAAGAAGGGGGGCATTTTTTTGTTTTGGTTTAAATTTGGCAACGGAGTTAAAACTGACCCAAAAAAGCTGCTGATTAAGAATTTTGATATTGCCAAATTTACAATTTAGCCGAACAGGCTGTAACGGACCAAAATCCAAGATGGCCGCCAAAATATCAGAAATTCATCTCCCATTGCGAGAATATCCACATTAAAGCACTAATAACACTACCTGGCCCCCTAAATTGAACTCAAGGAATCCCGTGGTGTTATTGGTTTGTTGCTAGGATAAGCAGTTGCCTAGCAACGGCCATTTTCCATAGCAACAGACCCAAAATGTATGAAAACAAGCATATATCTGCATCCTAGACCACCAAGAACAATACCTACCCCCCCCTAAATTGGATCCAAGGAATCCAGTGGAGTCATTGGCTTGTTGCTAGGATAAGCAGTTGCCTAGCAACAGCCATTTTCCATAGCAACAAGCCGGAAATATATAAAAACAAGCAAATACCTGCATCTTAGACCACCAACAACAATACCTACCCCCCCTAAATCGGACCCAAGGAATCCAGTGGTGTCACTGGCTTGCGGCTAGGATAAGCAGTTGCCTAGCAACGGCCATGTTTCAAAATGTAAAGAAACGAGCAGATACCTGCTTCCTAGACTACCAACAACAATACCTAACCCCAAAATCGGGCCCAAGGAATCAAGTGGTGTCATTGCCTGGTTAAGCAGTTGCCTAGCAACACCCATTTTCCTTAGCAACAAACCGGAAATGTATAAAAACAAGCAAATACCTGCATACTAGACCACCAACAACAATACATCCTTCCCTCCCCCTAAATCAGACCTAGAGAATCTAGTGATGTCATTTGATTGTTTGTTTATTTATGATCTATAGCATACACAGAGAGAAGAAACCGAGTCAAAAGGGAGTCCAGGCTTGCCTCCAGAATGACTCCCTTTTCTGACTCTCTTTCTGACTCTCTTGATGAACCTGACTCCCTTAAAAGGGAGTTATGTTACTCCCCTAAGAGAGCCCAGGTTTTGCCTCCAAAATGACTCCCTTTTATGACTCCCCACTACAGACAGAGTCCAGGTCTATGCTGCAACTCCCTTTAGAAAGGGAGTCTAGGCACAGGATGGCTCCTTTGGAATAGAGAGTCATAATTAATAGGTAATTCCTACCCCCTAACCCTCTATATAACCATTTCAATAGCTGTCTCCCTAGCTGATGTTTCTACATTATGTTGGTGCAATGCCTCACAAGGAGGAGGGATCTCAATAAGATCCCTCAGAGCACATTAGTTAATATACAAAAGAACATATGAGCTTTTGGGATTTAACTTTCTCATGTTGCTACAAATTGGGTGTCTATACTTATACATAATGCTTATGCTACAGTTTTAAATTAACTGTAATTATTTCATCAAATGTAATTCTGACATTACATGTTGATGCCACAATGATATAAGTAGTATTGTATGTATCGGAACGGGACTATAGTTAACTACTGTTTATTACTCAATCGACCTGCAGCCAATCAGAGGCCTCCATTTGGTCACGTGACCCCCTCATTTGCATAATTACGTAATAGGCCACGCTCCCTCATTTGCATAATTACGTAATAGGCCACGCCCCCTTGATCACCAGCCAATCAGGGGCCACCATTTGGTCACGTGACCCCCTCATTTGCATAATAGGCCACGCCCCCTTGATCACGTGACCCCCTCATTTGCATAGTAGACTACGCCCCTTTGATCACCAGCCAATCAGAGGCTTCCATTTGGTCACGTGACTCCCTCATTTGCATAATAATGGATCACGTGACTCCCTCATTTGCATAATAGGACCACACCCCCTTGGTCACGTGACCGGAAGCGCTCTTTATTTGGAAAATAGGCCACACCCCCTTGGTCACGTGACCTGACCCCCTCCCTCATTTGCATAATATAGACAATAGACAGACCACGCCCCCCTTTTGGTCACATGACTTGGACTAGCCAATGGGAGGCTTCTATAAGGGGGGAGGGGAGGGGGGGGAGGGGGGCACTTTAAGATGCATGGGGAGGGGAGGGGGGGAGGGGGGCACTATTTATGGGGTGGGCGGGCACTTGGGGGGGAGGGGAGGGCCTTTGGGGTCTGCTCGGGAGAAAAAAAAAAATTATCTGATCTCTAGGGATTCGCTTCCTCTCTACCCCCCTTTAGGGGGGTAGGGAGGAGGCGAGTCGGAGGTGACTGTAGAGGAGTTTTTCAGTGAGTTGATGACTTTCAAACGACCGTGCTGATAGTTGATAAATTTGACTTTTTGACTTGAATATTTCTTGCGACTTTGCGACTTGTAAGCGAAAGCGAAAGCGACTTTGCGGCCCGTAGCCCCTTAAATAAAGAGGTGACTTTGTAACCTCAGGGGGGAGATCCTTCTACACCACCACAGAAAGGATCTCGGTTGATTGACTGTACTTTGACTTGTTGTTGTAAACAAAAAAAAAATCAATGAATAGAACGACCCTCTTATTGCTAACAAAGGAACGACTTTTGAATTACACAAATGTGACTACCCTCTTTTTGTAGGGGTTAGCGGTAACTCGACTTGAATTAGAGTATTAGGGAGAGCAAAACGCGACTACACTCCGTCAAAGACTGTCGTCTTACGGACCGGATAACAATAACCCTAGTTACCTCGGTTACTGTTGATGACGCGTAATGAGCAACGTCGTCAAAATTAAGCTGACGTCAGCGGTCGGCTAGCCAGACAGTGTTTTTTTGTCAAAATGACCGGAGCATGTTACGTTGCGGTCGCTCAAGAGACGGCGATGCATCTGGTCAGGTGGATACTGAAAGAAGGTCTACCTATAACCACCACGCTAGTTTGAACGCGGCGGGTATGAGTCATCATGGGGCCCTTGACGGGTGGGTCCTCCCCATGCAGCCGTATGTCGAATTTAAGAAATGCCCGTGTCACACGTCACTAAGGGAGAAAACGTTTTTTGAAAATATTTAGAACCCGAATTTGAGCATTCTGGTACATTTTTAAGGACCCAGACACCGCAAAGCCGGGTACCATCCAAGAAAAAAAAAAAAAAAAAATTTGGCGAAATGTTTAGGCTTGAAATGGTACTTTTCTGATGCACTCTTCGAACATTTTTTTTTCCTCATGTCACTATGGTCCATGTCACATGTCGGACTCAAGAAATGCCCCATGTCCCATGTCACTTAGATGTCCGTGCCCATGTCGTCGTATCTATTTTTAAGAAAATGACCATGTCACCATATCGAATTTAGGGGTCTAGTGACATCAGCATGTCCGGCTATCCTCCACAAATTTAGCTCTAAAATGTTTACTTTTTTTTTTGGGCCGATTTTTCATCATTTTAAAAAAAAACAATAGGCTGTTGAAATGTTTGCTGTTGTAAATAGAAACAAAAACAAAACAAAGCGCATGGTAAGATTATGTCACATTGTAGTCGCGGGTCCGCTCGTTGCTTATCCAGCCTCTTCGTGGATCCGCGACTGCCAATGTGATCATATACTAATCACCGGCGTTTACGGTATTATATACTAAGGTATGAGACAGGTCTTACAGAAAAGGTGTCTAAAAAGCCCTGTGACCTGATTGAAATGACGTCAGCGGCGTCTGCTCGTCAGTGCCCGGCTGTAGCCCGTAGGACATGTCATTCTGCTTTTCTGGATGTTTTGAAATATTTTGATTTAACTGTTAATACCTGATAACAAGCCTCTGAAGCAGTTTTTGATCGAGTACCTCTTCTCTACTTTTCCATCGATTAGCTGCTTCAGCAAAAAAAATCGCGCGCGCGCGGTCTAGTCTAGATGACGGAGTCGCTAAAGCTCTGTTTAGAGAGTGGAACTTGACCTTGACTATAGACTCAGTACTAACTGAACGCCCCCCGAGGTCACCCCTCACGTGGGTATATGTGCAAGCTCGGGTTCTTCACTTTACGGCTTGACTAAAACTGAGACGCGTCCATGATAAACTCTAGCCCTTTTTTTTCTTTTCTAGGATCGAGAGAGAGATTTTAAATGGGGCGGTTATCTAAATAGCGTGGAACTAAAATCAGGCTGCGGCAGATAGTATCTCTGCGCACCTCAAGACTCAACGTAACTTTCACTCTCCAGCAGAAGTTTAGTTGTCACTAATTATGGGCGGCGACCGTCGTGCACCGGCGGATATTGGAGAGTGTTGAAGAGCTGAACCTTACAGACATATAAACCAATCGCTCTGGTGGAGACAAGTGTCGGAAATATCTCGCCATAGATTGGAACCAAATACTTATCTAATGGAATCGTTATCAGTTTTCAGTTTTCTTGCCGTACAAAATTTATTTCCCACTCTTCACGTGGTGATAGCTGAAGGTCACTCGTCGTAGGTACGTGTGACCGGGGAACACCCTTTTTGGTTTTGGCGCGGGTTGACATCAGATTTGTACCGTACTGTCGCGATTAAGGGCTCTGAGGGAGTGCTTTTCAATTCGGTGAAGTTCTTACTCAGGAGCTATATACAAGCCAGGTGCTGGCGCTTATTCAAAGTCGCGATTTTAGTGCTTGAGAAAAAACATTTGGAGGCTCTTATACTCCGGCGCTTATACAAGACCGGCGCGCTTTCAACACTAGTTGCTTTATCGCGACCGTACGGTATGACTTCGGTGTCACAAGGTCCCAAACTCCAAATAAGGAAGTGAAACGACGTCGCCTGTCTACCTCGTGCGCGTCATAGCGTCGTCGAAAATAGTGTGACGTCAGCTTCTCTCAGGCGGCTAGGAAGTCAGTTTGACAAAAATGGCTCACCGAGTTAACTTCGTGCCCGTTTCTCGATCTATGATCGATGCGGCCGTGGAGAAGGAATTCGTAGCCGCGCTACAGAGAGAGGAGACGGAGAGACAGCGGACTGCTGCTGAAGCAGAGGGTGTGGCCGATGAGCTGATCACGAACGTCACTGATCAACTCATCCGACAGTGCGTGGAACAAGTCAAGCAGCAAGTCTGCATGGAGGAAGGTCTACCGCCCGCCGTGCTGGGGGAGCTGCTGCAGGACTACCACGCGTTATGACCACGCCCTCCGCTTCAGCAGCAAGGTCCCTGCGACCCTCTCTACTAAACGGTCCTTTTAAGGACCAACCACTGATCACAAAAGTTGAAAATCAATCTCAATATAATATACGCATCAGAAAAAAAACCTAATAGGCTCTACACTGAAACCCTGTTGAGTAGGTAGATCGGGTTGGGTTTTTTTTTAGTTTTTTTTTTAGGAAGGGCAATCAGGTCATCGTGTGGAGGTCATCAGGTGTCCTGTGTGCTGTCTGTCTATCTGTCTGTCTGTCTGTGTGTGTGTGTGTGTGTGTGTGTGTGTGTGTGTGGGTGGGTGTGTGTGTGTGTGTGAATTTTATACAAATACAATTATTCATTCCTTTCAGCAAGAAAATTAGCTCAATGTAATCATATGATTTTAACTGCCCTACTTATCAGGGCCTTGACGACATCTGACCGCCCCCCTTTTCAGGATCTAAATGGAAATTCACCGCCACCGCTTTTCAGAGTCGTGCTGCAGTGGTTATCCAATACATGGCGGAGTGCCATTACCTAATTCTTTTGTATGTAAAAAAAACCAGCACTGATAAGGGTTTTAATTAGACAGATATTGGTTCTACACTATCAAAAAATAACCCCTCAGCGCTTTAATGCTAAAGGTAGCATAGTGCTTCAATGCGCTACGCCCTTTGTCGATATGCCGGTGTATGCATGCATGCAGCCCTGGTGAGGAACTCTGAGTGCTGCATTCATGGCTTATGACGACAACGGGCACTGCACATTAAAGCGCTATGCGACTATTAAAGGGTTAGATCCAGTCTTGCTCCAGTCATCCCGAATGCTATACCCAGAGTTGGTGGTCTGGTCCAGACTGCTGTACACAGATTGTGGACGGGATGGCGGGTTGCTGCCAGACAATCCCCCTGGTACGATATGCGGCTGGCGCGGCCGAGACTGTCTTATATGATGCTGAGTCTAATTATGTATTAGATACCCTACGAGTAACTAAGAGTATGTCAAAATAATCACGGCAAACTGACTGGCGACTTCATAGGACCATAGGGCGGTTATTATTACATGACTCAGTAACCTTCGGTTATGTGTTAGATAGAGTACACTTGGACACGGTTATTCCATATACCCACTGCCCCACAGGGTCAAGACGAGGTGATCAAATAATAAGACCCAGACGGGTAAAATAGCCAAAGTCAACAATGACCTGTTTTTTAGCCAATATGGACAAAGAGACACGGGGTGCTGTACACAGCTTGTGGACGGGATGGCGGGTCGCTGCCAGACTATCTCCCTACTCCGATATGCAGCCGGCGTGGCCGAGACTGTCTTATATGATGCTGAGTCTAATTATGTATTAGATGTGCTACGAGTAACTGAGAGTGTGTCAAAATAATCACGGCAAACTGACTGGCGGCCTCATAGGTCAGTTATTATTACATAACTCAGTAACCTTCGGTTATGTGTTAGATAGAGTACACTTGGACACGGTTATTCCATATACCCGCTGCCCCACAGGGTCAAGACGAGGTGATTAAATAATAAGACCCAGACGGGTAAAATAGCCAAGTCAACAATGACCTGTTTTTTAGCCAATATGGACAAAGAGAAACGGGGTGCTGTACACAGCTTGTGGACGGGATGGCGGATCGCTGCCAGACTATCCCCCTGGTCCGATATGCAGCCGGCGTGGCCGAGACTGTCTTATATGATGCTAAGTCTAATTATGTATTAGATGTCCTACGAGTAACTGAGAGTGTGTCAAAATAATCACGGCAAACTGACTGGCGGCCTCATAGGTCAGTTATTATTACATAACTCAGTAACCTTCGGTCATGTGTCAGATAGAGTACACCTGGACACGGTTATTCCACATACCCACTGCCCCACAGGGTCAAGACGAGGTGATTAAGTAATAAGATCCCCAGACGGGGGGTAAAATAGCCAAGGCAACAATGTCCTGTTTTTAGCCAATATGGACAAAGAGACACAGGGGGTGCTGGGAGTTGGCGACAAGGGGCAAGACGGGCAAGACTACTTCTCAAAATAGACAATGACAATGGCCAAGACCTAGTTCTTAAATTCGACAAGGCCCATTGGCATCTCTTATATTCGACAAGTGACACATGTGCCCCGTCTGTGGTCCTAATATAGCTTTTCTAAAAAGTAAATTTTCTGCACCGTGTGACAACGACCGATCAGCTACATAGCAGAGATTTCCCCAACCTATTTTGGTTATTTTTCTATTCAGTTTTTGATCAGCGCACTATATTATCGTGGTTTTAAAAAAAAAAATTTTAATCATAAATAATATGTAGACTTGGAAAAAAAAAAAAAAGAGAGCTGACACGCAAACTCCGACTCTCCCCCCCTCCTACTCACATGTCGCTGTTTTGTCACTAAACCCAAAGACCCACCCACCCCGTAGGAAGGGGAGACGCTTGTGAACGTTCCCTTAGGCCTCTATTCTTTATTTATTGTGTGGCCCCTAAAGAGGGGCCAACCAACTGACGCTGTCAGTTGGTTATATGCTGCACAACATGGGCGTAATTAATTACGCCTGGTGTTAAGCAGCATGGATCACTGTGGTTTGACAGACTGACCTCAAAGGGCCCCCGTTGGATGGGGGCCCTTGTGGCACAACGAGTCAAAACGAGTTGATCCGTTTTTCAGATTACCGACTCGGCGAGAGTTTCTGACTATCTATCTTTTATAAAGCCTTAGATATGGTGTGGTATTTTTCATCTCGCTATAGTTTAGTTGGTATTTAAAGAAACTGCCTCATTTCTATCAGAAATACACAATATTGAATTGTTTTTTATATTTTAATATATTTAGAAGCGCACTTTGTTGCCTATATAGCTCATTATGCGTTGAAATGTTCGCGAGCATCGTAGGAATGTACAAAACCCCTATTGTGGCCCCATCTGACGAAAGAGCGGGGAACTATACGTGACCTGAACCCCTCCCTCAGCGCGTTCGTTATTCGCATCTTTGACAGCGACTAAGAGACGCTCAAACTGTCTCTTATTTAGTTTGAACTTATCACAAATTTGTCTTTGATAGGTCGTAGATTGACTTCTGACTTTTTTTTCTTTTTTAGTTAGAATAAAAAACAAGTGACGCCGACACAGACCTGCGCATTAACGCGCTCCACCGTCTTCAGAGGGTTAAGTCTATAGTACAGTAGATTCTACTGTGTACTTACACTAACAGTGCTACATATACATACCTGAGTCATAAGTGGGGGGTTTTTGTTGTTTTTTTAGGGAAAAAAAGTGGTCTACTCACCCAAACCGCTATTAGTAGGTAACCTGTATGACCCATACCGCAAACATCTGCCTCGTGACTGATAGTGTACCGGTGGTGAAGTGCTGTTGCAAGAACAATTGAGGCTCTTTATATAGCTGAGAGAGCGAATGGCCTAATCTTGTTTTCACCTTGAGCCCCCACCCTATTCCAGAGAGGGTATCAAAAATCACATGTACACGTATATGGGCTCATAGCTGGTGAATAGATAAGGCGGGGCAACTGTGTATACTAAGACTACAGGGGGCGTTTTAACGACAGGTGTGACGCGCCAGCCCGTGGACGGAGCTTTTGTTTTCACCTAGAGAGGGGATCGAGAGTGTATACAAAGCCTACAGGGGGTGATTAACGACAGGTGTGACGCGCCAGCCCGTGGCCGGATCACCGCATCTTCTAAGCTTTGTTTTCACCTAGAGAGGGGATCGAGAGTGTATACAAAAAAAACACCTACAGGGGGTGTTTAACGCGGCCGGCTGCCTACATGCTATGATCTAAGCCTGTTTTCAGCTAGAGAGGGACCTAAATCACCTAAACCCTTTCCACCCTTAAATCGATCTGATAATTACCATAAAGAGGAGTAATGCGCGTTACATGTATATGGGCTTATAGCTGGGTAAGAGATTAAGATGCTAGTCAACTGTGTATGCAAAAAAAACAAAAAAAACTACAGGGGGTGTCTAAAGTCGATTGTCATGCGCCAGCGGGCGGACGGAAGTCTGCCACTCTAGCTGTGACTACAAGCGCGTGCATGTGGTAGACAGCTTAAATCAAACACAAGTTAAGCTCCTTATAGCTTCCTACTGACTGCGGATTCGAGTGCTTGAAAGATGGTCTTTTGTTTTTTTCATCTATTTCCTCGGGGAGTCGAACAGGATTAAAGATGTAACGAACCCGCACCTACACAGGTAGACAGCTGGTCGCCTTCCTAGTGAGAGTTTTCCTCTTGAGTTAAGAAGCTTATCTCGGAGCCTAGTACATAAGCGAGAGTGAAACATGGGTCCCACACACTTCTTCTACCACCTTCAGCATGGCGTCATCAGGAATCACTCTACGTTCTACCGAATGTGAGCAATCCCAACACTACTACAGAGCCGCGACAACACCACACGAGGACACGTCCATATTTACTGATGAGTTAACAAGTAGCAACGTGGAGGTTGGTTTTTATCAAGATTCGTACGGGTGGCTGGAAAGTGTGAGGGCTACTTCTGCAGCTATTGCTGCTGCTCGTGCAAAACGTGAAGCTCGTATCGCTGTTCGTGCTACACATGCTGCATACGAAGTTGCCAATGCTGCTAACAACGCTGCTGTTACTCTCGCCGCTGCTGCTCGTGCTGCTAATGTTCTTGCTACTGTTTCCGCTCTTGCTACCGATGCTGCTGCTACTGATGCTGCAGCGTCTGCTAAAAGTGCCGCTGTTGCGGCTGCTGCTAGGGCTAATGCTATTAATGCTTGTACAGCTGCTAAAAAAATAGCCTGTTTTGCTTATGCTAGTCGCAGTGTCGCTGTTACGGCTATGGCTGATGCACATGATGCTAAGTTACGGGCTGTTGCTTTTGCTGAAGATGCTGTTGATGCTGAAGATGTTGCTGCTGCTGCTGCTACTGCTGCTGAAGATGCTACTGCTGCTGCCGCTGCTGCTGCTGAAGATGCTGCTGCTGCTGCGGCTGCTGCTCTAGACACCTATGACGCTGCTGCTACTGCGGCTGCTGCTCTAGACACCTATGACGCTGCTGCTGCTGAAGATGCTGCTGCCGCTGCTGCTACTGCTGCTGCTGAAGATACTGCTGCCACTGCTCTAGACACCTATGACGCAGCTGCTGCTGCTTTTGCTGAAGATGCTGTTGATGCTGCTACTGCTGCTGAAGATGCTACTGCTGCTGCCGCTGCTGCTGCTGAAGATGCTGCTGCTGCTGCGGCTGCTGCTCTAGACACCTATGACGCTGCTGCTACTGCGGCTGCTGCTCTAGACACCTATGACGCTGCTGCTGCTGCTGAAGATGCTGCTGCTGCTGCTGCACTAGTCATCTATGACGTGGCTGCTGCTCTAGACACCTATGACGCGGCTGCTGCTGCTGCTGCTGAAGATGCTGCTGCTGCTGCTGCTCTAGACACCTATGACTAAAACTTAGTAGGAGTTATTTTACAAACACTACTGCTACCTATGACTAAACTTAGTAGGTGTTATTTACAAACAAGAGAGCCACGTGGTGTTGTTTACAAACGAAGAGAGCCACGTGGTGTTGTTTACAAACAAAGATAGCCACGTGATGTTGTTGTGGCCTATCATGCCAATGAAGGGGACACGTGATCAAGGGGGCGCGGCCTATTATGCAAATGAGGGGGTCACGTGACCAAATGGCGACCTCTGATTGGCTGGTGATCAAGAGGGCGTGGCCTATTATGCAAATGAGAGGGTCACGTGATCAAGAGGGCGTGGCCTATTATGCAAATGAGGGGTCACGTGACCAAATGGTGGCCTCTGATTGGCTGGTGATCAAGGGGGCGTGGCCTATTACGTAATTATGCAAATGAGGGGGCGTGGCCTATTACGTAATTATGCAAATGAGGGGGTCACGTGACCAAATGGAGGCCTCTGATTGGCTGCAGGTCGATTGAGTAATAAACAGTACTTAACTATAGTCCCGTTCCGATACATACAATACTACTGATATACATGTATCACCATAATTATCAATGTCACAAATAACATGGATCTAGAGATCTGAGCATGCAGAATATTACCATTTTAGGTATAGTGCTACCACCTAGCAGGCTTAACTGTAACCAACTGTTTGACTCCCTTGGGGGAAAAGGGAGTAGGGACCCTTGACTCTGATTAGAAACAGAGTCAGATGGCTTCTTAACATATATGCTAGATGGCATTACAGTCATTGTACAGTAATGTCACCTAGTGGGTTTCCTATTTCCGTTTTGTATGCTCACCTCTGTGACTCCCTTGGGGAGTCCAGGTAACCATTGACTCACCTCAGCTGACATGGACTCTGTTTGATCTAATTGAAAAGGAGTCAAGGCCGTTAGAAGGGGGAGTCAGACAGTGTGAAAAGTGAGCCAAAGAGACCCTGGCTCTCTTTTTATAGCCTAGACTCCCCTTGTGACTCGGTTTCTTCTCTCTGTGTACCCAAAGGTTTATGATAAATGGCAAGGTCTTCACCCCATTCCAATCCTACAATTCTGGCCAACTCATTTCAATTACATAATTTCTTTAATGCTTTCTAGCCTCCTTATCAACATCTCAAAATGATCATGATGCTGCTGCACTGAAATGTCTACAGAAGGGGGTAATGTGGTACGCAAACCGTCAGAAAATTCCATAGGAATAGCAAAAAGATTGGGCCGCTCACGGTGCCCACATGGTCAACGTGCTCCGGTCTCCCCTACTTATCTGGTCATTACATTGTTTTTCAGATACATCATGCAGTACAGGTCTCAATGGCATAGAGAGAAATATTTACAATGGTTTTAAAACACCAATCCCATTCATGTCTTATTATCAGCTGATTATCTATAAATCCTGTCGTTCTCTTGGTTTGCCACTTGGTGTATCTGTGTCTTTATATCTTTGTGTCTCTGTCAGTCTCTCTGCCTTTCTCCATATCTCGTAATAGCTGTTTGTCTATCATCCTTCTCCCTCTGTGTCGTGCTCAAAGTAACACTTTTAAACCTTTTCAACTTTCAAGTAGATTTACTCCCCACGGTTATCTAAATGCTATTTCCTTGTAGCTTGGGTGCTACATTCGTAAATGCCTAATACAAAAATCAATAGATGCGTCCTTATAAACAGCCTCTGAAGTTGAGCCAATGTTTTTTGCCATGCCGATTGCAGTAGAAGTACGAAGGGTAAAGAGCTCATTATAAGTTGTGATGGTTAGGTTGTTAACGATGTGATAAGTATCAGGGCCAAGAAGGGTAAAGAGTTCATTATAAGTTGTGATAAGTATCAGGGTCAAGTTGCGCCTCCACAGTGACCTAGCACTAAAGGAGAGTCAACTAGGTAGAGAGTTCTAGCTACATTCAGTAAAGGAATCTTCAGTAAGAACAGGTGAATAATATAATCCTCATTATTCTAGATGTCCAACATAGATATTTCATAAAACATATAACATAAGTGACAATTGATCTATATTTTAACCGGCTGAGAGTTATAACTAACCGGTTATCAAGGTGGAATTGAACGAGGAGGTAATTAGACATAGACATATCTGCAATCAAATAGGAAGGAGGATGGCTATTGGGAAATGACTTAATTGCATCGTTAAAAAGCAAACACTATTAGAATAAGTCTGCAGCTGCTAGTGTATTGAAATGCACAGAGGCAACAATGACTAATCTTCACACGATGTGAAGGCAACTTAAGGACTACATATTAAAACACCTAGTCCACACAAGCCTTGTTCCCACGTCGGCTCTATCATTTGTGGAGTGCTTATACAGTTTATTATAAAAAGATGTGTTACTAGGAAGACACTTAGTTACAATTAGTTTACTAAGTATAGTGAACTGCTGAGGCTTACTGTGCATCATAATTCTTACTGCAGCTATGCTCTACGAATCATAAATACATAGACCTTTCTTTTGGGATAATCCCAGATGTGTATTGTACACTTATCCCATCCCTAGCCATATTTGAAGGGACTTGTGACAGTTGTGAGGCCCCTATCCCTCAAAAGGCCCCTATCCCTCAAAATTGGTCCATTTGAGGGATAGGGACCAGGTAAAGTCCCTATGTGCCAAACAGCCCCTATGCCACAATACGGTTTGAGACATAGGGCCCATGTGAAGTCCCAAAGCCACAAATATTTTTTCCATGTCCCTATCCCTAAAAAAATATAATCACTCCTGTGAGTCAGGGGGAGGGGCTGAAAAGAAATAAATGGTACGGCCCATTGTAGGAAAAAAAGGGGAGAGCGTAACCTTTTGACGAGAGGGCCATGGAATATTTTGACTGAAATAGAGGTTGGGGGGGGGGGGGGATTTTGCCCCTTCCTCCAAAAAATAAAATCTCTTTAGAGATGTGCTATTATGTCTCCAGAGCAGATCACAATAATAATATACATGGATTGATCAATATAATTCTAACTCCCCAAAACCTCGAGCCTTATAATGCCCTTATCTAATACTATTATAGCCTATTTCATGGGTTAAAACTTTAATAGTTCTAAGTAAGAAACAATAATTGTCCTCATTTTCCTCACCTATCTGTTATGTTTTTATGAGTCCTGCCAATGAATTCATATTCAAAAAGAATCATAAATTACTTTGTGAGACACACATACCTGTTTAAGGTTGGAAAATATACCTCATCATGGCTTAGAGCATACAAAGTGATAACAGGTGCCAGTCTGCAGGCTATAGACATAGACCGCAGGAGGCACCCTTGACTTATCGTGAGGCCTACTTCCTTGCTGCAGAAGCAAAAAATTGTCATAGAAATTATTACAAAGGTTTTTGATGGATAGGGCTTTTGATACTTAGGGATTGTTTGTAGGATAGGGGCCTGACATGTCCCTATCCCTCAAATGGCCCCTATCCTACAAACATTTGTGAGATAGGGGCTGTTTAAATGTGGTCCCTATGTCTCAAAATCTTGTGGGATAGGGACTTTTTGCTATATAGGGACCTGAGGTGGGCCCTAAGTCTCAAACGGCCCCTATCTCACAAATATTTGAGGGATAGGGGCATTTTGAGGGATAGGGGCCTTACAACTATTACACAAAGCACATATTATTATATACATTTTCCCAACCCCCTTCTGCACTGATATTCTGTAGGTTTGCTACATTGGTCAGTATTGGCTAACCCAGGTTAGTCATAGGGGTATTGGTCTCTGACAAACTACTTTTCACAAATGACTAATACGATTCCATGCCGCAATTAATGCTGTGATCTAGTGTGTCAGGCAGTCTAAATCCCGAATAGAACACCAGATGGTAAATGGTTTGTACGATAACTTTTCCAGAAGGTGTATACTTTGAAGCGATATAATCATACATGTTGAAATCATCACAATTTTCCAATTACATGTACTCTATAAATTTGAGGTTTGCAATTTAAACCTACAACCAGAGTTAAAGATATACTATATAAATTGGTAATCCTCTGACAGGTGTTGTTATAGGAATATTAATACCTGTTCTGTGACATTTCAATATACATGTATATTATAACTTACTCCCCTACAATGGCAGCTCTGAGACAATCTTAGCTAGAGGGTAGATTCACCCAAAGATGGACACACACTTTGACTCGGACACCTTTAGGCCTATATTATCATAACAATGCATATAGTTTATGTGATATGTGTATGATAGGGAAGTAACATTCAAGAGTTCTGCTTGAAGATGAAAGTGAACCAAGCATCCATACATATATAATGATACTTTGAAGTTGCCCTGTTTTGAGGAGCTGGTGGGCAATCTCTAGATTGCTATGGTACCACATGTCGGACACCATTGCTATCATGTTACACACAGAAAAGAAGTAGAATCACTGTGACTCCCGACTTGATCACTGAGGTAACTCCCCCCAGGACTCTAATGTGACTCCTTAACATTAGCAGGACTCTAGAATAACTCTATAATGACTATAGATATAATGACTCTGTTCTAAGACTCCCTAATGATTGGGAGTCACTTTAGAATTATGGACAGAGATACCTCAGTGATCGGGGCTGGACTCCCATTTGAGAGTTACAGTGATTCTACTTCTTCTCTCTGTGTATATTATGAAGAGTATGGATACATAGGCTGTCTATACAACACCTAGGCAATAAGGCACATAATATTATATGCAGGACTCTATTATAGAAAATACATACGAATAACTATCAGAAATATCTATATAATACCCGTTAAAATAGGTGGTACAATTTCTAATACTGCTAATGTTATCTGGTGTTCTACCATGAAAATATGACAATGTACTGATCCATTATTTTATAAAGTGAGAGGATACACTTTTCTGGTATAAGTCAGGTTCAAGGTAGTTAAACACACATTTGCTAGGGAAACATCTTACATATCTTTAATGAGAATCATACCTTGGGACTATCGAATCATCCCTGCTAAATTAATTAGGTGCTCTACTTTTTATTTCCTTACAAAATCAAAAGAAAATCAAAGTGTCTGACTTCAGGTGAGATTAGCCTTTCTAATTTTCAGTTTTTGAGTGACAATATTTAGATGAAAAATACTTTAGAACCTTTATACTACACATAGATCATGAAGTATGAACCCTCCCCTTTCCATGGATAACCAGATGCGGATGGAATACGGGCTTGTCTATGCTCAGTGAGACATATTTAATTGATGTGAAGCATTTGATGAGCTTTATAGGAGGAGGTTGCGTGTGGGAAAATAGTTATTTTCACTGAAGATTATACAATTACTTTCCTATTTCCAAACAAAATATGTCTAATTAGGTTTGTCATGTTGACTAGGTGTGCTAGTCAAATTGGATAACCCTGATATTCCTATCATTAGGAGAAACCAAAAGACTAAGGTGGGTTGGTCAATATTGACTGACTTGACTAGCCTGGATTGGTCGTATACGGAGCCAAAAGGATGACTAAGGACTCAGTACTCACTAAGGTTTCTAGCATAAAGAATATCAGTATGGATTGAATCACCAACACCACTAGAACAATCACATAGACAGGGGGCTAAATGTGCAAAAGTCACAACCGTTCATCTGTTCATAACCATTTTGGTTACATTTTTACCATTTTTAAAGAACCATCTTACATCATATGATCGATTTGAGAAAATTTGTTCAAATAATGAGAACCCTTGGAAATCTTGTCACAAATAGATCTAGGAAAGAAGTAGAATCACAGTGACTCCCATTTTGACTCGATCACTGAGGTAACTCTCCCCACAGCTCTTAGCATTAGGGAGTCTTAGAATAGGAGTCATTATATAAAGTTATTATAGAGTCCTGCTATTGTTAGGGAGTTAGAGTCCTGGTGAGAGTTACCTCAGTGATCAAGTCGGGAGGCACAGTGATTCTACTTCTTTTCTCTGTGTATTTGGGAACGGGATGGTTTAAGTTTGAAAGAATCGCCACAAAGGTCACAACCCCTCCTGAGGGGTTAGGGTTAAAACGTTCATTTAGTGTACTCCTGTTCCGATCGTGACATATCATGGGGTGCTTACAGTACAATGGGATGCAGACGAGCTTATATGCCCTAGTATTGCTACATTTCTTTTTTGCACTCATTTGATTGATGGCTTTTACTTTGTAATTTCGAGAAAAAGTAATTTGTACATGCGTTTCAGTATTAGAAAGACTGCCCAGGAAACACAAAACGTTATACAACATTGTACAACGTTATGTAACGTTAGATAACGTTTCTCTAGGGCTCCTTACTATTGCATAACGTTATATGAAATTTGATAACGTTATTTTGACTTTCTGTTAGCTGGGTGAGTATTAGAAATTGTTATCCAATTCTGAGGGGAAGTCTTGTTTTCGGCAGACGGACAAGGCTATGAGCATTTAGTGCTAAGTCGACATGACAACGAGTCCAGAAACAATTATGATTTATAGCATAGGTCTAGCTATAAACCTTTGGCCTAACCAATTTCTTAACTTAGTCTTCTGTAGAAACCAAAGGTTGGCCCATACATCGTTTTTCGAGTACTACATATTATGATTTACAATCTTTGAAGATGAATAAATACCTTGTTATAAATCTTTGTTCATGAGTCAGAGCCCAACACCCCCAATTCGAAAAAGTGTCAAACTTCATTAGTGTAAATCACCTGGTGGCGTTATATCATCATTTCTGGCGTCGGGGTAGGCCGACTGTCATTGACATGGCTATTTATTATCATTTGGCGATGGTGATACATTAGAACAAAGGGGAACGGCATACTAGGGTGATAAATATTACTAAATTGAGAGCAAAAACAAATATCTTGTTCCCTTCAAAGGGACTCCTCAGCAGAAATGTGAAAGGGGGGGGGGGGGCTTCCATTGAGCTTGTGTACGCATATGATAGCCAATGACTGTGGGAGTGCCCCCCCCCCCCCCAGGGTTTGCTATGATCAGGGTTCAGGAGGGTTATTGTTACAGGTGGACAGGCACACTCCTAGTGCTGCAGAGAGGTGGCAATCACCAGGTGCTATAACAACTGAGGGTACTTAGAGGCCTAGACACCTACGTTGCAGAGGAGTATGCCTTGGTATAGACACACCTTGAGAAGTAGTCCTCCAATTCTAGCCAAATAACCTCCCAAATTAAATGTTGGGTAGCCAAGTGATAGTGATATTATCAGCCTCGCCCTGCGGGCTCTGCTGATAATATCACTACACCCTTCATAAAGGAGTCTGATAAATATAGTTGTATTGGAGACTCGTATGTTAGTGTGTATTTATTGCCTGATTAATGTACGGCATATTCAGCGCCTGCAGACTCTGTCGCCAACAATGATTATGAATGATTTAAAGAGATACCGACTTTTGGATATGACATGGGCGGTACACCAACTTATTCATCAGCTATAAATTATGTTTGCAAGTTCACAAACGATGGGCCAATGGCGAATATTATCAGTATTCAATTTCTGAAAGACAAACCGTGTGGTATGTTGGTCTAATTCATTTCATTACCACAATCTATGACTTTATAAACACATCATGAATTTCAACATATCAACTACCATATAATAGATCAATGCTCACACCGTGCATCAAAATGTATAATATGCAATTCAAATACCGAAGTAAATGTATTTAAATCAAAATGACGTTTTTTATGATCTTACACTATTGCCTGGACAAGTCGTGTCCTCTATATTCACCTCACAACTTAGCCATCTTTCCCATCTATCTCTTTCTTGACTTTTTAACAAAAGTATTTGTACCCGGGCTCCACTCTCAGCTCCAAAACTACGTGCTCTCTCCTGCCAATCGCTACTTTAGACTTTTCCCAGAAGGTGCGCCAAGCGTGAGGACACCTTTCAGCAAATGGAACTTCTATAGTATAAGCATTTAGCAATGGAGCGGCCCTTCACAGGAGGAGCAGTTTACGAATTTCAGGGTTGTATTCTGGAGCTGTCATAAATTTTTCTCATCGAGGCCTTTATTTGAGAATCCATCTGTGTAGAATCAAGCACGAGGTAATTTAGCCAGATGCCGTCTTGGTCCTTTACACATTGTGCAAAAACTGCCTACGAAAAACATGTTTAGAAATACTCATCTTTTGAGTTTACCTTGGAATGATGCACATGTAAGTCATTCATCTTCAAAGTCCACAGGATCTTTCGTGAGGAATAAAGTTTAAATGTTGTTCAAAAAAACACTTCACTCGGGTAAATGGCATGTAAGAACAAGCATTGAAATGTTTTGGAAAAATAGTTAATTCACTGTTCTCTTCAGGTTTAGTGAAAATGAGGACTGTGGGCATAGAGTGCTGTCAGACACCAGACAGTTAAAATATGGACTACAACCAGGAAGAACAAAGGCATGCCCCACATACTGCTTTGATGAGCTATGCCCATAGTCATCATATGGCATGAATGCATCTCTAATGAGTATAGGCATAATGCATGATTGCACTATTCAACCATTAAAGGGTTAGTGCTCCTTCATACTGGGGAGCATACAAACGTTGTGAGCATGTTTTTTTGTGGTCCATCAATGTTCCTTCATACTAGGTAGCAGACTGAGGAGATGCACTGTGTGAACGTGGTGTTTGTCGTACGTCTTCTGCCAGATGTCAGACAATGACACGCTGGCATGGAAGCGGAAGAAGATGGCTAGGGGCAGGAAGATGTGCATGATGATGGTCCAGGCCAGCTTACCGTACACCCGTGTGAACATCTCAGCATGGTGCACCTCCTTCAGCTGGAAAGTGTTAATCAGCCACATGGCCAGGTTAGCAATCAGCAAGAAGGTCACACATGACCGACCCGGCTTGGTGTGATGGTGCTCAGGGTCCTTGACTCGTCTACGCAGAGCGTCCACAATAAAGATAGCCTGCAGTGTTGATGACACAAACTTGAGGATGGACACTGTAAGCTGCATGATGGCAAAGGTACCCATCATTCCTGTGCTATGCACTTGGGTTGCAGCCGCAAAAGCGAGGAATCCAAGCAGGATGTAGACACCCCCGAGTGCAATGATAAGGAGGTTCTGATCAAACAGTTCCTCCAGCATGCCGGTGAAGTGTAATTTGCTAAACTGGTAGAAGGACGGGATGAGAGCGACTAGGGAGAGTCCATTTGTGATCAATTCACTTACAAGGTAGATCATAAATGTTGTGTTTGACATCCCACCTTCTTTTGATAATAAATAGATAAATAAACACATTGTTATTCCAGCTGCAATAAATACTGCCAGACCAAGGAAAAGGCCAGTGTTGGCTTTGTGGCATTCACCCTCATCAGTTTCCTCTATTTCCTTGGTTTCTTCCTCCCCAGCAGGACAGACGGTGGTGTGGCCAATGTTGGACAGTATCTTGTAGAACATGGCGGCAGCGAGCAGGCTGAACTCTATGGTGAAGGGGTACAGGTAGGGGGAGGCAACGTCATACAGAGTTCTCCGCCTGTAGCAAGAGGAGATCAGCACCATGTCTGCAAAGTTCAGAAGTCAAGTTAATAAATAGGGAAAGCTTAACTGCACTTTTTTTTTAACTTTCATAATTCAATACACCAGCTAACAAAAAAACAGTACTATACGTCAAAATAAAGTTTTTTAAACTTTATGTAACGTTATGCCATAGTGAGGAGCCTTAGAGAAATGTTATATAACGCTATTTATGTTGTATAACATTTTTTGTTTACTGGGTAGACACTGTCACTAATGCTGTATGGCTTGAAGGCCAATCGCCCACAGCCTGATAAATTCATGATTACCCATGCATTGTGTTTCGCACATACCTTTATCCTGACTAGAGGAGTGAGAGGAGTAGGAGACATTATTATGGTGGGTGTTGTTGTCCTTGGTGGAGTGTCCAGAGCTGCTGAAGGACTGCTGTGCCTCCAGTACCAGCGTGTACACCCAGGTACACAGGTTAGCTGCTGCTAGGTGCATCAACCCAAACTGCATCAGCACGTGGCGGTAGTTTATCAAGATCTGATAACGGAGCACCCACAAAATATATAGATCTTACTTGAATGATAATGCTTAACACCAAACGAGACAGTTTAAATGAACAGGCGGCTGATAGTTTGTACTTAAAGGCCCAGCGCCCCTATATATAGGGCTGAGTACCTGTCCCAACTGCACTCTGACTGTTACTGGACATGCGGTAAGATCTGCTGGTTTAAGTTGTTGGGATGAGATGATGCCATGTGGCAGGTAAAAGTTGATGAATATTTGGTATCAAATTAAAGCTCATATTGCTGTTATCATCATGATGCATAAATGCAGCTCCAAGAGTTACTTACTAGTGCTGTATTCAAGCATCATACTGACCTTACAGTGTCACTGCATTTCCATAGGGTCGGTATGATGCAGGAATGCATTAGTGTTGAGTCTACTTGCCAGTGATGTATTCATGCATCACAATGACAAATCTAGGAAATTGAAGCACTCAAAGGGTTAAGTCCCAAAACTTACGTTGTGGTTCTTGAAGAGTGAGAATATCTGTAGGAAGGTGAAGAGCATCCTGGCAGTAATGGGAAGGATGGAGGTCAGGCCATAGCAGCTGTAGGCGTTAGGTGCCTCTGCCATCATGAGTAGCCGGAACCCATCCAGCAGCACCGCCGCCAGCCCAAACGCTGCACGGGAAAACAGGAAGTTTTTTGCAAAACATTATCTTCAAAAAGGAGACTAAATACTCTGTGATTGTCTCCAGGGTGTCTTTACACAATGCACCATATGCTTTAATTCTTGGATTGGTTCATTGCCTCTTTCAGCCAAACTCTGCAGTTCTGAGTTCAAAGTCCAGCTGAATTATGGCATTGAGTAATTTGTTAATTTATTTTGGTTATCAACATTAGCAGTAGGTTTCTGAGAACTAGTAAACATCACGTACTGATTAGTCCCATCCTGGCAAATAGGTTTTCTCCTTCTCCATTAAACTGGAAAGCTGGAAAAACTCTCGCAAGCTTATCAGTTAAACACTCATAGTCACATGTGTTATCTGACCCAGCCTTGGCACCTGCCTCGAAGTGGTTCCCATCCTTCCTGCTACTATTGGGATGGATCAGGAAGATCTCAGAGTTTTGTCTGCTCGGTGTGGCTGAGGCGGGAGGTGAGAGGGACTGCACACAGGGTTTAGTCATCCCGTCAGACCTGGCCTGGTGTCGTTTGAACTTCCTAATGGAGACCTCCAGGTAGACCAGGAAGAGGAAGGCGGCCACGTACACGTACATGTGGAGCACCTGCAGCACAATGATTACAGGCAAATTTGTATGCCTATATGTCTTCAGTATAAATACAATACTTTACATACATACATACTATTGAGAGATGCACTCTAACTATGTAGATCTCTGCAGCCGGAAGCAACCTCGAAAACTTATTTTGGACCTGATTCTTATGAGGGGTCATACTTTTGTATCTTAAATAACCAGCGGCTCTGCTTCCGGAGATATTGGTGTAGGAAAATAGTGGAGACAGCGTCCGTCTGCCCTACTATACTGCATGGCGGGAATGCCTTAGCATATCGCAAATAGGGTCGGAGTGGCGTCATATCTACAAAATAAATAAAATGGATATGAAGAGATATTGCTTATCTTGTAACAAGTATATCTCAATAGTAGTGTACTCACAGTCAGGACCATCCCACTGCTGGAGGTAGGTTTGGCACCAGAGAGAACCTGGGCCAGGGTCACCACGATAGCCATGGAGGCTATGAGCATGGCATACAAGCCTGACAGCGACCCGAAATTGGTTATCCTACAATATAGCATGACAATCATATTATAATATAAACAAATCACCGATTATAGTACCTTAATGAAGACCCTGGTGATATGTTGTCATGCTTGCTTTTAAGAATTTACATTTGAGAAATAGGTAGCTAACTACACTTTGGTTGCGCAGAATGCCAAAAGTGATAAGGGGAGTCATAGATCACATGTCCAGCCGTGTTTCAGTTCTGATAGTAATATATTCAATAACATTATGGTTAGTTGTTGTATTATCCCATTCACCGTTACTACTATGCTATATTAACAACAACTTGCTTAATTTCCAGGCGTTGGTAACCCTGAATTTGGCTACAAAAACAGTGTAGTCTCCACCCCACTGTACGTGTGTTTTACTACGTATTGTGCAAATACAGATTCAATAATGGTGCATAGACACACCAATTAGGCACTTATTTTACGACAAAGCAAATCCGTTTCTCATACAAAACAATAGGTCCCATACAAATGAATAGATGGAAGCTAACAATATGTTCCTTTCACAGTCGTAGCATGATTTTTGAAGCATTTCACAAAGCTATCGTCTTGAAATTAAGTGCAATGAAGTCGTACAAAATACGGGTAAAGTGTAGTTGTATACATGTACGTTTTTTGTTATTGCACAATAGACGGCTGAGACAAGGTCAAAACTCATCTCAGCAGAATTGAATCAGTGCAGAATCCACAAGGGGAGCAAAAAGAACTTAGGCTCGATTCATAAAAATGTACAACAGCTCAGAATGAAAGGCTACAACCACAAAATAACATGTCTGTAGGGAAAAGAGGGCAAATCGTATTTTTTTACAGGTAGTAGTCAAGGAATCATCCAAGGCTGTATGTAATTCAAATAATTTGATATCAGTTCACAATGAGATTGTAGGACACATGCCCATAACATAATCATACCACTACCCAGCAAAGGGTGGTTGTAACAATAAGTAATCTAAAAATAGAGCACTGTATTGTAGATGGACATAAGAATATTACAATACTACGATTTAGGGGTAAATTATTAAAATGTGATTTTCAAAAAATGGGTAATATTGTGAAACTATGAGGCACTCATTCTCACAAGGTAAGCTACATGTCAATATCAGACATAACATCTTGGTTGAGTACAAAACAAATCATTATTAACGTTTTTTTTATGGCTGAGATGACTTTAGAGGCTGTCTCAGCCGTCTGTTGTGTAATGGGTATTTTCCTCAATACAAGCACCATATATACATGTATTCTGTACAATAGGGCAGATGGGAAATTTACTACGATTTTCTTTTGAAATGCACCCATCTTTTTGTAAGACAGCATTCTACGATTTTCTTGAGATAAGCTGGTCATATGAGATAAGCTAGTTTTATGTGTAGTTATTATTCTCCACCATTACAACTGTCCAACAGGTGTCGTAAGAATTGCATAAACTGACCCCTGGACGATCAGCAATGGTTGTAGCAGTAAAATGACCCTCTGTGTTGTAGAAACTTATAAATCACCACCCAGAAGAATGTACTGCACTATGCCACTGCATGTAATAAAGAAAATGTAGCTTTTATATACAGAGAAAAATACAAATAAAACAGTGGTCGTTATGAGAAATTGTGTAGTAGGTGCCATATCACATGGTGCTGTCGTACAATAACCTGCTAAATGAAAATCATTTTCCAACTTGGTATTTTTATTTGCCATTTGTATCACACTGTTCTACTGGATATGTTCCGAATCATAGAATAATTATACTTTTGCCTATGGTTTAGCTAGTTACAACCTGGGGCCCGATTCATAACAATGTACGACAGCTCAGAAAGGCTACAACCACTAAATAACACGTTTGTAGGGAAAAGAGGGCAAATCGTATTTTTTTTACAGGTAGTAGTCAAGGCATCATACAAAGCTGTAGTACAAATATTTTGATATCATTTCACAATGAGATTAGGTAATGACTTTAGAGGCTTTCTCAGCTGTCTGTTGGGCAATGGGCATTTTCCTCCTTACAACCACCATATATACATACATGTATTCTGTACAATGCAGATGGGAAATTTGCTACGATTTTCTTTTGAAATGCACCCGTTTTTTTGTAAGACAGCATTCTACGATTTCCTTGAGGTAAGCTGGTTGTATGAGATAAGCTGGTCATATGTGTGGTTATTATTCTCCACCATTACAACTGTTCAACAGGTGTCGTAAGAATAGCATAAAATGACCCCTGGACGATCAGAAATGGTAGTAGCAGTAAAATGACCCTCTATGTCGTAGAAACTTATGAATCAAGCCCCAGGTGTTGTGAAATGGGTTTGTAATTGTATTTTCAAACTATAGTACGTTCACACACAACTCTGTTGGAATGGTCAGTGAAGTGGTACAAACTTATGAATCACGGCCCAAAGTTGAAATAGCCAAACAACCACTGTAGGTTTTGAGGCTATCTTTTCTGACCAGGCAGAGAGGTGATCATTGATTGAATGATGACAAAGGTGGTTTTCTCGGTATATTTGGTCTGGGGCTCGATTCATAACATTGTACGACAGGGCACTTATGCTACGACAAAGGAAATTCGTTTCTCATACAAAACAATAGGTGCTGTGCAAATGAATAGATGCAAGCTAACTATATGTTCATTTTACAGTCGTAATATGATTTTTGCTGTATTTCACAAAGCTATCGTATGGAAATAATGTGTCAGGAAGGCATACAAAATATGGGTAAGGGGTGGTCGTACCTACGCTTTTTCTCATTGCACAATGGACGGCTGAGATAGGGTCGTAACCCTTCTCAGCCGATAGAATTTTCTTTAATTCAATGTCTAGACATTGGAAACACGGTGTAAAGGAAAGAGAAAAATGTAGTACACTTTACAAACACATAATATGACAGAAATGCAGTTTTTTATAGTGTATTTTATATAAATAAAACAGTGATTGTTATGAGAAATCGTAAAGAAGGTGCCATGACACATGGTCCTGGGGCTCGATTCATAAGTTTGTACGATATAGAGGGCTATTTAACTGCTACGACCAGTGCTGATCGTCCTGGGGCCAATCTATGCTATGCCTACGACACCTGGTGAGCAGTTGTTAGGTGGAGAAAAATAAGCACACATACAACCAGCTTATCTCATATGACCAGCTTATCTCAACAAAATTGTAGAATGCTGTCGTACAAAAAAAGGGGTGCATTTCACAAGAAAATTGTAGCAAATTTCTCATCTACCTAATTGTATAGAATACCTGTATAAGGTCGTTTTAAGGGCAAAAATGCCCATTGCACAATAGATGGCTGAGACAGCCTCTGAAGTCATCTCAGCCATCTAAGAATTCTTTAATAACGGTTTGTTTTGTACCAAACCAAGATGTTATGTCTGATATTGACATGTAGATCACCTTGTGAGAATGTGTGCCTCATAGATTCACAATATTACCCATTTTTTGAAAATCATTATTTAACTATTTACCCCAAAATCGTAGTATGTGTAATATTCTTATGTCCTTCTACAATACAGTAATTTATTTTTAGATTACTTATTGTTACAACCACCCTTTGCTGGGTAGTGGTATGATTATGTTATGGGCATGTCTCCTACGATCTCATTGTGAAATGATATCAAATTATTTGTACTACAGCCTTGGATGATGCCTTGACTACTACCTGAAAAAAACAACGATTTGCCCTGTTTTCCCTACAGACATGATTTTTTGTGGTCGTAGCCTTTCTGAGCTGTCGTACATTGTTATGAATCGAGCCCCTGTTGTATTACAACCTGCTATATCCGTTCTCCCTGTATGGCTGACTGAATCCAAAAGACCAATGGTCACTCTTATTTCTGGTAGTCGGACAGACCATTAAAAATAGGGGGAGGGGGGGATTATATTTTATGTTACACATATACACTGTGCCTTAAAATACAATGTATTGCATACTCTTTGTCTTATGTCATATACATATATGTGAATATTCAAACTCGACACAATATTATACACACTACCCAGTCATAAAGAGGGCAGACACCTTATCGTCGCATACATAGGTGTCGGGATTTGAATAGGTGCCTCCCTTGAATAGGAGTAGGGGGTTAGAGGGGTTTGAAATCAATAGGTACCGGGCCTTGAATAGGGGTCGGATGGATAGGCTATAGAAAAGACAGCTAAGCCAATGGAGGATTTAATCTAAAAGGGTAATCATGAGTGTATTTGCCATTTGCAAATCATAACATCAACATATCCATGGGTCAGGGGAATGCGGGAGCTGTGATAAACACAACAACAATGCATAGCACAATAGCGGGCTATCTTTCCAATCTCTTTCCCATCAGCCTGTTATATAACCTACGCTGGGGTCCTATACCCCTCATTTTCACAGTGTCCCGGTCACAACAGACGCTATGGGTGTAAGAATACACATTCCAGCCTGGGACGTTCTGAGAGGGTCTGAACTAAACACTTCAGCAGTAACAATAGCCCCTTAGATGAATGGATGTCACACCTATACTTGCCAACCCCCAACGTCTCTTGACAGAGTTATGGTATTAATTACGCCATCCTTTCATGTTATATGTAGGGTCTCCTAAAATGATAGCTCCCTTCATTAGGAGCCGTGGGTATGAGGGTCTCGAAATAAATAGCTGCCCCAGCACCTACATGAGACGATACGGTATGGTCCGTCCTTCTACCTTCAACCCCCCTTGTCATAAATATATAATGACCAGTCCCATGTCGATGGTTCCTTCTGGGGGTTCCTTGTATGGGGTACTGTACAGCTCTCCTGCGCCTTCTGTTAGGGCATTTGGCCAATGTTTGTCATTCCGACGAGGTGGGAACCCCTGATCCCAAATGACATCATATATCCGGGAAACACTCAAATATTGAAATAGATATTGAAATACATTTATATTTCCCACTTTATACGACTGGGGGATATACAATTTTTGTTGTACTGTACCACTGTATATGTTCCCAATCGTAATTCAATTTACTTTTGCCTCTAGATATGACTACCTGTTGTGAAATGGGTCTGCAATCGTATTTTCACACACTAGTTGGTTTACTGACGACTGTCATGGCATGGGCAATACAATCGGCAATACAATTAGCCCCCACCTCAATACATTATAATAACTACACAATATCATGACTGCCACAGAGAAAAGAAATAGCCCTTGTCCCTATGTCACTGCCTTAGGTAAGCCAGGGAATCAACCAGGTACTTTAATCAGCCTGGCAGTCATTGAAGAGTAATTCAGGGTCCCGATTCATAAGTTTATACGACTGTCTTACACATTGTATGAGAATGGTTAGCAAAGCAACTATATTGTCTGAAAATACGATTGCAGACCCATTTCACAACAGGTAGTAGTATGTTGCTAAACAACAGGCTCAAATAAATTGAATTACGATTGGGAACATATGCAGTCGTACGCATTACTACAATTGTATGTCCCCATGTCGAATAAAATGAGTAATAGTAATTTATTTATTTCAATATTGGGGTGTTTCCCAGCAGTATGAAGTCATTTTGGGTCATAGGTTCCCACCTAGTCGTTGAACAAAAGCCCAAATGCCCCAACAGAAGACGCATGAGAGCTGCATAGTACCCCACAGAAGGAAGGCTCGCCATAGGGCAGGTCATTATATATTTTATTTGAGCCTACAGTAACATACAAAGAGGATGGAATATTTCAAGGCACACAGAATGTGTGTTATATAATAGACCCCCCCCCCTCCTCCACTTATATATGATTTGCCCAAACTACCGGATGTTTTATGCATATTTAAACTTACTGAACAGGAAGAAAATCATACTACACACAACAGGTCAGAATTGTTATTGCCATGGTAGGATATGGTACGACAGCACCATGTGTCATGGCACCTACTACACGATTTCTCATACAGACCACAGTTTTATGTATATAAAATTCACATGATAAAACCCTCTTTTCTCTGATATTATGTCTTCATATTGTGCACTACATTTTTCCCTTTCATTTTGACTGCTTTTCCAATCTCTAAACATTGATATAGTAAAAATAGATCGGCTGAGATGAGTTTTGACCTTGTCTCAGCCGTCCATTGTGCAATGAGAAAAAACATACTTACGACCACCCTTTACCCGTATCATGTTCGACATAATCACACTTAATATCCATACGAGCTTTGTGAAATGCATCAGAAATCATATTATGACTAGGCAAGGAATATATCATTAGCTTACACCTATGAAACTCTAGTGAACATGTTATTTTGTACGAGAAACGGATTTCCTCTGTGGCAACAGAAGTGACCAGTCGTACATTGTTATGAATCGACCCCCAGGAGGCAACCTGGACTCCCTTTTGACACTTCTTCTCTCTGTGACATGTGTAAACAATGCAACATCATAGGAGGTTTGGGCTATTATCTAAGCCCCCAGTATGATATCACATGATCCATATCTCTGTTATCCTCTGTCAGAAAACTGCAAATCATTGTATGCACATCCTATGATGGACACTTACGCTTACTTGGAAAGTTATTCAATAAGAGAATCCATTGGGTTTGATTCAATAAATAGAAATATACCGAATTTTAGCCAATAGAAATAAGGACCCGGCCTGCACTATCTCAGTCTATGCCTCTGACGAACCAAGATGTAAAATGTAAAGCAGTTCATTACACCTACTGAGAACAGAAAAATATATTGATGTTGCACATTGTAGATTGAACAGGTAATTTGTGCACAATGCTTAAATGTAATGACATTGAATCTCTAGATCCTGGAAATAGTGATCCAGTTGAAATGTCTATATCACTCTTATTTGCAAAACTATGACGGAAATCATGAATTTCCTTAATGCTGACCCTATCTGCTTGTAAGGCCTTACTTTAACCATGTGCATTCGGGATACCATTTGCGATCTGTTCATGTATTCTTGACAACATGATCAGAAAAGGTATTTATCATTAATATTTGCAGATGTATAATAGAAATAGGGAATTTCGGCAACGACTGCCCACATCATTGCTATGAGGCCCTGTTTCCTCAGAAAGGTGATTTCTGTACCTACCTGGCATCTGCACACTGCTATATACGGCATCTCCCTTCATATTTGTTAAGTATAGGCCAAACTTTAAGTTTGGAAAGAATCCCACTCCTGAACATTCTGGTTAGGCTTCTAGGCTGCTTTTGAAAGTCTGCCTGCATACTTCAAGATGATGCGCTAACTTACCTCATGGCCATCTTCGTCGTGCCGTCCATGCTACCCTTGCCCTGGTTGTGAGTTGATGCCCCATGTCTCTGTCTGACTCCTGTCGCATGGGGCTCTTGCTGCTGAAGGGCAGGGCCTCCAAAACTTGTCACCTGCAGGTCACCCATCTTGTAAGTATCCCGGGTAATTCAAGTATATCCTGACAAAACACCAACCTAGTGCTTCCCCTGGTGACCCAGCTCCCTATCTACTAGTATGTGAGCTGTATCACTCTACATGGCCCCAGCGGGGCTCTATTACAGATACCAGGACTTATGCAGTAATAACACTAAGGCCAAAGACATAATTATTTCTGTCTGACTGGCTCTAGCTATGGGAAATACTGGGATTGGCATGGTTTGTGTATACTACAAAACATGAGAGAGTAGAAAGTCGAAATTATTTGGCAAATTGACACCCAAGCCAACCATGTATGAACCTTTAGAGAGAGAAAGTCTCCATGCTTCATTTTAGAGTCTATGCTCATGCAACATAAAACATATCTTTGATGTTGGTTGACCTTGCCTAATCCTATTGAGAGTGATATGGTGGTGAGTTACCGGTATCAGTTAACAGGCTCAGCACACACCTGCAGACAGTAGCACGGCTGATTAGCTGTTGATATTATTTCCTTAATCAAGACAGGGGAGGACTTGTGTAACTATACCGATAAAGGTAATGGAGATATATTTCCATTTGAACAGCCAGGCTTACTCTACTTAACAATTTCTAGAAGGTTGACCGACACAAAGAAAATATGAACAAATCGAAAGTTTGGACTCTTTAGCTTTAGTGGAATCATAAGAATGCTTTATAATTTGTTAAAATGAATACTGAATGCTGAATCATTGTTGTGAGACTAATAGCGATGTTTACAGTGGCCCAGGAGGGTCAAATTCTTTTGTAAATTTGAAATTAAAAATTCACTTCAACCTGCAAAAGAACAATTAACTTGAAAGTGAAAACTGAACTTAGATGTCTCCCGGGAGATCACCCAGGTGATCACCTGGAGAGATGTCCCGGGTGATCCCCGGGTGATCCCCGGGTGATCCCACGGGTGATCCCCCAGGTGATCCCCTGGATAATCCAACGGCTGACTATCTAGCCTAACAGACCACCCATCAAGGGCCCAACCACTCCCAGGTGTCAGATTAAAATCACATTCATACAATCATCTCCTGGAACAGGTCACAGCAATCTATCCACCCGCTAAGGTCTATTTGTGCACTATCTATATCAATGTGTCTATGCGTAGATCTATACTGACAGCCTCATGTACCAAACGGCCGATATGGTCAAAGGTCTGTGGATATGAGCAGTTGCAAACACATTGCAAATTTACACAGTTCCCAGCTATAGTGGGATTGCATGATAGTGGTGCTATTAACATGGGAGGATGTGTTAGGCACAACTTGTAATGTATAATGTGTGTTTGAAAAGACCTACAATCTACCGTTCATTTATCCTAGAAAAATAATGTACATTTGCTAAAAAGATTTAAAAGGCAGTGTGTGTGGTTCAATTTTCACCTTATGTTTTTCACCGATTTTTATTTAATCAGTTCATATACGTCACATTGCAATCCTAGCATCATCACCTGACTCAGTATATTCACTGGAGTTCAAAATGTCGCATTGCAACATATCATCAATCTTACTAGGTATATGACACAATCTATCATGATAGTACCTCAACCATCACTCTAAACAACTAGTCACGTTTCCTGCCTATTTCAAATTCCAAATGCACCTATTCTGCAACTTCATTGTGCTTTGTAATTGCTATAGTCTACTTGCTATAGTCTACTTAAGAGACCTTAATGCACCCTACACTAAGGGCCCTTTTCGCAGATCGTGCCACTTAAAGAGGAAATCATTCATGACTTATCTGGGCATAGAGTATCCGGATCGACATTTAGTCCTGCATATTTGACATATTGCAGGCTGGACTTAATTTCTACAGGCCTGAAAACTCCAATTGTAATGTTTTGGTTATCTGTATTTAGTAGTTGATTTTAGTAGTAGATCTTTCCTCTCTAAAATGTAACATAATCAAGGTTAAATGTTTAAGGATTATGGTGGTGAAGCTCTACTAGTATGAGCAGTACTAGCAAATTCAATATACTTTCCCAGCTATGTTCGTTACTGTAGAGAACAACTAACTACATATACACTACACAGGTTGAGGACATGGCCACTATTCTAGTACGCCCTAAATTAGCCGTACTTGATTCACCATCTAGGGCGTACTAGCATAAAAGCCTGCCCGGTAGCAACAATGCATCTAAGCATAATACATGGGATTTCCCTTATAATCTCAATGTACTATATATCATGTATGGTACCATTGGGAAGAGGACACCGCAATCTATACACTAGTTAATTTACAAATAAAATACATGAAATACTTGAATAGAGGCCCAGCAAAATGCATTTCCAATTTTTCTGTTAGATTTGCTGATAGAAATAAACATACAGAGGGGTAGCTTAGACACTTATCTATGACTGTGCGTCTTGACTTCATCTGCTAATCCAATGGTAAAATGTGGGATTATCTCACCTACCAATACCCCCACTGTTGGTATAGATGGCACCCATTGTTATGTAATTCCAGATAAGGCAGTGAGGGGGTTGCAGACCTTGTCAGGGCCTGATGGCCATGGTCTAATGATAACACCATGTGTACTATTTAAATTGACCCTGTAGCATGCACTGCACCAGAATATGATATAATTACATCTATTCCCTGTAGATATAAGATAAGTGTGTCTTTGAATAGCTCTAATTTTGTAAACACGCTCAGGAGCACTAAAACTTTGAATAGTAAGTTTATTTACACCTATCTGGCCAGAAGAACAAAAGAAAACGCCTGTCTGTATATGACATAGAAAACAATCCCCTCTGGCGTTGTATTATAGGTCAGTTATACCACAGCCAGAGGCTTGCACTTATCATATTGGCCTAGTCTTGACTGAGTACACTTATCTGCGACTCGTGATCAGCCTTGACTATCCCCGGTATAATGAATGCCAGCCTCTGTCTGTGGTATAACTACTGTGTAAACATTAGAATCTGCTGTAGTTTTGCAGCATGTACTGTAGCTTTACTGTATATTCTACTGTATACATGCAACCAACGAGTTGACAACAAGTTATAGGTGACCTGAACTTACAAGTCACTGATGGCAGTTTGTCTTGAATTGAGTGTTCAAAAGCTTACACTATCATAGCAGTTAGCGATAAAGATTATTTCAATAATACATATGAATATAAAAATGTATTCATATAACAATGGAAAGGAACAACTGTTTATATGTAGCAGCCCAGTGTCCAAATGAAATCACTTTGGTTACTAGGCTTTATGACATGACTGCATTCTTGGTATAATGCATACTCCAGAATCAATGCAGTTTTACACTGGAACAACCCAGAGCTCATTCACACAGTGTAGAACACAGACCTATCGGTTAGCACAGTGGCATTGTACTATGAGCAGGTGTATCCCCCCGTATCCCCCATAGACAGCTGATTACTTGGGTGCCCACAGCAATTTGACAGGTGGGCAGGAGTTTGACAAAGCGGGGCCTGTCTATCATGGCAACTTTGGTTTCATCAGCTGGTAGGTAGTGTTCTGGGAGTGGTGTACACTTTAATTAAGGACCGCATAGTACCTTAATACATTAAAGCTGTTATTATCACAATGCATAAATGCAGCTCAGGCAAATAACTTTCCAGCACTGTATTGAAGCACTAGGCAGACCCTATGGGCTGATACAGTCCTGAGGAGTCAGCATGAAAATTGAATGCAGCCCTGTTGAGTTACATACTAAAGCTGAATGTGTACATGATGCCCACAAAGGATATAGCACATTAATGCACTCTGTAGCCATCTAAAGGGTTAACAGCCCATAGATATATATAAGGCACATGCCAGTGAGTGGTCAGCAGGAACCTGCACTCCACCGCAGACGTCCTACCACTACTTATCAACAACATACTCACCAAGATGCAGTACCTGTCCATTGCCCTCTGTCTGCTTGCTGCGGCACTCCAGTGTCAGGGAAGAAAGGTAGGTGCATATTTGTATACATTATGATATCTCAATTAGGAATATCTTATAGAATCAATGCAGTTTCAATTCTTCTGTGATTTTATTGGCCATGATTTTTGCATTCTAATCAAAATACAATTACCAGTTTGGGCCTTGACAAACACTTTGATACATTATTTCTGAAAAGTAAAGTTATCTAGAACTCCTCTACACCTCTTATTTAACAGCTACTTTTAGACCATGAGTATGACAATAAGAAACTAGTCATCTTTACCTCAAAAGTCATCACACAGGGTTTTTAGCTACGTACTTTTCCGAATGATAACTATGTCTACATCCTGCTCAGTACATCAATTCATGATCATTTAATCCTCCCACCGCCAGATTTCTCTGTAGTTTTGCCAAAAAATGTAAAATCCATGATTATCAAATTTTGAAATGGAGTTTTTGCATAGTAACTCCTTGATCATTTTTTTGTAAACATAAATGTAGGATGTGAAAGAGGGTGTCATAAGCTTTGATATGATACCAAACATGGGGTGTTTTGACTAGGATTTGTAAGAAAATATTGTTATCAATTTTGAGTAATATTTTCTTGTTCAGCTCAGTTAATTTGATGCTCTGGCCGCTAAAGTGGCCTGCTGGCGGTGAGAGGGTTAAGCAAAAATATGTTCTCCTTGTTAGTATCTTGAATTAGTTTTGAAATGTATTCATCATGCCCACATGCATATTCGTTCAATGCATGCTTCGAGCGCTCTGAACATCGTGAAATCTTAAGCGAGTGTACAGGTAATGGGTCCCAGGTTCAGGTCATTCACTTGTCTAAGTATAACAGATCTAGATCTAACTTTGCACCTGGATACATTAATAGCCTTGTAGCGGGCATGTATCCCTCGGGGCAGCCCGAGCGTGCGTGGAGAGCCCATTGGCCGCCTGTGGTAGCTCAAGTACTGTAACAGAGCAGTGGAGAAGCAGCTAGCCCTGTGGTGTAGCGGTAGCATTCTCAACTCCGGAGCGGAGGGGCCGGGGTTCGATTCCCAGTGGGGCTGTCACGTTTTCCGCTGCCTTTTACATTGGTGCATGTTTGACCAGGATGAACCCAACCTGGGGTTGGGTACTTGAGCGTGTTCAGCTTCTGCTATGTGTGCGTCCAAAGACACATGTTCAGGGAAGGTGACTGGCTTCGCTGGTTAATTCTAAGTATGGGATTAGCTTTGATCACAGATTGCTGCGTAACATGTCTGTCCGCGGACCTAGCAAAAGTCTGAAGGGGAGTAATGTAGCAGGCACATATTGCTCGGGGCAGCCCAAGCGTGCGTGGAGAGCGCATTGCCCGCCTGTGGTAGCTCAAGTACCGTAACAGAGCAGTGGAGAAGCAGCTAGCCCTGTGGTGTAGCGGTAGCATTCTCAACTCCGGAGCAGAGGGGCCGAGGTTTGATTCCCAGTGGGGCTGTCATGTTTTCTGCTGCCTGTTACAGCCTATTCTTATCTATCAACATTCAGGATGGCTGGGAGGCTGACTCAATGTCTGGATATGCAAAACAAGGCCTTAACATGAGTGTCATTGGTGCCAGCTGTGAGAAGGCCTTGGATAGTGCCACTGTTGGAAGTGAGTACTCTGATGTTTATCTATTCTTTTCCTTCATTCATTGAAGTTCACATGTATGGTGAATGTCAGAGGAAAAGTGCAGGGTAATCAAACAATCAGATCTTTAATTGCATCTTATTAAAACTTTATGAGGGTGTTTGGCTATAATAATTATGTAAAACCATCAATTTTCTTGGTGTTCTGAAGAATCAATAATGATACAACCATTTGCAGTTGCAAAATGGACAGCGCATGACACTTTTTTATTCTAATCATCATAGCACATGAGGCACCTAGAAAGGGTAAAATTTAGTATTCTGTGACTTATTTGCGATCAATTATTTATCTATTAGAGTACTTTGGAGCTGTGATTGCTGGGAAGCACAATGATGTTTCTGGCAATAAGAAGAACCAGTATCTCCATGGACTCAAATGCTCCATTGGTAAGAGCTATTATTTTAAAACTTTAATTCTCTTTTAAATGTCTTTTTTTAAATTCAGTAAAAGTAACTATACAACTGTTTATAGTGCTACCATAATTGTATAATAAATTCACCCAACATGATAACATTGCCTTTCACTTTGCTTAGAAAAATTGCTGGTTCGTCTTGGAATTGACATTCACAGCTTTGAGAAGCACGATGAACAGGATTCAGCAAAACCTTCTCTGGTCAGTAGCAGATGAATAAATCTGTAATTATTAGAATACTGCATGTTTCACATGGGAGAAAGTACACCACTAGGATATATATGTGCGGTAGTTCGTTCATACTCAACCCCTAGGCATACATAGAAGCATGGACATTGAGTGGAAACCAAGCATATCTCACTTCACACAGGCGGCTGTCAGTGTACACTGTATATAGTCTATCCAAAACTATGTAATTTTTTTTATTGTACACCAACAGTATATTCTACATCCCATGTACACTAAAATCCTGGTGTATGTTTGAATAATTGTAGTGTTTACTGCTCAGCTACATTTACTTCTAACAGTGTAAGCTTGAGTAATCTGAGATAGGAGCACTGTTGCTTCCCATATAGTATCTGGGCTCGAGGCATTAGCTTAGGACACTCATCTTAAGCCAGACAAGAAATAACTTGAAAACATTGAAAACTTATTCAGTTTTAATCGATAAGCAATATTATGACTCACCTTTAGTCTACGGTAATTCATAAAGAATATTTACATTACAGAGTAGGAAAATGAGGAGCAACAAATATGGTAGGAGCCGCATATATGTAAGTACTATGATGTTTATCTTTGTTCTCTTTTTCTTTGATTGAAATTCACATGTTGACTATAGTGGATAACCTTTACATAGGCATAATATAGGAATTGAAATAAGCTCCGATCTCCTGGGAACTAATGGTTTTCAGAGGCCATCCCCATGGCAAGCCAAGTAATTTTTGGTCAGGATTAAAAGTGTTGAGACATTCATATCTAGCCAGAAAAGAAAGAACATGATTTCAATAGACAGTGTCCTTTTAAGTGTTTGGATGCAAAACGATATATCTCAACCCCATTATAGAAGCATGTGCTTTTCTTAAAAACACCCTAGGGTCAACTATTATACATTGGTAACAGAGTGAATACTGGGTAGGTCTTAATGATATAGGTTCTACTGCTCAGCTATATTAACTGCTAACAGTGTAGGCTTTCGTAATAAGCAATGACAGCACTGTTGCTTCCCTATAGCACCTGAGTTCAATACATTCCCTTGAGAAAATCATCAGGAGATCTCGATGGAACCTCATGAATGTAAGTACTATGATGTTTATCTTTGTTCTTTTTCTTCATTGATTGAAATTCACATGTATGATAATTCTTTTTTTGACGCAGTCGGACGAATAGTGCAGGGTAATTCATATTTCATGTGGTCCTTTTTAACTGTGTGCCAACAATATAATTGTACTGCCCATGTACACTAATACCCTGGTACAAACTGTAAACCCAGCTAACAAAAAAAAACATTATTTTACATCTATTTTTCAAACTTTACATAATATTATGTTATACTAAAGAGCGTTAGAAAAACGTTGACATATAACGTAATATAATGTTATGAAATGGTGTATTTATGATATTATTTGTTTGCTGGGAACCTATACTAGATACTACTGCTCAGCTACATTAACTGTTAACAGTGTAGGCTTTCAAAATAAGCGATGACAGCACTGTTGCTTCCCTATAGTACCTGAGTTCAAGACATTTATTAAGGAACTCATACCTAGCCAGAGAAGAAATAATGTGATTTCATTGCAGAATGCCATCATCTTGATGGAGCAGATTAAGTTTCATTGGTTAATACGAAAACGGTTTTGCGTCTACATATGGTTTAAATGCAATGAAAAACTAATTCAGTTTCAATAAATATGCAATTTGATGACACAACCTTGCTCTATATAGAAAAAATTACATTACAGAGTAAGAATATGGCGACCTACATCAAGAAGTATTGTATTCATGGCAAGGATGTAAGTACTATGATGTTTATCTTTGTTCTTTTTTATTTATCAAAGTTCACATACCTGGTGAGTGTTTTTTTTTTAAATGAGTCAGAAGACTAGTGGAGGGTAATGCATATTTCATTTGGTCTTTTTTTACGGTAAATCAACAGTTTATTCTACCCCCATGAACATTGATACTGTAGTTTATACTGTCAAACTGTAGTAGATTATTCTGCTCAGCTAAATTTACTTCCAACAGTGTATGCCTTAGTAATCAGGGGTGGGAGCACACTTGCTTCCCTTCAGTGTCCAGGTTCAAAAAAGTTCTCTTAAGACACTCATACCTAACCAGAGAAGGAGAAAACCATGATTTCATAACACAGTGTCATCATTTGGATGTAGCAGATAAAGTTTCATAGGTTAAATGAATTGCTATGGTATTGCAGTAAGATTTGCTACAGATTCAAAAACCCAATTCAGTTTCAATTGATAAGCAATATGATAAAGCACCCTTAATCCACATATAGAGTATTAACATTACAGAGGTCGACGATATATGCCTTCATCAGGAAATATAGTAGGAACGGCTTGACTGTAAGTACATTGATGTTTATCTTTGTTCTTTTCCTTTACTGATGAAAGTTCACATGTATGGTGATTGTCATTTGACTGAGACAGAAGAATAGTGCAGGGTAATTCAAATTTTAAACATCCTTTTTTACCATAAACCAACAGCATATTCCATCGCTGATGTACACTTATATGGCAAGCGGTTTGGGTAAAGTTGACACCCAGGTTATATCAAATAAACTTAGTTCATGTCAAAACAAACCCAGTTTACTTCAAATAAACCTAGTTTATTTCGACATAAACACAGTTTATTTCAATATGAATTTGGTTATAGAAAAAAACCTACTATCTGGAAAAATAAAAGTTCTGGGTTTATTTCGAATAAAAGGGGTTTCTTTCTGAAACCCCTGATATTATGAAATAAACCCAGTTTATCTGAAATAAACCCCGTTCATTACCAAAACCCCAGCTATTTAGAAATAAACCCAGTTTGTTTAGTAAAAACCCATCTTATTTGATATAAACTAGACTTGTTTCAGAATAGACTGTGCTTATTCAAATAAACAGTGCTTATTTCATTAATAAACTTTTAAAATAAACTGTGTTTATTTGACATAAACTTTGTTCATCTAAAATAAAGTGTGTTTATTTCAGATAAAGTTGGTTTATTTTTTCTTTTTTTTAAGTATATCTGATATACACTAGGTTTATTTCCATAAACCCCTTATGTTTCAAAATAGGAGGGGTTTCGAGTTTATGTCAACTTTACCAAAACGGCTTGCCATATACTTATACCATAGTACATACTGTAAAACCAAAGTAGATTCTACTGCTCAGCTACATTTAGATCTAACAGTACAGGATTAGTAATCAGGAAAGTAAGCAGTGTTGCTTCCCTATAGTATCTGTATTCAAGAAATTTGCTTAAGCCCCTCATACCGAGCCAGAGAAGAGATAATGTGATTTGATAAGACAGTGTCAATATCTTTATGAAGAAGATTAAGTTTCATTGGTTGATGACGATTGTAATGGTTTTACATTTACATGTGGTCTTTAGATACAATGAAAACTAGATGAGTTTCATTTCATGAGCATTATGATAACGCACCCTTACCCTATATGAATATATTGACATTACAGAATAGGAAGATGAAGAGCTCCATCAAGAAATATTGTAAGGATGGCAGGAAAGTAAGTAAACTAATGTTTGTCTTTGCTTGTTTCATTTTAATGTGAATGATGATCATTGTTTGATTAAGTCAGAACAATAGTGCATGATAATTTATATTTCATGTGGTCCTTTTAACTTTAAACCAACAGGATATTATTCTACCGCCTATGTAAACTAAAACCATAGTATATACTGTAAAACTACAGTGGATTCTTCTGCTGAGCTATATTAACTTCCAAACGGGTATGCTTTAGTAATCAGAGATGGGAGCACTGTTGCTTCTCGAATAGTATCTGGGTTCAAAAAAGATTTGATTAGACAGTGTCATCATGTTGATGGAGCTGAATAAGTTTCATTGGTTATATGAAATGTCATGGTATTGCATTCAGATATGCTCTAGATACAATGAGGACTAATTCTGCTTCAATTGATAAGCAATATGATAACCCATCCTTAACCTGAATTATGAATAATTATATTACAGGGTGAGATGCTGATGGCCACCATCAAGAGATATGGTAGGAAAGTGAGTACTATGATGTTTATTTTTGTTCTTTTTCATCATTGATAGAAGTTTGCATGTATAGCGATTGTTATATCACTAAGTCTGAAGAAAGGTGCAGGGTAAGATGGGAGCACTGTTGCTTCCCATATATAGTATCTGGGTTCAAAATACTCCCTTGAGACCCAGGCACCGAGCCAGAGAAAAAACTGATTTGATTAGAAAGTGTCATCATCTTGATGAAGCAAATTAGGTTTTACTGGTTATATAAATTGTAATGGTATTGCCTTCAGATATACTCTAAATAAAATGGCAACTTATTCAGTTTCAATTGATGAGCAATTCGATAATGCTGCCTTAACCTACTAATAAATGATGTACATTACAGGGTAGGAAGACAATGGCCGACAGCAAGACATCTCGTAGGAACCGCAATGCCGTAAGTACTATGATGTTTATCTTTGTTCTTTTTCTTCATTGATTGAAATTCACATGTATGATGATTACTATTTGACAAAGTCTGAAGAATAGTGCAGGGTAATTCCTACTCCATGTCGTTCTTTATAACTTTGAGCCAACACTATAACTGTACTGCCCATGTACACTAATACCGTAGTACATACTGTAAAACTATACCAGATACTACTGCTCAGCTACATTAACTGCTGACAGTGTAGGCTTTCGTAATAAGGAATGAGAGCACCGTTGCTTCCCTATAGTACCTGAGTTCAAGACATTTGCTTAAGGAACTAATATCCAGCCAGAGAAGAAATAATGTGATTCGATACCAGAGTGCCATCATCTTGATGGAGCAGATTATGTTTCATTGGTTAATATAAAATGTAACGGTTTTGCATTTACAAGTGGTTTAAATGCAAAGAAAAACTCATTCGGTTTCGACAAAAATGCAATTTGATGACACAACCTTGCCCTATATAGAAAAAATTGACATTACAGAGAAAAAATATGGCGATCCACATCAAAAACTATTGTTTTTATGGCGGAGATGTAAGTACTGTGATGTTTATCTTTTTTTTGTTTTTATTCATCAAAGTTCACATACCTGGTGATTGTTGGTTAAATGAGTCAAATGACTAGTGTAGGGTAATGCATATTTCATATAGTCCTCTTTTACGGTAAACCAACAGTATATTCTACCACCCATATACATTAATATTGTAGCTTATACTGTGAAACTATGGTAGATTCTTCTGTTCAGCTACATTTACTTCGAACAGTGTCTGCCTTAGTAATTAGGGATGGGAGCACACTTGCATCCCTATAATATTCGGGTTCAAAACATTCTCTTCAGACACTCATACCTAGCCAGAGAAGGAGAAAACCGTGATTTGATAAGACAGTGTCATCATTTGGATGTAGCAGATTAAGTTTCATCAGTTAAATGAATTGCAATGATATTGCATTGAGATCTGCTACAGACACCAATTCAGTTTCAATTGATAAGCAACATGATGAAGCACCCTTAATCTACATATAGAAAACTTACATTACAGGGTTCGACGATATATGCCTACATCAGGATATATAGTAGGTACAGCTCGACTGTAAGTACACTGATGTTTATCTTTGTTCTTTTTCCTTTATTCATGAAAGTTCACATGTATGGTGATTGTCATATGACTGAGACAGAAGAATAGTGTATTGCAGCTCAAATTCCATGCATCCCTTTTTGCTGTAAACCAACATTATATTCCATCACCCATTTACATTTATACCATAGTACATACTGTAAAACCATAGTAGATTCTACTACTCAGCTACATTTAGATCTAACAGAGTACGATTAGTAATCAGGAAAGTAAATACTGTTGCTTCCCCATGGTATCTGTATTCAAGAAATTTGCTTAAGCCCCTCATACCTAGCTAGAGAAGATATAATGTGATTTGATAAAACAGTGTCAATATCTCCATGAAGTAGATTAAGTTTCATTGGTTGATAATGATTGTAATGGTTTTGCATTTACATGTGGTCTTTAGATACAATGAAAACTTGGTAAGTTTCATTTCATGAGCATTTTGAAAACGCACCCTTACCCTATATGAATTTATTGACATTACAGAGTAGGAAGATGAAGAGCTACATCAATGAATATTGTAGCGATGCCTCGAAAGTAAGTAAACTTATGTCCGTCTTGGTTTGTTTCATCAATCAAAGTTTTTTTGTACGATGATCATTATTTGATTAAGTGCATGATATTTCATGTGGTCCTTTTAACTGTAAACCAGCAGCATAGTATTCTACAGCCCATTTAAACTAATACCGTAGTAAATACTATAAAACTATACTCGATTCTTCTGCTGAGCTATATTTACTTCCAACCGGGTATGCTCTTGTTATCAGGGATGGGAGCACTGTTGCTTCTGGAATGGCCAGAGAAAAAACACTGATGTGATTAGAGAGTGTCATCAATTTGATGGAGCTGATTAAGTTTCATTATTTATATGAAATGTAATGGTATTGCATTCAGATATGCTCTAGATACAATGAGGACTAATTCAGCTTCAATTGATAAGCAATATGATAACCCAGCCTTAACCTGAAGTATTAATAATTACAATAGAAATTAGGAAGATGATGGACTACATCAAGAGATATGGTAGGAAAGTGAGTACTTTGCTGTTTATTTTTATTCCTTTTCATCATTGATAGAAGTTCAAATGTATAGTGATTGTTCTACTAAGTCTGAAGAATAGTGCAGGTTAATTTATTTTTCATTTTCCAGCCTTAACCTGAATTATGAATAATTACATTACAGTTTAGGAAGATGATGGACTACATCAAGAGATATAGTAGGAAAGTGAGTACTTTGATGTTTATTTTTGTTCTTTTTCATCACTGATAGAAGTTCATATGTATAGTGATTGTTATTTCACTAAGTCTGAAGAATAGTGCAGGGTAATTCATATTTTATGTTGTCCTTTTCAACTGTGAACCAACAGTATATTTTACTGCAAATGTACACGTATACCTCAGTAAATATTGTAGAACTATAGTAGATTCTTCTGCTGAGCTATATTAAATTTTACTTCCAACATGTGTATGCTTTAGTAATTTGTGATGGGAGCACTGTTGTTTTCAAAACAGTATCTGGGTTCAAAAATTCCCTTCAGATCCTGACACCTAGCTAGAGAAAAAAATCGGATTTGATTAGAGAGTGTCATCATCTTGATGAAGCAAATTAGGTTTCATTGGTTATATGAATTGTAATGGTATTGCCTTCAGATATACTCTAGATAAAAAGGAAATTTATTCAGTTTCAATTGATAAGCAATTTGATAATGCTCCCTTGACCTACTAATGAATGATTTACATTACAGGGTAGAAAGACGATGGCCTACAGCAGGACATCTCGTAGGAACCGCATGAACGTAAGTATTATGATGTTTATCTTAGTTCTTTTTCTTCATTGATTGAAATCTACATGTATGATGATCGTTATTTGACAAAGTCTGAAGAATAGTACAGGGTAATTTATATTCCGTGTGGTCCTTTATAACTGTGAGCCAACACCATAATTGTACTGCCCATTTACACTAATACCGTAGTACATACTGTAAAACTATACTAGATACTACTGCTCAGCTACATTAAATGCTGACAGCGTAGGCTTTCATATAAGGAATGAGAGCACTGTTGCTTCCCTACAGTACCTGAGTTCAAGACATTTGCTTAAGGAACTAATATCCAGCCAGAGAAGTAATAATGTGACTCGATACCAGAGTGCCATCATCTTGATGGAGCAGATTAAGTTTCATTGGTTAATATGAAATGTAACGGTTTTGCATCTACATATGGTTTAAATGCAATGAATAACTAGTTCAGTTTCAATAAAAATGAAATTTGATGACACAACCTTGCCCTATATATATATATAGAAAAAATTGACATTACAGAGTAAGAATATGGCGACCTACATCAAGAAGTATTGTATTTATGGCAAGGATGTAAGTACTATGATGTTTATCTTTGTATTTTTTTATTCATCAAAGTTCACAGGCCTTGTGATTGTTGGTAAAATGAGTCAAATGACTAGTGTAGGGTAATACAAATATTTCATTTAGTCCTCTTTTTCAGTAAACCAACAGTAAATTCTACCACCCATGTACATTGATATTGCAGCTTATACTGTGAAACTATAGTAGATTCTTCTGCTCAGCTACATTGACTTCCAACAGTGTAAGCCTTGGTAATCAGGGATGGAAGCACACTTGCGTCCCTATAGTATTCGGGTTCAAAACATTCTCTTCAGACACTCATACCTTAACAGAGAAGGAGAAAACCGTGAATTGATAAGACAGTGTCATCATTTTGATGTAGCAGATTAAGTTTCATCAGTTAAATGAATTGCAATGGTATTGCATTGAGATCTGCTACAGACACCAATTCAGTTTCAATTGATAAGCAACATGATGAAGCACCCTTAATCTACATATAGAATATTTACATTACAGAGTTCCAGGGTATATGCCTACATCAGGAAATATAGTAGGTTAAGCGTAACTGTAAGTACACTGATGTTTATCTTTGTTCTTTTTCCTTTATTCATAAAAGTTCACATGTTTGGTGATTGTCATTTGACTGAGACAGAAGAATAGTGCATGGCAGTTCAAATTCCATGCATCCCTTTTTGCTGTAAACCAACATTATATTCCATCGCCAATTTATACTTATACCATAGTACATACTGTAAAACCATAGTAGATTCTACTACTCAGCTACATTTAGATCTAACAGTGTAGGATTAGTAATCAGGAAAGTAAATACTGTTGCTTCCCTATAGTATCTTTATTCAAGAAATTTGCTTAAGCCCCTCATACCTAGCCAGAAAAAAGATAATGTGATTTGATAAGACAGTCTCTATATCTCAATGAAGTAGATTAAGTTTCATTGATTGATAATGATTGTAATGTTTTTGCATTTACATGTGGTCTTTAGATACAATGAAAACTAGATAAGTTTCATTTCATGAGCCTTTTGATAATGCACCCTTACCCTATATGAATATATTGACATTACAGAGTAGGAAGATAGAATACTCCATCAGGAAATATTGTAGCGATGCCTCGAAAGTAAGTAAACTAATGTCTGTCTTGGTTTGTTTCATCAATCAAAGTTATTGTGTATGATGATCATTATTTGGTTAAGTGCATGATAATTCATATTTCATGTGGTCCTTTTAACTGTGAACCAGCAGCATAGTATTCTACCGCCCATTTAAACTAATACCATAGTATATACTATAAAACTTTACTCGATTCTTCTGCTGAGCTATATTTACTTCCAACCGGGTATGCTTTAGTTATCAGGGATGGGAGCACTGTTGCTTCTAGAATGGCCAGAGAAAAAACACTGATGTGATTAGAGAGTGTCATCAAATTGATGGAGATGATTAAGTTTCATTATTTATATGAAATGTAATGGTATTGCATTCAGATATGCTCTAGATACAATGAGGACTAATTCAGCTTCAATTGATAAGCAAAATGATAACCGAGCCTTAACCTGAATTATTAATAATTACATTAGAGAGTAGGAAGATGATGGACTACATCAAGAGATATAGTAGGAAAGTAAATACTTTGATGTTTATTTTTGTTCCTTTTCATCATTGATAGAAGTTCACATGTATAGTGATTGTTATTTCACTAAGTCTGAAAAATAGTGCAGGTTAATTTATTTTTCATTTTCCAGCCTAACCTCAATTATGAATAATTACATTCCAGAGTAAGAAGATGATGGACTACATCAAGAGATATAGAAGGAAAGTGAGTACTTTGATGTTTATTTTTGTTCTTTTTCATCACTGATAGAAGTTCATATGTATAGTGATTGTTATTTCACTAAGTCTGAAGAATAGTGCAGGGTAATTCAGATTTTATGTTCTCCTTTTCAACTGTGAACCAACAGTATATTCTACTGCAAATGTACACTTATACCTCAGTACATACTGTAGAACTATAGTAGATTCTTCTGCTGAGCTATATTAAATTTCACTTCCAACATGTGTATGCTTTAGTAATTTGGGATGGGAGCACTGTTGTTTTCCATACAGTATCTGGGTTCAAAAATTCCCTTCAGATCCTGACACCTAGCCAGAAAAAAAAATCGGATTTGATTAGAGAGTGTCATCATCTCGATGAAGAAAATTAGGTTTCATTGGTTATATGAATTGTAATGGTATTGCCTTCAGATATACTCTAGATACAATGGAAATTTATTCAGTTTCAATTGATAAGCAATTCGATAATGCTCCCTTGACCTACTAATGAATGATTTACATTACAGGGTAGGAAGACGATGGCCTACAGTAGGACATCTCGTAGGAACCGCATGAACGTAAGTATTATGATGTTTATCTTTGTTCTTTTTCTTCATTGATTGAAATTTACATGTATGATGATCGTTATTTGACAGAGTCTGAAGAATAGTGCAGGGAGATTTATATTCCGTGTGGTCCTTTATAACTGTGAGCCAACACTATAATTGTACTGCCCATGTACACTAATACCGTAGTACATACTGTAAAACTATACTAGATACTACTGCTCAGCAACATTAAATGCTGACAGCATAGGCTTTCATATAAGGAATGGGAGCACTGTTGCTTCCCTACAGTACCTGAGTTCAAAACATTTGCCTCAGGAACTAATATCCAGCCAGAGAAGTAATAATGTGATTCGATACCAGAGTGCCATCATCTTGATGGAGCAGAATAAGTTTCATTGGTTAATATGAAATGTAACGGTTTTGCATCTACATGTGGTTTAAATGCAATGAATAACTAATTCAGTTTGGATAAAAATGCAATTTATTGACACAACCTTGCCCTATATAGAAAAAAATTGACATTACAGAGTAAGAATATGGCGACCTACATAAGGAACTATTGTATTTATAGCAAGAATGTAAGTACTATGATGTTTATCTTTGTTTTCTTTTATTCATCAAAGTTCGCATACCTGGTGAGTGTTGGTTAAATGAGTCAAATGACTAGTGTAGGGTAATGCATATTTCATGTAGTCCTCTTTTACGGTAAACCAACAGTATATTCTACCACCCATATACATTGATATTGTAGCTTATACTGTGAAACTATAGTAGATTCTTCTGCTCAGCCACATTTATTTCCAACAGTGTATGCCTTGGTAATCAGGGATGGGAGCACACTTGTGTCCCTATAGTATCCGGGTTCAAAACATTCTCATAAGACACTCATACCTAACCAGAGAAGGAGAAAACCGTGATTTGATAAGACAGTGTCATCATTTTGATGTAGCAGATTAAGTTTCATCAGTTAAATGAATTGCTATGGTATTGCATTGAGATCTGCTACAGACACCAATTCAGTTTCAATTGATAAGCAACATGATGAAACACCCTTAATCTTCATATAGAATATTTACATTACAGTGGTCAACGATATATGCCTACATCAGGAAATATAGTAGGTACAGCTCGAAGGTAAGTACACTGATATTTATCTTTGTTCTTTTTCCTTTATTCATAAAAGTTCACATCTATGGTGATTGTCATTTGACTGAGACAGAAGAATAGTGCATGGCAGTTCAAATTCCATGCATCCCTTTTTGCTGTAAACCAACATTATATTCCATCGCCCATTTATACTTATACCATAGTACATACTGTAAAACCATAGTAGATTCTACTACTCAGCTACATTTAGATCTAACAGTGTAGGATTAGTAATCAGGAAAGTAAATACTGTTGCATCCCCAAAGTATCTGTATTCAAGAAATTTGCTTAAGCCCCTCATACCTAGCCAGAGAAGAGATAATGTGATTTGATAAGACAGTGTCAATATTTCAATGAAGTAGATTAAGTTTCATTGGGTGATAATGATTGTAATGGTTTTGCATTTACATGTGGTCTTTAGATGAAAACTAGATAAGTTTCATTTCATGAGCCTTTTGATAATGCACCCTTACCCTATATGAATATATTGACATTACAGAGAAGGAAGATGTATAGCTCCATCAGGAAATATTGTAGCGATGCCGGGAAAGTAAGTAAACTAATGTCTGTCTTGGTTTGTTTCATCAATCAAAGTTATTGTGTATGATGATCATTATTTGGTTAAGTGCATAATAATTCCTATTTCATGTGGTCATTTTTAACTGTAAACTAACAGCATAATGTTCTACCACCAATTTAAACTAATACCATAGTATTTTACTGTAAAACTATAGTCAATTCTTCAACTGAGCTATATTTACTTCCAACCGGGTATGCTTTAGTAATCAGGGATGGGTCACTGTTGCTTCTCGAATGGCCAGAGAAAAAAAATACCTGATATGATTAGAGAGTGTCATCAAATTGATGGAGCTGATTAAGTTTCATTGGTTATATGAAATGTAATGGTATTGCATTCAGAAATGCTCTAGATACAATGAGGACTAACTCAGCTTCAATTAATAAGCAATATGATAACCCAGCCTTAACGTACATTATGAATAATCACATTACAGAGTAGGGTGATGATGGACTACATCAAGAGATATAGTAGGAAAGTGAGTACTTTGATGTTTATTTTTGTTCTTTTTCATCATTGATAGAAGTTCATATGTATAGTGATTGTTCTTTCACTAAGTGTGAAGAATAGTGCAGGGTCATTCACATTTCATGTTGTCCTTTTCAACTGTGAACCAACAGTATATTCTACTGCCCAAGTACACTTGTACCTCAGTACATACTGTGAAGCTATAGTAGATTCTTCTGCTGAGCTGTGTTAAATTTTACTTCCAACATGTGTATGCTTTAGTGAATCGGGATGGGAGCACTGTTGTTTTCCATATAGTATCTGGGTTCAAAATTCCCTTCAGATCCTGACACCTAGCCAGAGAAAAAAAATCTGATTTGATTAGAGAGTGTCATCATCTTGATGAAGCAAATTAGGTTTCATTGGTTATATGAATTGTAATGGTATTGCCTTCAGATATACTCTAGATACAATGGACACTTATTCAGTTTCAATTGATAAGCAATTCGATAATGCTCCCTTAACCTACTGATGAATGATTTACATTACAGGGTAGGAAGACGATGGCCTACAGCAGGACATCTGGTAGGAACCGCATGAACGTAAGTACTATGATGTTTATCTTAGTTCTTTTTCTTCATTGATTGAAATTCACATGTATGGTGATCGTTATTTGACAAAGTCTGAAGAATAGTGCAGGGTAATTCATATTCCATGTGGTCCTTTATAAATGTGAGCCAACACTAGAATTGTATTGCTCATGTACACTAATACCGTAGTACATACTGTAAAACTATACTAGATACTACTGCTCAGCTACATTAACTGCTGACAGTGTATACTCTCATAATAAGGAATGAGAGCACTGTTGCTTCCCTATAGTACCTGAGTTCGAGACATTTGCTTAAGGAACTAACACCCAGCCAGAGAAGAAATGATGTGATTCAATACCAGAGTGCCATCATCTTGATGGAGCAGATTCAGTTTGATTGGTTAATATGTAATGTAACGGTTTTGCATCTACATGTGGTTTAAATGCAATGAATAACTAATTCAGTTTCGATAAAAATGCAATTATTGACACAACCTTGCCCTATATAGAAAAAATTGACATTACAGAGTAACAATATGGCGACCTACATCAGGAACTATTGTATTTATAGCAATAATGTAAGTACTATGATGTTTATCTTTGTTTTTTTTTATTCATCAAAGTTCGCATACCTGGTGAGTGTTGGTTAAATGAGTCAAATGACTAGTGTAGGGTAATGCATATTTCATGTAGTCCTCTTTTACGGTAACCAACAGTATATTCTACCACCCATATACATTGATATTGTAGCTTATACTGTGAAACTATAGTAGGTTCTTCTGCTCAGCCACATTTATTTCCAACAGTGTATGCCTTGGTAATCAGGGATGGGAGCACACTTGTGTCCCTATAGTATCCGGGTTCAAAACATTCTCTTAAGACACTCATACCTAACCAGAGAAGGAGAAAACCGTGATTTGATAAGACAGTGTCATCATTTTGATGTAGCAGATTAAGTTTCATCAGTTAAATGAATTGCAATGGTATTGCATTGAGATCTGCTACAGACACCAATTCAGTTTCAATTGATAAGCAACATGATGAAACACCCTTAATCTTCATATAGAATATTTACATTACAGTGGTCAACGATATATGCCTACATCAGGAAATATAGTAGGTACAGCTCGAAGGTAAGTACACTGATGTTTATCTTTGTTCTTTTTCCTTTATTCATAAAAGTTCACATGTATGGTGATTGTCATTTGACTGAGACAGAAGAATAGTGCATGGCAGTTCAAATTCCATGCATCCCTTTTTGCTGCAAACCAACATTTTATTCCATCGCCCATTTATACTTATACCATAGTACATATTGTAAAACCATAGTAGATTCTACTACTCAGCTACATTTAGATCTAACAGTGTAGGATTAGTATCTGTATTCAAGAAATTTGCTTAAGCCCCTCATACCTAGCCAGAGAAGAGATAATGTGATTTGATAAGACAGTGTCAATATTTCAATGAAGTAGATTAAGTTTCATTGGTTGATAATGATTGTAATGGTTTTGCATTTACATGCGGTCTTTAGATACAATGAAAACTAAATAAATTTCATTTTATGAGCATTTTGATAATGCACCCTTACCCTATATGAATATATTGACATTACAGAGTAGGAAGATGAAGAGCTCCATCAGGTATTATTGTAGGAATTCCTTGAAAGTAAGTAAACTAATGTTTGTTTTCGTTTGTTTCATCAATCAAAGTTATTGTGTATGATGATCATTATTTGGTTACTTAAGTGCATAATAATTCCTATTTCATGTGGTCCTTTTTAACTGTAAACTAACAGCATAATGTTCTACCACTAATTTAAACTAATACCATAGTATTTTACTGTAAAACTATAGTCAATTCTTCAACTGAGCTACATTTACTTCCAACCGGGTATGCTTTAGTAATCAGGGATGGGTCACTGTTGCTTCTCGAATGGCCAGAGAAAAAAAATACCTGATATGATTAGAGAGTGTCATCAAATTGATGGAGCTGATTAAGTTTCATTGGTTATATGAAATGTAATGGTATTGCATTCAGAAATGCTCTAGATACAATGAGGACTAACTCAGCTTCAATTAATAAGCAATATGATAACCCAGCCTTAACGTACATTATGAATAATCACATTACAGAGTAGGGTGATGATGGACTACATCAAGAGATATAGTAGGAAAGTGAGTACTTTGATGTTTATTTTTGTTCTTTTTCATCATTGATAGAAGTTCATATGTATAGTGATTGTTCTTTCACTAAGTGTGAAGAATAGTGCAGGGTCATTCATATTTCATGTTGTCCTTTTCAACTGTGAACCAACAGTATATTCTACTGCCCAAGTACACTTGTACCTCAGTACATACTGTAAAGCTATAGTAGATTCTTCTGCTGAGCTGTGTTAAATTTTACTTCCAACATGTGTATGCTTTAGTGAATTGGGATGGGAGCACTGTTGTTTTCCATATAGTATCTGGGTTCAAAATTCCCTTCAGATCCTGACACCTAGCCAGAGAAAAAAAATCTGATTTGATTAGAGAGTGTCATCATCTTGATGAAGCAAATTAGGTTTCATTGGTTATATGAATTGTAATGGTATTGCCTTCAGATATACTCTAGATACAAAGGACACTTATTCAGTTTTAATTGATAAGCAATTCGATAATGCTCCCTTAACCTACTGATGAATGATTTACATTACAAGGTAGGAAGACAATGGCCTACAGCAGGACATCTGGTAGGAACCACATGAACGTAAGTACTTTGATGTTTATCTTTGTTCTTTTTCTTCATTGATTGAAATTCACATGTATGATGATCGTTATTTGACAAAGTCTGAAGAATAGTGCAGGGTAATTCATATTCCATGTGGTCCTTTATAAATGTGAGCCAACACTAGAATTGTATTGCCCATGTACACTAATACCGTGTAAAACTATACTAGATACTACTGCTCAGCTACATTAACTGCTGACAGTGTAGCATATTATTCTACCGCCAATACCAAAGTTCATATTATAGATTTTTCTGCTAAGCTATGTTTACTTCCAACAGTGTATCCTTTAGTAATAGGAGATGAGAACAGTGTTGCGTGCTTATGATTCAAGGCTTAAGGCACTCATACCTAGCCAGAGAAAAAAATATATGATTTGATTAGAGAGTATCATGATTTTGAGTTTCACTGGTTAAATGAATAGTAATGGTAGTGCATTCAGACTTGCTCTAAATACAATGGATACCTATTCAGTTACAATTAATAAACAATTTCATACCACACCTTTAACCTACATAATGAATATTTACATTACAGTTTGGACGCTGATGGCCTACATCAAGAGATATAATAGGAAATGATGAAAGTGAGTACTATTATGTTTATCTTGTTTCGTTTTCATCATTGATCAAAGTTAACATGTATGGTGATTGTTATTTGACTAAGTCTGAAGAATAGTGGACGTTACATTCTTTCACTTCTAACAGTGTATACTTAAGTGATTACGGATGGGAGCACTGTTGCTTCTGCATAGTATCTGGGTCCAAGACACTCATACAAAGCTAGAGGAGAATAATGGGACTTGATGAGATAGTATTATTAACTTAATGAAGCAGATTAACTGTCATTAGATAATATGAATTGTAGTGGTATTACCCCTACCAGTAGTAGCAAACAAAGTGTGGCTCTGAACTTGGCCACACCTTGTTTGCAAGTGTGGCCCAGAGAGGGCTAACCGACGGGCGCCCGTTAGTTTAGGGCACTGGGCTTTGGTTTGGCCCCAAGCGGGCTCACCACTTTGGGCTCAGATTTGGTGTTTGGACTGGTTGCCCACTTTGGACTGAGATTGGGTTTTGGACGGGCTGGCCAATTTGGTGCCACAGGACCCCCTGATAATTAAGGGTTTTTAGAATCTATTCAATCTTTAGAGTCTATTAGATCTTCAGCATTTTCTTGTATGTGTTTCATGAGATATCCTAGGTCCTGCCAAGCAACCCTCAGGCATAATTATACTCTTCCTAGCCAGTTATGGAAGTAGGAAGCAAGCTTATCATCATCAGTTTTGAGCCATATGCAGCATAGGCAAGTGCCTATGGTGTACATTGGCCTCCATACTTACATGGAGCATATGAGTCTGGTCTTAAGCAAGTTGTAACGCCACAAAAATGGTATCTACACTGGATAGCTGCTTAGAGAACCTCCTTTTCATCATTTAAATATATAGTCTGATTCCCAAACTGTGAAGACATCTATCTATTGTTTTCTATTCTACATCACTTTAACATTTTCTCGTATAATTGTATAATGTCAATTTCATCTGGCTTTGTTGGAAAACTCAATATATTTTATAGTAGTGACATCTGGTATCACTTGTCAGAACTACTAGACCAGTTGACCTGTCCAAACCTAACCTCAGCCCACATCGAGCAGCCCGCTCTGAAACTGATCTGAGCCCAAAACAGGGAGCCTGCTTTGCAACTGATCTGAGCACAATTTGGGCAGCCTGGTCAGGGCTACAATTCTGCCCAGCCATCTGTCCAACATGAAATACAGCTCAGTTTTGCCCACCTTCAAACAGGCAATCCAAGCTAAAACCAAATTGGACCCGTGCGGGCTTGCTACTAGGGGCATTGACTTTAAGAATGGAGGACTGTTGCTTCCCATATTATATCTGGCTTCAGGACAATTGCTTAAGACACTCATACCTAGCCAGAGAAGAAACAATCTGATTTGATAAGCGACTGTCCTGGTCTTGTTGAAGCAGATAAAGTTTCATTTGGTAATATGAATTATTATTGTATGGATTAAGCAATGTGATAATGCAATTTACCCCACATAGAGAATATTTACATTACAGATCAAGATCACGAAGGCTGACAGGCCAAGTTCTAGAAAGAAGACAAAGACTGCTTTAAAAGAAGTTGGTAGGATGGGCCTGGATGCCACGCTAGGCCCGCTGTTATGGATTATTGAATAAAATGTTAAACTTTAATGATTTTATTTGATTGATTGATCTGTATTTTGTACATTATCTTATTAGAGATCTATTGTGACAATGGTTTTAACAGTGTATTTCACATGATGTATTTGCATGCGGTATTTGAGATTATTTAGAATATCCTTAGCACAACCATAGCGTACTGATGTGGGGTGTAAAAACGGCCCTCCAAACGCCAGTGCTTTATGCCAGGGGGCCCCCAGAACGTACTTATGTGGGGTGTAAAAATGGCCCTCCAAACGCAAGTGCTTTATGCCAGGGGGCCCCCAGAACGTACTAATGTGGGGTGTAAAAAGGGCCCTCTAAAAGCCAGGTATTTGGATGGATGATGACCCCAAACGCCAGAGGTTTTCACATATTTCAAGAATTTCAATGCAATATATAAGGGCTAGATTACACTAGACTGTTACTACTTCTTTTATCATTTAAATGTATGATAAAAGGTTCTATGACTACTGTCTTCATATACTTCATAACTTAATGCTTTATTAGTAGTAATTAACCTTGAAAATCTATAATATCCTAATTTTGCAATATTTGAAACAACATGGTAAATATAGTAGTAAATCTTGAGATGATATAATAGCTCAATTGTAATTATTTTGAGTTGTCAGTATGGTTAAATACTTCTAGTTGAGCATCATCTCAAGATTTCATCAGTTATACCATATTATAGCATGGATTTCATGCTAATTAGCATCTTTTCCCAATACACATTAGCAGGACTTGGCACTTCTGCCTGTGACATGCATAGGATAGCATTAAAACGTTTTGATACGTTTTTTATACTTCAAATTGGAATTAAAACGTTTTAGAACGTTATGGCAGTGGGGTATAGTACAAGAATTGTATGCTACAACTTTGAAGTAAAACGTTTTAGAACGTTACGGCAGAGGGGTATAGTACAAGGATCATATGCTACAACTTTAAAGTAAAACGTTTTAGAAGGTTATGGCAGAAGGGTATAGTAAAAGGATCATATGCTACAACTTTATAGTAAAACGTTTTAGAAGGTCATCCTTAGCACAAGCTAGTAACATGTGACGTTATCTAATTATCTGGAAGTCATTTAGTATCATATGGCATTATCTAATACCATTTGATTTTATCTTGTACCATGTGACATCAACTAGTACCATGAAACATTTTCTAGCACCATGTGACATTATTTAGTACCACGTGACGTTATCTAGCACCACGTGATGTTATCTGACACCATGTAACGTTAACTAGTACCATGTGACGTAAACTAGTACCATGTGACGTTATCTGACACCATGTGACGTTATCTGACACCATATAACGTTTACTAGTACCATGTGACATCAACTAGTACCAAGTGACGTTTTCTAGCACCATGTGACATTATCTAGTACCATGTGATGTTATCTAGCACCATGTGACATTATCTAGTACCATGTGATGTTATCTAGCACCATGCTACATTATCTAGTACCATGTGACGTTATCTAGTACCATGTGACGTTATCTGACACCATGTGACGTTATCTGACACCATGTGACGTTAACTAGTACCATGTGACGTTAACTAGTACCATGTGACGTTATCAAGTACCATGTGATGTTATCTAGTACCATGTGACGCTATCTAGTACCATGTGACATTATCTAGTATTATCAGACGTTATTATACAATTTCGTCATTCATCGTCCTTTTTCTTGGATATGCCTGTGCTGATATTCATGCATATCCCAGGTGGAAATCATGCTGATATTCTGGATATCAGAACGATTTCATGGATATCAGAACGATTCTGGCGGAACTCTCGACAGCCATAAAATCCGAGGTTTCGTGGTGATTCGAACATGGGACCCCAAGACTTGAAGTCCGACGCTCTACGCACTATGCCGTGGAGGCCCTGGTAGAGGGAGGTGGTGAAACAAGGAGTCTATAGGCGGATTTTCAGCCCTGTAGGACCATTATTTACCGAGTGACAGAAGAAAAGACATCTTTGAAATTCAATTTTTTTTCATAATTTTCTTTTTTACTATAAAGGTAGAAGTTAGACTTTACTTACCTATTCGTTAAAATAATTCTAGGGACTTTTTTTCACATACATATAGGCATTTTTTTAAATGGTACGTTTCCAACCAGATTCGATCCGGGGGCCTCTGGTGTGTGAGGCGAACAAGCTAGCGCCCATTCATTTCTGGCCATGGTACAGTGGTAGGGAAACGCTGGTTATATCTTAGGCTGGCAGCGATGCACCGCGCCCCAAGCTGGCCCCCTCACAAATTCTATGTTGGACTCGGTGTGTACATTAAGGCTAAGTAACAGCTAAGACACGTGTGACTGAGGAATAATAGTGTTCACCAGCTCAATCCCAACCAGGGCCAAAGCCTGTCAGCCTAATCCAAAGTAGGATCCACGAGAATCTAGAACTGGAAGCATCAATGCAGGATGCTGGTTGTTATGGTCCAGCTTGTATACTGGGTTAGTTGACTGGTACTGACACCTAGGAATGAGAACCAGAACCAAGGGTGAAAGGGAAAAGCTTACCTGGTGCACCAAAGGGAATGTGGCATACAGGTAAGACGTAAATCACCACCCTGTAAAGGAACAGGATCCCTTATGGCAGCTAAAGATAACTGAAGAAAGGAAATGACGGTAACATGTCTTTTACTGAATCAGTATACAATATACATTTATATATGACTATGTATCATGAGATCAGTGCCTTTCCCATTCCTGTCCGACCTGCATTAATGTGCTCAAATCAACTGAATATTTACCATGCTTATAATTAGTCCTTATGACAAGAAGCGTATAGGGTATAATCCTTGCTCTCAATCCCACTAACCTGATAACTAAGTCACCAGGTCAATAATTCTAAGTGACACTTATTATTTGATTAATCAAATAATCCATCAAGAAATAATAAATACTCATGGAGATTATATTACTCTGCAAAACCTGATGAAGCTGAGGACAGCTGAAACTCAATACAGAACTCACTCACCTGACAGTGACTCAAACATTGGTACTAAAATTGTTGTCACCTGACATTTATTTTAGAATTTACTGAAATTATTCCAAATTTGGAACAGAGATTTCTTTTAAAGAAAACAACTAAAGAATTTCATTAGTGAAATAATTTAGTCACAATTTCTGAATTGTTCTCTGCAGTTAAACCCGAAACTTGGGACTAAAAATTGTTGTTTGACCTGAATAACAATATAAGCCAATGAGATTGAGCCAAACCATATCAAGGCTGAGGTCAGTTGCATTGTGGGCCTAGAGAGCGGCAAATGGACCTACCTGATTCAGTTCTGATTGAGTAGTAGCAGAGTGTCAACCCCTGGTCCAATTTACTTGTTACTATATTATAATAAAAGGTTGAAAACATCAGTTTATCTCTGGTCAGAATGTGACTTTTTTACACATTTCATCAGTGCCTAACCTACATGTATTGCCGAGAGTCATATCTAACGGATTTACAAAGAAAAAAAATCATGTCCTTGGTTTATCATTTATTCCTGGTCAAAGGGCTGGACAGGAACGGGATATGGCCGCACAGGAACGGACAGGAACAGGAAAAAGGGGGCAGTTGGGCACCATATGAAGTTATAGAAATAGATAGGAGGGTACATATTTAGTGTAAGAGAGGGAATCTGCTCTATATAGTAGAAATGATTAAATGCGTTCATATTTTAAAAATCAATCAATATGATGGATTGAACATGAATGGGATAGGCAAAGAAAAAATGCTGAATATGGAAAAAATGGTTTAACCATATAAAACAGAAATGAGGTGTATGGGAAGGAGAATGTTAACCTCACAATCCATTATATTTATAGTAGAAAAAGACATGTGAAAAAGGAAATACAGTCTGTTATATGTGTTTCAGGCCGGACAGGAACCACTTTGGTGAGATAAAAAATACTGAAAAAATATAAAATTGAAAAAACTAAAAGTGCAGTGCAATACTGCATGAGTAGCAGTATTATATGCATGAGAATTATGAGTTTGATTTGAGAATATTTTTGACAAGTCGGACAGGAACGGGAAATGCATCTATCTCATGATACCTAGTCATATATAATTATATATGGGGATTTATGGGGTGGCGGCTGGTATTTCATTCTGGAGGTTTTGGAATATTAGTTATATTCATCAATTAGGTCTCTGCCTGCCCGATTCCAGTAGGTCTGGGGCAGGCTGCTGGGGCTGTAACTGAAATGTTCTATTCTAGGACGTAGGTGGCGCGCCACAAACTGATGGTGGCAGTCATCCTGGGGCAGAGGTCAATGAACCGACCAATGGCAATGTGAGTCACCCTACAGTAAAGTGTACGAAGAAGCCGCACTAATTAAGAGGCACAAAATACTATTGATGTGCATGTTGACGCACCATTTATCTCTCGTGGGTTGCGACCACAGAATGAGATCTCACATGTTGTACACTTACTCCCAGCCACCTGAGTGGTGCATATGAAACATTACTGACACTGAAGATGAAGTTAAACTGGATCAATTGACTCAAATCTCAATCCCAATGGGATGTGACAGCAATGTATACATTTTATACCTTTCAGGCTTCAAGACAGTGTGGTGGTTCGTGGTTATTCTAGATTAAGGAACAACGATCACGGCAGTTTCCAGGTGCGAGAATATCAGTCTTTATTCATAAAAACAACTCCAGTTCCTTCACTAGGGAACGATCAGTGTAGAATCAATACACACAGGTAAATCAGGTTTCTCTATAGATAGAGGAAACGGTCAGTATAGTCTTAGTATACAACTCTGTCCGCACGGTTGGACATGTGAAGTCTATCGTCAGTCGGGCCTGCACTGACTGCCTTCCAGGTAAACACACGGGTCTTATATAACACCGGCTATTAGGTCACGTGGCCAGGTGGGTGGGTCGGCAGCCCACCTGAGAGCGGCACACGGTTACCTGGAGAGGACCTGCGCCCTCTCCCGGGAACTGTGTGCACTAGCTCCAGGTAGAGAAGCCGAGTAAACAGACGTTACCCGGAAATACCGTGTATGAGATTAATATGTAATATCATGCCCCTACACTACCCCCCCTAGACAAAACTAGGTGGTAACGAATATATACGTTTTTTCTAACATATAGAAAACACTTTAGACAAACGTCTTACAGTTATTGTCTATACAGTAACTAGGGGCGTAACATATTATCACGACAAACTACACAAGCGAGATCATTGAACTCAATATAAATATGCCATTACACTGTACCAGCAACCATAATACATTTTCATACACACAATCGAACGGCTTGACACATTTTGATATGACTTCCTTATGAAGTTTTACTTGGTTATTAAAAAAATGCGCATGGGATGTGTTTATATTTAAGTGTAACGGAAAAGTTAATAAAAACCAGTCCTGATAAGGACTCACAACCGCCAGAGTCTTACATTGATATGTGTTTTTAATGAATACATTCACACAATGGATAATAGTAACCACAGCCTTTGTTTGAGCTGGGTAATCCGATTATATAACCGGAGACCTTAATACCTCTCGCAACACATAACAGAGTCGACACACGACAATACACAATGGTATATGTAACATTTACACGTAGTCTTAACGACTTCACACACAGACTTTTACTGGTAGCCACATCTCCTAGCTTATCAGATCATACAATCTTCATATATAGCATAATATTAAACCCGTTTCATATGGTAAATATGAGAACACCATAGTGGAACACCTGGGGTGATATGTATCACAATACTATAACATATTATATATATTAAATATGTTTTAATGAGTAACCTGGCAGTGTACCCGGAAACCCTCACAAAAATATAGCTTACTGGTGATCTAGTTGTGGGCAAGGTGCTCTCCGCTTCTAATAGACGAATGAGTAAGGTGCTCTCCTCTTCTTATAGATGAATAAGTCAGGTGCTCTCCTCTTCTTAATACTGTTTCTTGGATAAATATCACCCGTAGGTAAGTTCATATGTACACAGCTCGATAAGTAACCCGTCCTGGTTCCAGGAATGTTCATTATATAGGTAAGTATAATCCGGCTGGAAACCACGAGCATAGTCTGTCTGGCGAGTAATCCATGGACGGGAACAGTTTATAACACAGCATACTAATATCAGGACAACATCATGGTAACGTATCCCAAAGGTTAGTTCAGGGATGTTGGGTTTATAGCTTCCTGGTGGAGTCCTGGTTCTCCATCAGGTTAGCTTGAGTTGAGAGTTGAGTAGTTAGGTAAGTCCAGAGCTTCCACGGAGGGGTCCCCCGTGATGTTCCAAAATGCATCTAAAAAGATGCCCCTCATTCCCTCGGGAAGGGGAACCAGTCATAAAAAAAAATTATGACATCTGATTAACTGAAAGAACAATTCATCGACCGGGAAATTATATTAATCCCTTCCTCTAAAAATAATAGAAATAGACTCTGAACCTTCTTTTAGGTTTTTACCCCAATGGTTCATCCCTTGCCCTTATTAAGGCAAGTGCGTGTTCAGACGTGCCATCCCATGTGTCGATAGTCACGCCAAACACCCCGTAAAACTTTACGTTCATTTCCTGTAGCCGTTTAGCTAACTTCTCGTTCTCCTGGCGAACGAAATCTGCTGCGGCCTCGGCATTCCGTTGGCCCGCAGCAGCTTCCCTTGACTTTTTAGCCAAGTGTTCAGCATTGCCAGCGGTTATCAATGCTTTCTCCTCCCGATGGGCAATCTTTAGACCGTGCGTGAACAGGCCTAACATTCTGGTAGAATACTCCACCGCCAGCTGTCGTTGGGACTCCTGAAACTCAGTTACGATTTTCTGTCCCACCTCACAGCTCGCCTTCTCCTCCCGGGAGAAGTAGTTCACTATCGGAACGTATTTAAGTTTAACACCTCCGATAGTTTCCACGCGGGAAGTACCCGCGACTGGCTGAATGACAACCGGTTCCTGAGCTGTAGGAACCATGGGTTTGACATCCACTTGCGGCGCTTTGGAAGTCGCCGCTGCAGGCTTCGGGATGGTGATACCCCGAGGAGCTACCACTGAGATCAAAGATTTGGCCTCAGTATTGACGGTCAGATTCTCCATCCCCCGGGTTGGGGTGGAAGGAGACCGGACATCCCTGGATGGGGGTTTTGTGGTTGCCCCCAAATGGTACGTCAAAGGCAGTGAAGACTTTGATCTCGTGGCCTGGCTGTGTTTAGGCCGGGCACCGCCGTGGTCAGATTGACTGTTGGCGCTGTCTGAACTGCTCAGACGTCGTGTACGATATTCCGTACTGCTGGAGGCCGCTGTATGTCCACCGGAGTCACGTTTCCGATCCTTCCGGTCTACATACAGTGGGTCTGGATACTCGCGATAATAATCACGACCTTCCGGGGCCTGATAATTCCCATAGTAGGAATTATCTAGTTCTTCCAATGTAGAACCAGCGTGTCTCCTTTTCGGTCCGGGAGAGACCGCAGGAGATCTGGAGCGGTCTCGGCCAGACCGGCTCTTCCCTCGGGTACCACCCCGAGCTTCCGGCTGTCGGAAACTACCGCCGCCTCTCCAAGAAGTACGGCTGGTGCATAGCACTGTGTACTCCTCGTCGTTCATGGCGAACTTGTTACGTCCGTCCACTCTAGCTATCCGAGCCTTAAACTTCCCATCTGTGACTTCACAGAAGTAGGGAGTTGCCGGCCGGATCTTAGCCTTTTGTTCCTCTGTCAGTGATTTGTACTGATCACAGACAGCATCATGTAGCGCATTCACACGATTGCGGGCTACACTGATTCCCATGTTATGGCAATCCTTCATGTGGCGCATAAGCTCACCTCTACGGGGTTCAAGACACCCGTTACACAATTGTGATTCTCTACCTACTGTGATATCACAATGGTACACCACACAGTGGTGCATATGATTCTCACAGAGGTGTCTCAAGAACCGCGGCTTCGTTACGAAGATGGTTCTCTCAGTGCCTATAGTGTTTACACAGAGTGCAAACGGGCACCAGTTCCTTTCCCGCTGATTATACCAGCGGGTACTTGTAAAAAGGAGCTTTTCTTTCTGCTCCCTACTATAGTAGGTTTCCGGCAAGATCAGTAGTTGATCAAGCCACTGCTGGTAGAAAGCAGACGGAGGACGGTCCCGGGGTGTATTCCGGATCCAATCCTCATCGTCGCTCTGACCTTTGCAATTGGTCGAGGGCGGACATCCAAAGTTGGTCGGACCAATTGGACATTGTTCCCAGGAGTTGGGAATAAACACGCGGAACTTATTGTTCGCGTTCTGCCAGATTCTCCGCATCACGTCATTTGGCGGGATGGGATCTTCTGGGTCGTTTTTCGGGTTCATCAGCATTAGCCGGAACCTCCCCCTCTTCCTCGTCCGAGTGGGCCGGACTGCGGAGAGGGCTGATATGCGCTGGATTACTAACCAACGCAGCGGCAACCGCGGCAGCTGCCCCAGCTGCGGCGGTTTCATCTGCCACAAGGGCCGGCACGGGAGCTGTAACGCCCGTGGGAGGTGCGGTAGGAATATTGGCTTCGTTGGTATCCATAGCCTCATCCGTGTTGTCTACAGCCCGGGTAACGACGGCCTGTCCCCCGGAAGGTAATTCCGGTGTTCCTTCTGCTAGTACAGAATCGGGCAAGTTAGCGAGTCTTGCCTTCTCGTTCCGGCGAGACTGTCGCCCTCTCTCCTGGACAAACTCGTCTGACTGATTACTATCAGCCGAGCTTGACCGGTTCGAGGCTCCCCTCTCGCCTTTACCGCCGCGCCCCCTAGGTGTGGCTTTCAGCGCAGAGTATATGAAACTACTTGCTGGGCGGTGGCAGCAGCAATTTCGTACTCCTTCCGGGTTTTCGGCTCACGGAGCTTACCGATACGGGCCCGGTACCTGTTGACACTAGTCAACAACATCCCGGCAGCTCCACAATTTGGATCCAGGGATAGAATCGGGAGTGCCGGCATTAGCCGCTGCATATCTGCTATATGCAGATCGAATACAGCTCTTCGTAAGCAGTAGCATACGAGTAATCCTTTTTGAAGTGCCTCCCAGTACACAAACCAGTCCGGGGGCAACTCATCCTGCTCTTCCACCAACAGGAAGAGCAGTATCGCCTGCCTTATGAGCGGGTCAATCCGGCGGGGAGCTCCCTCCGCCGTCAGACGTAACACGTCCTCGTGCAGGTCCACTTCACGTCCATCGTAGTTGGACATGAACCCTGCTAGCTGGGGCGCGGCCGGGCGGGGTTTTTCAACATCCACCGGCGGCTCTCCATGGTACACAGTACCTGCTCTTTGATACTCAGCTTCGCTGGTATCCGCTTGCCTGTCAGCTGGACTGATGGCCTCTATATCTAAGCCTTCCAAGTAAGTGGCGGCTACGTTCGCTGGACGCAACGATGACTGAGGGTCAAGGTCCACGTCCATGATCTCCCCTTGGCCCAGGAAATCCATAGATTCCTGGTCCTCGAGGTCGGGTTGAGTATCAACCAAGTTCCCTCCGCTAGCGGAGTCACCCTCCTGAGGAGGGTCCACCGGTTGGTGGTCTGTCGCTGAGGACATACTTCACACTCAAGAAAAGTGTTCCGATGGATATTTATAGGGGATCCACCTCCCCTTCAGTATATGTGTCGTGTCCGAGCCCTCGCGTCTGCTCTGGACCTCCTCTCAACCCCAACTGGCGATTCCCGCCGAGCAGCGCGCCTTATATAAGGTACGCCACCGCGCATGCGCAACCCCGCACGTCCCGTGACCTAGTTCCTTGGAACCAGGTCACCCACGCGTCTAATTGTAAACAGGCACCCTCATTCCACGTGTTAATCCTTACGCTCTGTCAACTCGTCGAGAGTATCAATGAAATATATATGAATGGCATAATAAAGCACATTCACCGGATTATCCGTCCATCACCCATGGGATCCTTGACAGGGGGACTATCACGATCATTCCGACCGTACTTACTTCCACACATAACTGATTACAACATGAAAAATACTTAACAAGATTACAGGACACCACACTCGTTGTGTACCGGCTTAGGTTATACCGTCCCTAGCTAGAAACCGGGGACTGCGTCTTATGTTTTTAGGCATAACATTAGACCTGGTTCGAGGACACGCCTTTTCAAGAGTGGATTTAGCCTTAAACACACTCTTCCGGGTCCTTATCCCTTCAGCCAGCGAGACTTTATTGTCCGCCTTTTCCCTGATCTTTTTGGGGTGGCGGGTTTATGCACCATTAGTTTCCGGGAAGCCTCTTTCCGCGGCCTCCGCGTTTCCGGGGAGGTTCCTTCACTAATTTCCGCTGTTCACTTTCCTCTATCAAAGTATCAACTTCCAACTCATACGAGTCCAGGGACAAATCTCTCCCCTTCCATTCTCTTAGTCGAGCTACATTAGATTTATACATCTTTCCCTGTAATGAACGTATCACTACAGTACTGTCACTCACTATGCGGGTAACCACAAAGGGCCCATCCCAATTACTAGCAAGTTTCAGAGTCGATAACGGCTCATGTAATCTCACCACCTGATCACCAACTTTGAATCGTCGCGGCTTGAGGCCTAGATCATAGCCGGTTTTCTGCCAGGTGGCATTCTTCTGTAATTCAGTTCTCACCAATTTATAAGCATATTTGAATTGATCTCTTAATGACTCCACAAATATAACATGGCAGGGGGTTTCCGGGTTCATTCCTACCACCCCAAATACCAGATCAGCGGGCATTATTGAATCCTCCCCGAAAACTAACAGATTCGGGGAATAGGAGGTACTAGAATGGACAGTGCTATTATATGCATGACATACATAATCACACTGCTCATCCCAGTCGTCCATTTTATCATTTACCAGGGATTTTAACACCTGAATCAATGTACGATTGAATCTCTCAACCATTCCATCACTTTGTGGCCGATAGGTATTTGTTCTCGTTTTACAAATCGCCGATCGGTGACACATTTCCTGCCAGAGATCAGATTCAAATTCCCGACCTTGGTCACTATGCATCATTAGGGGAACCCCAAGATGCAATACCCAACCTTTAACAAAAGCTCTTGCACAGGTTGCCGCCTTGTGATCCGCTAATGAAAACACTCTCGTATACTTAGTATAATAATCGGTGACGACCATCATACAAGTATTACCCTCAGGGGTAGTTTTAAACCCACTGATAATGTCTATTGCGACTCGCGCAAATCTTACTCCAAACAACTCCTGGGACAAGGGCATTTTACCCATCCCAGGCCCAGGTTTGTTTTTACAACAATCCTCAGAGAGGATCTCATCCCTTTCTTTTACTAGGGATGACAATTCATCAGTCAATGCAGCATATTGATAGTCCATTGACTGTTTGTCCAATCGGACATTCTCCCAGTAGAGGTCATCCTCTACACGGACTGCAAGTCCAGTGTACAAAACCACTCATTCCCTCCCAGGGAATCAATCGTCTCATCTATCCTGGGAAGAGGATAGGAGTTTTTCTTAGTTAACCCATTCAGTTTCCGGTAATCAATACAGAATTGTATGCTACCATCCTTCTTGGTTACCATACACACAGGGGAGGACCAAGGACTCATGCTGGGAACAATAACATTATCCTTCAGCATTTTCGCTATCTCTTCCTCAGCTACAATCTTCTTTTTGAGGGGTAGCCTCCTATAAGGAATCTTAAAAGCGGGGTTATCCCCGGTTTTAATTTCGTGCAATACCTTATTAGTTCTCCCCAGGGATTCACCTGGGGCCGCAAAAGCTTGCCTGCATCTCTTCAGCATAGCCCTCAGGGCTTCCTGATCATTCTCATCCGTTATGGATGATCCCGTTAACAACTTAGTTAACTCCTCATGCAATTCCTCCTCCCCTCCTTCTTCTAACCTCAGGTCTTGGTGACTACCGGTGACTGCCTCCGCAAGTATCACTTTCCCAACTTCAAGATATACTGTGGAGTTTCCGGGGTTGGAAATGGGTGTCACTGTCCATCTGGAATTCCCTACTAGGGTATCCGCAGATTCCAATCCCTTCCGGGATAATACAGCCATATCCGGCTCGATTATCGCTAATCCTCTCTGGATTAGCCTCCCTGAACTGACTAACACGTCACAGGTCATTCCCGGGGGAATCTTCACGGTCTGTGCCACACTAGCAACACTACTTATCACTCTCAACTGACAGAGTATGGTCATATCATACGGGTATTCAATTTTCAACTTCCCACTTTTCGCATTCAAAGTCGCACCGAAAAGCGCTGCAAAATCCAAACCAAGAATACCATCATCTTCAATCTCAGCTATGGTCAGGGCCCAAACAAATTCTTTCCCGGCCACAGAGATTATCAGAAAAGTCCGTCCAAATGTCCTCATTCTGGTACCATCGGCCGTACATGCGTTTACCCTCATTGTGAGGTTCTCACACATATTCGGCAATAAGCTGATGAATCTCCTAGAGATCATGGAGTGGCTAGCTCCAGTATCTATAAGAAATTCCCCAGTCTTTCCTTGTACAGAACAGGAAACGTACCACCTCTTCCCATCAGTTACTGAGGGATTCCTAGTAAACCGGTGAAGGTCACTATCAGTGCCCAGGTCGAATCCACATCCTTTCAGGTGTTCCAGACAAGGATGACCCGGGGGAAGCCTGGTTCCTCCAACCTTAACCAACTCTTTGGTTATTGACTCCTCTAAACTGGCACTAGGTTTCCCATACGCGCACCCCTGGGCGCCTGTTGCACCAGCCTCCCCAGCCTCATGGTTTCGGGATGTACGGTCCCATCTCCCTTCTTGCTGGACACATTCACTGCTAATGAATCTTCACCGCCAACGTCGGTGATAATCTGGCTTATTTCCTCAGGGGTTACCGTCCTGCCATCCTCGGTAACCCCCTCTAATTTCCCGAAACCTCACTTCTCAGAACAGGTTTCTCAGCTTTGCATTCAGACGCAAAGTGCCCCTTTACTTGACACCTGTAACACTGGACAGTGTTACGATTGACCCTAGGGCGGCGCCTGGTTTGATTTTCAAACACCTCGTTCATGCGTTTAATCATGGACTCCATTAAGGTATTTAACGAGTTTCCTGACGCATTTGTTTTATCCGGAGTGGTCTTCTCCGGGGTCTGGGTTTTCTGACTGGAATCAGTCTGTGGTTCCCGAGTGTCGGGTTTCTGGGGAGTTTCTGAATAACTTTTGTTACTAGGAGGCTTCCCGGAAGCTGGGGTAGATCTAGATTTCTGACGTCCTTTGAATTTCAGGGCGTCTACTCTCTCCTCCCCTTCAGATTCTTCCCCGGAAGAATCGCTTCCATCTAAGGAATGTTCAATTCCAGAGACGCGCTGTCCCCTATTAGCAGGTATCATACCAGCCAATAGAATTTTCTTTTTGTCATGTTGATCAATCACCATGAACAAATCCGCTAGGAAAGACCCAGCTTCCCAAGCTCGACTACAAACCTTAGCGTGATCCGGATCACTCAACCCACTAATGAACCTTACAAATAGGGATTCTATATAATATTCAGCATCCCTACTCCACTCTGGTCTAGCTTGCCGCAACAATCGCTGCAATTCCAGCCCATAAATCTTGGCAGATTCCTTGGGTTTCTGCGTTCTCCTCTGAAACAGAGTCCAGTGATCTACTGTCACCATTTTCCCAAATGCATAACAAGCTAATACTTCCAGTTGGTCGTATATAGCTTCCGGCCCATAAGTATCCCTCCATTCCTCAACCACTATCTTCCCCGGACCATCACTCAACCATATCACAAAAGCTCCCAAGGATTCTTTCTTGTTCCAGCCATTGTACTTACAATCATCTAATAGTGATTGATATTCCTCCTTCCAGGGTCGTAAACCCCTGTAAGGCTTAGTGACACGTGCAGTCCTTTTAGCGGCATAATTAGAATGCACTAATTGACCCGACATGCGTCTACTCCAAGCCAGTAGGTCTGTACCGTCTTGACCTCGGCTAGAGCAATCTAACCCCAAATTGCCTATGGCAGGGTCTCGATTATGTAATCGATGTTCCGCCGGGGTCATGGTGACCCTCCGGTTCAAAGGAACCTTTGTCTTGGGTATATCGTCAGAAGATTTATCTGATTCCGATTCTGTACCCTCAGCAAAGCGGGGGCCTTGATAGCCGGACAATCCCTGAGTGTTTTTATGCACTGGATTATACCTTCCCTTTGTTCCCTGTTGGGACCCCTTATTCAATCTACCCTTCGGCCTATTCTCAGGGTCTTTATTGACCCCTGAGTGTGTTCCAGTGGTCGGAGGTGGATATGAATAAGTTGCATCTGGGCAATATCTATAATTACCCTTGCTGTCATAATCCACTGGGTTCCCATATTGAGCCGGGTCATCTCCTGAAAAGGGATTTAATGAGCCATAACTATGGTTCACCACTTCATCTCGAAATTTATTTTTATAATGTCGAGACACTTCCTCCTCTGGAGACATTTCCCTGTTAACTTGGCCATTACTGGCATGATTAACTGGTTCCCGTTCAAGAGAGCGCCCGGTGACATTTACTCTCCTTGAATCATTCCCTCTGTTTTTATACACAGAGTCCTCCACATTCCTCAATCCATTATCATTAATAAATGGATCAAACTGAGGTAATGCTTCCACCTTGCTACCAGTAAGAGTGTTGTCTAGAACAGTTTCCGGCATGACCGCTGGGATCTGTTCCTTTTCAACTTCCTCCCCCTGCTGTTCTATTGCCTTCGACAATTCAACCCGCAGGAGAGTTTTCCTGGCTTCCAGGGAACAGACAGCTTCCACCTCAGCTTTCCGCTTCCTTTCTAATTCTTCCGTTTCTTCCAGGATTTGCATCCTGGTAGATTCGTTTTCCCTGACCAACTGGTCTCTGCCCTTCTCGAGCTCTTTTGTCCCTTGTTTCAGGACATACCATTCTCTAGAGTATTGTTTCAACTCCTTCTCATACCTCTCCTTAAGAGACTCGGAGTGTTCATTCTCCTTCCGGTTCTCAGCAATTCGTGCTTGAATCTTTTGAAATTCATGCGATTCCTGAGCTACCTTCTTTTTCATATACCGGTTGTCTTCTATCAACCGTTCCCTCTCCTCTATCAGAGCTCCCTTTGTTCTCTGATTCTCAGAGAGGATCTCATCCCTTTCTTTTACTAGGGATGACAATTCATCAGTCAATGCAGCATATTGATCTTCCATTGACTGTTTGTCCAATCGGACATTCTCCCAGTAGAGGTCATCCTCTTCCCGAGCCAATCGCTCGTCATATTCCTTCTGGAATCTCTCATCCCCTACATAGGGTTCTACCCAGGAAAGATCCTGCACTTTCCTCTTCTTTTGCTCTGGCTTCAAGCCTTCCACAGGGTCCACCCCTGCCACTTCCAGGTGAGTTGATTCCAACTCCCCCTCTCTCAGCTCTGTGCCTGAGCCCCCCAGGCTACCACCGGTAGCCATTGTCCATCCACCTAAGGACTTCCTGTTCAGTTTAACCCGAACATATTCCCGAACAATTACCTTGTTCTGCTACCTTCACTGCTACTGGTCACGGCACCAGTGTGGTGGTTCGTGGTTATTCTAGATTAAGGAACAACGATCACGGCAGTTTCCAGGTGCGAGAATATCAGTCTTTATTCATAAAATCAACTCCAGTTCCTTCACTAGGGAACGATCAGTGTAGAATCAATACACACAGGTAAATCAGGTTTCTCTATAGATAGAGGAAACGGTCAGTATAGTCTTAGTATACAACTCTGTCCGCACGGTTGGACATGTGAAGTCTATCGTCAGTCGGGCCTGCACTGACTGCCTTCCAGGTAAACACACGGGTCTTATATAACACCGGCTCTTAGGTCACGTGGCCAGGTGGGTGGGTCGGCAGCCCACCTGAGAGCGGCACACGGTTACCTGGAGAGGACCTGCGCCCTCTCCCGGGAACTGTGTGCACTAGCTCCAGGTAGAGAAGCCGAGTAAACATGTCGGTGATAATCTGGCTTATTTCCTCAGGGGTTACCGTCCTGCCATCCTCGGTAACCCCCTCTTATTTCCCGAAACCTCACTTCTCAGAACAGGTTTCTCAGCTTTGCATTCAGACGCAAAGTGCCCCTTTACTTGACACCTGTAACACTGGACAGTGTTACGATTGACCCTAGGGCGGCGCCTGGTTTGATTTTCAAACACCTCGTTCATGCGTTTAATCATGGACTCCATTAAGGTATTTAACGAGTTTCCTGACGCATTTGTTTTATCCGGAGTGGTCTTCTCCGGGGTCTGGGTTTTCTGACTGGAATCAGTCTGTGGTTCCCGAGTGTCGGGTTTCTGGGGAGTTTCTGAATAACTTTTGTTACTAGGAGGCTTCCCGGAAGCTGGGGTAGATCTAGATTTCTGACGTCCTTTGAATTTCAGGGCGTCTACTCTCTCCTCCCCTTCAGATTCTTCCCCGGAAGAATCGCTTCCATCTAAGGAATGTTCAATTCCAGAGACGCGCTGTCCCCTATTAGCAGGTATCATACCAGCCAATAGAATTTTCTTTTTGTCATGTTGATCAATCACCATGAACAAATCCGCTAGGAAAGACCCAGCTTCCCAAGCTCGACTACAAACCTTAGCGTGATCCGGATCACTCAACCCACTAATGAACCTTACAAATAGGGATTCTATATAATATTCAGCATCCCTACTCCACTCTGGTCTAGCTTGCCGCAACAATCGCTGCAATTCCAGCCCATAAATCTTGGCAGATTCCTTGGGTTTCTGCGTTCTCCTCTGAAACAGAGTCCAGTGATCTACTGTCACCATTTTCCCAAATGCATAACAAGCTAATACTTCCAGTTGGTCGTATATAGCTTCCGGCCCATAAGTATCCCTCCATTCCTCAACCACTATCTTCCCCGGACCATCACTCAACCATATCACAAAAGCTCCCAAGGATTCTTCCTTGTTCCAGCCATTGTACTTACAATCATCTAATAGTGATTGATATTCCTCCTTCCAGGGTCGTAAACCCCTGTAAGGCTTAGTGACACGTGCAGTCCTTTTAGCTGCATAATTAGAATGCACTAATTGACCCGACATGCGTCTACTCCAAGCCAGTAGGTCTGTACCGTCTTGACCTCGGCTAGAGCAATCTAACCCCAAATTGCCTATGGCAGGGTCTCGATTATGTAATCGATGTTCCGCCGGGGTCATGGTGACCCTCCGGTTCAAAGGAACCTTTGTCTTGGGTATATCGTCAGAAGATTTATCTGATTCCGATTCTGTACCCTCAGCAAAGCGGGGGCCTTGATAGCCGGACAATCCCTGAGTGTTTTTATGCACTGGATTATACCTTCCCTTTGTTCCCTGTTGGGACCCCTTATTCAATCTACCCTTCGGCCTATTCTCAGGGTCTTTATTGACCCCTGAGTGTGTTCCAGTGGTCGGAGGTGGATATGAATAAGTTGCATCTGGGCAATATCTATAATTACCCTTGCTGTCATAATCCACCGGGTTCCCATATTGAGCCGGGTCATCTCCTGAAAAGGGATTTAATGAGCCATAACTATGGTTCACCACTTCATCTCGAAATTTATTTTTATAATGTCGAGACACTTCCTCCTCTGGAGACATTTCCCTGTTAACTTGGCCATTACTGGCATGATTAACTGGTTCCCGTTCAAGAGAGCGCCCGGTGACATTTACTCTCCTTGAATCATTCCCTCTGTTTTTATACACAGAGTCCTCCACATTCCTCAATCCATTATCATTAATAAATGGATCAAACTGAGGTAATGCTTCCACCTTGCTACCAGTAAGAGTGTTGTCTAGAACAGTTTCCGGCATGACCGCTGGGATCTGTTCCTTTTCAACTTCCTCCCCCTGCTGTTCTATTGCCTTCGACAATTCAACCCGCAGGAGAGTTTTCCTGGCTTCCAGGGAACAGACAGCTTCCACCTCAGCTTTCCGCTTCCTTTCTAATTCTTCCGTTTCTTCCAGGATTTGCATCCTGGTAGATTCGTTTTCCCTGACCAACTGGTCTCTGCCCTTCTCGAGCTCTTTTGTCCCTTGTTTCAGGACATACCATTCTCTAGAGTATTGTTTCAACTCCTTCTCATACCTCTCCTTAAGAGACTCGGAGTGTTCATTCTCCTTCCGGTTCTCAGCAATTCGTGCTTGAATCTTTTGAAATTCATGCGATTCCTGAGCTACCTTCTTTTTCATATACCGGTTGTCTTCTATCAACCGTTCCCTCTCCTCTATCAGAGCTCCCTTTGTTCTCTGATTCTCAGAGAGGATCTCATCCCTTTCTTTTACTAGGGATGACAATTCATCAGTCAATGCAGCATATTGATCTTCCATTGACTGTTTGTCCAATCGGACATTCTCCCAGTAGAGGTCATCCTCTTCCCGAGCCAATCGCTCGTCATATTCCTTCTGGAATCTCTCATCCCCTACATAGGGTTCTACCCAGGAAAGATCCTGCACTTTCCTCTTCTTTTGCTCTGGCTTCAAGCCTTCCACAGGGTCCACCCCTGCCACTTCCAGGTGAGTTGATTCCAACTCCCCCTCTCTCAGCTCTGTGCCTGAGCCCCCCAGGCTACCACCGGTAGCCATTGTCCATCCACCTAAGGACTTCCTGTTCAGTTTAACCCGAACATATTCCCGAACAATTACCTTGTTCTGCTACCTTCACTGCTACTGGTCACGGCACCAGTGTGGTGGTTCGTGGTTATTCTAGATTAAGGAACAACGATCACGGCAGTTTCCAGGTGCGAGAATATCAGTCTTTATTCATAAAATCAACTCCAGTTCCTTCACTAGGGAACGATCAGTGTAGAATCAATACACACAGGTAAATCAGGTTTCTCTATAGATAGAGGAAACGGTCAGTATAGTCTTAGTATACAACTCTGTCCGCACGGTTGGACATGTGAAGTCTATCGTCAGTCGGGCCTGCACTGACTGCCTTCCAGGTAAACACACGGGTCTTATATAACACCGGCTCTTAGGTCACGTGGCCAGGTGGGTGGGTCGGCAGCCCACCTGAGAGCGGCACACGGTTACCTGGAGAGGACCTGCGCCCTCTCCCGGGAACTGTGTGCACTAGCTCCAGGTAGAGAAGCCGAGTAAACAGACGTTACCCGGAAATACCGTGTATGAGATTAATATGTAATATCATGCCCCTACAACAGTATGTAGTACATGCAAAATGTATAACGAGTGGACATGGAATAATTATGATATCTTTTTTTATCACCGGTTAAATCTACCAGGTTATTTCACAGGGGTCTGCACATGTGCTCAATAATATTGTCCAGGGAGTCTTGGTTACACGACAAAAACGATGGTGGGTCCCATAGGGCAGCCCACCTAGGATCCAGATCAGACTAATTAAGCAATGGTGGCTGGGTAGTGTTTTCTTAATTATAGGTATTGACATACTGCAGATACCCTAAATGAAGGAGGCTCAATGGCAGTGAGGAGAATGGGACTGAAGGAGTACACTATTTTGCTACATTGTACACAGCCGTTGCTAACCGTGCAACAAATGCCAAACTTAATGGTTCCTGATCAACCAGCGCACACAGGGGACGGACCAGAAGGCTGGACACTTCCTCTTCTTTATCCTGCCACCCTTCCCCCTCCTCTTTCCACCCCCAGGACAGCGGTACCTATAGCGCCCCCTCCTCTTTCCTTTCCCCTTCCCCTTCCCCTTCCCCTTCCCCTTCCCCCTGCCCCTGCCCCTGCGGCGGTTGAACCTAAAACGCCTAAAGCGGTGACACCTGCCGTGGTGGTGGTGGTAGACGATAGTGTCACCATAGAAACAGACCTTGATGCTGACCCCCTTGGCGGCCAATGGCTGGTGGGGGGCCGCCTTGCACGTCTGTCCTGATGAGCAGCTCGGGCGGGATTTGAGCTGCTCAGGGCGGGTGCCGTTGACGGTGACGTCACAGATAACGGGCCACCTGTGCAGGTAGCGGTTGGGTTTGTAGGTGGCGCTGCTGGGGCGGCGTTTGGCGCGGCAGGACGAGATCTTGGTGCCGTTAAGGGGCTGGTGCAGGGCCGGGAGCAGCTTACATTTGGTGATGCAGTCTACTCCCTCCGGTGTCTTCTCCGTTCCGTCCGATGCCTTTGTTTTACACACATGGAAACGACCCTTTCTTTTTCCAGTATTGTTATTGCCATGGTGGCCGTGGCCATGGTGGCCGTGACCATGGTGCCCATGTCCGTGGTGACCGTGGCCGTGGTGACCGTGGCCGTGGTGACCGTGGCCGTGGTGACCGTGGCCGTGATAGGCATTGTCATGAGGATGGTGAACGTGACCATTTCCATGATGGGTTAGGGCATGTCCATGACGGGCATGGTCATCGGCCATATTTGGAACATTATTTGAAGGGGGTTGGGCATTTTGTTTCCCTTCCTTAACTGGTCCAGTGATGTTAGCATAAAGGTGGGTATGGCCTCCCTTACGATCCTTGACCTGGGGACGAGTGGCATTCCTCCTGTTATCATAGTCTCGGGGTTTAAGGGCTGGACCAAAGACTTGCAGTGCATTTTCATTCGCTTTACGATATGTGGTTTTGTTTTCAGCGTCACCGTTATAGCTCTGGAGCCCATGGACAAACGCCACAGCTAGAAGACATGTCAAGAGTCCAACTGGACAGTGCATCGTACTGGAAGTGAATATTAACATAATTATGGGGTGCTGCATATACTGTCTTAATAAACAAGTTATGTATTTTGAAATTACAAGAGGGCCAATCCTCATGGTCTTGCTGGCGCTGTAGGCACAAAGGAAATCGGGTTCTCCCAGGCATGTTGCCCAAATGATTTGCTTGGGGGGGTCCAGCATTGCTATCCCAAAGAAGGATTCAAACAATGTTGGCTCTCGCCCAAAGGTAGCCATTCTGAGCTTCATGAATATTAGTTATCAATATCAATAAGTAATAAACCAGCATCAGTGTTGGTAGATTATACAAATCAGCATCCATAAGGACTGCTCACAGCAAAGCTTTAACATAGCAGCATGTTAGCTGGACTGTTGGTCTATATGTGTTGGATTTTATTATATCTCTGTAGGTCTCTAATTATATACAGTCCACTTTGTATGTACCAGGATAGTTGCAGCTTACCTGTGAAGGAGGGAACTGCATGAACATTCGCCTGGTCAATTGATACCTTAGTTTGTTGAAATGGATAATATGAAGCATTTTGAGTGAGGGATAAATCTTAACTTACCTTTTTATAATACTCGGACCTAGATATAAGCAGTGTTCAGTATATATATGATCAGCCCTCTGCCTGCAAGGATCCTGCTGTTACTGCATGGGTTGGATGCAGCACCATGAACAACTTGCAGCAGACAGTGCCGTCCGTGTTCTGTAACCGATGCTTCTGTGTCTGGTAACTTTGTGTCTTATATAGGCCTAACATTAGGCACAAAACACTTTTTGAGCATTGATGTCTCTCTCATGTATTACTCATATACTTAGTGGCTGGATCCTTATGATGAGTTGTTTTATATTTGTGTTAGTTGCATGGAGAATTAGTTCATCCCTCCCTCACTCAAGAATAAGAAATGGTTAGGGACAGTATCCCTGAAAACGTGTTTCAGGTTACCCGTCCATGCTCAGCGAAAAAGAGCCAAATAAATGTTTTCTATTATGTTATTGGAAATGTATATAAATTAAGCTTAAAGCAGATCTGGATGTTCATCTGGCAATTTTGATATGCTCAGAGAAATAATAATCTAATAATGTTCTCTAAACAGACACCTCTCACCTATCTACCTATCATCTAATGAATATTTTGTGACCACCTTACCTAAAACATATCGTGTAATGTGTGCTTGCCTTATTCTTGCCTTTGTCACAATATGCATGAACTAGCCAATAGATGCTTCAGCTGACGGTAAACAACCAATGTCCACTACTTATGTCTGACTACTGTGTAAGGAGATCACATAAAAGGATTTGCCGTGACTAGGCAAATATTAGACATGGAGTTCTGGTGAGAGAGTTACCTATAAGTTAAATATGAGTCAGGCTATCTTTATTCTATGGCACAACGTTGCCAACTGTTCCCAGCATGAGGACATATCCACGTGACGTCATGACCTACTAGAGCTGAGAGGAAAGAGGTAAGTCAATCTGACTATCTTTTCAGTCAGGTATGTCGACTAGAATGGCTCCCTTTGAAAGACTCAGCATTACCAGGTAGACTCCGGTAGCCTCAGCCTGTACTGCACTCTATGGGGAGAGTCAGATGATACTTAATTCTGGAACCTCGAAGGATAGTCTAGGCGAGTCTGCTTGACTCGGGATCATTTTACTCTAAACTGTAGAGTGCAAAACTTAGTGGCTCGAATAAGCGCACCTGCGCTTGTTAATTCCTATGGTGCCATTTACCATGCGCTTATTCAAGATGCGTGCATATAATTCAAAGTATGAAAATGACTTTTAGACTTCCATTGCAATACCTTCACTACCGTAGTTCCCATTTCAATGGACAGATCTAAATTGTCTCCTCATAAAAATTACATATGATTAGTTGTTGTCTGTCACAATATGGTCGTTTACTCGTACATCTTAGGTACATGTATCAACATTTCATAAAAGATGAAGGAGAGTTGGGTATGAGTGGAGTAAATAGATGGAATTCAGTTTGGCCTTCATGGTGGCATAGGTGGGCAAACTGCTGCTATTGCTAATGTATCAAGTGTAACAGAGTCTCTGTACCATGTAATGTAACAATCACACTTGTAGCGTAACACGGGATGCGTCTGAGGTGTTACCATAGCATGTATATATAACCCACATATGCCACCATATATCATGGGGAATATGGAAGCGTCTATGATAGTATTATAGACAAAGCTCCACGATAATCTCTCTGAACGACAGGTTTCTCCATGAGTGGTGCATTGGATCGTATCACACAAGGCAGAGCTGAGTGTGATGGGATCCAATGCATGACGAGTGGGGAAACCAGGAGTTCAGACTAAGTAGAGTGGATATCTGTATTCATTTCATGTAATTATTTATCAATTTCATCAGATTATACAATTAAAGACTTTTTTCATAGCTATTTTGGTAATGTCATCGTGGAGAAACAGCCCATGGAGAATGAGCGTCAGTTTCTCCATGGGGGTGTGGAGAATGGCCATTTCAGTGCTTAAGCATAGGAACTTTGTTTCTTCACATGAAATATGTGGACATATATTATACGACTGTGTGTCTGAGAGGATATTACAGCTCCATGTGCCCCTACACGCGTGCCCTCCACCTTCATCACCTGCCCTTGGATCGATAACCAACATATATGTATACGAGATCTAAATCCAGATCTGGGACACTTAAAACATATCAAGCAGTTGTAATCTATCCCAGTGAAGTACCAGATGATGATATGACCATTTGATACAGTGAGATGAGTCGATGTCCTAACGCCCGATGCATGGGACAGGTATTCAGCCCTATAGCGGGCACACAGAAAAGAAGTAGAATGACTGTGACTCCTGACTTGATCACTGAGGTAACTCTCCCCAGGACTCTAAAGGGACTCCCTAACAATAGCAGGACTCTATAATAACTCTATAATGACTCATATTCTAAGATGATTGGGAGTCACTTTAGAGTTGTGGGGAGAGTTACCTCAGTGAATGAGTCGAGACTCCCATGTGGTAGTCACCGTGATTCTACTTCTTTTCTCTGTGGGTGGGGCCCTGGGAAATTCTCAAAAATATTCAAGGGGGAGAAAAGAAATAAATGTAATTCATTCATAGGCCACATATTTTATCTAGTTAGAAAACGGTTAAGGCATTTCCCGGAGTCACTACCTGCATGTTGTGTCACACCGTTTGCCGTCATGATGCACCAACGCAGCATCAGCACTCGCTGGCACTGCCTTGGTGCATCATGCCGACCCTTCAAGAGTGTATCAGCCCTGTGAGGTCGGCATGATGCATGACAAATTATTCTACAGGTTCACATTCATGCATCATGATGACAATGAACATAGTACTAGTAGAGTATAGTGATGTGCGGGCGTTAACCACATAGTAGACTAGAACAGTACTAGAATTGTGAGTGGGGTGCGCTCAGAGATTGTGCCAATTTAAAGGGTTACACCTGATAGTGCTGCGGGGGTATAGGGGCGATCTTCGGTCGAGATTTGCTGATGTGGGAAAGTTCCCAGTGCCTCCTATACTAATAAATGGCCCGTCCTCACGAATTAAACCGTGCCCGAGTCAACATGTTGATCTGTGTTACAGTTACCTGATATCAAAACTCCCGGACGTCATGAACAATGGACTTTTGGACTCTTGACCACAAAAGCATATAAACAAGTGTCTGAGTGATACACGGATGGATGGATAGAGAGTGGGCGGGTATAAGGAAGGGTACGGAAGGAAGGAAGGACGGAAGGGATTGAAAAGGGAAAATGACAGGAAAGGGAAAAGGGGGACGAAAGAGCAAGAAGAGTCTAGACTACCACCTATGACTATGTTATTGATGTTGACCACGCCGCTCGTACACGTGGCCGCCGTCTGCCGCCAGCTCATAAACAGCGCCATTAACTCCGTCCAAAAACAGGCCTATTATGTATAGGCTTACGGTCTCTGGGATAATCTCAATTCCAACATATATCATTATATACATTAGAAACGTCTACACTAGCTACTAACAAAGGTCTGTCCTAATTGCTTTATATAATCATATACTATTATTCCATGGCCGTGCTTGAAATATTGTGTAGGTCTACATGTATATCGGGCCCATTGCCATATTTTGAAGATGGTGGTATTACATAGGAGCTATTGGGAAGTGCCTGAGTGCAAGCCCCAACTCGTAACCACTTTAAAATTAAAGGTGATCTATTGGTACAAAATCACACACTTCTCAAATCCCTAGCCACAACAAAAAGGGAGCTTGCTCTCTATACTGAAGTGCATACAAAGTCTTACAGTATAGACATATACTACGGTATTAGTGTACATCGGCAGTCGATTCATCTATTGGTTTACAGTATAAAAGGACGTATTTTTGGTTCAAAATTTACAGTGTACCCTATGCATATATAAGCAGCGACATACATGTAGTGCTATATATACCCCATGATCAGACCTATTCGAGAAGTATAGCTAGAAGTACTGCCTGTGAATTGTGGCCTCCATTAAAGACAGCAGGTCGTATGTACCATTCCGTAAACAGACTATTAAAGTATCCAGATGTTTCTTAGTACTTTTTTAACCCACAATCATAACTGGACCCATGCGGCTGTCTGCGTAGCTGACGCAAGGCACGTCCTTTGGTGACACCGAAACAAAACACTGTGACACGATTATGTAAATGAGGTAGGCTGCGTCCCAGTACGTCCCTCTGATTGGCTGACGGCTGGAGGCCTGGCCCGACCTTCACCTTGGGGTGGAGATCCAGGACGTAAACAGAGTCACATGGCGGCAGGTCGTGCGTCACGTCAGCCAGTCTACCCAGTTCCAGGCAGTTGAGTTAGAGGTGGGAGGCTATATAAGGGACAACACCCAAATTCTGTGAATCAGAAGGCGAGAGGGACCACACTGACACCTGGACACCAGCTGAAGTCTCCATCTCCCACATCTCTACCACGACCAGCTCCAGCCTCAGAGACTGCACATCAGAACCAGCTACATTGTAGACGATTTTAACTGGGAAACCACGCGAGGTTATTCGACATATTCTTCAAGAGTACACTATCTTCCTTCAATCCACATCCTTGTCTACATCAGGTATGTTTGTGAACGTATTTCTATAACTGCATAGGGTAAAGGCTCCCTGAGTCGGACAGACACCTTGAGTCGGACACAATTGGTCTTGAATGACATAGGCAATATAACAATTGCACCTATGATATAAACTATAGATGAAACATTAGGTGTTTATCCATCTAACAAATACAAGATATAAAATTTTAGCCATCTTCAACATGGTCCTATGACTGTCTGAACTTGGGGTGTTCTTGCCATATTTTCAAAAAGAAAGTTAAAGGTAAATGAGAAAATTGGTTTCCTTGTTCAATTGTTTCTGGGATTTCCTATATACTTACAGCATTTCTATGGATAATAAATGTAAGGTATATACTTTGTTGTAATAGTCCAAATCAATAACTATGAATAAATTACCCATAATGCTTTGTCAGAGGCAATTCCATCTTAGCATCAAATTACACCTAAAGTCGGACACTAATTACACCCAGAGTCGGACACCAAATAAGACATGAATAAGGAGGTACATGTACTGTAAGTTACATCTGTTATCTTCATTATAGTGTTTATAGATGTAATTTGATACAATTCCATAGTTATGAATGTCTGCCCATTGACCAACTACAGGAAACCAAAAGTAGGTAATAACTCCCCATGTCTGTCCTTTCTCTCAGCAGGTTAAGTGGCATGGCGCATTATAGCTCATACTGTGTCCATAGGGTGCCCATCGTGTATTTTTCTCAGTGATCTGGACTTGACTTAGTAATAAGCTATATTTGTGAGAAAATTCTGCATATATAACCAAATATACCTACTGAACCAATAGCAGTACATAGTGTCCGACTCTAGGATCACATATGACATGAAGTGTCCGACTTTAGGTGCAATTCAATATTTTGAAATCAACATATTAGATGTACATATATTTATAGTTAATGGCCAAAATTCAATACAATTCTTTCAGGAAAGTAAATTCCATATCTATTGTGCTCAATGGGATGCCCCATATCAAAATTGGCATTTGGTAAATGGGTAAATTTGAATAGCCAAAAGTGGTCGCCTATTGATTGTCCAGGAGCGTCCGAAATGGGTGCCTTTACCCTATGTGTTAAACTCAGAACTGATTTCAGAGCCATCGTGTTCATTAGCGCCGCTTGTCTAGCTCATGCAATGTGCATGTCTCTAGGGTATAGTTGTTGAACGTCACAGTGTGTGAATATCTCATTAGATAGTGTCAAACATGTGTAGTGTTTACCCCCGGGTTTACCCAGCTATAAGAGCTGAAACGGTCTTATGTGTAGTCGGTGCCACTTTGATATTAAATAGGATTTACCAGTATAGATTCTCCATTGTTGTAGAGTGTGTAGAACCTATTCTAAAGGACTGTGTAAAGGACAGCACGTATCGGTACATGTACTGACATACACAGAGGGCTACTCGCTGTACCTACACTCAGTGTAGGCCTGCCGGGCAGTGTGTATAAATGTAGGCATGTGATGGCTCATGCACACATCCAGACACTGCCCAGTTGGGACTCCATGTTCCTTTGTGAGAGTGCCGATGTTTATCTCCTCTCGTTGAAAGGCTTTAAGAATGGTTGTCTGAAACGACAATACCAGTCAGGAAACGTACTATCTCTGTCTATCCTCCCCCAATAGGATATGCCCGATTTTGACAATAATATAGCTGTCCCATAGGTTCGCCATCATGGACATTGCGTCATATATATATATATATATATATATATATATATATATATATATATATATATAAATATATATATATATATAGGAGGGGATACTGGACGACGCTTAAGCTCTGTATTGCACTTAAACGGTTATGGTATTGTTATTGTATACAACATGTGTGCCTCTACATGGGTACCCGTCTTTTTTTACCGTGTCATTGTGTCGATCTTTTGCAGGAGAGCTGTGTCGCCGTGTCGATTTTTATACTTATAGAATAGACTAGGCCCTGATAAAAAATGTCTGTGTCCGTCGATTTTTAAACCCCCCGCGTCGCACGTGTCGATTTTTAAACCCCCCGTGTCGCCATGACGCACGTGTCGATTTTTAACCATGTAGAGGCACACATGTGCATAGTCGTTGTACACTGGGGCAGATACAGGATTTTGAAAAAAGGGGGGAGGCGGGCCATGCATTGTTCGTAAGGTTTGAAGCATATAGTGATTTTTCTAAAGACACCCTGAGGTAAATTATTGTACTTTGGTAACAGAGTGTATATTAAGTTGGTCCTAATGAGCAATCTCCAGGGGCAGATATTTTGCTAGGGACCGCGGCCCGGACTTCACCTCTGCAAAAACCTTACTCCATGCTTCGCAAATGGACAGATTCTGTCCATTGCGCACTTTCTTGAAATATACAATTTCCCATCTATGATTTGATTCAAATATTTGTAGGAAGGTCTGAACATGAATTTTTGAAAGTTACAGACATATTGGTTATGTTTTTATGGTGGAATTTGTTGATTTTCCTAGGGACTATTTTGGAGTAGAGATATAAGTAGTGTGTGAAGCAGATAGAAGAGCAGGAAAGTAGTACACTTTTCCATACTTTTGCCACAGAAGAGTTCTTAGGTTTTGGCAGAGATAGAAGTCGACCGGGGGAACGGAAGTCTCTGCCGGGGAGATTGCCTAATGAGATGAGAAATAATACATCTTGGAAAAATAGTTTGACAATTATATCTCACTATCCCTAATCTATGATTTTGTCAGATTTTTGTCCACATTTTTAAAATGGCACTTATGTCGTTTTGCATTCAAACTCTTCATATGTAGCTCTGTAACAGTAAATGAGACTATGGGTAGATAAATGGAGGGCTGTGTGGGTGGGAGGGGGGGGGTCCGTATAACCCGCCCCAGCTGCTTAAGGTGCAGTCTGTTTGTCCAAGTCGTAGCCAACGTGGAATATGTCAAAGCACTTCGGGGAAATACAGAAAAAAAGTTACAGCCACACATGGAGTGGTGCCAGTTATGGATCCGGGGCAAGGGTGAAGGTCGTAGTGGAGGTGTGTTCCTCTCCACCAATCAGAAGCCAGGAAACTAGAGGCGTGTCTCACACAAACTACGCCATCAACAGAGCTCGCCACGTAACACACATAACAACCCCACCCCCTCATAGCGAGGAAATAGTAGTTGAAAAGATTCAGGATAATGATGTTTTATAATATTACAGCTGGTTCTTTGTAAAATGTATAGAATTGGATTCAGCGAAGCTCAATCATTCAGGGTTTACCAAATAACTAGAAATGACGTATATAACCGATCAAGAGAACCCTCACATTTTGTATATCTGTCCATAGAGATGTCTTCAAGTCCTTTATCTGTCACACAAGTCCCATTATTAATCAGATAGCACTATCTATTGGGTTCAGTGTTACCTGCGGGCATCCGTGTCCCTACATCGAGGTGAGGTGAGGCTGAGAGGACCATAACAATGGGGTCAGGTCAGGTTAGGAGGCAGCTGGCCAGCTGACCTGTATGTTGTATCGGGTAGTCAATATTGTCACACACCTACACACAGGGCACCTCCCTCCACACAGCCTCCTCATGCATGAAACCACACCACCACATTGCATCACCATATGTCATTTTCTAAACCGCAATTTCTGCCAGATGACTTGCATTGTTATGTAAATGTACTGACTGCCTCCCACCCCACCCTCACACCCTATCCCTCCCCTTACAGCCTGAAAGCATCATTGCATCATCATACGTTCATGTTCAGCCAGAGGATATTGGCTTTATTATTATATCATGTTTTAAATAAGTCAATACTTAGACCGCTACATGCAGACACTGCCCACTCACACTAGAATAACAGCTTGATCCTGTGCCAGAGCAACGTAGCATTGCATCACAGCATTATCCATGTACAGCCAACTATATATACTACAGTTGTGTTCCTATAAACAATTTACAGTTATATAACTGCTTCTAAGTCGAACAGAATACGTCTATGTATACATGTTCTATCTGGATCCTACTCTGTATTAACTAGCCGTGTCTGACAAGTAGAACCATGAATTTGAATAAACAGCTACTATTTTACCAAAGCACAATAAACAACAGCAGGATGTAAGAAAATAATATCTTCAGCCTACCGCCTTTGGTAACAATTCACAGTGCATTTATAGTACACGTATATCGTATTCATTCATGCCCAGATACCGTCTCAAGAATGTCAACTTGAAGTCTGAACTTTGATATGAACTAATGTTGAACTTAGCCCTACCATTGAGAGAGTTCATAGGGAGGAGTAAATCGATCTGTGTTATCATATTTTAGACTTGCTCAAGTCCTAGAATTTGAATAAAGACAAAAAATATACTTTTCTCAACTATACTTTTCTCGACTGTCTAATTCTAGTGGGAACAACCAGGGGAGGGGAGGAGGAGAGGGGGGTAGTGCGTGGCGGAGTAGAGCTCCCACTGATGCAGGCCAGTCTAATCATATTTATACACTTGACTGTCTTCCATTGTGAGATAAAAACCGGTTTGTCTGGAAGTAGACCCCTACGTCGCAATATACTAGTTATGCAACTTGCTATGCCATGGCATGTTAACCCACATTTGAAGTTTAGACGTCATATCATATCGTGATGCCATGGTGCATCAACGCAGTGCAGTGGTGTTTCATGCAGACTCTTTGGTAGTGTCTCAACCCCATATATGTTGGCATCGGGCATAATGCATGGATGCCGCCCTGCTGAATTATACTCGCACGGGCTACACAGCCATCCATCATTCAAGTGCAGTGTACTGTATCTGAATCTATTTTCTATCAGGGGAAATAAAACGCTTCCAGAATTAAAGAACTGTATAGCACATATATTGAGCCTCTTGCCAAGAAAGGAGATCATATGGGAGAAGAGGGTCATACAGTCATCTGGGAAAACATAGGTTTGAATGTGAAACTGTTATAGCAGCTTTGTGCAGCTGTGTGCAGCATCATGCTGTCCTTATAGGGTTAACCGGAGATCTTGGCGCGGGAAAATTGTGCAGCAGCGTTGGTCTGCCCCAGAATACTGCATTGTGGGAATGCCTTAGCATATTGCAAATATGGTTAGGGTGGCGTAACATTTTAAATCTCCACCTCTGAGTCGAAGGTACACACACAGAAAAGTGAGAGTCATTGTCGCTAAAACTACCCTGACCCTCAGGTGAGGCTAGTTCTAGCGCTAAAACTCTCCTGAGATTTAGGCAGTGCCTGACCCTCAGGTGAGGGTAGTTTTAGCGACAATGACTCTCACTTTTCTAGGCTGCTAGGGGTGTGGTGCATCGCTGGGTACAGTCTCAGGCCCCGACTCTATAATAATAGAGTCTGGGCAAACTCATATAAAAAAAACTTGTTTTACTAACTTCTTTTCATGAGCCCACCAATCGAATCCTCTGCACCAAATCCTGTGCACAGCCTGGCACGAAGTAACAATCTTACTATAGCAGTCCCACCAGTCCCATTTGGAGCCCTTGTGGCGGAAAAGGGTACTGGTTGAGCGAGTCTGCGCTGGGTAGCGTCGACCTGTTTTATTAGTGGATGTAACAAATGTGCTCTCCTCCTGTTGCAGTTACCATGGCCAGTCTGAGGACGCGCCCCCTGGTGTCGGGGAGCTGGTTGTACAAACAGCTTTGTGCAGAGACGAGTCACCAGCAGCAGAAGGGCACGCCGCACCTCACCGTGCTCGACACCACCTCCTCCCGCAGCAGGGACCCCACCACCTTCGTCAGGTAAGGGAGGGCGACATTTTCTTACTACCTTTTTTTTCAGAAAAAACAACCCACACTGACAATCCATAAATTGAAAGGGTTAGTCAGTACAGACTATCCTAGGTTGGTCATATGAGTGTTAGTCATAATGGCAAAGTTATATTCAAAAAATGACCGAGGGGTCAGTCAGTAGTGGCTAACCTAGGTTCATCATTAGTTGGTGCCAACTGTCATGACCACTCAGTGGCTCCCCCTGGAAATAAAAAGACTAAGGTGGGTTGGTCAGTACTGACCAACCTGACAATAATAACTGACCTAGGTTGGTCGTATAGGGAGCCAAAAAATGACTTACTAGGTTAGGCACTAGTGACTGAAAGGTTGGGCGTATAGGGAGCCTAGGAATATCAGTGCATATCACTTTATGCGAAAAATATATATAAAAAACAACAACTTCACTTTGAAAAGAAAACATCACTTTGGAAAAATGAACTCCACTTTGAAAAAAGCCCACTTCACTTTATAAGAAAAATGTTAAAAACAACATCTTCCCTTTGAAAAGAAAACTTCACTTTGGAAAAAAAAATTCCACTTTGAAAAAAATCCACTTCACTTTGAAAAAAAACATTTCACTTAAAAAAGAAAACACTTCACTTTATTATGTGAGCCTCCTGGGCCACCATAGGGGTGGGGGTAGGTTAACTCTTTGTGCGGATTGCCGGAATATCCCGGCCCCAAGCAGGGTTAAAAGACACATGTACCATGTCCAATATCCAAATATAAACTTATAGACACCCCCATCCCAAAATCTCCCTACTCACAGCTGTATCCGTCTTCCACCTACAGCAAGCACATCCCCACCGCGCAGTTCATGGACCAGAACCGCTGCGTCACGCCGGAAGCGGAAACCGGCGCGTGTGCCCTACCGGAACCGGAATGTTTCTCTGCCTACGCGCAGGCGCTGGGAGTGTCGGCAAGTCGGCAGGTGGTGGTCTATGACCGGGGTGGCATGGCCGCTGCCGCACGGGCCTGGTGGACCTTCAGGGTAGGCTTCACACTTGTTTCGTTGTTTAGAGTGAATACATTTGGAATAAACCCATTCTAGTGCCTATCGGATTTAGTTGATCACTCTCATTCAAAGTCACATGAAAGCTCTCTCTGACTATGATTATCTAACACAACTAGTTCTTGCAAGTTAAGCTGTCTCGTACATGTCTATTGTAAATGGTTATTTAAAGATTAGGTTGAAAATGTAAAACTAAAACAGAAAACTAACTCTAACTGGCGTTTATGAAGCATGCAGACAACTTAAGTGTCACATCAGTGATAACGGTTCTCCCCTCTTCCTCCCCTGTCTAGGTGTACGGACACAGGCGTGTGTCGGTGCTTAACGGCGGCTTGACGCGCTGGTCTGCCGAGGGACGCCCCACCATGAGTAACCACGTCAAGGCACGTCCTCTAGTGGGAGACTTCACCGCCAGGCGGCGGGACTGTCTGCTCATGGACTTCCAGGGCATGAGGGAAGCCCTGGAGGAGGGAGGCGACGTGCAGGTAGTGGATGCGCGCGCACCCCGCGCCTTTTGGGGGGAAGATCCGGAGCCGTCTAGGGGTAGGTCTATATATAAATACATTAATTTTACTTTCATTGTGCATTTTCAAATATTTCTTTTGTTCATATAGAAAATCATGGAACGTTGACTAAGATCTTCACATTACCCAGAAATGCCTTCTCTTTTTTTCTTTTTTTACTCAAACCCCAAAATTATTTCATAAATCCCCAATGCTATAACAGCCTGGAAGGCATTGGAGTTTGGTTGTTTTCTTTTGCTCGATAGGTTTCTCTTTAAATGTGTTATTCAACGTTATCTGAGTTTCACTCTTTTCTCATCGACCAGCGCCAATTGTATACCGATCATTAACCCATTTTCCCTCCACTTACACTTACAGCTACGAGCACGGTGCTCAAGTCGCGGGGCGTGGCGGCCCCCGAGTCCATGTGGAGAGGCCACATACCGGGCTCCGTCAACCTGCCTGCCGGCCACCTGTTGGCACACGACGGCCGTCTCCGCTCCCTGCACGAGCTGCAACAAGGTCAGCACCTGCTACATAGGGATTTTAATCTATGCACCTTAAAGTGTGACTTAAAGATGACCAGAAGCAGAAGCAGGACCAGTAGCTTTTCCCCCATGGCGGTGGGCCAAATATTCAATATGTTCAAAATATTTAACTGTTTAAGAATCCAAGTGCAATCAACTCCTAGTATTATATCATATGGGTCCTATTGATTCAAAAGGGGGGCGGGGGGGGGGTAACCCCAACCCCAAATGGGCTCTTGGCACTTTAGGCAGTACCACATCTGTGCTGGCGGGGCAGGGAAATAGGTAGGCAAATCATGGGGGGGGGGGGGGGGGGGGGACCACACCAAGGTACAAAACAGTGATATATTGTTTGTATGTGTTTATCGAGTTACTGAATTATCTAGGTGTCACGCCGCTCCTGTGTATTCTGGGCAGACAAGTGTACATATTCTTTTGACTTCATCCTCTCTCATGCTCTTGACACTCTTAAAGGCCCCGGGGGGGGGGGGGGTACTTGAATTCTTTCTGATATGGGTGTGCGGCCCGGGGTGTGCGGCTGGACCACTGACAACCCTTACCCTTGCTAGGGAGCTTTTGCTTCAAAAACCTACCCTTGCTAGGGCACTTTTGGCCGAAAAGTCCTAGTTTTGAAGAAAGAAAACACAAAATGTACAATGGATGAGTAATTTCACCGAGAAATTTTACCCATGTCCACAAATTTTAGCAAAAATATGGGCAAAAATGGGACATTTTGGTGAAAAACAGTTCATTTTGGTGAAAAAGTGACCCTTGCTAGGGCGATTTTGTCAAAAGTAGACCCTTGCTAGGGACATTTTTCTCTGAAACAGGACCCTTGCTAGGGAGATTTTGTTGAAAAACTACCCTTGCCAGCCGCACACCTGTGTATACAAAATATACTAAGTGCCCCCCCCCCCCCCCCCCCCCGGGCTTAAAGGCCAAATATCCCCTCCAGTGGCATCTGGATGAACTAGTGGCTTCTTGTAGCATTCACTATAGTATGTTCTCAACATAGCAGGGGGCAGCACAGGGTTTAGGCTAGACTGCCTACCGTCACCGTCTATGGCAAAGGGGAGGGGAGGAGTGGGGGGTAAGAGGAAGGAGTGAGTAGACGAGACAGACTTGGGCAAGTCTAAGCTCAGGTGAGCGACATTCTGTGGTACAGTCCAAAGTACACGTCTATACTACTATTACTGCTATTTCCCAACCCACCAGATACCCCCTCTATATAGACCTTTACCTTTCTGTGCCCGCAGGTTTCCGGGACGCCGGTGTGGACCTGACGCGCCCCCTGGTGACCACGTGCTACAACGGCGACCTGGCATGTCTGGTGGCGCTCGCGGCGGCAGTCTGCGGAAACACAGAGGCCGCCGTCTACTTGGTTAGTGGCTTTTTGTTGTACTATATCTTAGGCGTTCATCATCCATCTGAAGTTTCATCGTTTGTTAATTGAAACGTTAATTCTACAATATAGATAGGGATCACAATACCTTAAAATTATTCATTAATAAAGATAACAAATTCACAATGCATTTACCAATACTTCAGCTCCACAGAGATGTCTAGCAAAGTGGTCAGCATACTGTTCAGTAATGCATTTTGTCAGCATCACTCAACGGATTATAAATATGAGTCTACTGTTGTGATTGCCTTAAAATAAAAACAATACAAGGGAAAGGTCAAATAGTTTGTGATGTTGGTTTGTGTTTGTTCCACCAGGGGTCGTGGACGGAGTGGGGGCAGCTGGCGGACAGTCACCACGTGACTCGGCAGAAGGACGCAGTATTTCGGGTAGCTGCCTAACTCTCCTCACACCAACACAGCCTCCTATCATGTACAGGCACCGTATTAACCTATTGTGTAAATATGTATAGAGCTGATATAACCGACAATATTAGGTTATACTTTTAGTACAATCGGGGTTTCCTAGTCTATCCCATGATAGGAAATACAAGTAGTAATCTTTTAACACATGCATATCAAATCTATCAAAGTTACACGACTATGCATTATGTACCCATATGTCGCACATGTTGTCACATATGGACTCTTTTTCAAGAAGGCATCACAGCTGTTTATTCTTAAGGTGTGTATCAAATGCACACTTCAACGTGGGCGGATTGATAGAAAGGATGTGTATAATGGATTTATCCTGGGTTTGTCAGATTTGTATTGGACTAAATATTTACAGAAGGGACGGCGGTGACATTTTCTAAATGGTGCTATGATGGTATATCGTTATGATAAACGCTATTTATTTTTGTATTGTTCTTAAACCACTGCCCATGTCTCTGTTGTTCCTATGTTTATTTTTAGGTAGACATGTACATAGTTAGGTATATAACTCCTACAAGGTTGTTACATTCGCGTAAGTTAATTCTACATATCTGTATATTATAATGGGAGAAAGTCGAAGTTTTGAGGTCAAAGAAAAATGGCATTTATATTATATTGTATAGTAATGTGTAAATCTATTTCGAAATATAAAATCCCGAGGAATGGGAATTATAATCGCGTGGTATTAATGTTATGTAAAACTTATGGGGCTATACCCATGTTTCTGCTTTGGTCACTAAGTGTACATATCTCTTTTCCTCAACGTATGTAGTATGTACCACTTAGCGGGGCTTATGCCGTCAATCCTAATATTTGTCTTCCGAGAAGATGAAATCTATGTAAGAGATGTCAGTTGTATGACGTCTTGCACATACCCGGTAGTCTGATTTGATTATGGTTGAATAAAATCATTTAAACACTACACCTTTCTTTCTTTACTTTGTCTTGTGTAATCCCCTTTCTATTCCTGTGTTGGTCTAAGCAACTGCTATGCTACATACATCGATCTGATGCATCTATCGCCTTTGTAAGATAGGATGTATTTAGGACGGTCTGGTGGTGAAGTAACCTGCTATAAAATAGATACAATTAACAAGGGACACTGCCCATGGTCTCTGCAAATAAAATGCATCCTTCTCAAATCCACTCTTTAACCAATACATTCTGCTGATCTCATCGGTTGATTTATGAAATAGATTCCAGGAGACATACTTAGTACATTGGTTTATTTATTTAGTGAAAACAGTAAGTACACCTCTAGTATAGACTGCCTCGTCAAGCACGAATCCAGGTCAAAGTCAAATTAATAATAACAACAGTTCAAAGAGATATCATAATCTATAGATGAGCTAACACTTCCATGTAATAAACTCCAGTGTAGACATATCATAGGTTATAAAATAAGACTAAGATTTCTCAGTATACAAAAGTGTGCGTGTGTGACATTGTACGGCCACGCGCATCCATAGTGCTATACCGCACCGACATGACCAGGTGAACAATGCAAACAGAGGTACATGCTACCACATTCTGTAGCAGGGTGGCACCACCTGAGGGTTACCTCTCTATACCAATACGACCATCCTTAGCCATTAGTGGCTGATGTGTGATATTATATGCAAATTGAGTGTAAACCAATAATGTGTTAGGAGAGGGATACTTCTGATAGAGATTTGGGGCCCTCAGAGAGGACATTTGTCTGTTGATCTATGTGTCAGAATACAGCTACCACAACATGGTAGATTGAGGATAAGCTATTGCAGAACTATGAAACGCGTTTGAAAGGTTGTGATGTTACTTACACAATGTGATTGGACTCTTTGGATATGCAATAGCTTCCTATAATGGCAGTGCGGAGTACCGCAAGGATCTATTTTAGACTCATACCTTTTTATCATTACAAATATGGAAGGTGATGGCAAGATTTTGCCTAATGTATATCTATTCATAATTTGCTATATAATCTAATACAGAACACCCATGTAGAAACTGAATTAATAGTGAAAATGTACCAGACGATGTAACCTCAAGAATTTATGATATTATCATGCAAATACCTCCCAATGCAGGGTTCAACAGGAAATGGTAGGTACACTATATCCCACAGACTTCACTCATTATCGCTCATGAATCATATCCACATATACATTGCATTTCCTAACTCATACAAATTATATTGACTAAACTATTCACATTTCTTATAGGAAATACAAACGACTGGAGCATATGTGGTGTGCGTATAGTTAACGATTTGGATTTTGGAGAATTATGAGATTAGAGCAAATAAATGTATCTATTTTGATGCGGCCATATGTTATTGTATTAAGTTGCTTTCAATACAAATACAAGTTGTAGGTGCAATAGGTAATGACATCTATAAAATGAAGAAAGTCTTTAGCGGGAGTAGAATGACTGATAATGATGATTATCACAAATGTCTACAAAAAAGTATAATGCTCTCATATCATAGGGTCTTGGCTGTTAAATATAAGGGATCACACATTAGCAAGTAATATTGTGCTTCAATACGAGTCTCACTATCATGGCTATCAATATCTGCTATTATCTATAAACATGTTTCTATCACACAACATGTGAAAGGTATTTAGCATTCCTTCATTTATATCTCTAATAAGTCTTATTCTTTGATTATGTCACATATATCCATGCAATTCAGAGCTCTACGAATGTTTAAGCTTAATTATGCAGAAACAAACTCACAAAAATACTATGAAATGACAATAGCATTAGAATATACAAGTTATACAATATATTATGCAAGTATTGCTTGTGACACTGTTTTATTCTTATATCCAATCTACCATCCCAGCGTATAATGGAGCAGCCATTCTAGGTGGGCCAAGGTGACTCTGCCTTAAACAAAGAAGGCCTGACTGAATGGATCCTTGATCATAAAACAGTTGATGGCAAGTCTTGATCACACTAGAGTAATGCCCCATGGTCAACAGGCCTACAGAATACTATAACTATCTATCATCATCAATTAACAAACTGATTGGGTCAAAGAACTATCACTTAAGACTAATGACAAAAAGATTGATATTACTAATTTTTACAGTGAGAAGTTTTGTTCAGTTAGCAAGAAAACAAATGGGGTGTGAATGTGCGTATCCGGGGCTGAGTCGAGATTATCACATTTCGACTAGAACCAGCACCTTCCTTATCTGTTTCATCGTATCATTTTATGGATATTTTGACAGGCCATATTGTGAAAGGGAGTAATGTTTCTTTTAAAGAAGGTCTGAAAGTCAAGGCTATACTGAATCATACATTCTAACATTTATTCCATGGGCCTTTTTTCTTATTTGTACAAAGGTTTGATACTTTTTATCAGGACTTCCTTTATTATTAATTGTCTTCAAAGCACAATGTTGTATGGGTTATTGTCAATACCAAAAAGGTTGATCGATGTTTAAATATAATCTCTGCAAGGATGGGGGAGGGGGCGGTACATGACATCTTGCGATGGGACGACATCTGATGTTATTAGCCATCTTTGCCTGCTTTTGCACTGGTTTAACTATTACTTATGAATATATTGGCTGTCTGCACTTCAGATAACCTGTTTCAAAAGTATGTCGGATATAAAAGGAATTGTTTTCTTAAGAACAAACATATTATAGTAAAGCACGTTTAAAAGCAAATGTGCAGACGCTTTTGCGTTCCCAGTTTCGGTATTTAATCTCTAAAAAAATGCCTCGCAGTGAGCCCAATAGGTGATGAAATCTGTTCATGAATACATCTTCTCATATATATGTTTCACACGTAATCTAACCTCTATATTCCTAGTAGTTGTGTAGCACCAATAGAACAGTATCAATATAATATTATGACCATCATGCACACGGTGCTACAAAGTAGGACACGTATGTCCATCCCTACCTATGATCGAAAAAATATATGAAATCCATTACATATAACATAGTCGATAAATGAACGATTTAAGTACATCTCAACGCATGATAAGATTTCTTTAAATCAAATTATCTACACTATCGTGACTCTACATCTCCTTTCGAACTCTTCTGATTCAATGGAGACGCCCTCGCAACGTAAACACATTTCTCATGAAAAAAAAATCGCTGCACGTAATGTGGACCCTTGATAGCATGATTCATGAAATGGGAAAACCTTATTTGGACCGGTAGATACGATTCCCCATATCATTATCAATGATATAATATATTTTATCTTTATTAGTTTCCTTTCCAACCAAGAGAGACATTCCCCTTTGAGCAGGGTACTAATATCAGAATCATTCCTTTTCCTCACTCCTACATTTCTATGCTTCTACAGCACATGCAGTTCCAATTTTATATTGAAGGGCATTAGTTTAACATTGTCTGATAGCGTCTTCCCTTCGTCAAATATAGGTGAGCAGGTCACCTCCAGGGGGTAGACACCTCTCTCATGTATCCTCCTGGTGAAGCGGAGTGAGCTAATCCCCCGCCGCTCGTGTATCGTAAACAGGCGGTCATCGTTACCGGAAGTTAGCGTGCACACCTCGTTGTTTTTCAGCGCAGAGAGCGCCGGAAGTACCTTGAGCACCCGCACTTTGTGTCCAGTGTGTTTCCGGCTCAGGTAGAGAACGATGGGTCGCGCAGCCGGAAGTGCGTGCGGTGTAGGTGCAGGAGTGGTGGCCGGATTCTGCTTAGCGGCCATTTTGTCTAGATCTTCATCCTCGTCCTCCTCTTCCTTCAGGAATGGTGGCAGGGTGGGGGCGGGTGTGGCGGGGAGCGGGGTGGACATGAGGGGGCCTGGCAGCTTGATGACATTGGTCTTGTTGAACATGTCCTTGACGTCTGCAGGGGGTTTACCGTGCGGCCCGCTCACATCGATGATCACATCCTCCGGCTGTCAGGAGGCAACAGGTAATGGTCAGAGGTAGACTAACTAATTCACAACTACAATACCTCTATACTAGGTATTGGTCATATTGAGAGTAGGTTTCCACCAAGGAACCATAGCAAACTTAAATCAACTGGGGGATAACTGTAATCGCAAGGAGAATGCTCCAAGAGAGTAAATGGTTTAGATTATTATCAATAAGTTACAAATAGTTGTCTGAGGTGCCAGCAGTGGCTCAAAATGTTCAAAAAAAGGTCTGTCTTGATTTCTTTTTTAAATATGGACTATGAACATGAAGTAGAAGACTGACCTTGATAACCTTGTGGTTATGTTTGTGATGTGGTTGTTGCTCCGTAACGTCACGTTTATTACGTAGACTCCGGGGTCTGTCCTGCTGGAGGGGTTTCTCCAGGGGAATCCCCTCACTGTTAATGTCACACTGGTAGCAACCCTCCCCTGGAGGCAGGCCCCCATTGGACGGGGCCGGCACGTGGGGGAGGGTTGTCCCTGCGGGGAAAGAGGCCCCTGGGGGACTGATGGTGGAGAGACAGTGCCTGAACGGAGGTAAATTGTATTAGAATCAGCAGCTGTGAATGTGCAACAAATCTGATATTTTAAACACTGACATTCTCTACTAGATGGAATTGACGGCCACAATAGTAGTCGTTGACGTTTAAGAATTTAGAAAATTAGTATCTTTCATGAATAAGTACTGGTCAATGTGTCAGTTATGGTTAGGCTACTCAAAAATAACCTGGTTCCTCATCACTGCACGCATTTTCAAAATCGTCTTTTGAGGATTCCCCTCCCCAAATTTTCAAGGAAGGACTGATAAAAAAATTGGAAAATATGGGCATGATATTTGGTATCAAATTAAGGTTCACGATTTACATACATATTTATGACATTTTCTTGATTGCTAAAATTTAGATATAGTTCGATGAGAATCTACTATGATAATGCATGATTGCAACCCGTGTGAGTGACTAGCCAGCAGGCATCATGCCGATATTTCAGGGTTGATACACTCGGCATGATACATAATGAGTATATATACTTGCTGAATAGTACCTACCCTTGACCTATCCGCTGGTAGCCGGGGGGACACCCGCACATGAAGTTGCCCCCTAGCGGTGTGCAGCCAAAGGAGCAGGGGTTGGCACCACATCCACCGCCTCCAACAGCTGCAACAGACAGCACTCAGAATGTAAGCTTTTTGACAACATCTCAACAATTAGTTATTGTTAGCACAGTCTTCGCAAAAAAAATGTTTAAGTCTATAACTGACCTAAGTAGTCTAAAGTGACACACTCTGAGTTATTGTGGTGTTTCATCATAAATTCCATATACCTGTGAGATAGAAAATTAAAAGACCTAGCTAATCTAAGTCCCAGGCCATGTTGCCCACCTTCTGTTGGTCATATTAAATACTTCCCAAAACAAAACAAAGAGGACACTTACCCATACAGGAGAGACCCACATTGTCAAACATGAGTCCTTGTGAGCAGGTGCACGAGTAGCTGCCCACAGTGTTCATACAGCCGCCCTGCCCGCACACACCGGGATTCGCGCACTCATTCTCATCTGCAAGACAACACAGACAGGTTCAATATAAAGCTTGGCCATCAGGGAATAAGTTCAGCATTTTCCATACATAGACTAAAATAACAGTTCTACCAGAGGGCAGCAGTGTTTGGACAGAGGGCCATGAGCATTGTCCAGCTACAACATATTTACCCTATCTTGTGCCTAAAAGAGCTGAACTCCCAGTCCTTAAGAGCCCTCTAGTGAATCAAAACTGAACTACATCCAAAAGTGCTTTTGGCCTCACTTAAACCATGACGGTCAAGCTTTAATACTCCATACATTATTAAATAGAAAGAAATCAAAATTTCCTCAAAGAGAGCCATATGATAATGATGCACTTGTCGTTGTTGTTGATATTTTTATTGGCATACTAAAAATGTTACAAGGGAACTTTTTCATTTAATAGCCAAAGAATGAGAGAAATATGTCTGGTTGAAGAAACGGTCAGACACAGTTATTTACAGATCGACAGTTATTTATCACAGTTGGTCCGTTCGGGTTGCCGAAGCACACCTCTGAGTGTCAGATTTGAGTTTTTTTATGAAGTCTTTGTATGGCAGGTGTTGGATTTCCCCTGGCAGCTCATTCCACAGAGGGGCGCCACGGTACAGTGGGCTCTTGTCAAAGATACCTTTCTTTGATCTGGGGATTTTCAGTCGTACTTGGTCGTTGCCACGCAGCTCTCTGGTTGGGACGATAATGTTGTCATGTGATCTTGTCATCTTGTGTAGGTACGTGAGTAGGCACCGGTTCCTCGCGGGAAGCAGTTTAGGGACATGGTTCCTGGTATGGAGCACATCAATGTCAACGCCCCTGGGGTCTCTGATACCCTCACCGAGGCGGAGGGCGTCGTTCTGGAGGGTCTGCATTTTCCTGACCGCCCATACAGGGCCTCCATCGACTACAAAACCGCAGTAATCCATTATACTGCGGATCATGGTGGTTTAGACCTGGATGTTGGTTTTAGTGTCTGAGGCTCTTTTTATTCGCTTTAGTTGCTGTAGTCTGGTGCGCACCAGGTTGATTCTCTTTTTGAGATGTTGAGCAAAGCAGAGGTAGTGGTCGATGGTGACTCCCATAGTACACCAGGTTATGGCATGAAAAGAAAGGGTATTTTTTTTTCGGGTAGAAATTTGGCAACATGGCTAATTCTGACCCAAAAAAGGTGTAGATTAAGAATTTCCATGTTGCCAGCTTTTCGATTTACCCCTTGGGGGGGTAACCGACCAAAATCCAAGATGGCCGCCAAATAATCCAAAAACTCATCTCCCATAGCGTTAATATTGCCCTGAGAAGAAGTTAAACCATACCTATCCCCCCTAAATGAGAGTCTAGGAATCCAGTGGTGTTATTGGTTTGTTGCTAGGTTGAGTGGTTGCTTAGCAACAGCCATTCCAAATGTTTATTTGCTTAGTTACATAGGTTTCCTGGCTACCCAGGTCAATTCTTTTGATACCTACCCCCCCATATCCAAACCTAGGAATCCATTGGTGTTATTGGTTGGTTGCTAGGTTGAGTGGTTGCTTAGCAACAGCCATTCCAAATGGTTATTTCCTTAGCAACATAGGTTTCCTGGGTAACCAGGTCAATTCTAATGATGCTTACCCCCCCTAAATCCCAACCTGGCAATCCACTGGTGTTATTGGCTTGTTGCTAGGTTGAGTCGTTGCTTAGCAACAGCCATTCCAAATGTTTATTTGCTTAGTTACATAGGTTTTCTTGGTAACCAGGTCAATTCTAATGATGCCTAGCCCCCCTTAATCCCAACCTGGGAATCCACTGGTGTTATTGGCTTGTTGCTAGGTTGAGTGGTTGCTTAGCAACAGCCATTCCAAATGTTTATTTGCTTAGTTACATGGGTTCCCTGGGTACCCAGGTCAATTCTTTTGATACCTACCCCCCCTATATCCCAACCTGGGAATCCATTGGTGTTATTGGTTGGTTGCTAGGTTGAGTGGTTGCTTAGCAACAGCCATTACAAATGGTTATTTCCTTAGCAACATAGGTTTTCTGGGTAACCAGGTCAATTCTAATGATGCTTACCCCCCTAAATCCCAATCTAGCAATCCACTGGTGTTAGTGGCTTGTTGCTAGGTTCAGGGGTTGCTTAGTAACAGTTATTCCTAATGATTGTTTCAATTTTGATAATGCCTTGCCTCACTAAATTCACCACTGACATTTTAACAGTGTCATTCACTTGTTTCTCAGACATATGGTTGCTTAGCAGTCCTCATAATGCAATCAATAATATATTATAGATTGAACAACTCATCACTAAAATATCTGCTAATTGAGTAGGGGAGAGGTGATCTGCTTATTCTGATGGTGGTAGGGGAGGGAGAGCAGAGAGACACATATATAATAATGATTGTAATTCAAAAATGACCGTAAATTTGTGTTTATAAGCCTAACTTGCATATAAACGCACCCTGGCTTTGGACCAGTCCTATAAGCTGCACCAGTGAGCTGATAATGGTCACTTTTAGTACTCTACCATAGTAGCAAATACTCACATATTTATAAGCCGTACCCCATCTCTGAGCCAATCCTATAAGCCGTACTGGACTGATTCTCATGAACATGATGTGGTGGGGAGGTGCCCAGAGTAAATTTGGTATAAATACTCTTATATTTGTATACTAAAGGTGTGGGTGGACACTACTGGATTGGTAGTTGTAGTTATATATGTCTATGGTAGCCATGTCAACTATTTCAAGATGACTATGTTGATGACCTTTCCTCTCTCTGACCGGTCAGAGAGAGGAATTCTAGTTCAAGGCTTAAGGCAGCCAGTACCGTAAAACCTCAAGTATAAGCTGTGGCTAGCATGCAAATCAGATTGTCAGTGCGGCTTCTAGGATCAGCCCATGGTCAGGGTGCGGCTTATACAAGAGTTTTTGCTACTATGGTATGGTACTAAAGATCACCATAATCAGATCTCTGGTGCGGCTTATAGGATCGACCCAAATATCTGACCCGTGGTATCACAACAGGTCAATGCATGCCAGAAAATCAAGGCAGTGGCCCTTTCAGTTCCAAGGTTGTGATATGACCCTTTCAGTTCCAAGGTTGTGATACAGTTTATGGAGATTGATCCTCCATTAAGGTTCTGCTGTACCAGTGATTATTGCTGCCCCCTGTCCAAGTTGCAGTGCTGGGAGCAGAACATCTGTATCTCAGGAATGTATGTCAACAGTGTCACCCTCATGTGCAGCAAGTACTGTATGTAAAACCTTCCATGCTTCTTTTCTCTGTAAATAGGACATCCTTCCCAAAAGACTCTGGCATAACCTCTTCGGAAATCTTGCTAGGATCATTGCCATTGTGTCTCAAAGATCTTGCATCGTTCAGGGACCTGTTTAAATCTATTGATTGCATCTCTTGCCTACCAATGTCTGCTTTGACTTTACATAGACAGTGATGCTTAGCGGCTGTCTCCTCCAGCATCTTGGTTTCTGTTGAAGGGAGAGCTAATACTTGTGCCCTCATGCTTCCAGATTGTGCAATAGTTTTGTTATTTTTTAACATTTCATATTAAATGGGGTGGACACTTTTTGTGAAAACTCCTCCAGGTTTAGTGAAAGATAAAGGGTGATTTTCAAGAAACTTGGTGAGGCTTATACGCAAGTTTTTGCCACTATACAGTCAACTCTCTCCTAACGACCACCTCTCCACTGCACTCACCTCACCATTGCGACCAGTTTTGGAAAGTCCCACCCATTTTTCTTGTTTTAATGTATAAAACTCCCCCTATAGCGACTACCCCTCTAATGCGACCACCCCACCCTCCGACCACTGAATTTCCAGTCCCAAGATACGTTTTCCTCCCTCTAATGCGACCACTGTATCCATGTGGTCTTTAAAATGTTATCATAGACACCCTTGCACTGACCTGTCGGAGACCAGTTTGATTGGCCAACTCCTGAAGACAAGTTAGTAAAACAAGTTTTTTATACGAGTTTGGCCAGACTCTACTATTATAGAATCGGGGCATGAGAGGGACAGAATCTGGCCACCTCCATCCTGCCATCTTCTCACCTGACTAGTGGTCGCACACCAGAGGGATTGCCAGAAGCCCTCCCCCCCCCCCCCCCGATCGCCGCCACTCTGTCACATGGCTAGTGGAGTCCCCCATCTCATTACAGATGCGGGCCTAATTTTCAAATAGCCCCATGTACTTATAAACCCAAACTCCCCCTACTGCGACCGCCTCGCCATTGCGACCATTTTTTTTGGCTAATGGTGTATGACGTTGTGTTGATACTCACTTCACTACTGCTGGGTAGAAGATGCCTGAGATCTGAAATCCCGCTCATTATATGCCAGAACCCTTGCCCCAGAGTGAGGCTATCCCATAGTGCTATGGGGTTGGTTGCTAGGCACCGCTCTCTGATCTCTCCTGTGATTGGTTGGGTCCCCCTACAGAGGTTGGATTCTATTGGTTAAAATCTCATTGGCCCATTGGGCCTCCCTCTGTATAGGTCAGTGCTTTAACTTGACCAACGGGGTGCCTTGTACTGGATAGGGATTCGGTTCCCTAAAAACCCTTGAATGCAGTCGTGGTTCAGTGGATGTGCATCCAACCATGCCGTCCCTGGTGTTGTACTGCGACCGCCTCGCCATTGCGACCATTTTTTTTGGCTCGCCAGGGCTGTAATCTGTCCAGTACCGTGCAAAGCGCATACTGCGCGGTAGGTGAAATGCCCTGGTGTCTGAAACATTTCAGGAGGGCAGGGAATAGGCCTGTCATAGGGGTTATTGTGTGAAAAAGCGCTGCCCCCCCCCCCCTAACCTATCGTAAAAATCAGCAAAATAGTACTCTTATAAAGATGAAAGATATTCTGTATCATGTAAAGATACTGCTGTGTGTTTCGTGGAAATCTTCAAGTATATATATCCCCATCAATATGTATCCACTTGAGATATCTGTCTTTCTATTAAAGTTATGTACCCTGCAAACAAGATCTCGGGCAGAACTTGTGCGGTTCTTGAGTCACAACTCGGGATCCCTGGGAGAATTGTGCACGTATCTGGCACGAGAATATGTGAACAGCTTTTGACTGTGTCATATTCTGTGAAATTCCACGTTTTTTTATATCAAACAGAACTTGGGAATTGAACGTTCGCAACTGAGTAGAATCCGGGTAGGTCACAATGGCACAAGAAATGCACGAGATATTCCCAAGAATTGTGAACATGTCCTTAGTACAATCAGAACTTGGGAATTGAACGTTCGCAACTGGGTAGAATCCGGGTAGGTCACAGTGACACAAGAAAGGCACGGGAATTGAACGTTCGCAACTGGGTAGAATTCTACCCAGTTGCTAACGTTCAATTCCCAATTTCTGATTGTACTAAGGACATGTTCACAATTCTTGGGAATATCTCGTGCTTTTCTTGTGTCATTGTGACCTACCCAGATTCTACCCAGTTGCGAACGTTCAATTCCCGTACCTTTCTTGTGTCATTGTGCCCTACCCGGATTCTACCCAGTTGCGAACATTCAATTCCCAAGTTCTGTTTGGAGGGTAGGCATCAGGGATCAGGACCAGAGGGCAGTGGGGTGATACATCTACATAGGTACATATACATATATATATGTTTGTATTCTTGTACCCCTTCTGCACACATCCCCCAACATCCCTTACGTGAAGTTATTGTACATTTGTAGGAGGGTGGACAAACCCAGACAAACTGACAACGATCCTAATTATATAGTAATCACAGCAGACTATAACTATATCCGTGCATATAGCAGTCACCCACCTGGTATATTGGGCCATATTTTAATAGTAAACACACCCTCTGTACCCTAGAGATACCAACCGGTGGCCGGATCATGAGATACCCGGACTACTGTAGACTATTATAGCACAATTTCTCCTGTGCAGTAGGAACCCTGCCCGGATGGTGTGGTAACCGGACTATCATCGCCCGGACTAGGACAACATGACCGTAACACCAATGGATTTTTAGGCCGGGATTCAGGGGGGGTAGGTATCACTAGAATTGACCAAGGTACCCAGGAAACCTATGTAACTAAGCAAATAAACATTTGGAATGGCTGTTGCTAAGCAACCGCTCAACCTAGCAACAAACCAATGACACGGATGGATTCCACAGTTGGGTTTTAGGGGGGTGGGTATCATTAGAATTGACCTGGGTACCCAGGAAACCTAAGTTGCTAAGGAAATAACCATTTGGAATGGCTGTTGCTAAGCAACCACTCAACCTAGCAACCAACAAATAACACCAGTTCGGTTTTAGGGGGGCTAGGTATCATTAGAATTGACCTGGTTACCCAGGAAACCTATGTTGCTAATGTAATAAACTTCTTGAATGGCTGTTGCTAAGCAACCACTCAACCTAGCAACACGCCAATAACACCAGTGGATTGCCAGGTTGGGATTTAGGGGGGTAAGCATCATTAGAATTCACCTGGGTACCCAGGAAACCTATGTTGCTAAGGAAATAACCATTTGGAATGGCTGTTGCTAAGCAACCCCTCAACCTAGCAACAGGCCAATAACACCAGTGAATTCCCAGGTTGGGATTAAGGGGAGCTAGGCATCATTAGAATTGACCTGGTTACCCAGGAAACCTATGTAACTAAGCAAATAAACATTTGGAATGGCTGTTGCTAAGCAACCACTCAACCTAGCAACAAGCCAATAACACCAGTGGATTGCCAGGTTGGGATTTAGGGGGGGTAAGCATCATTAGAATTGACCTGGTTACCCAGGAAACCTATGTTGCTAAGCAAATAAACATTTGGAATGGCTGTTGCTAAGCAACCCCTCAACCTAGCAATGAACCAATAATACCACTGGATTCCCAGACCCTCATTTAGGGGGGATAGGTATGGTTTAACTTCTTCTCAGGGCAATATTAACGCTATGGGAGATGAGTTTTTGGATTATTTGGCGGCCATCTTGGATTTTGGTCGGTTACGCCCCCAAGGGGTAAATTGAAAAGCTGGCAACATGGAAATTCTTAATCTACACCTTTTTTGGGTCAGAATTAGCCATGTTGCCAAATTTCTACCCGAAAAAAAAATACCCTTCCATAAGCCGGTGGACTACCAAGTATGAAAACTGGGTCACCACATCCAAAGGTTGGTTGTTTAAGTAGAGGGTCATGTTGTCGAGGTTTGGGGGAAGTCTTTGAGAGTATGACCACAACACCTGCGTCTTGGTGGTGTTGACGGTGAGCTTGGTTTTTGTACACCACGCTCCGACCCTGATCAGGTCATCCTGAAGTAGAACCCTTACTCGGTCCACGTCCCTCCCCGACACTATTAGTGCTAGGTCGTCGGCGTAGAGGAAGTACTTGGAATTCAGGATCACATCCTTAACATCATTGATGTAGGCTACAAAGAGAAGCAGGCCAACTACGGACCCCTGTGGCACCCCTCTGTCCACAGGCAGGCTCGTTGAGAGGTTGTCGTTGGCCCTGGTTTGCTGTTTACGTCCATGTAGGTAGAATCTGAGCCACTCAACGAATTCACCACCCACGCTGAATGACTCAAGCTTGTTCAGGAGAATCAGGTGGTCGACCGTGTCAAAAGCCTTCCTCATATCGAGGAAGACCACGGCCGACCGCTGACCATTGTTCCGTGCGGAGTACATCTCGTGTAGCAGGGAGAAGACCGAGTCCCCAGTGCATCGTTGGGGCATGAAGCCTGACTGGAACGGTGAGATGATCTCCTCCCTGAGGAGATGGTCCATCAATCAAAATTGATACATTCAAGTGATTGTAGTGTAGGTCAAACATAACAAGTCGGTGTGCGTATTTCATTATGTTTACATAACATATGGCGTTGTTCTGGACTCAATATAGTTCAATCTCCAGTGGCAGATATTACATGTGACGTGCGACACCGGTCTTGCTGCAAAAACCTTCCTCTGTGCATCGCAAATGGACAGATTTTGTCCATTGCGCACATTTATTGAAATATGCAATTCCCCATCTATGATTTGATTCAAATATTCGTATCAAGACCTGAACTTGAAATTCTGAAAATTACAGACATATTTGTGAGTTTTTTGTGGTAGAATTTGTTGATTTTCCGAGGAACTATATCTGAGTAAGGATACTGTCTGTATGTGAAGAGGATAGGAGAGCAGCAAAGTAGTACTCTTTTCTAGACTTTTTCCACAGGAAAGCACTGCTTTTGCCCCTCCTGGTACAGAAGAGTTATAAGGTTTTGGCATGGATAGAAGTGACCGGGGAAACGGCAGTCTCTGCCGGGGAGATTGAATATAGTTGAATAAACATGAATCCACTCATTTCATCACAGATCGTAGATCTACCCTTAGATACTTATATTATATACATCCGAAGTTACACAAAATGATGGTTTATGTGCTAAACTGGCAAGGATGTGTTTAACCAGATTTGCTACCATAGTATATTAGCTTATGGAAGGGTATTGTTCATTTTGGTTGATTCTTGGCAGCATGTATAAATCAAACTTAAAAGGGTGCTGATTAAGAATTTTGATGTTGCCAATTATAAAAAAGTGCATCCCGACAGGGGGTGTAACCGGCGTACATCCAAGATGGCCACCAGTGCTTGATTCTGCTACTCACCTATACACTTGCTCCAGTAGTGGTGAGGCAGGTACCCTATGGGGCACTCACACCTGAAGCCTCCAGGGGCGTTCATACAGCCGAACTGACAGCGCAGGTCGTCAGTACACTCATCGTCGTCAACACAATTTCCGTTCTGGTCAGTCACAAAGCCTTCAGGGCAGAGACAGCGGTAGCTGCCCTCTGTGTCCTCACATATAGCATTCTGTCCACATGGGCTGTCCAGGCACTCGTCAATATCTGCAGGTATTTTAACATATCATATGGTAGAAAAAAAATCTCAGGGCATTTTAAAGTTTATACATTACTGAGGCTCAAAACCAACCTTTTTGAACCAAGAAGTCCACAAGGAAGATCTTATAGTACCTGTTCCTTATACCTTAATTTCTTCTAATTTATCTTATGACCAAGGTCTTAATTTTCCTATTAGTTGTAATATTCCATCCAGATTCAATGTATGACAACCATGACCCCTTGACACACTGTCCCTGCACAACATCTCATTGCCATCCATCCTAGAAATGATATTGCATTTATGTAGTTTTTTTTAAAATTCTGAATGTCAACTATAGTGGTATAATGGCTAGAACAAGGTCGTCAGTAGAAATAACAATGAAATAACATCAGTATTCTCATTTGAATATTACCACTATAACCCTCCCAAACAAATAAAACACACACAAAAGTAGATGAAACTTACCTATACAGGCTTTTCCCCTGGCCCGGAAGCCGTCAGGACATGCGCAGGTGTAACTTCCGGGTGTGTTGACACAGTGGTGAGGGCAGTCATGGCGGCGGGTGAGGCATTCGTCCAGGTCCTTACATGTGTGTCTGTCGGGGTTGAGCACATACCCGGGTGGACAGGAGCACACGTAGCTGCCTGCTGTGTTCCTGCAGGTGAACTCACAGCGCTTGGGGCTGAGCGAGCACTCGTCCTGGTCCACACAGCTGGTGCCGGACGGGTGGGGCTCGTATCCCGGGTTACACAGACAGCGGTAGGAGCCCATCGTGTTCATACAGCGACCGTGCTCACAGGCACCCGGCATCGACTCGCACTCATTCACATCTACAGCCACAGGGAGCAGAATATAGATATCAGGTGCTGGCAACTCCTTAAAATGACTATGCCAGCCACTTTCGAACCTGTAGTCATTTTTCACCCTGGCTTATGAAGCCATTGTGGAAAATGACCCTGCTCTTAAATCATAGTAAGTGCCTTTTTGTAATGGATATTTCAGATATTTGCCTTCACTTTTCAGTTGTGAAATCATCATAAATGGATGGAGAACTATATGTTTTAGCAATTTAGTATTTCAAAATATCTCCCAATGATTTTTCTAAGTAGTATACTAAATACTTACACCAGACATGGGAGAGAGTAGCTCTCTATTCTCAGAAGAATGCAAATGTGACTGGTGTGCCAAATTTGTGATAGAAAAAAAGCCCCCCAGCAGTAGAACCACAACATAATCTAGTAAAATCCGGGGGAACTTTGGTTCCAGAAGTATAGCAGCTGAGAAAACTGAATTTTAAATTATATTTGTATGTGTATTCTTTACTAACAGTAACACACCAGAAAAGCCTAGAGGGAGGTGTATCTAATGGGATTACATAACACGCAGAGGAGTAAGGCTGCCCCAAAAATGAACCTGCCTTGAGCATTCACACCTTGGGAGGTGGGAGGGGTGGGGGGGGGGGGGGTAATTTGGAGGGAGGCATGGAGAGAAATGGCCCCGGCTTCTTTGCAGGGTCATTTCCTGGTCATTGCTTAGACCTGGTTATACAGCAATCAAGTGTAAATGACACAGACACAGGAAATGGGTTAAAGATCTGAACAATTCAGTGTAAATATGCTTCATCTATCTCATTGTTGAATATAAGTATTTAGTACGGGGTATGTTGCTTGTAGCAGTTACCGCTGGAATGGCCTTCAAAAAGTTTGAAGTGCCTTTTTATAGTGTCAGACATGTGACCTGAATTGACCAATCAGGAGCAAGATGACTTGCTGCTGGTTTGTTGACAGTGGAACGGTTGCCATAGATATGATGACTTCCTGGGCACTGTGACCTCATGACCTCTGTGGGTTTAAATAGAGGGATGGGCGGTTTCACCTGTGGGGATCTTCAGACTGCATTGAAATAAATTAAATTTAAATAGAATTCATGGAGAATAAAATTTAAAAATAATCATGCGCGGTACCATACCTTGTGGGAGCATGGAAATGAATTTTTTACTGGTCGAAAAAAGTTTTTCGGGTAGTAAAAAATTCCAAAAGGCCTGGTCACATTGAAATAAATTACTGGAATTTATTTAAATGTGTGTAGCCTTTCATTGTCGACTTCAGGGGTCAACAGCAAGTGTTTCAAGTGTAATTTCAGGGTGAAATTATAATGAAACTTGGTGGTCAAGTTGAATTGTTGAATATAATATTCTTAAGCTTTCTTTGTACACTAATCAAATAGCACAGTCTGCTGCACTGTAATGGGTGCTGGGCCGCATATATACAACCTGGGACCCCGAGGGTTGCCCCCTTCATTGTCAGATTGCTGTGGCAGTTGCAGCAAATGCCACCAGTTTAAGTCCTTAAATCTATTTGTGAACTGACAGCAATAGTTTAGTAGGACAGAGACATGAAGAAAAATTTCCCAATTTACTCTAACAGTACAGAAGAGTCTTACAACTGAAAATCACACTTACCCTGCCCGTCGGGAGTGTAACCGGGACCCTGCGGACACAACTGCCTGAACGCAGCTGCAATACAACAAGTTGCCAGTTACCACAGCTGCAACATAGCATTACACAAGTAGTTGGTGTATAAGAATTGATGGACTTCTCATATGAGTAGATACTGCATAGCTCTATGATACTGTAAACGCTGCAAGTAGTATAATCAGTTGTGGATTTCACTATGGCGATATTCTCAGATCATTTAGACCGTACGGAGTTTGGAGTTGGTTTATGGGTCCCTTAATTGGTTCTGCATTTGTCTAATAAAAAGGTAAAGAGCTGCCTGCCTTTTTGATCCATGATAGAAACTTAAGGATTGTTAAGGACAACATGGTGCTTTAGAGCATTTAGGGGGCATGATGCACTGTGAACATCACTCACACTATGGCCCCCTTGGCGGTGTTCCTACCATTTTAACTTACCCGAGTTGCGTTTCGGACACCGTTCACACTGCGGCCCCCAGGCAGTGTTCATGGCACAGCAGCAGTCCATCCGGGTCGTGCGCGCCACCCGGTTACCCCGTGACACACATTCACCATTAATCAACGTCATGAAGCAGTAACCAAGGCGACGGTCTGTCATATACATAAGGTAAAGTCAAATTAATCATTGCAATGATATTTATATTACTAACGCACCAGGGCAGTGCTGATGAGTTTCTCACCAGAACTACATTATGCTTCAGAGCGACACTTTTTGTCTTATAAGATAAACTCTATAAAGTACTGCTATAAAGCTGTAGAGTAGACACATAATTATGCTGAATGTATAACACATAGGTCAGTAATGATCCCTTTGTTGACAATAAAAGATGATCATTGTCATATTCTGTACACCAGTGGTTGTAACTGTTGGCTAAATCGGATCTCTTCTATCATTTTCCTTTTAACTCTAACAAGGATGCAAATGGACTACCGGTAAATTAAAATAAATTGAGGACTCTGCGCACTTACCAACACACTTGGTGCCGTCGTCAGAAGGCTGGTAGCCGGAGAAGCACTCACAGCGGTACCCGCCGGGGGAGTTGGTGCACCGACCGTGCTCACACACGTTGCGGATCGTCACACACTCGTCTATGTCTGTAACAGTGGAAGGCAGTCAGTAAGGGGTCATGTTGATATATGTAGAGGTATACACCATTAATAGGGTACTCCTCAGGAATGACAGACATAGGAAATGTATAATCACTATAGTCATGTCATATCTCGTTGAAAAGAGGAACTGTCGTGAAATTGCCATCGAAGTTCAGTCGATCAATTTTTTTGTGTAAAGTTTGTTCTGTCCCGTGGATTTCTGAACCTAAAGTTCTGCATGGCCCAAAGTTTAAAAGGCTAATATCTACCCCCATATTAGCACATCTATTAAGGTAACTGAGGGTCTACTATAAAGAGAATCACCTGCCCCCCTCCGCCGGCTTAGTTGTTCCAGAAACAACGTACACTGCAAAAATGTCAAGATTTAGGGAAATTAAAATATCCAGTGCATTTCACGAAAACGTCATATAAACAAAAATTTTGCTTGATCACTTATACAACTCGTGAAGGGTCAGCATGATGCTTGAATGCAGTAATGACGAATTACACGACAAGGCTGCATTCATGTTTCATGACTAAATGCAGTATAATGCATTAAAGCACTCTTCAGTGTTTAAGAGTATTTAAAAGCTGCCTACCTCTGCAGGAACCCTGTCGCCCCACCTGCTGGTAGCCCTCAGGACAGATGCACATGAAGGAGCCGATCAGGTTCTTACACATGTACGGGCAGTTGTTGGCCGGCGTGCCGCACTCGTCAACATCTGTACGTTGTATGAACATGTTACAGGAATTAGACATAGTAAAATTACATAAACAGGAAGATGATGGTTTACTGAACTTAATCCTATAGCACCAATTTGAGAAACGTGAGGTTATATGGGTGACTTATAAATATAAAATGTTAATTTATGATAACAGGTTACTAGACTTTAGTCTAAGGAATATACATTGACTAAAAAGTGACACTTTATATGGCTGGTATTACTGTGCAGTCGTGTTTAAGCGCCCTGGTCTTTATAGATTTGGAGGCATATATACCCCCGGTGCTTATACAAGATAGGCGCTTATTTGAGATTCTGCTGTAGTGCTTAAGAAAGATTTCAATACCCCTCTATCTTTGGCACATATACATTTCAGACACTTATCTAAAACATGGCGCTTAAACGTGACAGTACAGGAGTACTAAAATAGATGAAGCGTCTGATATTCACACATTTCAGCTGGTATCCTGGTCTACTCTGGAGGGTATCAAGGTTTGAGATTTTCTCTTGGAGATACTGCTACCAGAACTATGAGAACGCACTCACCTTCACAGTGCTTGCCGTCCGCAGAGAGCTGGTAGCCGATGGGGCAGATACAGCGGAACGAGCCCCGCGTGTTGACACAGCGGAAGGCACACGTGTTGATCGCATCGTCATAACACTCATTCACATCTAGTCATGGAAGAAATAACTGAATCATTTTGTAGTCATGGAGTACAATGTCCCTGCAGGGTCATGATGATACTTGAATGCAGCATCAGTAAATTACTCGTTGTTGCTGCTTATGTGCCTTATTCATACGAAATGCGAATATACAAGTACTAATAATATGTAAAGCACCATTCTGCACCAACGCTATCAATACGGACGGCTCCTTCTAGGGGGAAGCTTGAGGGTATAGGGAATCAGTCATTTATGCATAAAGCAGTGTAAATAATAACATAGGGTTCGGTGGTAGGGCTCTAGACAAAAACTGAAATAATGTACTTGAAATTAAAGTGACTAGAAGTGTACATACCCTCACAGACCATGCTCCTGCCGGGACTGAAGCCCTTGTTACACGTGCACTCGAAGCCCCCCACCACGTTGATGCACGTGCCGTTACCGCAGATGTTACCCACCGCACACTCGTCCTCATCTACAACACAAACATGTTCATGTAAGTATTACAAAGCTAAATTACTATTTTAAAGTGAGTATATCCGATGTGTGGGACAAAAAAGTTGATTTCCCTAATAATGACATACTTAACTTTTTATCTATTCCATTCCCCCTCATTCCCTCTGATTTTGCTCACATTTGATTTTAGTACTCAATATATGGTCATTTTGGTATAAACCCCATTGAAAATACAGTAGAAAAGCCCATAATTAGACCTCATTTATTCGATTTCTGAGCTGTTACTGCCCATGAATACTATCTTAATTTGCCCCAGCCCATAACAAATACTTTTTACAGTATTTGGAACATATTTATGTAGGATTCAAAATCTTGTAAAAAAAATCGGATAAACCAGCTGTATCTGATGGACATAGCTTCCGAGGTTGACCAATGCAATTGAAAACGAAATCCAGTAGGAAATCTTCTATGTTATATTTCATTATTACATACATTCATTTTAAACTTTATTGTCACCCCCACCTCCACAGAAAAGAAGTGGATAATCGAAACAGAGCAAGATCAAATAAACGAAAATGTAAACACCAAGTAAGTATCCTAAATACAAAAGAGTAGTATTGGTAACCATGGGGTTATGCCTTCATAATAAGTCGTCATAATCGCTATGTACCGATATAAGATATGACGTAATATTGATAAAGGCTAACAAGCGCATCATGACCACGATTTCATTTTTGTGAAATCAACACTATGTAAGTGGCATTATGACGTACCGACACACTGGTGGCCTGTCCTGTCCAGGGTGTATCCATCCGGGCACTCACAGCGGAAGGAGCCGTCCGTGTTGATGCACTGTCCGTTCTTACACTTCCCCAGGTGCATCTTACACTCGTTAATGTCTGCAAACACACCGCAACGTTAAAGAGGGGTTATTCTCCCATGCAAACAGGTAAGAGAAAGTTCATTTACCGGTCTATTTCTATGAAAGTGGCACACATTCGGACGGTTCTTCATATGTTGGACCTTGGTTGTAACATTTAAGGTCGAGTGTTAGACAACACAATGTAATATTTTCAATTTTTTGGCGTAGCCTATAAACGGCATTGTGCATCTGCCCAACGCTACGAGTTGGGTCTTAAAACGAATCTTCATGACGTTATTGTTCCTACAGCATGAGTGCAATAGGATGCATTACTCTAGTTTCAAGTAATTTCAGATTGAACGTTGAGATTCAAATTGATTTTTGGCATCTAAATCTGGGTGATGTGACTTACCAGTTTTATCGTCGTACCCAAAGCCATCTGGACACAGGTCGTGGAAGGTTCCTGTTAAAGACAGACAGATTGTTGTCAGATTGCTATAGGGAGTCCATTTAATCAGACGAACAGTTGTTTAATTAACCAGGCCCAGTCTGGCTAAGCTATCTGCATAGAGAATATTGGGTACCGATAAAGGCTGCTATTGCTTTGATAAAATTCCTTTATTATTAGTTTTCACATCATTGTCCAAAGCCATCAACTTTAAGCCCCATATGCCAAGAAAGCTACCTTTTTTGCGATTTTAAGAAAGAGCTGCATTGGCACTTTTATAACAACACACAGCTCACATGCTTTAATATACCAGGAGCCACAATTACACTTAGAAATGCTCAATGTGAACATGATAACTCAGATTAAGTGTAGCTCTGTTACCTTCCTCAGGTCCTGGACAGACCTCACAGGGCAGGTTCTGCCACTGCCAGGCCGCATTGTTACTGCAGCAGCACTCGGACTTGGTCACCCGCATACGTTTAGGATGTCTGCACTGGCCGTCAAAGGTACCGTAACACGTGCCGTTACGCATGTCTAGAAGAGGACAATTCCATCAAAGTACAACATGAATATTGATGTTTAAATCCGAGTAGTTTATTTGGTATGCAATCGGTCCTCACTATCTCGGACACTCATTAGCTCGTATCCCTCACTTCCTCGGTGGGAAGCCCAATCAAATGGCCTTCATCTTCTATTATTTTTTGGAATTGGTACCTCGCATAATTGCTTCCTTAGATATCTTTTTCTGTATTTCCAAATCAGAGATAAGATAATATATCAAACTAATTCATGAATAAAACTTCAACCTTATATAATTCATCATAATTATGATCCATAATTCACTCACCCCTACAGGAGCGTCCGTCGTCTGACAAGGCGTACCCAGGAGGACAGATACAGAAGAAGTCTCCCTCCGTGTTCTCGCACGTACCGCGGTAACAGATACCGGGCTCCTCAATACACTCATTGATATCTGTGGACGAAATCACAGGGTCACTTTTATATCGAGGCTTGGTTTTATTAATACGCATTAAGGTCTGTATCTGCCGGGGTGATCACAGACCTGTTAAAGTATTTATTCCATGGGTTTTGTCAATAGACCTTAAACACACGAAAATAGAATAATCTGTGTATAAGATAACTTTATTGGTGTAAGCATGACATGGGACTAATTTTCTAATTCAAGCCGCAGCACTGGCTATCTCTCCCAAGTGTTCATTTCAATTAGTCCCTTTACCCACAGTTTTACATTTTAATTGTAATGTTCCTGTAATCTTCATTATTCTACAATCTACACTTAATCATTTTATAATAGGACCCGTAAATCTTTGTTCTTATGTGCCGCGTCACAGGACTACCGTTATCTAGTTCTATGACACTGTTTCTGAGTGTCTAACATGTATAACCCTGGTATAATAAGATACATTGGTGATTTACCTGCACACTGGTCCCCTCTAGAGTTGAGGCGGTATCCTTTGTCACATTGACATTCAAACGACCCTTCTACGTTCCGGCAGACTCCATTTGCGCAGATAGGTCTCAGACACTCGTCAATATCTGCAAGAATACGTGTCGGTAAAATGGTCCCAATTAACTCACATCCATAATGGTTCATAGTTATTCATTATTTTAAGACTTTAAAAAAGGGGCAGTCAATTTAGTTAAATTTTGGAAAAGGGATATACATGCATTATTAACCTAGGACAATTGACTTCTCGCTCTAAAAAGACACACGATAATGTCATAGGAAACCATATATGAATGAGATTCATGAATTCACGCAAATAAATCAATTCATATAAATTATCCGATTAAGACTAGTAAAACTCACCTATGCAGTTCTGCTCGTAAGTAGTGAGTTCGTAGCCTTGTTGGCAGTTACAGGTGAAGCCCCCGATAGTGTTCTGACACCGCCCGTTACTGCAGATACCACGCAGATTCTGACACTCATCAACATCTGTAATATAGGTAGTATTAAATGCATTGTTTAACTAATAAAAGCAGTCGATGTGGAGCTGGCCCAGCTCCATGCAAAGAGGATGGTTTGATACTGCTTGGGATCATCAGATCTATTCCATTTACGAATTTCCACCCATCATTAAAATTGAAGATCATTGCTATTTTATTGGTCACGAAAGGTTCGGCTTATCATTGTATGAACTACTTTGAATAAGAGATCGAGTCATAATTAGATGTTGTACATGTACTACTGTCCACAGAAGCACAGTATCGCGCTACACTGATCAAAACCAGTCAATTATGATAACTTATGCACACTGCATTCAAATATGTCGCTAATTCAACGAGCCGGAATTAGCACAGGTTTCAATAAGAAGGAGGAACATGCAATCTATGGTACACAATGTAATGTGTAACCTTTTCAGAGTAACTCCCCAGTTGAGGTTGCTACACTTCTGAAGGGTCGGCACGCATGAATTCAGTCTTGGCAAGTTACTCACTTCAATGTAGCTCTGGCGAGGTACTCGCCAGGGCTGCATTCATGCATCATGAGGACAAATACGACATTTAATCACTATGCGTTATAGGTAATATGAGTAGCTCACCAAAGCAGTCTCCATTATCGGTGAGTGCGAAGCCGTCATGACAGATACACTTGTAGGAGCCGATGCTGTTGGAGCAGGTGCCGTTACGACACATGTTGGGCTGCATCGCGCACTCATCTACGTCTACAAGTAAAAAGGGTTTGTCAGACAACTTTACATAAACAATGTGATATATGTCAGCAAGGATACCTGTTCCTCCATGAGAATTGCTTACTGCTTTCGTTGAGGGAAATGCATATGTTTTGGTTAGTATTAGGGGAAATTGTCAGGATTGCCCTAGGGTAGCTTCGACTTGAAACATTACATTTGGTCTGAAATTACGGTTTCTCAAGACATATAATATAGTATTGTATGTAGCTCAAATTAAAGGTATCGCTGGAATCCAGGGGTTGACCTATCACATTTGCAATCGATGTCTATCTAGAAAATAGAGAAAACATCATCTTTGGGAAAAGGCCTGCCTTCCACTATCAGCTGAATACTTACCAATACAGCTGTCCCGATCCTGTGTCAGTCTGTAGCCATTTTTACAGACACAGCGGAAGCTGCCCATCAGGTTGACGCAGTCGCCGTTAGCGCAAACCCCGCTCCTCTCAATACACTCATCGATATCTTTAAGAATATAAGAAATGAGCAGTAAATTAGCTATAAAGTTGGCATAAGCGTTGATTCATCACAATTTTAGGAATAATCAAACCAACACACATAAAATACAAGGTTAAAGTATGACATTTATTTTGGCAACTTGAAGTTACCTTATTCAACTCTAATCAATTTCAAAATTAATGTTTCTAAAAGTTAGAGAATCAGGTCATGCTTAAAAAATCGTTAACTTGCATTTTAGATTTTCTCAGTTGTTTTTTTTTGAAAATTCTCATCAAGGCACATTCCAGCATGATTATATAAGCAACTTAGGTAGTTTTAGACAATGTTATTCAAAAAATTTACCGAAATGTGTATTTTATAAAGGAGAATATCAACGAAAATGACAACACAGGGTTATTGCTATCTTATAGTTATATATTTGGTATCAAACCGGAATTACTGACCCACACAGGTGCGCAGACTGGAGGTGAGTTTGTAGCCGTCCGGGCACCTGCAGCTGTAGCTTCCGGCCGTGTTCTCACAGATAGCGTTCCCGAAGCACGGAGGGTTGGTCTGACCGCACTCATCCACGTCTAAACAAAGACACAAGACTCAACTATTTTATATGATCGAACAAATATAAGGTTAAACATTGGATTCCCGCATTCAGGGTCTTGAAGCCTTAGGAGATTTAGTTAAGATTTAGGGTGGATAATTTTAGACACAAATAAGATTTTACTTACAAAATACAGGAGCCTTGTGTAATAGCAAAGGGCCTATTTTATTTACAATAACAATCTCTTGCGAAGCCAATAATGACATATGCTGGTATGTTCGTTTAGATCTCAGTAATTTGAGTACTGCTTCAGCCTGCTGACTGTACATATAGCTCTACTGACTATTATAAATGTCATGATTAGAAGCTTTCGGCGGCTTGCCGTCAGTACACCGGGTCATCATGATAAAAAGCGAATATGTATCCCTGGGGCATCATGCTGCCACAAAATGGTTAAGAATCCAAGATGGCGGCTGACCTGCACAGATGTGGACGCTGACGTCATGGAAGTAGCCCTTGAAGCACTCACAGCGGAAGCTGCCCTCGGTGTTGATGCAGCGTCCGTTCTTACATAGGTCCGTCATCAGGCTGCACTCGTCAAACCCTGCAACACGGGACAAGCAGGGCAATATGTAAGGCAGTGGGCAGTGAGCATTACATTATAACATGGTTGGGGTGTTCGTAGATATTTCCAGCCCAGTCCCCCAGCCCCAGTAGAGGGCTCAATATGTTTTGCCCCTGTAGCCAAATGAACTATTCCCTGTTGTGTGATCACATCTAACCTGGGTTATTTTCTATGAAACACTCTGACAAAGATTGAGGTGGAATAATGTAGTCACACGGCATCACACAGACAGAGTATAAAGTGCTGTATAGAACACACATGGACATCACTTTAATCACAATAATTTCAGAGGGAATTTTAGCAATAATGCACGAGACAAAACAGTGACCTACCTCCCCTCATGTTATTTGGCCCATCAGGAATCCCGCCGTTCATGCCCCCCGTGCATAGGTTGTGGTACTCCGCTGTCAGAGGGAACAACAAGCAAGCATTAAATGGTAAGTCAGAAGTAGCGGAAAAAAGTGGCTCAGTAAAGCCATAAGAAAAGTGCCAATGTTGGATAGTCATATTGATATTGATATTCATGTTTGGTTGCCTGATACATATCACCAGTATACTGATTGAGACATGGTCTATCAATACTGAAAGCCGCCTGTGTAAGATACCCCAGGCAAACCCTCTCAGTAAAGAACACAACCCTAGATTTAGGAAATCATGGAAATAAAAAGCGACCAAAAGCAGAATGGAATGAGGCAAATCTCATTTTCATGATTTATAATGTTTTCAGCAACCCCCCCGAAAAACATATTGCGCATGATACAGGGTTATAGGCAAAGTTAACACATGGGCCAGAAAGAATTACAAAACACCATTTACCAGTTTACAGCAGAAGCTATGGCCTTTTCATCATGAAAAAAGGGTGGGAATATAAACTTAGCCATGTTGGAATTGAGCATAGTATGCTCAATGACAATGGAGCCATAAACCCAACATTGGCACGTTAATAAACAAAACATCATCAGATGAGCACACATTTACTGAAGATGTGGTGTATAAAGCAACTAATAAGTGTAGCGGTGAAACTTCAGTTAACTCTTTATAACGGCAACTTATACCACACTTGGCCGACAGAACAAAAGAATTGGCCTGACTTAAATGACGTACAAAAGGTGTGAAAACAATCACCACAGTGTGTGGCATAAGTTAGTTAAACCACTCCCGACTCCTGTACTAAGGATATTGGCTTAGTCACTTCTGAGCACACTCGTCTACCGACTCGTGATCAGCCTAGACTGTCGCCAATATCCTATGTACAGCAGTCTGGCAGTGGTTTAACTACTACATAGTGCTTTAACACAGTGTTCTCTTTGTCGTCATGATGCATGATTCATTGGAGGATCGTATTGTTTAATGTGGTCAATAAACCTATTCTAAAGAATGGTCCTTACATGAAAATGTGCAAGGGATGCATCCTGCAGCATAATCCCAGGACCATAACAACAAGGAACATAGCACATGAATGCACTATTTAGGTCTTAGAGGGTCATTGGAATATCAATGGCCAATTGATGCAATACCGTATGGTCCGATCTACATTGCGTTTATATAATATGGTTAAATGTCAACTGACACAACTTATTTTTCATCTGATAAACCTCCCATCTGCTACCAGCATGGGCAGATGGGGGCCATGCAAAGCCGTTATGAAATTGACTTGAACAGAATAAAATTATTCTTATGCAATACCTAAACCATCTCTGTTTCAAAACAAGGTACTTTTACTTACGTGTGTCTTTGCGGGGGCATGGTTCACATGGGTTGTTCCAGCCCTGACCTATCGTACAACAGCATTCCCTTTTGGTAAGATGACCACTAGTGGGCGTGTCACATACCAGCCGATGGGGTGGCTCGGTAGCATTGCGGAGCTTGTGGTAACAGGTGGACTTCCTCATATCTGGAGAAATCAAGGTGTGTGACAGGAAATAATATCAATATTCAACCATAGTGCAATACATGAAAAATCACATTTTTGTCACACAAAGAACCATTAAAAAAATATATTTAGACAAATTTTGTAAATCAGTCGCAAAGATAATGATTACGGGTTTATTGTGAATTTGTCATGGGTAGCTTATTGAAGTGAACACAGAATAGTAAGTAACCAAAGGTGCACAGATAATAATTCCTCTAATGACATGAAAGTGGCTGAAAAACAATGATACTTATCTCTACATAAATGTGCATTGATGAACTAATTTGTACACTCCATGGGAATTTAAATGAAATCATTTGGCACAGTGTACATCAGGAGAATTCAAATCGATTCGCAACATCCTGACAGAGTCATTCGGACCAGATCCTTACCCATGCACTGCTTGTCCGGGCTGAGGATGTGACCGTCTGGACACATACAGGTGTAGTTGCCCTCCTGGTTAATGCACGTGCCCACTCCGCAGATGGCAGGGTCCTGCTTACACTCATCCACATCTACCAAGGTAAACACCACATTACCATTCAGTCACAAAGATACAAATGTTCTCTTTTTTCATAATGCTAATGGTTCCATAAACCAATGCAGTGCATGCTTTCAGCTGGACAAGACAGTAGACCAGGGATAGCGTAATGATATGTAGGATGGGTTTTACATTGCTGTCACTGTGGCCCTTCATACAGGCATGCACCTGAGTTTTGAAGAAAATTCCAAGACAGGGTAAGAACCACTTCTGTGGGTGTATATAAGATGAATTTCTAGAATGGGGTGCCTCCATAGCCTCAGACTCCCATCCGTATCAATGTTAAAATATTTTCTTACTGGATCTGTACAAACAACAGGGGTGACCTTTTCAGCCTAAAAATTTCCCAAATTTCGGAACACGCCTGAAGAATCCCATGCCTGTTCATTACAAGCAGTGAATAAATTGACACTTAAGTGCTGGAATATAAAGTGAAAAAACGAATAAAACATTTTTAAAATATTATTACAGGCATCCATGACCCCGATAATGTAAATGAAATATGAAGATAGTTGAATAAAGCAGATGCCGAGTGCCCCACCTACACACGCCCACTTGGTGTCGTCCAGCGTGTAGCCGGTCGGACAGATGCAGATGAAGCTGCCGAACGTGTCACGACACCTCCCACCACGACACACGTTGGGGATCTCTGCACACTCATCTATGTCTGAATACACACAGAGAAAACAAGATTAAGAACATAAATTGACACATGTACATTCTCTCTTATTAACAAATGATCTAAAAACGGAAATATCAAAGTACATATTCAACACTTTGGATGGTTCTTTCAATCAGATCTACATTATTAACAAAACAGTTCAGTGTAGGAGGACATTTTGAGGCATTCTACACTGACCTTTAGAAAAACCCTTTGTCTTCATTAAAATGAATTTCTTGTGGTAATGAATTCAGTGCACGTTTTATTCTAACATATTCTTTTTGTATGTTCTGCAAAACATTCCCGAACACAATGAGAGAAAACCGCCGACTTGAATGCATAAAAGGCTGATACTAAAAAGTACTGTTTAGTGTGTTTGTTGAGGGTATATTGGCCGGTGATTCAGCCAATGGGTTTCCAGCCTTAGCAATGTCTACACACAAAGGGGCAAACATTTAATAACACGTGTAAAGGTGCTGCACAGTTTTTCGTACCATGGGGATAGACCCACACATCCCCAAGTGTTCATTCTTGATACAACTCATAATTGCTTTAATTCACTTTAAACTAGGTTTGATCGATTAAGCTGCAAAAGTTTATAAGAAAATGTACATTTTCTTTGATTCAAACTTGATAAAGATAGCTAAAGAGTAATTTTCATTTCACTCAAATGTGAGTCCTGTACATTTAAGGTATAATAAATTGCAAAAGCTCCTTGATCATTTGTGGTCATATATATTGATCATGGCTATAAACTGAAATTGCCTTGGGTTATTCTTACTTTCCAGGATGACAGTAACCTGATCTGGTCTGAAGCCAGGGCCGCCAGGACAGAGGTCGTGGTAGTCCCCTGAAAGACATAATATAGGGGATCAGTACAGATATAGGTCATATTATATTAGCGAATGTTCGACAAGAGTGATCTTGACAGAGGAGTCAACATAAAGCCTCTCGTTCAACCTGCAAGCTATACAAGAATCCCAAAGAATGGGTGTGCATTATACAAGGGATGTGGGTTGTGCGAGCAACTTAAATATGGCATAAGGTATTTTGTAGTTCATGGGTAAAGTTATCAGCACTCTGTTGAAGCATACATACACATAACTGTATTTTTATTTGGAAAGTCATCCATTCATTTTTGATCCATATTGTTTCAAATTTAAGGACATTTCACATAGTGAAGCCTGCACTTACTGGTTCCGTTCTGCGGGCATGTCTCACAGACGCTGGGGTTCTCGCCCCAGCCGCGCCCCACGGTGCAGCAGCAGGTGGCCTTGGACACCTCGTTACCCACCTCAGCACTGCAGGCACCCAGGTGGGAGTACTCGGGCACCTCCAGGAAGCACGACCCCTCCCTCAGGTCTGATACATTAACACAAAGAAAGGTTGATATTGTTGATAAATACAATATTAGTGTAGGCATGGTATAGCTATTGAGCTGGAAATAAAAATACTGCATGATACTTAGGATTTACTGAAACTAAAATCCTATCAAATAGTATGCAAGGTGATAATGAATCAAATTGCATTACATTGCATTTTAAGGGGATATACATTACATTACATTTTAAGGGGATATACATTCCAAACATGACAATAGTGATACTGTACTTACTTCATGGAAAATAAAGTTTACATGATGTTAGTCTAGCAGTAAACCTCAGCAAATCCCAAGTGTGATGCAGTGTATCTATTGCTGTATACGCTAACACATGATGTAAACATTTCCAAATGTATACTTGGTACAAATCTGTTTTACCATCAGACTTCTAACTGACTCTTTCAGACATTCTTCATTAGCCAATAGATATGTGGAATATAATATCAAATTTGAAAAAGAACCTATTATAAGATTGCAGCCGATACCAATGTTGCAAATACATGTATATTCTTTTATTTTGTTTCTTTTGCAGGATGTTTAAAGATTAAATATCAAGTTGGTCATGATACAAAGAAGTATGCTGATCCAACATACCAACACATCCGGTGCCTGACGGGTTGAGCTGGTAGTTGGGCGGACACTGACAGATGTAGGAGCCCTGCTTGTTGATGCACGTGCCGTACTGACAGTTATCCGGGTTGTCACACTCGTTGATATCTGAAGCCCAGTAAAGTAGAGTATGATTATGGGTGTATCTACTGAAATGTTAGTTTAGCTGGTTTGAGGCTCATTTCCAATGCATTCAAAGAAGCAGTAGACCATATAACCAACAGTACCTGTGCAGTTTCCTCCTGTGACGTCCAGGATGTAGCCCTGGTTGCAGATACAGCGGAACATACCAAAGACGTTCTCACAGCGGCCGTTGACACACAGGTTCCTGAAGGCCACGCACTCATCAATATCTGTAAGGTTAAGTTAAGTATAAATCTGTAGAGCTATTCATCGTATTATACATCAGATTTGTGTGGCAGACTACATGAAATACATGGTGGGAAGCATATTATCGTTGATAACATTTAGTTTATTATTATAGACTTTGGAAATACTGGAAAGCAGCAATGGCCTTCTATAGGCATTTATATATTTATATATATATACATGTCCATAGAAGGCTTTTGATATATCATTTTTAAATTCATGAATGTAATCTTTTTGACTAGATCATCCTTGAAAAGTACAGTTACAAACGGTAAAAGTACATAGAGAGACTACATTTCAGCTCGGATGTACCACAATATAGAGGGCTACACCAAATAAGCCTCAGTAATTGGCATTTCTAAATAGACGCAGTTGTAAGAGTGCCAGCTTATACTGGAGAATTGATGAATGGAATTAACATCACCTTGAAACCCAAAAGTCTTACATTTGGCTCGATACTCATGTAAATCCTTCAAGAAATGGTGTTTATAACCGCTGTGGCATGGTGTATAGATCATTGATGAATGCCTTAACTCCCCTACTCACCAGCACAGGACCTGTCGTTGTCCTTGGCCATGAAGCCCATGTCACACTCACAGTGGTAGCCGCCAGGGTGGTTCAGGCACTGCCCGTTGTCACACAGGTTGGGGTTCAGAGTGCACTCATCCACATCTGGAGATGAAAGAAACAGAAGTATTTAGAGTTGAGGGGGAATTTAACTTGTTCAGGGTTTCTTGTCTACCGATCATTGCATCTTTACCTACAATTGACATTATTTGCATTCAATTGCTGTCCAAGAAATGTATCCCCTTTCCAAAGGTAGCCACAATCGAATTGAACATGAAACACATCAATATTTATAATATGTTGACCTTCCAATGTAAATTTATTGCATATGCATGAAATGAAAAACCTTGTTGCCATGACTATTCTATCAACCAAAACCAGTAAAGTTTTCTTTTATTTTCTAGAGGTCCCAATAATACATGATAGGAGAAAGGTCCCAAATACATACCAATGATCAAAGTGGACACAAAATAGTGTGATATAATGCAGTAATACATACCTATGCAGGTGAAGCCATCGCCTTCAAATCCCTCGTCACAGACACATCTGAAGGTACCAGGCGTGTTGATGCAGGTGGCGTGCTGGTCACATCCCCCGTTCTCACGGATACACTCGTTAGCATCTGTCAGGGAGAGACATAGACATACATTTATGACTGATATATCAGTGAAACATAATGGACAGGGGTGAGATATCATTGAGCAAATGGACTACTTACATGTGGCACATGTAAAAGAAATAGATATCAGTTCTTAGTAAATGTTCTGAATAAGTTGTCCATCCAGTTATACAATATTATTCGAGTTCATTTCTATTACAACAAAGTATTTATTCTAGCTATAAACTGTGTGCCTACACACTTTTGAGGTGGGAGACATGGTTTTTATTTTATGAATCCAATTGTATTCAACTGCCCATCTCAGAATAGTCTTTGTTTGGAAGATATATATTTCATATTCGGATTTGAGATGTATGATTATAATTAAAATTTCATAAAATTAATTGTTAAGTTACAGTTGGCACTCTTACCTCTGCAGTTGAAGCCCTCGCCTACAAAGCCCTTCTTACAGATACACTTGTAGGAGCCCTGGGTGTTAAGGCAGGCTGCGTTAGGGTCACACCGGGCCGTGTCCAGCAGACACTCGTCGTCATCTAGAACCACACGTAAAGCAGTCAGTCAATACAGGGGTGTATTGCAGAACAGAAAGTGGTGTACGTTTTCTTTAGCGACACTGGTGTAACGGGATCGTTTTGTATTGTATTGCCAAAAGGATAAAACAAAGTCCTCAATCATATTAACATTATTAACAAAGGATTTTAGTGTAGCCTGACATTTGGCAGCTTCCTACAGTGAACTTAAGACCCTTTTTCTTAATCAAAACGACCATCTCTAAAACTGATTTCTTTACTAGTTACTTTAGTGAACGTTTTACTCTGACAAATTCTTTTCCTGTTCTGCAAAACACTCCAGAGCTACCATCCACAAGACTCACTATTGTCATCGGCAACTAATTTAGCTAATAACCAGCTGAATTGATTTAGCTAGTACTAGCCAAGTGCCCTGCTTTTTGACAAATGAGTTTGCATTATAAGCGATTTTTCTCATTAAAATCCAACCTTGCTTCCCACTATAAATGATTTACATATAGCTATAATAACATTTCACCATGAAATAATTTCCATACGTTTGAAAAGAATAGGATCTCACGATATCCATTTTAACCCATGTTTTTATGAGATCAGAATCTCCTTCATGGAATAAACATGTTTAATACTTAAGTTATTACTCACCCAAACATCCAGAGTTACCCGGCTTCACTGAGTATCCCTCATTGCAGTTACACACAAACGAGCCGATCGTGTTGTCGCACACACCGTGAAGGCACAGGTTGCGGTTCAACTCACACTCATCCACATCTATACACGAGTAGAACATAATCCCTCTTTTATAAAATTGAACAATTTATTATCTATATGTATTGGTTAGATTTGCTCTAACAATATAAATTATGTAAGCCAATAAAAATGATTAAAATGACAAAAATATAGTGTGCCATTGCATACAACTCTTCACATATATTTTTGATTGTTGTATTTTGAAATACCATTCATGAATAAATACACATTGCAAAATTATGAACAGATATGGAGAAATCCAGACTCTCAGAACTCAGTGTATTTTGTACTACCGGTACCCCTAATTCATGCTCAACTATAATCGCCATGATACTTGTAGCAAACCTACAAATGGGTTATAGTAAGACTCAGACTCCAGTATTAAACTAAGTAAGAGGTGCACTCTGGCAGGCCACTGAAACTGATAAATTATGGAGTGCAAGAGTGTATATGTCACGCGCAATATCGGACCTTCTACTGAATGTTATCACACCTCCAAGGTGTGGCACAGCATACTCAAACAACATTGACAAATATATCTAGTGTTGTATGTGTAGAATAGCAAGGAATTCTGAGACTGCTCAATGTAAGTAGGGAGCAATTCCGGAATTGCCCTGCACAGTTCCGGAATTGTACCTGGGCAATTCCGGAATTGGGCTGGTTCCTATTCTGCGCCTGACATTTGTCGTATCTGCAGAACAAATCCATCATCGAATATCTGAGCCATTTTGGTGGGGGCGACATATATGTCCTATATGTGTGTACGTACCCCTGCAGTGCTTGTTGTCCCTGCTGGAAGTGAGGCCGCCCGTACACTGACAGCGGTAGGAGCCGGGGGTGTTGGTACACCTCCCGCCGTTACAAATGTCAGGACTCTCCTTACACTCATTGACATCTGTAAACAGATATTAAATTGTCAAATTAACATGTTTCTATGTAAAAAGGAGAGTATTGGTAGTTATACAATAAACACATGTATGCACTAAGACAATTGAAAAGAGTTTTTCAGGTAGCATGCAGCAATGCTTAGCAAATCTTTCACATAGGGAAAATGTCAGATATAAGTTCCCAGTGAAATTTTCAAGAATCTACTAATAAAGTGACATGAGGTATTGGGAATAAAGTTTGCATTAAGAAGGTACTCGTTTCTAAACTAGAGGTACTCAGAGATTGTACTCGACTTGTAGTATCACAGCCTGCATTCTTACTTCCTTAAAGCTGGGAGGTCAGGGAATAAGTTCAGCATTTTCCATACATAACAGTTCCACCAGAGGGCAGCAGTGTTTGGACAGGGGACCATGAGCATTGTCCAGCTACAACATATTCACCCTATCTTGTGCCTGTAAGAGCTGAGCTCCCAGCCTTTAAGAGTCCTCTTGTGAATCAAAACTGAACTATATCCAAAAGTGCTTTGGGCCTCACTTCAACCATGACGGTCAAGCTTTAAAGCATGACCTACTGGAGGGACAGTGTAGAGTTGATGGATTGTACATAGAGACTACCCATATGAATGTCGTAAGATTCCTCTCAAGATATGAGACTGGTATACTGTTCAATTTCAATTCAATTCTTTATTTCAGACTCATTTCAAGTACAAAGGTCCATAGGATACATAGATGGGTACATAGCATAGCAATTATAAAAGACAGTAATATAAAATCTATTCACTGACATATCATTCACCAGACATCAAACATGAAAATGTATATACATATATGGTGCTTTGTGCCAGTGTCTCCAGATGTTAGATGTAAACTGGGTGTCACCTCTCTACCAAGTTGCGTAAAAGCACATTTACTGAGCTTAATAGGCGACACATAAAACTGTATACCAGTCTTCTAACTGTGGCAGCAAAAGTAGGTAACCCACAGGCTACAAAAGCTTCACTGGCGCTAGTGTATCAGGGCACCCCGAGTAAATAAGGATGTTGGTTGTGCTTACCTCGGCAGTTTTTCTTGTCAGGCAGCAGCTCGTAGCCCTTCTTACAGCTGCAGATGAAGCTGCCCTGGGTGTTCTTACACTCAGACATACAGCCGCCGTTACTGCGTCTACACTCCTCGATGTCTGTAAGAAGGTAAATCATTGTAGTGCATAAGGTATATGAAGAACTAAGCCATAGGGCAATGTAACTAAGTCAGCTAACAGAAATACGTTCTTTTACATCAAAACAACATTTAAACGTCATATAACTTTTTGCAACACAAATGAGCCATAAAGAAACGTTATATAACGTTGTATAACGTTGTTTTTCTTTTTGTTTACTGGGAAGGCTCTTGATCGAATACAACTGGATCCACAGGTTCAAGAGCTAAGCCCCACAAGGTTTGGATACCATGGGAAGAGTTGAGAATGGAGCAAATGACACGCCTTGAGTTTACTTATCATGTTGTTACTTCTAAATTTTCTAATTTCCTAATGAGATTCTCTAAGCACCTGGGCATTTATATAGGGTTTGAAAGAAGCTAAAGTGCTTAGTTCACCACTGTCAATAATCTGTTATATTGATCCATAGCAGTGCTGATTGGGGCCTCATGGTACATACGGCATTATTCCAATGGCGCCTACTCCTCTACTATCATCTATAACTATGGCGGGGAGCATGTGGAACTAAACTCATACATACTATTTAGGTGATGCCTTCGCTTTCAACTCCAGCGAGCCTGCCACTAGACGCTTCCTTTTTCAAACATGGATGTCCACCAGTAAAAATAAAGATTTTCAGACAAATCTTCAAATAGCAGAGATTGCTTACCGACACAGCTGGTTTTGGCTGTGTTGTGTGAGTATCCAGTCTCACAGATACACTCATAGCCGCCCATGTAGTTCTCACAGTGGCCGTTAGAGCAGATGCCGCTTGTCTCAGAGCACTCGTCAATATCTGCGGAAAGAAACTTTATTTTATTTCATACTACATGTATTTAGTTAGTCAATTAGTTGAGAAATCCATAATTATTTTGTTTTTTTTTGCAAACGGATTTTAATCGCCTTAATGATAGATTACAACGTTAGCTTACAGTGAATAAAGCAGGGTTACACAAAGCGCCTTTATGGATTATCATAATTATACATAACTGTGTAAGATACACGAACCAGTAACGGGAAGGCAAAGCTGGTAAATGATGTAAGTAGTGCTCTTACCCTTGCATGCCTTGCGGTCTGACGTGAGTTCATGTCCGTCCGGGCACTCACACAGGTAGCTGCCGATGGTGTTGATGCAGTTGCCGCCCCGACACAGCGCCGCGTCACGCGCACACTCATTCACGTCTGCGTGCATGGAAGTAGCAGTTATAAAATATCAAGCTCTCCAATTTACTAAGTATCATTGGCGTTATTACCAAGGCTATCATACAGAGTAACAGCTAGGCCAGGTTCAAGACTGACCAGAGCAAGACTCAGTCACACTAAAGACATTTATGCACTATGTTACTAGTTGTACCGGGGTATACGGTCTTTAGTTACATATAGTATCATACATATCATCACCGTGCCCCCCCCCCCTCTGATAACAGAGGGCTTCTGACCCTCTTGTAATAGTCAAATCTGTCCATGGGGAAATACTAGCCCTCCGATATCGAACCTCCACTAAATTAAGAATCAATCGGCATAGATTTTCTGCACAGTTGCAAGCATGGGTGATGAAAAAGTCATAAAAAAAACATAAATACATGTATCAGTCCAATGCATTGTCCACTTACCCATACAGACGAGCATCATCATGGTGCTCTCGAACCCAGGCAGACAGTCGCAGGTGAACCGTCCGGGTGTGTTGACGCATGTGCCATTACCGCACACGTTGTGAGATATACGACACTCGTTGATGTCTGCAAACAAGGGGCCACAAGGTCTACATTTTGAATCAGGGGAGGTTAGTTGGGTATTAGGTCAAAATATGAAAGTGTTAAAAGACTAGTAATGGCGTTTTGTATCTTTCATGTTTAGGCAAATAAACTCAAAATGAATGTTTCTGGGTGTGACATATCTTTAACGATTAGGGCCATAACCCATTAGCCGATTTGGATGCATTATCGGCCGATAAACCCTCAACAAACAAGCCCAATGTAGTATTTTGTAGTTTAATTTTGCGGATGTATCAGCCGATAAAGCATCCGAACCGGCTTATGGGTTATGGCCCTAAAGGTATACTGAGGGTATAGAGGCAGTTTAATCAGGGCAATAGAGACTTAGCTGTTTCCCTTTGTCAGCGTCAGTTCTGTCAGTTTACATTCCCTTATTTCAGAACGCTGTATCTCAGACCCCTATTGAGTAACCATACCCTGTATCTCATCGCCTTTGCGCTCATTAAAGTAGTTAAGTAAGCAGAATATATACCTTATTAAAATTGTTTATTTTAGTACATGATTACATGAAATAAATAAAGTAGCATTCAAATTCTTCCCCACTAAGGGTTGAATAACCCGGCTATACTTTGAGAGTAATCTCTCACTATTAAAAAGTGTTGGCGAACAATTTTTTGTCCTTGTACTTACCTAAACAGTTGGTGCCGTGGTCGTCCAGTGCGTAGCCGGGGTTACACTGACAGATGAACGACCCGATGGTGTTCCTGCACTTCCCGTTGGTGCAGATCCCCGGGAACTGCACGCACTCATTGATATCTGAACCACAACAGGCACACCGTATAACAAAGTGCACATAATGTTTGTTTGTTAACGTACAGGCTCGTGTATAAATCAAACCCTCGTCTAAGCCGCCCCCCTAACTTCAGAGAATCATTTTCGGTTTTGTGGTTTTGAACGCGAGATGCTTCGTGGACTTGTTATCTCACGGCTGTCATTTACATCATCAGCCTGTGCAACCATCTCTGTAATTTGTTCATGGAATAACCCCTCAATGAGTTATTCCATGAACAAGGTATATCTTTAAAAACCCTCGTACATGTCGCCCTCTATATAGGTAGCTTTGTTACCAAAGTAAAGCTTGATCTGATCCACGCATAGTCCTCGGCTGCGAGACTTCATGATATGTCATTGTACGTATACAAAAAGTCAATGATAGTGTAGTAGTCGTTGAGTGTTTCAAATCCAAATGCATTAACGCGGGATAGAAATATTCCTGTTGCAAATGTAATTATGAAATCCCCTTTTCATAAAGATGCTATGGACGGCATGCAGAGTCTATTTTATTGTTTAACAATGCGGTCAGAATTATACTATCAGCACAGAGATATGGCTCTCTATTCTCTCTAGTCCAGCATGACCTGATAATGCGTACAATTTAAGTTGTGCATAGGGATTGACCTATTGAAATCCTATGGAATTCGGAAAGAAAGAAAAGCAAAAAGCAACCAAACGTGTTGCAGTAAAATGTTCAGTGTTTTGAGATTCTTTAATCTAATTTCAACGGTCCATGAAATAACGACCTCGTCCCTGCTGGTCTAAGAAATAAGATTATGGCCTGGATTCCGGTCATGTGCGTTTTACATTTGGTACAATGTAACAATGCATCTTGTAAAGTAATGAGTTGTTGTATTTTAGTGTAGTAGGAACTCAGGCAACTTTTAGAGAAAAGACATAAAAATGGAGTCAGGCGTAGTTGTATGTTGTTTACGTCGCAGGCGGAATGACTCTGAATGGGGGCAGCATGGTGCAGTGGCCCCGCACAAACACATACCTTTTTGGAAGTCACTTCCGCCGTTGGGACCAAATCCTGGACTTTGACAAAGGGCTTTAAACTCGTCTGTAAAAACAAAGTAATCAACCATTGGCGGCATACTCATCAAGTCCAACTTTAAATGAGTTTATCTGCAAGGTTCACTTTACGTGCACATCTCATTTTATAAATACATCTGAGAAATACAAATGTTAATTGGCACGCGCCACTGGTTGGTGCATGCCTTAACCATCTCCGGGAAAAAAGGGGTTTCTACCACCTAATCGATTATCTGTTCAAACATAAATAAATATAAGATTATTTAATTTACATCTAAAATGGTCTTTGCTTAGGCAAGAAAGATATCACAGTGAATAACAATACGTTCTTTTAGGTAAGTGTTTTGAAGGTGTGGAAGGGGTTTGGGGAAATCGTTAAAAACGTTTATAAACGAAATCGTCGACGTCCCTGAATTTATATAAATATACAGGAGTTCAATAATGTTTATAAATAATGTCCTTTTGCGTTATTAATTAGCAACATGAATAGTTGAAAGATGGGTAGGATGTACAAACCATAATAAGAGCATAGAATTAAGTTCGTATGACATCATACAGGCAAACGTTTGGAAACATTAAGAACTTTTTTTCCCTGGGTTGTATCAGGCACATAAAGAACTCACCTGTTCCCTGGTAGGGGCAGGGTGTGCAGGGGTCGCCCCACGCCTCCCCTATGGAGCAGCAGCACGTGCCGCGCATGTGCACCCCGAGTAGCGGCGTGCTGCACTCGTTCCGGTGGTACTTCTGGTAACACGTGGCCTGCCGCAGGTCTGACAAGAAATAAATTATGAGATAGATTGATAAAGTAGAATATAAACTAATGTTTGCAATAACCTGTAGGCGTCCGACTGTAGACGGGGTAGGAGGGGTAACGTTGACAGCATCGTTCTATAAATCTATCTTGGCGTCTCTCACACGCATTATGCTATAACAAATCAATGTCGCTTTGTCTATCTTTAAATGGTTTCTGGGATGAGCGCCCTCGGATCTGGGTCCCTGCGGCCAGGACTGTCTTCTCGTCTCACACTATAATACTGAATCAGTGAATTGGCCCTGAATGAAAGTTAGGCCATAACTAAATAACAATTGGTATAAGGAGATGAAATCTGATCTGCATGATAAGGAATGAATTTCTGTTATCATGGGTGTTGTATCAACACGGTCTACCATGCCATATATCCTGTCAAGATGAATGAAATAAATTCAAATAAAATCAAGCACACTGACCTACACATCGCGCCCCAGTGGGGTCCAGGCTGAGGCCGGGCGGACAGTTACAGATGAAGGAGCCCTCCGTGTTGACGCAGTTACCGCCGCCCTTACAGATGGTGGGGAACACGTCACACTCATTCACGTCTGGAAGAACAAAGACACAGGGGTGTGTTGCAGAACAGAAATCCATGTACTTTTTCTTTAGCAACACTAGTGTAACGAGATCATTTGGGGTCTATTTTAAACTGTTTTGCCAAAGTTATAATGGAAGAATTCTCATCAAAACGAGGTCTTCAGAAAATATCAGTTTTAACCCTCATCAAATCCATATTCACATTGACCTAACAAATGCTGTAAATAATGGAAATATATATTCAAGTATATGTTCAACATTTGGGGTGGTTATTTTAATCAGATCTAAATTATTAACAAAAGATTTCAGTGTAAGATGACATTTGACTGCATCCTACACTGACCTTTGGAAATACCCTTTTTGTTCATTAAAACAATCATCTTTAAAATGAATTTCTTATGCTAGTTAGTTTAGTATACGTTTTATTCTAACTTATTCGTTTCCCGTTTTGCGAAAAAAAACAGGTTACACAAAACACATAGTCAGTTACAGGATATAGTATAGTAACAGTGGCGGACTTAAGTGGTGCGTGGGGGCGCGCCCCCCCCCCTTTTTTGGGCAAAATTTACATTTTTGAAAGGTGAAATTTGGCACAAAAGTTAAGAACACACCTTTGTTACACACTACACACTCTTTGCCAAAAGTGTGTTTATCTCAAAGGTGTGTTGTAGATTCACTCTTTATGCATGTTCCCGCAACGCACATTTCGTAGAGTGTAACTGAAAGCTCTGGGCCATCCGTTAGTGTGGTGTCAAAATGAGCTGTATAAGGATGCTGTTAACAGGAATGAACCTGGTTTACTATTATAAGTCAATCGCCCAGGTCAATGTTAACACTTGGTAGCATTGACATCTTATTGTCATTACTAAGTACTGGGGTAGGGGATCCAGCAGAGTAAACTGAATTGAACCCAATAAACACATTCAAAAGACCTTCATACAGCTAACTCACCTACACAGCGCACACCATCCTTAGGGAAGAAGCCAACGGGACACTTGAGATCTGAAATTAATTAGACTGGATTTTAAAATGGTACATTATTCTCCTGCTGCACAACTACTTGCTGGCGCAGAAGGTCATTCTCGTCATTGTGTAAGGCATGCAATGCTGAATGTATCACCCCTTGATCTCATATATCTATATATATCTATATATATATATATGTATATATAGATATAGATATAGATGTAGATATATCTATAGATATAGATATATAGATATATAGATATATATAGATATATATATAGATATATAGATATATAGATATATAGATATAGATATATGGATATATAGATATATAGATATATAGATATATAGATATATAGATATATAGATACTCATTCTGCCTTACTTATGTGAAAGTTTAACATATCGACAGTGAGTGTATCATTAAAACAGCCAACCAGACGTTAAATCTGTAAGTTTATTATAAGTGAGTTAATACCTGAGATGGGACAGGGTTCACAGGGGCTGCCCCAGCCCTTCCCCAGGGTGGAGCAGCACTCCCCCTTTAACGTTTCTGTGGACACCTCCTCCTCACACCGACCGTTACGCATCACACTCCAACAGGCACCGCGACGGTTATCTGAGAAAAATGAAAAACACATTGAAACACAGTCCTTATAATAATGTGTATGTGTTTTAATGATTTCCTGTTTGATGACATTTTCAGAGACATTCACTGCGAATTGGTACCAATGATATAATTATAATACTATATTAGTTGGAGACCTTGAAGTGCCACACTTATCTACAGATATCTAATTTTCTTGTAATTGCTCTTTAGGTTTCAGGACAGCATGGAGCCCCAAGCCTTTGTACATTATGATTCATTATCCATTTGCCTGATGCATGACTGCAGTATCAGAATGTCACTGCTGCTGTATTCATGCATCATAAAGGGCACAATGTATTTAAGCATTGTGTATGGGTAATCATCTGTATCTTCTGTACCATCTGCAGTTCAAAACTTTGAAACAGTTAATTGCATACCTACCTACACAGACAAGTCGTGTGGAGTCAAGCGTCATGCCGGTGACGACACACTCACAGCGGAAGCTGCCCAGCATGTTAACACAGTTGGCGTTGACACACGGGCTCTGCTCGGCACACTCATTGATGTCTGAGGGACATCACCAACATAGATATTATTACGACGGTATAGCATCATAGTGTTGTAACAGGTAGATGTGGGGTGTATTAATTAGAAGTAGTTACATTGGGGATCTTCTGGGGTCTTTTCCAGAACGGATATTGATAGCCCAAATGATCGAAACTGCTCTTTTTCACAAAAAGAAAACTTGTTTCCCACATACATAAACAGGTAAATACTCAAGTCTTAGGATTTATACACACATGATATACGTATTCATTTTTAGACATAAGTATATATGTTTCCTATGGACCTAAAGAGTAGAAGTGTTTAGACTTATGTATTGAGAAGGAGAGATATAGGGTCGTTGATGCATATGGTGCACCTGCAGTGTTCATGTTGTATTATTTTCAGGTGTACTTACCTTCACACCCGTTGGTGATGGAGCTGAACTTGAAGCCGGTCTTACAGATACAGTGGAAGCTGCCCGGCGTGTTGCGGCAGTGACCCCGGTCACACAGGTTACGCTCCAGGCACTCATCCTCATCTAAAACAGGTAATATCAGGGGGATTGACTATTTATTGACTAGATGATCCTCGGAAAGTACATGTACAGCATCAAATTATGCAGGAGTAGACCCTCTGATAAAATTCCTCTGGTTATGTATGCGGCATATAATCTGATAACAAGATACACAGATGTGTCTGGTGTATTTCGTTCAAAGAGGATTACCAAAACATCCTAGACCAGCACAAGACCTACTGTTTTTGGTCCAGTAGAACCCACTGGACCCACTTACCATCTATCCAATAGTCTTAACAATAATTTAAAATTTTGGTGAGATATACCCGCTGACCGACACATTTCTTGCCAGCTCTGTCTATAATCATGAAAAGCTAATAGAAATATACGGACAACCGAAACATTTTTTGCCGGTTGTGACCATAATCATAAAAAGCTGATAGAGATATACCGACTGACCGACACATTTCTTGCCGGTTGTGTCTATCTTGTAGCCGGGGTAGCAGATGCAGCGGTAGCCACCAGACAGGTTCTCACAGTCACCGTTGATGCACACTCCAGGGTTTATGGAACACTCGTTAATATCTGCAAGAAAATGATCCATGATAATACACTGTAAGACAAGTGTTCAGCTTCTACACATAATTATGAGGTTCTCAAAATGTGTAAAGCTATATAAAATTACTAATTATCAAAAAGACAGATATGAAGTATAGATGCAATATTTAGAATTAATGATTGAAGACTATTTTATGTGATCAAAGGTCTTCATTTTTCTGTCATCAACACATATTTTGGACACAGTGGTTCACCTAAGGCATATTTACCAATGGCTCATTGCCTTTTTGTAGAAAAGTGGTGATGGATTCCCAAAGGGTCGTCATGGGACATAAATGTAGTGTCGGTAAGAAGACTCACAAGGGCTGTATCCATGTACAATTATTACCAAGGAACTGCACATTAAAACAATTTACTGGAACCCTAAAACGGTTAGAAAGCCTCACCTGTGCCTCCATTGGTCATGCCTGGACCGTGCCGACACAGGTCCTTGTACTCGGGGTCTGACATTAAGGGGCAGGGTTCGCACGGCTGCCCCCAGCCGATGCCGACCGCCTCCATGCTGCCTATAGTACAGCAACATGTGGACTTGGTGACCAGCTGGTTGGACGGGTTCAGGCACTGGTCACCGCGCAGACTCATAAAGCACATCCCACTGGTTGTCTCTGGGTTAGGATAGAAGGAAGAGAAATTGAAATGGGAATATATATTTAGTTTTCTTGGTCCAAACAGATCTTGCTTGACTTTCTGCTTCCTACAGACTCTCCTCTTCTTTTCATTATACATTCAATTCAGGACACAGCTATATAATCAACAATTTCATCATGAAACTTTTCAAGAGACTACATCTAAGAGAAGTTGACACATTTTCTCATGGAATATATTTAAGATTTATGTAATGTGAAGAATAAAAATGGTGTGATTTTACATTTTAACGAAACAAAGAAACAGAAGCCTGCGTTGAACAGGAAAAGATCTGTGCCATCTACTCACCAGCACAGGTCTTGCCGTCAGGCCCCAGGGTGAACCCGTTATGACAGTCACAGCGGAAGTTGCCCGGCGTGTTGACACAGCGTCCCTGTACACAGGATGTGGACAACGAACACTCATTGATATCTGCAGGGGGAAAAACACAGGGATTTTAATTTGTTAAGGGAGCAAACAATATGGACATAGCCGAAGCCCTGCTTGGTCAGGCATTGATAAACTAAATTGAATGTCTTTGAGGCAGAAAGGAAAAGAGAGAGATAGGAGAAAAATAGCATGGGGAGATGGATGCAGACACATAAACAGGGAATGAATAATCAATTTTAGCATGTCATGCATTGTCAAACAGACATTGGTGCGTACAGACCACACTCATATAACGTCATATAAAGAATATGATAAGATATATAATAAGATTAGAAGTCTTATATATACCAAAGTATGTCAGTTATCAACTTACCCACACAGGCTTCTCCATTGGAATGTAGGTGATATCCAGGATCACAGACACATTTAAAGCCGCCGTTCTCATTGATGCACCTGCCGTTAGAGCACATACTAGTGGACACACACTCGTCCTTGTCTGAAGTTAGAATCATCATGGTGGTCAGTTATTGTTGTTGCATATCATCAGCAAAATATAATTCCTCTAGCCAACCACAAGGGTTTGTATTACCTTCTTCAAATTACATTAAAGGGGCATTCTCACCACTCACCCTTAACCACATAGCAGACTAAAACAGAACTAGAATTGTGTGTGGGAAACGCTCGGTGAGAATGCCACTTTTAAAGTGTTTTTTTACATTACCCAATCAAATTAATTTGTAAAATGTGGTAAATGCAATTTCAAAGGCCGGTATGGGTAGGCCGGTGGGTGGGTTGACGAGGACAAGTACACCCTGCCACTACTCAATCAGAACTGAATCAGGTAGGCCCGCTTCCCGCTCTCTTTGGACCTAATGTATGGGTAGGCCTATCCGTTTGCAGTTCGTCTCCTATCGTGCCTAAATTGACAAGGGTATTACTTTGACAAGAGAATACAGCTGGACCCATAGGTTCAAAACAACATCTCCATGGAGAAGGACCCCAATAGATGACACATGACTTGACACTGACATGGCCTTCGGTATTGGACTGAAAAAGCACCCGGCATAATTTGGTATTAATAAATTGTCTTGAATAAGCATGAAGGGTCTTGTATGAGGACACTTACCGACACAGATGTTGCTGCCGGCTAGCAGCCTATAGCCGGTGTCACACAGACACATGTAGCTGCCGGCCGTGTTGATGCACTGACCGTTACGGCAGATACCCGGCGTCTCCGTGCACTCATCCTTATCTGTCAGCCAACAGACATCATGTTAAAACATTTATTGTTTAAAAGAAGAAAATTTCTGATGTTTTATTTTGGTCGATGTATATGCGTTATTACATCATCACCTGCTTCAGCAGGCTATTTAGCCACCATGGCCAACATTATTATTATTATTATTATTATTCTCATTATAGAAGGCTGGGCTGTATATATGGTGTGTAGAAATTAAAAAATGAGGTAAGACTTAATAATACAGCAAGGTACAATGCATCAACCCTATTCATGACAACATTGTACTTTGATGCACTACAACCTTTGTATTGAGAGTGTATTGGGTTGTGCAGAAAGTAGAAGTGTATTGATTGCGTCAGTGCAATCCAGCATCAGTGAGTTACTTGCCGGTACTTTCTTTGTGCATCATGATGACAAATGAACATGAAGCTTTGGTGGGTTAGACCAAGTAATAACTAGATCTTGACCTACCTATACATCCCTGGTAGTTGATAGCTGAGGTGTAGCCCTGGTTACAGTTACACTTGTAGGCACCATCCGTGTTCACACACACACCGTTCAGACACATCCCGTCCCGCTCACACTCGTTCCTGTCTGAGGAGGGAGCAACATGACAGGTCTCAGACTGGGAAATACTGCCTCATAAACAATAGTTTTTACTGGTTAACTCGTTTTTAATTCCTGGGTCCAGTCTAGACTTTTAGTGTAGCCTGCATACCTTCCATTGGGCACAAAATGGACACACACCTTGGATACGCCTCACACTTGTTACTAAGCGACCACTGCATGACCTTTGGGATTCACATGAGTTCAGATTTTGTTTAAAGTTCACGAGAAATGGATACAAGTATAGTTCATGAAATCTGAATTGAATTTATATGGGTCTTCAGTTATCTGTATTTACTGACGACCTGAATAGATAAAGTTCAGTTAAAGCCTTGCTTTATGTGATGTAGATGAAATATCAGATCAGGAGAATTCCTCCAAACAGAACTTGGGAATTGAACGTTTGCAACTGAGTAGAATCCGGGTTGGTCACAATGACACAAGAAAGGCACGTGATATTCCCAAGAATTGTGACCATGTCCTTGAAGTTTGAAGTTTGTTTATTAGCATGACATCACAAGTTACATGATATTATGTATGTATATTCTGTATTCCAGTTAGGTTGGGAGGGATTGACAACCCGTTGAGACCGGTGGTTACAGGGAGTGATGACCCACCTTGACAGTAGTTTCCATCCTCAGACAGCACAAAGCCTTGTCCACACGTACAGCGGTAGGAGCCCTCCATGTTCACACAGCGCCCGTTACGGCATCGCCCGGACACGTTACACTCATTGATGTCTGTAACGGGATATAAAGAAATGTAAATAATACTCAACATGTCTCAACATATCTCTAAAGTTAGGCCAATCTAAATAAGATTCTTCCATACATATGCTAACATTTTCAATTGTTATCTTTTTTCAATTCATTAAATTTTAATTTAAATCAAAATATTGTAGAAATCAGTGAAAATGCACTCACCTACACAGATGCCGGTGTCGTCCACCTTGTAGCCGGGGTGGCACTTACAGATGTAGGACCCGGGTACCTCGTGACACTCACCGTGCGACCCGCACGTGTGGTACTTACACAGCTTACCCAGCTGCTGCTGTGAGTCTGGACACAGGTCCAGGTACGCATCTGTGGAGGAAGTAGCATTATAATCTGTCTTATAGCATGGGTCATTAATGATAAAGTTTATCCAGTCAAGAAGACAAGTGTGACTTTAAAAGTTTGAAATTAAATGCATATTATTCACAGAATAATGCATAGTTAATCTACTGATGTTGGTCTTGATAGATATCACAAATATTCTGCTAAAACGAATTTTGAGAAGGCATTGCATATTTGATACCAAATTAAAGGTATTCTGGCCCTGTATGAAGTACTACATTCTATATGAGCGTACTTTCAATATAGTCAACTAGTAATCATGACATTTTACATCATAGGTGAAACAAGAACGTAATTTATGAATATTTTGAAAATAAATCAGCTCCCATGGTTACCTTTTCTAGGGCGATCTCAGGATCGTTTCTTATTAAATAGGTAATAATTCCAATGAAGATAATCGGCCAGAAATGCTGTAGCGGAAGGGTTTGAAGAAAATGTGCATACCAGTGTTGGTGGGTGGACAGAGCCTGCAGAGAGCACCGTTCTTCTTCCAGCCCTTGCCGTGGTTGCAGCAGCAGTCCTCGTGCGTCATGCGGCGTGACATCGGGTTGCTGCAGTTGACCGGCATCTCCAGTGACAGGAAGCACACGCCCAGGTGGGAGGTGGACGACGACCCTGCATGCGACAACAGGTAAAGGTGTACAATAGGATGAGACGACAGTTAATCCTTTAAATGACATCCACTGGGCAACAAGCCTAATGTCTAACTCTCAACCACGGTGCCGAGACACCGAGGGGCTATACATCGAGCCCAAAATGGGAGGGGAGTGTCTCCACAAAAAAGTTTCTTTAAAATGACATACATATAATCCAGGTGGGCTACTCACCAGAGTTTCAATCATTTACAAATGCATCATGATAGCAAAACCCATTGAACACTATGTGGCCAGTAAAGGCATGAAAGGGGGATTTGTATCGTTGTATAATAGCTTTGAAAAAAAGAACATACATGGAGGTAGCATTGATTTCTTGGAAAAGTTTCCATAGGTTAGGAGAAATGATGTGCATTTATTAAGAAAAAAACAAACTCATATAAAATAGCACCGTTGTTATGGTAACGGTTCTTATTTTAGATACATTGATTGGAACTTTAGTAAATTCATAAAAGGTGAAAACCTGCTCGACAAGCTGTAAACACTGGAATCTAGCCAATGATGTTGTGTGACAAAGAATGGAGACTGTGCATTTTGAATTCGAGAAATGGCCATGTTGTCTGTCACTAAAATGTCCCATGTCACTATAAGTAACCTTTCATTTCCCATGTTGCATTCAAGATTTATCTTTTATAGTGACATTTATTGGTTTTCTCATGTCAATATGCCCCCCTGCTGCATGTCAATTTAAGAGAAATGCCCACATAACAATCATTAGTGGTGAAGAACCATTATGCCCGAACACCAGAGATTATATACTATACGTATATTGTACTGGATTTAAATCTGCATGAATAGATACTTATATCATACATAGGGAGAGAAGTCAAGCTAATCTGTAAACAACCATTGGGTAGAAGCATCGGGTAGAGGAGGTTTCTGTTAACCTTCCATCATGTGGAGAACACCTTGAGGAGGGATCTATTTTCATATTATTCTGCCATAACAATGTATTACCTAGTATTGTTCGTATGAAGGGCACCCAAAGTACTACAAACACATGAAGTATGTCAGTAGGGCTTGTGGTAGCATCTGGTTCTGGTTTGCCGCCATCTGGGGACACTACAGCCTACAGAGGAGGCCCTGTACACCTCATACATGTTCTTCTGTCAAACCCCTTCACCAGGATGTTTTTCCAGGCCGCATGGCATTCAAGCAAATAGGACATTTCTGTTGTTGGGTCTTATTGTGTGTTAAAGTCCAGGAAAGCCCATTTAAATTTCACGGCATTGCTGTGACCATGTTGCCATGACACAATTTTTTTTAAATCAATAGGTTGGTTATAGAGTAGACTGCTTCAAGGCCTTGGCAATAAGGGAAAGGTTTTTCATGAATGTGTAAGGATCAATGTGGAAGTGTTCCAGACCACCCTGCACCCTCCATATTATCCCCGCAACTCACAATTTTTTTTAATGATAAAAAGGAGCACTGCTCTTTAACAACGAAAAGGCTTATAAACGTGTATGGTCCATTCTCGCGACATGAGGTCAAAAGGAGAACCTCAGGACCCTACCTAACGCACAACCCCTTTTCCAGTATATCATATTTTGAATATAAAATAAATGTATTAGGCCTACTCCTGTTATAGACCATTCATAATATGCTTTGGTTATAAATGCTAGTATTGATTTAAAGGGATCATCAGTGATAATCTTATAGTAATGGGAATGTGTGGCTCGTAAGGTTCCTCTCTATGTGACCCGATTTCGTGAGAATTGACCATCCTCTTCTGTCTGGGGACAGGTGCTGCAGGGCTTCAGCCTCAGGGCATGTAGCCTCAGGATATATAACCCAGGGGTTGTACAGCATGGAGGTCTATACGCCAACCCTTTAATGACAACGTGATGACTTAATGCCATATACCCTATGTTGCCATAATCACTACCATCATGCATTAATTTACCCATGCCAGTAACTCGCCAAGAATTAATGCACCATGCCGACCCTAAAAGGTTGACTCTTAGCAAGTTGGTATAATGCATGATTGCAGCCCCAGCTATTTACTCCAGGGCTTCATGACGACAAAGGGCACAGCACATTAAAGCACTATGCGACCCCTGAGAGGTAGGCCGGTGTGGGGCAGGGACAGGGGCTGTGTGTCAGGATAATGTAAGCCATATTGTGTAATAGGTCAGCAACAACATGGAGCTTTCTAAGTCTTTCACTTTTTCTCTTTCTCTCTTCCTCTTACTAAACTGGTTCTAGGGCTGGCATCACTGGGTCACGGCGACTTCTCCCCATGTACTGAAGGATGTATATCCACGGCAACAAACCCAGTACATAGTAGTATGGT